>AP028265.1:4254098-4879098 GCA_030269945.2 Trilocha varians | reverse complement strand
AAACTTGATTGAGCAATGTTTTTTTTTTTAGTTGGAGGAATTGAAATATGTAGGAGTTGAACCGCACTAAAACCTCCGACCACTCACACTCAGCGTTCGGCTGAGGCTAGAACCCCGCACGGGGTTATGAGGAACGGCGCGACGCATTACGCCCTCAGCACTCTTTCTCGTCGCGTATCACCCTTCGGACGCCGAACCGGCGATACAGCCACCGGCTCTCAAATAAAAATGGTGCTGTTGTATTTCATTCACCCAACGTCAGATTGTCCAAAGTTACAGATCCACCCTGTATTATGTTTAATTTTATTGTTATCATACTGTTACACAGCGATCCAATAAGAGTTCTGCCCAAAGTGTCACTACAATGTCATGCTGAGACACTACTATTGCCATCTTCAAAAGTAAAATACTATCAGATTTTCAATAATTCAAAAAATTACTTCTGTTGAGAACTGACGATGCTTTGAAAGCAAACCACTAAATTGATTTTAGGTAACTTTATGAACAACTTTACCTCTCAATGAATTCGTCATGGTCTTATTTCCTGATTCAGCTCCATTTCCATCCAGATACAAAGAAATTTCATCATCGTCCGCCGATATGTGCGTGAAAGCCTCTTTCTCCTGCGACGATCTACTCGTTGCTTCACTACTTGTACTAAAAATAAGAATAAATGATTTAAAAAACTGAAAACAAAAACACTAAACTGGGAAGCAATAATAGCAATAGTTCGTTATTATGACAAATTCCAACATGGTCAATTAACATATTTTTTTACATTTACTTACCTTTTAAATAATGTTGAAAAAGAAAATTTATTTTTCTTTGGTAGGTCCCCTTGTTTTAAATATTCCGAACTGGGATTTAGGAATGTGTATAAAGCTTCACTTTGGTTTAATCTATCGTCTTCTAATACAAACTGAAAATAAAGAAATATGAAATTAAAATTAATGAAATACAATGAATGAATCATAAATGTTACATTATATTGACAAAATAACTTACTTCTAAATATTTTTGTATCAATATCTTAGCTTTTTCTAATGAATTCCTGTCATTTTTTCCGAATAAAAACTTAAATGAATTTGAGGGTAGTTCTAAATTCTTTAACTCTGAACACATTGGCCTTAATTTTCGATGTAGATCCTGAAAATAAAACAAACATTTAAATGTGTGTTTTGTATTTTCGTTTTATTTAACACACTATTATTTTGAAGCACAAATAATAAAGTAGCGCGAAGCAGTGTGCTTTGCTAACCTTGAATCTCACAATATTTACCTGAAATTCGTTGAGTGTCCTTAACAAGACCCATCCAGTAGTGATCTGTTCGGGTCTCTCTTCGTTGATAGAATTCTCCTGTTCCGCCATATGAACTACTATAACAAACTGAGGTGGCTTCGACTCATCTATTACCTATAGAAAATTAAGAGTATTTTCTATTATTAAACAAAATTAAAAACAAATTGTGCTGAAATACTAACATCAATTTTAACTTCTACATCACTACTCATTCCTCACTTTTCACCATCGACATTGTTGATTCTTAAACTTTAATTTAACATGAGACCTGAGAGATAATTTATTTTAAACAAAACTTTTTAAATACAAGCTTTAAGTTCCTGGATATCATGTAGTAATGTGCTAGCTAATACAAGTAAAACGAGCCCAAACACGACGGATCTATCTTGCTTAGCACAAGAGTTCCTAATTCCTATGACCTTCCAAATCCATCATCAGATCAGCGCCATTTTCATATTATTGCATTGTCACGCGATATACATCTGCGTGCAAAATGTCAGATAAAGCTTGTAAAATACTCACTACTCACTGCGACGAAGTTTTATGTACATACATAGGTAAAGAAATAAGAATGCATACCTCAGCACTATGCACGGTGGCCCGCCACCGTCCCAAGTGTTCAGCCCAGGTGTCAGTGCGCGCCAAGTGTGCCTCCAGCCTCATCTGTTCGCCGGCCAACTTCTCCACCTCGTTGGCCAACATCGACAGCGCCGGGGACTCAGGTTTTAAAGACGCTCGTAATGCCGCTAAAGCCTGTTACAGTAGTTATTTATTATACAGGGTGATTGGATAAAAAGTTGAAAAAACAAAGACAGTTCTTATGATATCTCTAATGAGACAGAAAATTCTGTTATAATTTGATCAGATTTTATGTGATATTTCAAAATGCCAATTAAAATGTCGTTTGTACTTCATTTATGGAATTAATTACTTAACACCCTGTATAGCCCAATATTAAATTCCATGTCACTTTCTGATACTTAATAACAGTACAATATTCAATACAGTTGAAAAAAGAAGATATATTTTTAATACAACCCAATTGTTCAAAAAAAGCCGTGATTAAAATAAACAATCAGTGAGAGAAATGAGGGTATACCTGTATTTTATTATTATGTCGTTCTTGTAGCTGATCCAGTTTCCTTCTCGCGTAGGTAGAATGTTCTGTGAGATGTAACGCCCCTGCGACGCTTTCCGCCGACGATACTGATTCATTTGACAGCTGACGCTCTTCAATTGGTGATCTATCTACATTTTTATCTGTTGATTAGACATAAAATATGAAATCATAGTAAATTAAATTTCTTAAAGATAATTAGTGATAATAGAGAGTCATTTATTATTATATATTTCGATTTATGGAAAGTCACCTTTATTATTTTCTTCTGTGGCAAGCTCAGCTATCAATGCTTTATATTCTTCACTCATTAGAAACGAGTGGTAATATTTATCCTGTATTGTATCAAGTACTGTTTCTTGAACTTCGTAAAATACATCCGGCCCTTTGTCGCCTAATAAAAATGCTTCCATACGTTTTCTTGTGTCCTGAAAATAACAAAACATTGATAGCAATAACTAATAGTGTACAATATTAGATTTAAATTTTTTTAAGTGCAATTACATGTTAACATTTCATGCTATATACACATTGTTATTGTGTTCAAATTAATTACATTAAGCTCATTATCAGCAAGAGATGAAAAAACCAGAGCAAATGTCTGCGACCCAATATAGTAACAACTTAATACTTATCATTGCTGTTCTACTTTCTTCTTATCATTTTATAGCATTCTTTGTAAACATTTAAAAAGGCCGCGAGACTATTCAATAAAGGTTTATATCTTATTTTATTTAATTAATAAAACAAACCTTATCTACTTTGATTTCTGCACTGGGCGAACGAATGTAAGTATAAAATATTTCGGCGCCAAGTTGATGCCAACTACTTCTTGGGCTGTGCCTCAACTCTTCAACTGAAGTCCAAAAGCCGACTAATCCTTGCGAGCACATTTTTTCTAAAAACATCGATAAATAGCGACGGCCAGTCACACTGTCCATCACCTTATGTAAAGGGAGAGTCTGGAAACATAATAGGTATAAAGTTAGGTAATTTTGTTACATAGTAATTTGATTGTATTTACTAATAATTATAATTTCTGATAATAAAAAAAACGAAAAATTTTCTTTTAAATATGGAACACCCTGTGTATCAAACAAACAATTCAACTAAAAACAGAATTTTTAACTATGCAGTATTTCAAAAAATATACTGCTATTAATGTTTGTTCTTAATTTTTTTAAAAATACATTATATATTAAAACAAAATTGTATGTTTAAACACAGCGAAAACCATACCTTACTATCCGTTTCAACAGTAGGAAATGCACCATCCCACCCCAACTTCCTCAGAGCAGTTTCACATTCAGCTTTTGCTATAGTCAGTTGATTGATGTACCTCTGTAGTTTCTTTGCATCCGTTATTTGTTGTCGACTTATATTGTGTTGTGTATTATTTTTGTCAATTGCATCTACATCTATTCCTTTGGCTCGTTTTACATTTTGTAGTGTTGTTGCTTGCATTATTTGAGTTACAATGTCATATCTAAAATAGTTACTTATTTTTAGACTTTTAAATTTGTATAATTAAAATCATCCTACCCTATTCTGACATAATATTTTATACACATCTTCTTTTTCTCAAAGATAAAACCATCTTTCAGTGTTTCAAAAGTCCATCCATGACAGTAATCACTGCCTATCGGAAGAGCTTATAAACTCAGGAATTAATGATTCAATGGTCTCAATGCCTAATCCCTCTTCTGAGGAGACCTGAGCCCAACAGTGGGCAGTAATGGGTTGGTACAGGGGGTCTCAATAAAATAATTAATGAATTCTCTATTAACCATATGTTAAATACTACATCGAACTATCCTTGTATATAACAAACCAACACATCAATGACTGATGCAATATTACTTTGAAACAAATACCAATCCAATAGCAATTGATCAACCTACCGTAACCGTTTGAGTGTGTCGACATTATTGCAACTGTTTATGAGACGTATGTAATCCTCAAATGTTTTAGCATATTCATGAGTCCTTAAATGCATGGCGTTCACTTCTTTTTGTGCTTCAAGGTACTGAATGATCTTTTGATTCAAATAATCTGGTTCAGTTATCAGTTCAATTGCTGGCTGTAATACTGAAAAGGATAATCATTTGTTTTTAATTCAAAGAAGAAATTTCAACTTTTGTGACAAAAAAACTTTATTATTTCTTCATTGAACAACCATACTATGAAAACACTGCTGAGCTAAAGATAAGTAAAATTAAAATTAATTATAGTACAAAAGTATTTTAAATGATAATTTCTGTAAAGTTAATGTTTTACAAACCTTTACAAGCCAATATTTCTCTCATAAGATGGCATCCAGGGGCCAAAGAATAACATCTTGGTAATAAAAACATTATAATCAATTCACTGATTTGCCTCAAATAGTGCTGTTCCGTTTCAAAAGATGTTAAATGTGGAGCCAGAGCAAACACTGGTGCTTGATTTAACTCTAAACTGAAAAATACAACAAACAATACAATTATAATCATATTACAATATTAGTTCCTTGTAATGTGTATGCTACAAGTACTTTCAGTAGAAGATTGAAAGCTGTATAATTTAACAATTTCTTGTCTGAAATAATCTAAATTAAATGTGTGAAATTAAACTCAAGTTCATTCATGATATTGCATAGATGAGGATTACTTACGCACAGCTCCTTGCAATTCTGATTCTCTCAAAATGTTGAGTTATCTTTGTCACCATGTCATTAGCCAATAACTTCTCAGCGTCAACTCGAGACAGTCTTTCATACAAATTCTGTATGCCTCCCCAAATATGTTCCTTAAATTTGTCAATAACAGGATCAGGCTTGTATGATAATTCCTTTAGCCAACGAGTGACAAAATCTCTCAATATGTAGTCTATAAGTAGCTGGAGTTGACTATCAACAGTCCTCCCAAATATTACTGGCAAATGAGTTTTTTTCATTGCATTTGGCCAATTTGCTTGATCCTCCTGTAGGTTTAAAAAAATTTAGTAATTTTATTTTTCTCTATTTATAGTTCTCATGTTTACTTAAAGTTTAATGGTTATTGCAGCATGAAGTTGCTTAGTTAAAAAGGATTTTGTATAGGATATACATCCATTTGCAGTGCATTTGTTTAACAAACAAATTATTAAATTTCTACAATAAAATAAGGAAATTTCCCCACCATTTTAAATAAATGTGAATTTCTCGTTTATAAGGAAGTTAAAACAATAGTTTTGATTTATTTAAGGTCAGTAATTTACCTTCAATGCTTCTTCAAGTTGTCGAACTTCTTTTTCGACTCTTTCAACTAAAAACGGCGGTATATGATAAGGTGAAGATAGGGAATTATGTCCCCACAAACTCAGAGCGAATACACTTATAACGATCAATACAACTAATAATAACAAATAAATTACGCTCCATAATATCGGAAAATACAAAATGAAAATGTAAACTAAAGGCGCAGCAAAAATAAAGATCCACATTTTTTGTTAAATTTTTTTCACCTACATTTTAACATTACGAATTCATAGTCATTACTTTGTACACTAACATACGCTTTCCGTATTTATTTATTAATTTTCTAATGATTTTTATCCTTCCATCAAAATTGCAAATATTTTTGGGCTTTTGCCTTTTTCTTGTTTTCGTCAATTTGCAAGAGTTGCAAACATTTATCCAACTTTTTCCCGAGTCGTGGGCACGGTGGTTGTGGGAAAGAAGAAAACGCAAATCTAATAGTGTGTAGGGTGTGGAAATTTCAAACACAGAAAAAAATTACAAGAATAACATAAAGCAATGGTATTTTTTTGATGATTTAAGAAATGAAACCTCAGAATAAATTTTCGATAAATGAAAAAAAACAAATGTACTCTCTAAGCAAATCGACATTTTACTTAATTTTTCCCAATTCTAGGGTATTTATAAAAGTTGGCTACCCAAATTTTACTTTTTGAAATTATGTATTGGCCTTCGATTACAGCAACTCCAAATTAGTTTACGAAATTTTTCATGACATTTCCAAAAAAATATTATTTTATTAATTTTATTTTGTTCGATGCGATGCAGCTTTTGCTTTTTTTACAATAGATTGAAATATATTCATAAATGAGATAAAAACCATAAATTAGATATTTAATAGTTAAAAACTGGTTAATTGTGAAGGCAGAAAAAGAAAAACTGCTAAAATATTTGGACCTGGCCCACGAGGTGACCGACATGTGGCGTGTTGAATCGACCATCATTGTTCCGATCGTTGTATCTGTGCACGGTCTAATAGCGAAAAGCTTCGACCGTCATCTAGAGAAGCTTTCGCTCCCCGGCTGGGTAAAGGGCCTGATTCAGAAGGCGGTCGTTCTTGACACGGCGCGTATTGTGAGGAGGTTCCTCTCTCTTGAGCCCTGACCACTGATGGCTTGGGTCGTAGACTCCGCCTGCAGTGGCCCTCTGTTTTTTATATTGTATTTTTAAATTTATTTTTTTGTAATGTTTTTTTAAAAATATAATGTAAAAAATAAGCTAATAAATGGATAGAGACAAAAAAAAAAAACTGGTTAAAAACCATTAAAAACATTATTATTATTATTATTTTGTTTTTGGCAACCGATGTCGTTAACCAACAAGTTTAGCCAGCGTCGTGTAGTAGCTATGCATAGGGTTTATATTTACATCAACTAAATAGATATTTACAAAAATGAATATGAACAGTTACACTACTGTCACCTGAAACATGCACAAACATTGAATATGGGTTAGTAATTATTTTTAGTTAGTTTGAAAGGTATTCAATTAAAACTATATTTGTACATTACTTACCCTGTATTCATTTATTTACACTTATTTTTTACATTATATTTTTAAAAAAATTAACAAAGGAATAAAATTTAAAAATACAATATAAAAAACAGAGGCCCACTGAAGACGAGGTCTACGACCCAAGCCATCAGTGGTCAGGGCTCAAAAGAGAGGAACCTCCTCACAATACGTGTCGTGTCAAGAACGACCGCCTTCTGAATCAAGCCCTTTACCCAGCTGGGGAGCCACAGACCATACATATATATATGAGATAGATATGCAACTGGAGATAGGAATATGAGCTGAAGTTTATCACAGCCGAATCACAGGTGGAGCCACATGCTTGAGTGCATGCGCTGCGCGCTAGATTTAAATTTATTTTTTGTTTACTAGGGGAATTCAGTTTTTCTATTTGAAAAAAAAAATGTTTCATTACAATAGCTGATGCATCCACTCGTAATTTAAAACAACAAACTCATTATAATTTGAAATCTATTAACTTGCTCAGCTTTCTAACAAAACATTTTTTCTTTCAAATAGAACAGTTTTCAAAATAAAAAGCTGCTGTTTTCACATTCCATTTCAAATTTATATTATTTTTATCAATAACATTATAATACCAAGAAGAAGAAAATGTACAAAAATAGCAACAACAAAGGAATAACATTCAAAGAAAATGATTCAACAATATAATATTTTTACAAGCATTTTTTGTGAAAATATAGTATACCCAACCATCATTTTGAAAAAAAGTTTAAATCAATCAAAACAATATCTTATACAAATATGTACAAGCATAACAAAAATTGCGTATTCAGGAATATTTCGGAGCTGAATATAATCTTCATATATTTTTTATTCTTTAAATGTAAAATTTTATATAATAATAACCTAAAAACCCTTAGATGATTTAGATCCTTTTGATGCTATAGTAATTCTATAACTACACTTATTTATAAAAAATCACTGATTTATAAAATTGTACACAAAATAATTTCACATGTAGTTTCCTTCCAAATTTGTAAAAACGCAACAGGTTTACAAAAACTAGCTTTTTATAAAATAATTATTAAACAATGGTTGTGTTATTAAAGTATCAGTAACTTGTGTTATTATCGAGGATAATTTACAATTAGTAAGTTATAAACTTATTTAGACACTTGTGGTTTTCTATAATACTTTCATGCATTTTGAACGGCTCTGCAACAACGTTGAAATATCGAGACAACTCAATTAAATATCGTGGTATGAACCCGTTAAAAATGCATGAAAATTAGTAAGTTACTTAGCTTTACATAAAAACAAATTGCAAAAACTAAATATTCAATGTTATGGTATTTTCGTTCTACTTGTGTAGTTGTCTAATAGCCTAGTCAAATTTATACTATATATTCTAAAATATACTATTTCGAAGAATTCAACATTGGTTGAATGTTTGTAGCAGGTTTATAAGAATGCTTTAAAAACTGTTTTGACTTAACAATGTTCAGTCATAAAAGTATAAATGCTATGGTACAAATTGGTTATTTATAGCATTAATTGATAATAATTCTTCTAAACTTTATTCCAATGTTTAGTTCTTTGAAACAATTTTATAGCAGTATTGATGTCTTGACATTCAGGATAAACTCCTCCTTCATTTTTGTTGACACTGATGACTTTCTAGTCCTGCGAAGAAAAATAATAGTATTAGTAGTGTGACAGCATTAATTTATTAAGAAATTAAATGGCAGTAGTAGCAATTAATAGGTAGCCTATGTTATTTCTTAGAACCTAAAGATTGTCTGTGCCAAATATCATCAAAACCGGATCAGAGGTTTAAGCGGGAAAGTGCAACAGACAGACAGAGTTACTTTTGCAATTATAATATAAGAATATCTAACATATGACATGATTGTAAGTTTAGATCAATCAAAACAATTAATGTTATAAAAATAATAATAAACGTATTGCATATTTTGGTTGACTGGTAGAGAATGCCTTCGGCATTAAGTCCGCCATTGTACCTTTTGTGCATGAAGTTAAATAAATAAATAAATATTAAATAATATTTCGGATTTTAATATAATTTTGTGTTTATTTTATTCTATAAATGTAACATTCTATAAAATAACATTTTTATTACAAGTTACTCAATTCTATAAAAATGTTTTACAATATATCTCGTCTTTGTTTGGTGGAAGAACAAGTACATCATTCAGATACTATAGAAAGTGTTATAAAAAACTAGAAAACCCGCGCAACTTCGTCTATGTCACAAAGGGGTTTAAACAGCACTCACAATGTCGTCGCGTTATTTTTGACGTGAAACGTCTTTATAATCGCGTCGAAACATACGGGTCTATATCATCGTAGCTTAATAACCAAAATACTATTGTTAGTCTTGCGATGTTTATATAACTCCTATGAAAGCTAAGTTGTTGGGGCGTTCACTTTACAAAGAGAAGCATAGGCAGTAATGGGTCATAGTACCTCGAGCAGGTCCATCTTGAAGTAGAGCGCGAACATGGTCGTGGTGGGTGGCTCTGGGTCGTCGGCGTGCGACGTGAGCAGCTCCTCGCAGTAGCCCCGGCACCGGTACAGCTCCGAGCGGACGTAGCGCCGCGCTCCAGTTACGAGCCTGATTAATTGTTTGCAATTGTTTTAATTGTTCACTATTTCTGAAATCATAAATTGGGAAGTTTCAAATTGGATCCATAGCTGGCGGTTTTGTATATTCCGTGACATAAGACATTGCAGGAGTCTATCTAGGTAGTCTAAGCAGCAGTAGTCATTAAACATCAGGTGTGCGGTACGCTCATCTAAATACCGATCATTCAAAAAATCCAAACAGGAGAAATTGTACAAACAGATAAAACCACAGTATTTACACTCTAATTCAAATTCGTTTTTGCCTAACACCACCTGAGAATGAGCTTTCCTTCTCGGGCGCTTTAATCTGTACTCTTTTGAACAAAGCTTAAAGATAGGTGTTACGTGACTAGGAATTTGGTAAGACTTGGTTTTATTCTCTACTAGCTTTTGCCCGTGACTTCGTTCGCGTGGACTTCAGGTTCGTCCCATATTATCAAAAATTGTAGCCTATGTGTTATTCTGATGTATAAGCTATATTGTGGTAAAGTTTCATTTAAATCCATTCAGTAGTTTTTACGTGAAAGAGTAACAAACATACATACAAACTTTCACCTTTATAATATTATATTATGATTTCGACAAAGAGTTAGAGTAAGTAAAATTCTGTGTTACCTTATTACTGGTGCAAGTGCCGTTACACTCGAAGAGTATGGGTTGTTGTGGGGCACGGGCTCAGCGCCGCACTGACAGCACGCAGCACAAGCATGTGTCAACCTTACACCTACAGCCCTGTTGAGTAAACATCACTAGAGTACAATTAACCCGCTACAATAGTGATGCTCGTAAGCAACGTAATATGTACAACATTCAGAGGAAATAGTACTTCAATAAATAATAAAATGATAGGAAAGTCAAAACTGCAAAAAACATTCGCCCAAGTCAAGCAACCGTTGAACATTATGGTGGTGCTAATTAGAATCTATACATTTAGTATGGTAAAATAGCCTTGTCCGGGATAAACTTGAAAACTACAAAGTTATTTACACCATAGAGTTATTTATTTAAAGCAGGCTGAAAAAAAACAATTTTTGCAGTTCGATTTTACTAAAGACAATCTCTCTCTATTACTGCACTTTCTGTAGATATGAAATTTAAAGAAGAAACGGGTAAATGAATGTCATTTTAAAAGGTCTAATTGTTGGTATTTTCAGTGTTGTATAGCATTGATGAAGATGACGTTGCGGGCAGCAGCTAGTACATAATAAATTTGGACTAATTTTTTACAAGCTTTATATTAACTTTCACTGGATGTAACAATGGAAGTTCAATAGTTATCATAAATAGTACTTGTGTTATTAAAGTAATATCACTGTTATTAAGATATACATTAGTAAGATTCTTAATCAAAAAAAAAAGTTTATAATAAAATAAAAAAGAGTTTTGTTGATTAGAATCAATAATAATTAAACTCACCTTATCATCTTTATTAATAATACATGTCATGTATTTTTGTTACTGAATGGTTACTGGTCACCCAAAATGTTCTTTCCAGTTTATGGTTATAAAAGTTAAAATACCTTTAGACACAACAAGCAGTGACTTTGCTCAAATATGTATAGGCTTAATGTCATCATCTCTTTCTCATTAGTATATCTGCATTGTCTCCGTTTATCTCACTCTTCAGTTGCATCACAGTATAGATGACTACTCAGATAATTTTTCTACATGGTCTAGGAGAGGTTTGGGACGAGCTAGCCTTTTGTCTAACTTGAGGTCATTCTTCTGTCTTTTACTCAACTGCACTATTTTGTAACCTACAATAATAGTTATTCTTTAGTTCCTAAAATAAAAAAGAATATTTTACAGCAAAAGATATATTGTAAAACTTTCATATCATAATATCCATTTTGATCCTCCCCTTTAAAATGTCGAAAAATTATGTATGTTTATATGTATTTTTAAAAATAAATAATCCAATTTTGATGCAGTTTCCAGTTGAGTAACTTAAGATCAAATAGTGCAACTCCTTTTTGATGTAGACGAAGTTGCGAGGATCTGTTAGGTATTTTCACAAACAAACTCTACATCTTTATATTAGAACAGATACAGGAGACTTACCATCATTGACAAAGACATGCGAGTGGCATATAAATAACATTTTGACTCAGTTTTTTCAGTTTCAGTCCGCAGTTAACATGCTTGGTTTTACACTTCATCTTCGCAGTTATCCCACACTTCACATGAGAAGTCATTCAAGGAATTGAGAAGTAGAGTTTCAGTACAGTTTCGAGTTTTGAAATTTATCCAAAATTATGAAGATACTCTTCTAAATAAACAATTACTACGTAGAATATTATTAAAATTGTGATTAAAATGGCGTCGGCGTCCACCAGTCACCAGGGAAAGCGTACTAGAGATGTTACATAATTTTTATTTGTCAATAACTCGATCGATAGCAATAAAAAATGGTTGTTTTATACAAACAAATTGTTGATTAATTAGTAAAAGTACCAAACTTATTAGTTACTAAATAATTAAATACTGGATGAACCACGCAACTTTGTCTGCGTCACAAAGGGGTTTAAACAGCACTCGCGATGTCGTCGCGATATTTTTTGTAGCGGACAACGTTTTATACTCGTGATAATTGCTCAACGAAATATCTGATTGGAATAAAACAATAAAAATAGGTAAAAAACTTTTTAAGTTAAACGGTTTTATGTTAAACATACATTGCAATGTTTAAGATAAATGTACTAAAAACCAAAAAATAATAAAATAGATACAGTCCTGGGAATTATAATACCGTTGGGCACGTCAATTGTCTACAATCGTTGATTAAAATGTTTGTTTTGTAATGTTACATTATAATTAAGACAACAACGATTGTAGAAAATTTATGTGCCCAACGGTTTTATAATTCCCACGACTGTATCTATTTTATTATTTTGGCGGGCTTTCCAACCGCGTGTTCCACGGCATATTCCGCTGGGTCAGAACCAGCGTGGGTCGGGGATCGCGGTTTACCATCCCCGTACTTTGTGTGTAAGATTATTTGTTTTAAAGTTGTTTTTAAAAAGCGTACAACATCAAATGAAACATAGTTTTAAGCCGAGCGCGTTGTAAAAATTTATAAGTTATTGAAAATTGTCCCAATTTACTTGTTGTAGACAACAGTTTTTGTAATATTAATCAATTGGAATGCTGAATAGAAAATCGATTCCCAAAAAGAAAGCTAATCGAGAAAAAACAATTACCGAAATTATAGGTTCTACCCTAACTTTGATCAAAGAATGAATGATACCAGATTACCGAAAAAAAAATAACGAAAAAAATCTTATAACAGCACATAACAATAAAATTAATTTACATTTTAAATTTAGGTTATAGCTGACTGAAAAGTGTACATTATCGTCAATAAGTAGCAGATCATAAAAATTTAGGAAAAATTGTTTTTTAAATTTAGCGCCATCTCGCGGGGAAACAATGAAATGGAAAAAGCGTGGACAAGAATTTCAAAATAGCGCCATCTCACGTAAAATCATAAAAAATCGTCAAATCGTGGCACAACCGTAGCGACACCTAAAAATCAGCTGGCTAACTAAGTAACCAGTGGCACCCCCCTGTGGGGAGCGAAAGCTTCTCAAGATGACGGTCGAAGCTTTTCGCTATTAGACCGTGCACAGATACAACGATCGGAACAATGATGGTCGATTCAACACGCCACATGTCGGTCACCTCGTGGGCCAAGTCCAAATATTTTAGCTGTTTTTCTTTTTCTGCCTTCACAAGGTTCTCGTCATGCGGAATGGTGACATCGATCAGCACTGCCCGATGCGCGTCCCGATCTATTATCACTATGTCAGGTTTATTGGCAACAATAGTCCTGTCAGTGATAATAGATCGGTCCCAGTAGAGCGTTACATGACCATTATCGAGAACCGGCTGAGGCCAATACTGGTAATAAGGTACAGCGGCTTCAACAAGGTCGTATTTCAGAGCAAGTTGTTGGTGGATAATCTTAGCTACCTGGTTATGCCTGTGCAAGTACTCGCCGTTAGCAAGACGAGAACAACCGGAAACGATATGTCTAATAGACTCTCCCGGACGGTGACATGCCCGACAAATGTCGACCGTCCCATCCTTTAGAATATATTTTCGGTAGTTGTTCGTCATGATAACTTCGTCCATAATTGCAAAGACAAAACCTTCAGTCTCTCCGAAGAGGTTACTGTACCGTAGCCAAGATACAGAGGCTAACTGATCTACATCGGGGCTCATAAGGGCCCGGTAGAACCGTCCGTGTAGTTCCTTGCTCTTCCATACGTCCGTGCGATCCGCCACACTCATTACCTTTAGCGTCCGCCAATTCTCGTTCGCTAAGGACAGCGGAGTGAGTCCCTTATCAACTGCTGCTACATTACGGTACATACCCACGCTTACCTTAAGGAAATATTCCCGAAGGTTGTTTACCTCTCGGTTGTGTAGGTCCTTGACATTTAACATGCCACGACCCCCACACTTCCGAGGAATATACAACCTCATAACAGATGAACGTGGGTGGTGCATCCTGTATGCCGTCAGCAGTCGCCGAACTTTTCTATCCAGGGCATCTAGTTCCGATTGCGTCCACTTTAGAATGCCAAAGGAGTACGTCAGTACAGGCATGACCCAACCATTGAAGGCTCGGATCTTGTTTCCGCCAGATAAGAGGCTTTTCAAAACCTTTACCAAGCGGCCGAAGAAACGATCCCTCACCGATTGTTTCATATCTGCATCGACTATACTCAAAGCTTCGAACATTCCAAGGTATTTGTAAGTTTCCGACTCAGAAAGAGATCTGAGCACCTCACTTTGGCTAAGTTGCAAACTCTCAGAGTTTACAATTTTTCCTCTCTGTATATCTATGACCGCACACTTATCTACTCCGAATTCCATTCCAATAGCTTTACTAAAATTGTCGGTTATTTTGAGTAAAGTTATTAGGTCAGATTTTTTAGAAGCAAATAATTTTAGATCATCCATGTACAAGAGATGTGAAATGGGCTCACCCCCTCTCTTGAGTCGGTAGCCTAGCGTTGAATCTCCAAGCAACGTGCTTAGAGGATTAAGCGCCAGACAGAACCACAAAGGACTCAGACTGTCACCCTGGAAGATACCCCGCCTTATCCTTATCAAGCTCGGGGAGGCCGGAGATCCAATATGTCCTGGTTGACGAAGAAACGTAGACCACTGACCCATGCATGAGCTAAGAAAGGAGCGTAGAGTGGGATGTACTTTATAAAGCTCTAAAACTCTCATTAGCCATGAATGGGGCACCGAATCATACGCTTTCTTATAGTCTATCCAAGCCATATGGACACCCTTTTTGCCTCGACGAACTTGTTGCGTAATAGCCATGTCAATGAGGAGCAAATCCTTTGTACCCCGAGACCCTATCTTACACCCATTCTGAGAAGGTGACATTATGTCGTTTGCCGAGATATGTATTTGAATTTTGTTTCTCAGAATGGATGTAAGTAGCTTATAGATGGTGGGTAAGCATGTTATTGGTCTATAGTTTTTTGGGTCCGAGGTATTGCCAGATTTGTATATCAGATGAGTGACTCCTGATGTCATGAAATCTGGGAGGGTTCCCGACTCAAGGGCTTGTTGAAACTGAGCAGCCATGCGCCCGTGCGAGTTGCGTATCCATTTCAGCCAGTAGCTGTGCAGCCCATCCGGTCCCGGACTTTTCCAGTTCGGGGCCGAACGCACCGCACAACAGGGGGGTGCCACTGGTTACTTAGTTAGCCAGCTGATTTTTAGGTGTCGCTACGGTTGTGCCACGATTTGACGATTTTTTATGATTTTACGTGAGATGGCGCTATTTTGAAATTCTTGTCCACGCTTTTTCCATTTCATTGTTTCCCCGCGAGATGGCGCTAAATTTAAAAAACAATTTTTCCTAAATTTTTATGATCTGCTACTTATTGACGATAATGTACACTTTTCAGTCAGCTATAACCTAAATTTAAAATGTAAATTAATTTTATTGTTATGTGCTGTTATAAGATTTTTTTCGTTATTTTTTTTTCGGTAATCTGGTATCATTCATTCTTTGATCAAAGTTAGGGTAGAACCTATAATTTCGGTAATTGTTTTTTCTCGATTAGCTTTCTTTTTGGGAATCGATTTTCTATTCAGCATTCCAATTGATTAATATTACAAAAACTGTTGTCTACAACAAGTAAATTGGGACAATTTTCAATAACTTATAAATTTTTACAACGCGCTCGGCTTAAAACTATGTTTCATTTGATGTTGTACGCTTTTTAAAAACAACTTTAAAACAAATAATCTTACACACAAAGTACGGGGATGGTAAACCGCGATCCCCGACCCACGCTGGTTCTGACCCAGCGGAATATGCCGTGGAACACGCGGTTGGAAAGCCCGCCAAAATAATAAAATAGATACAGTCGTGGGAATTATAAAACCGTTGGGCACATAAATTTTCTACAATCGTTGTTGTCTTAATTATAATGTAACATTACAAAACAAACATTTTAATCAACGATTGTAGACAATTGACGTGCCCAACGGTATTATAATTCCCAGGACTGTATCTATTTTATTATTTTTTGGTTTTTAGTACATTTATCTTAAACATTGCAATGTATGTTTAACATAAAACCGTTTAACTTAAAAAGTTTTTTACCTATTTTTATTGTTTTATTCCAATCAGATATTTCGTTGAGCAATTATCACGAGTATAAAACGTTGTCCGCTACAAAAAATATCGCGACGACATCGCGAGTGCTGTTTAAACCCCTTTGTGACGCAGACAAAGTTGCGTGGTTCATCCAGTATTTAATTATTTAGTAACTAATAAGTTTGGTACTTTTACTAATTAATCAACAATTTGTTTGTATAAAACAACCATTTTTTATTGCTATCGATCGAGTTATTGACAAATAAAAATTATGTAACATCTCTAGTACGCTTTCCCTGGTGACTGGTGGACGCCGACGCCATTTTAATCACAATTTTAATAATATTCTACGTAGTAATTGTTTATTTAGAAGAGTATCTTCATAATTTTGGATAAATTTCAAAACTCGAAACTGTACTGAAACTCTACTTCTCAATTCCTTGAATGACTTCTCATGTGAAGTGTGGGATAACTGCGAAGATGAAGTGTAAAACCAAGCATGTTAACTGCGGACTGAAACTGAAAAAACTGAGTCAAAATGTTATTTATATGCCACTCGCATGTCTTTGTCAATGATGGTAAGTCTCCTGTATCTGTTCTAATATAAAGATGTAGAGTTTGTTTGTGAAAATACCTAACAGATCCTCGCAACTTCGTCTACATCAAAAAGGAGTTGCACTATTTGATCTTAAGTTACTCAACTGGAAACTGCATCAAAATTGGATTATTTATTTTTAAAAATACATATAAACATACATAATTTTTCGACATTTTAAAGGGGAGGATCAAAATGGATATTATGATATGAAAGTTTTACAATATATCTTTTGCTGTAAAATATTCTTTTTTATTTTAGGAACTAAAGAATAACTATTATTGTAGGTTACAAAATAGTGCAGTTGAGTAAAAGACAGAAGAATGACCTCAAGTTAGACAAAAGGCTAGCTCGTCCCAAACCTCTCCTAGACCATGTAGAAAAATTATCTGAGTAGTCATCTATACTGTGATGCAACTGAAGAGTGAGATAAACGGAGACAATGCAGATATACTAATGAGAAAGAGATGATGACATTAAGCCTATACATATTTGAGCAAAGTCACTGCTTGTTGTGTCTAAAGGTATTTTAACTTTTATAACCATAAACTGGAAAGAACATTTTGGGTGACCAGTAACCATTCAGTAACAAAAATACATGACATGTATTATTAATAAAGATGATAAGGTGAGTTTAATTATTATTGATTCTAATCAACAAAACTCTTTTTTATTTTATTATAAACTTTTTTTTTTGATTAAGAATCTTACTAATGTATATCTTAATAACAGTGATATTACTTTAATAACACAAGTACTATTTATGATAACTATTGAACTTCCATTGTTACATCCAGTGAAAGTTAATATAAAGCTTGTAAAAAATTAGTCCAAATTTATTATGTACTAGCTGCTGCCCGCAACGTCATCTTCATCAATGCTATACAACACTGAAAATACCAACAATTAGACCTTTTAAAATGACATTCATTTACCCGTTTCTTCTTTAAATTTCATATCTACAGAAAGTGCAGTAATAGAGAGAGATTGTCTTTAGTAAAATCGAACTGCAAAAATTGTTTTTTTTCAGCCTGCTTTAAATAAATAACTCTATGGTGTAAATAACTTTGTAGTTTTCAAGTTTATCCCGGACAAGGCTATTTTACCATACTAAATGTATAGATTCTAATTAGCACCACCATAATGTTCAACGGTTGCTTGACTTGGGCGAATGTTTTTTGCAGTTTTGACTTTCCTATCATTTTATTATTTATTGAAGTACTATTTCCTCTGAATGTTGTACATATTACGTTGCTTACGAGCATCACTATTGTAGCGGGTTAATTGTACTCTAGTGATGTTTACTCAACAGGGCTGTAGGTGTAAGGTTGACACATGCTTGTGCTGCGTGCTGTCAGTGCGGCGCTGAGCCCGTGCCCCACAACAACCCATACTCTTCGAGTGTAACGGCACTTGCACCAGTAATAAGGTAACACAGAATTTTACTTACTCTAACTCTTTGTCGAAATCATAATATAATATTATAAAGGTGAAAGTTTGTATGTATGTTTGTTACTCTTTCACGTAAAAACTACTGAATGGATTTAAATGAAACTTTACCACAATATAGCTTATACATCAGAATAACACATAGGCTACAATTTTTGATAATATGGGACGAACCTGAAGTCCACGCGAACGAAGTCACGGGCAAAAGCTAGTAGAGAATAAAACCAAGTCTTACCAAATTCCTAGTCACGTAACACCTATCTTTAAGCTTTGTTCAAAAGAGTACAGATTAAAGCGCCCGAGAAGGAAAGCTCATTCTCAGGTGGTGTTAGGCAAAAACGAATTTGAATTAGAGTGTAAATACTGTGGTTTTATCTGTTTGTACAATTTCTCCTGTTTGGATTTTTTGAATGATCGGTATTTAGATGAGCGTACCGCACACCTGATGTTTAATGACTACTGCTGCTTAGACTACCTAGATAGACTCCTGCAATGTCTTATGTCACGGAATATACAAAACCGCCAGCTATGGATCCAATTTGAAACTTCCCAATTTATGATTTCAGAAATAGTGAACAATTAAAACAATTGCAAACAATTAATCAGGCTCGTAACTGGAGCGCGGCGCTACGTCCGCTCGGAGCTGTACCGGTGCCGGGGCTACTGCGAGGAGCTGCTCACGTCGCACGCCGACGACCCAGAGCCACCCACCACGACCATGTTCGCGCTCTACTTCAAGATGGACCTGCTCGAGGTACTATGACCCATTACTGCCTATGCTTCTCTTTGTAAAGTGAACGCCCCAACAACTTAGCTTTCATAGGAGTTATATAAACATCGCAAGACTAACAATAGTATTTTGGTTATTAAGCTACGATGATATAGACCCGTATGTTTCGACGCGATTATAAAGACGTTTCACGTCAAAAATAACGCGACGACATTGTGAGTGCTGTTTAAACCCCTTTGTGACATAGACGAAGTTGCGCGGGTTTTCTAGTTTTTTATAACACTTTCAATAGTATCTGAATGATGTATTTGTTCTTCCACCAAACAAAGACGAGATATATTGTAAAACATTTTTATAGAATTGAGTAACTTGTAATAAAAATGTTATTTTATAGAATGTTACATTTATAGAATAAAATAAACACAAAATTATATTAAAATCCGAAATATTATTTAATATTTATTTATTTATTTAACTTCATGCACAAAAGGTACAATGGCGGACTTAATGCCGAAGGCATTCTCTACCAGTCAACCAAAATATGCAATACGTTTATTATTATTTTTATAACATTAATTGTTTTGATTGATCTAAACTTACAATCATGTCATATGTTAGATATTCTTATATTATAATTGCAAAAGTAACTCTGTCTGTCTGTTGCACTTTCCCGCTTAAACCTCTGATCCGGTTTTGATGATATTTGGCACAGACAATCTTTAGGTTCTAAGAAATAACATAGGCTACCTATTAATTGCTACTACTGCCATTTAATTTCTTAATAAATTAATGCTGTCACACTACTAATACTATTATTTTTCTTCGCAGGACTAGAAAGTCATCAGTGTCAACAAAAATGAAGGAGGAGTTTATCCTGAATGTCAAGACATCAATACTGCTATAAAATTGTTTCAAAGAACTAAACATTGGAATAAAGTTTAGAAGAATTATTATCAATTAATGCTATAAATAACCAATTTGTACCATAGCATTTATACTTTTATGACTGAACATTGTTAAGTCAAAACAGTTTTTAAAGCATTCTTATAAACCTGCTACAAACATTCAACCAATGTTGAATTCTTCGAAATAGTATATTTTAGAATATATAGTATAAATTTGACTAGGCTATTAGACAACTACACAAGTAGAACGAAAATACCATAACATTGAATATTTAGTTTTTGCAATTTGTTTTTATGTAAAGCTAAGTAACTTACTAATTTTCATGCATTTTTAACGGGTTCATACCACGATATTTAATTGAGTTGTCTCGATATTTCAACGTTGTTGCAGAGCCGTTCAAAATGCATGAAAGTATTATAGAAAACCACAAGTGTCTAAATAAGTTTATAACTTACTAATTGTAAATTATCCTCGATAATAACACAAGTTACTGATACTTTAATAACACAACCATTGTTTAATAATTATTTTATAAAAAGCTAGTTTTTGTAAACCTGTTGCGTTTTTACAAATTTGGAAGGAAACTACATGTGAAATTATTTTGTGTACAATTTTATAAATCAGTGATTTTTTATAAATAAGTGTAGTTATAGAATTACTATAGCATCAAAAGGATCTAAATCATCTAAGGGTTTTTAGGTTATTATTATATAAAATTTTACATTTAAAGAATAAAAAATATATGAAGATTATATTCAGCTCCGAAATATTCCTGAATACGCAATTTTTGTTATGCTTGTACATATTTGTATAAGATATTGTTTTGATTGATTTAAACTTTTTTTCAAAATGATGGTTGGGTATACTATATTTTCACAAAAAATGCTTGTAAAAATATTATATTGTTGAATCATTTTCTTTGAATGTTATTCCTTTGTTGTTGCTATTTTTGTACATTTTCTTCTTCTTGGTATTATAATGTTATTGATAAAAATAATATAAATTTGAAATGGAATGTGAAAACAGCAGCTTTTTATTTTGAAAACTGTTCTATTTGAAAGAAAAAATGTTTTGTTAGAAAGCTGAGCAAGTTAATAGATTTCAAATTATAATGAGTTTGTTGTTTTAAATTACGAGTGGATGCATCAGCTATTGTAATGAAACATTTTTTTTTTCAAATAGAAAAACTGAATTCCCCTAGTAAACAAAAAATAAATTTAAATCTAGCGCGCAGCGCATGCACTCAAGCATGTGGCTCCACCTGTGATTCGGCTGTGATAAACTTCAGCTCATATTCCTATCTCCAGTTGCATATCTATCTCATATATATATGTATGGTCTGTGCCGCACAAGCTACGTCAATCGGCGTGATCGCTACGGTGTTCATGTCTGTAATAGACTCGCACGAGCGCCCGACCGTCTCATATTATTATTACTTATATTATTATAACTTAATATTGTTAGTAATTATAAACTTCATAAGGGAACATATAATATCTGGGTCCGGAAACATGGAGAGTATATGACGAATATTCAGTGGGCGTTGAATTTTCAACTTTTTAATAACACTATCTAAAGAGGAAGTGTTATTTAGTGAACAGTTTAGAAAAATATGATCCACGCTTCCCTCATCCAGGCCACACTCACATAAAGAGTTGTCCCGGATTCTTAGTTTATGGAGGAACACTGGCGAGGAGCAGTGTCCCAGGCGGACTCTACATAGCACGGATACAGTCTGTCTAGTAGAATTTTTAAAATTAAAAAACCAAGGCTTCCTTGGTATGACTGGCTGGATCGAGGCATAAGAGCTACCTTTAGTTTTGCTGGACTCCGACCAGTAAGATTGCCATGAATCAAGGAGATCAGTTTTCGCTAAATTCAGAAGGTCACATGTTTGTATGTAATAGTTTTTCAGGTCTGCTGTGCTAGAAGAGATAGCAGATTTAGCATACAGGTCTGCCATCTCATTTCCATAGATACCGGAGTGGCTAGGAATCCACACCAAGGAAACATCGCTTTGTTTTCTGTAGCAGAGGAACAAACACTTTCTAATTTGAGAAATTATAGGACTGTGAAGTTTGTCCCTGAAAGGGCTTCTACTAATGGCCTCCAAGGCGCTCATGGAATCGGAAAAGATAACGGCTTTCCGGATGGAATCGTGGGCAAGAATAAATTCACATGCCTCTAAAATGCCAATACACTCCCCGGAAAACACGGAAGTTTGGGGAGGGCACTGGAACTGAAGAAAGATGCGAGAGTTTTGATAAAAGACTGCAGAACCTGTTTTGCCATCTGGAGATAGTTTGGATGCGTCAGTAAAAAACATGTGATAGTCACTCCATCTAGTTTCAACTATGTAGAGGAAGTGGGCGTTGGCTTGAGTAGAATTCCTATCCAGGCCGGTTGATAGTATAACATTTGGAGAGAAATGCAGAACTTCGTAAGCAGACTCGAACAAAGGCAATTTTCCGCACTGGAGAACACGGGTCGATTCCTCAACTGCATGAATTTTCCTAAGTGATTTGATGATTAAGGGAGGGGCTTTGTTTGACCAATAATCTGAGTGCCTAGATAGGTGGTCCAGACGGTGAAGACCATAGCTTAAGGTTTTTATTTATAAAAGCCTTAAAAACGAACCTGTCAGCAAGATATTGTCTGCGGAGGCTTAATGGAGGTTCGACAGCCTCTACCTGTAGCGCGTTAATAGGGGAGGATCTCATACATCCGAGTATAATGCGCAACGACTTTGATTGGACTTTAGCGATCTTCGCTAAGGCTGACTTTTTACACGGCTCTAAGAGAAAGGTGCCGTAATCCAGTAAGCTCCTGATTATAGCATTATATATCAGCTTCAAGGTAAAAGGATGGGCTCCCCACCAAACGCCTGCCAAGGTTCAAAGAATATTACAATTTTTTTCACACTTGGAGGTAATGTAGTTTAGATGAGGACCACCAGATAGCTTTGAATCTAGGATAACACCCAGAAATTTGGCACTGTCTTCTGTTCTGACAGCAGAACCATCCAATTGTAGATTTACATCAGGGACATTTCGTCTGCGGGAGAAAATCACCACAGAACTCTTCTGTGCAGACAGGTGTAGACCGTGTGCGGAAAGCCAGCTATTTAGGGAATTAAGGGATATCTGCATCGATGTTGTAGAGCTTTCAGGTTCGGGTAAGTTCGAGTAGATGCAGATATCGTCGGCATATTGAAGGATACTGCAATCATTATTAATAGATCGGTGAAGATCTGATGTGTATATACTGTACAAAATAGGGCTTAAAACAGAACCCTGGGGGAGGCCCCGCCAGACTGTTCTGGTGACTTTAACATCATCCCCAGAGATGGCCATGCTAACCGTACGGCCTGCTAAAAAGTTTCCTATGCAGCTTCTCATCTTACTCGGAACACTCAGCTGGCGTAATTTACTTCCGAGTATTGAAAGAAGTACGCTGTCATAGGCAGATGATATGTCCAAAAAGCAAGCAAGTACAGAACGACCCTCACTAAAAGCATTTCGTGTATCCGTAACAAAGGTACCTATACTGTTCATAGTACCGGAGCCCCTACGGAACCCGAACTGGGATTCAGCCAGTAGACCCCTACTCTCCATAAACCACTCCAATCTGTTCTTCACCAGGTGCTCAAGTATTTTTCCTATGGCAGGAGAAAGCGCAATGGGTCGGAAGTTATCAGGGTTATCTGGAGACTTCCCTGGTTTTAAAATTGGGATAATTAAATAAGACTTCCAAGCCTTAGGTATGTAGGAATTAAGGTAGCATGTGTTTAATAAATTAAGCAGAAATTGACGACTTTTTGGACCGGAATTTTTATAAAAGGAGTATGGAAGACCATCCAGACCCGGAGCTGAATCCCCCATTAAAAACATTTAGACGAAAAGAGATTTAGTAATGTCATTAACGTCAGAATTGTCATATGTCTGAATCACCACCTGTCAGATTAAGGAGGTAGAGGAGTAGATAAACGTAAGAATAAGACACCTGTCCGCCATTTTGTGCGCAAAATTCGTAATGATTAATGATGAACAAGAAGTGAAGTTCATACTTTTTATTAGTAGCAGATTTAATCAGCTACATTCCACAGTGCATTTCGAAAACTCGTTTTGTTACTTAACAGCATGCCAGCAGAATAAACGCGTTTTTTAGTGTTTGACGAACACTGTGATAGTTGGCGGTGAGTAATCTTGTAACATTACAAAGTTTTATCACCAGTTACCACCAACAATCAACTTAACCGTATGCAGCATGTTTCAAATTGGTGGTTAATGGTTATATTAAGCGCAGAATTTATTTATGTATCCACGGTCCTTGTTGTCATACACAACATCCATGATGATCCATGCAGACTAAATGTCAGATCATGAAATGACAAACTGTCAAAAATTTAGAAAATCGAAAAACGGAGATAAAAGTTTTCAAAAGTTTTGTACGAAATTATTTTCATTACTTTTAATCATTAATCATATGTGCTTACTAGTATGGATTATTAATATTTATTATGGACATTGATTTTAAAAATAAAAAAATATTTTGAATACCCTTCGTATTCAGTAAGTAAATATGGGTTAAAAAAAATTGAGGGTTATTTTCAATACACTAGTGACTAGGACTATTTTGTACTGTATTCAGTCACAAGTGTAACATAGAAGGAGTCTAAGATGACGCAACATAAAACAACATATCTGGTAGTCGGTGGTGGTATAGCTGGTGTTACATGTGTAGAAACTCTTGCCATCTTAGACCCTGAAGAATCTTTGGTTATGGTAACCGCATCGTCACTTGTGAAAAATGTCAGTAATGTTAGTTTCTACGCTAAAACTATCGTGAAATTCGATGTCAATGAAACAGAGGCAAGTTCTTTGAAAAAAATACATCCTAATTTAAAAATTGTATATGATTCATTGAAGCATATTGATACTGAAAAACAGATTGCACTTACAGACAATGGTGTGTCTATACAATATGAAGTAATGTGTATTTGCACTGGAGGTATACCAAGACTTATTTCAGATTACAAGAAAAGCAAGAGAATAATAGGTATCAGAGATACAGAATCTGTACAAGATTTTCAGCAGAAGTTGAAAACAGGTCGTAGAATGGTAATAGTTGGAAATGGAGGAATTGCATCAGAAATAGTACATGCTACTTCTGGTTTAGAAAAGGTGTGGGTCATTAGAGATGATTACATTTCTGCAACATTCATTGATCCTGGTGCTGCTGAGTTCTTCCAACAAACATTTAAAAATCAAAATACAACAAACAATGAAAACACTATTTTAAGGAGGCATGTTTTTTCTGAAGAGGATACATTAGTCTCTTTAAATAAACATCTTAAATCTGCAGCACTTGGCCCAGATTGGTACAGAAAACTAGAAGATACAAAATCTAACAGAGGAGTCAAAGAGCTTGAAATTGTTTATAAGACTGAAGTAGAATCGGTATTGGAAGATAAGGGTAAAGACTATCCATTACAAGTAAAGCTCACAAATGGAACTCTTGTTGAATGTGACTTCTTAATATCTGCAACTGGGGTTGAACCGGCAGTGAATTTTACATGGGATAAAGCTCCAGAAAAGGCACAAGATGGAGGATTAGCTGTTAATGAGTTTCAAGAAACTAGTTGTAAAAATGTTTTTGCTGCTGGTGACGTTGCTACGGCCTTATGGGATCATGCACAGCATTGGTTTCAATTACGTCTTTGGACACAAGCAAGGCAGATGGCAGGAATGGCTGCCAAGGCAATGCATGCTAGAATCACAAAGCAGGAAATCTTGCAAGATTTTTGCTTTGAATTGTTCACTCATTGTACAACTCTATTTGGGTACAGAGTGGTTTTACTGGGCAAATATAATGGGCAAGGCCTTGGACGTGATTATGAAATATTACTTCGGACTACCCCTAATCATGAGTATATTAAATTTGTATTACAAAATGGAAAACTGCAAGGTGCAATTTTGATAGGAGAGACTGATCTTGAAGAAATGTGTGAGAATCTGATCCTAAATCAAATAGATTTGTCACCTTTTGGGGATGATATTTTGAATCCTGATATTGATATAGATGATTATTTTGATTAGTTCTGTTCTCTGAAAAAAAAACTGATAAGCAGTTTATTGTGATATTTTGTAGATGTACTAAAGTTTATATTTGTTATTAATATTATAGTAATTGTTTCATTATGAATAAAATTTAAGAGTACATATTTTTTTTTTTAATGATTTATTTTGATTACTATTCCATAATGTTGAAATGTGCATTGTATACAGTGGGTTGCCAAATTATATGTATAATTAGTAAATTTGATAAAGATCTGACTGGTAGTTTTTGTGCTATGCTTGAGAAATGGAAGTAGGTTGTTTTCCATTTTTGTAATAATAATAACTATTTTTCTACACATTAAGAAAATAATTATATGTGCTAAATAAATATAAAGCTGCTGCTGCTTCGACGTCCATTCTGTTCAACGATATGATCATAATTGAACATCACCAGCGTATAGATGCTTTGAAGCCATCGCATGGCCATTGAGCTGGGCCAGCGCTGGTCCAGCGTGTAGAGGAGCTATGAGATCCCAAAAAAAATTAAGTTGATACATTTTAAGTTTTAACCCACTTGTATGCAGTCAAGTGCACCCAAATTTGAAAATAACCCACTGTCCGTAATATTTTGGCAACCCACTGTAAATGCAAATTACTACAATAATTTAACGATTTAATGCATGTGACTTCGCTGCCTATGCCCGTGCATTAAAAAACAATACAGTCAGTGTCAAACTTTGAGAAATGTCAGATTGTCTTCGTTTTTGTCAAATTTTAGTGGTGTAGGGTTTTAAAATATATCGATTTATAGTTATCGATTTGATTCTAATAAAAAGCTTTCACGTCAAAAGCTAAAATACCTAGATTTGAAGTCAACAAACAAACTAACAGTAATTTTATTATAAAATATGCATTTTATGCATTAAAAATAACGAAATGTTCTGAAATAAAAAATAGAATCAGTGAAATCACTATCTATGTTGTTGGCCAGTTTCATACATCCAGTTTTTCTTTAGTTGGAGGAAAAAGCCGCACTACAACCTCCAACCACTCATACTCAGTGTCCGAACCTCGGCTGTCCGGCTGAGGTCAGAACACAGCCCGACAGGGGGGTGCCACTGGTTACTTAGTTAGCCAGCTGATTTTTAGGTGTCGCTACGGTTGTGCCACGATTTGACGATTTTTTATGATTTTACGTGAGATGGCGCTATTTTGAAATTCTTGTCCACGCTTTTTCCATTTCATTGTTTCCCCGCGAGATGGCGCTAAATTTAAAAAACAATTTTTCCTAAATTTTTATGATCTGCTACTTATTGACGATAATGTACACTTTTCAGTCAGCTATAACCTAAATTTAAAATGTAAATTAATTTTATTGTTATGTGCTGTTATAAGATTTTTTTCGTTATTTTTTTTTCGGTAATCTGGTATCATTCATTCTTTGATCAAAGTTAGGGTAGAACCTATAATTTCGGTAATTGTTTTTTCTCGATTAGCTTTCTTTTTGGGAATCGATTTTCTATTCAGCATTCCAATTGATTAATATTACAAAAACTGTTGTCTACAACAAGTAAATTGGGACAATTTTCAATAACTTATAAATTTTTACAACGCGCTCGGCTTAAAACTATGTTTCATTTGATGTTGTACGCTTTTTAAAAACAACTTTAAAACAAATAATCTTACACACAAAGTACGGGGATGGTAAACCGCGATCCCCGACCCACGCTGGTTCTGACCCAGCGGAATATGCCGTGGAACACGCGGTTGGAAAGCCCGCCAAAATAATAAAATAGATACAGTCGTGGGAATTATAAAACCGTTGGGCACATAAATTTTCTACAATCGTTGTTGTCTTAATTATAATGTAACATTACAAAACAAACATTTTAATCAACGATTGTAGACAATTGACGTGCCCAACGGTATTATAATTCCCAGGACTGTATCTATTTTATTATTTTTTGGTTTTTAGTACATTTATCTTAAACATTGCAATGTATGTTTAACATAAAACCGTTTAACTTAAAAAGTTTTTTACCTATTTTTATTGTTTTATTCCAATCAGATATTTCGTTGAGCAATTATCACGAGTATAAAACGTTGTCCGCTACAAAAAATATCGCGACGACATCGCGAGTGCTGTTTAAACCCCTTTGTGACGCAGACAAAGTTGCGTGGTTCATCCAGTATTTAATTATTTAGTAACTAATAAGTTTGGTACTTTTACTAATTAATCAACAATTTGTTTGTATAAAACAACCATTTTTTATTGCTATCGATCGAGTTATTGACAAATAAAAATTATGTAACATCTCTAGTACGCTTTCCCTGGTGACTGGTGGACGCCGACGCCATTTTAATCACAATTTTAATAATATTCTACGTAGTAATTGTTTATTTAGAAGAGTATCTTCATAATTTTGGATAAATTTCAAAACTCGAAACTGTACTGAAACTCTACTTCTCAATTCCTTGAATGACTTCTCATGTGAAGTGTGGGATAACTGCGAAGATGAAGTGTAAAACCAAGCATGTTAACTGCGGACTGAAACTGAAAAAACTGAGTCAAAATGTTATTTATATGCCACTCGCATGTCTTTGTCAATGATGGTAAGTCTCCTGTATCTGTTCTAATATAAAGATGTAGAGTTTGTTTGTGAAAATACCTAACAGATCCTCGCAACTTCGTCTACATCAAAAAGGAGTTGCACTATTTGATCTTAAGTTACTCAACTGGAAACTGCATCAAAATTGGATTATTTATTTTTAAAAATACATATAAACATACATAATTTTTCGACATTTTAAAGGGGAGGATCAAAATGGATATTATGATATGAAAGTTTTACAATATATCTTTTGCTGTAAAATATTCTTTTTTATTTTAGGAACTAAAGAATAACTATTATTGTAGGTTACAAAATAGTGCAGTTGAGTAAAAGACAGAAGAATGACCTCAAGTTAGACAAAAGGCTAGCTCGTCCCAAACCTCTCCTAGACCATGTAGAAAAATTATCTGAGTAGTCATCTATACTGTGATGCAACTGAAGAGTGAGATAAACGGAGACAATGCAGATATACTAATGAGAAAGAGATGATGACATTAAGCCTATACATATTTGAGCAAAGTCACTGCTTGTTGTGTCTAAAGGTATTTTAACTTTTATAACCATAAACTGGAAAGAACATTTTGGGTGACCAGTAACCATTCAGTAACAAAAATACATGACATGTATTATTAATAAAGATGATAAGGTGAGTTTAATTATTATTGATTCTAATCAACAAAACTCTTTTTTATTTTATTATAAACTTTTTTTTTTGATTAAGAATCTTACTAATGTATATCTTAATAACAGTGATATTACTTTAATAACACAAGTACTATTTATGATAACTATTGAACTTCCATTGTTACATCCAGTGAAAGTTAATATAAAGCTTGTAAAAAATTAGTCCAAATTTATTATGTACTAGCTGCTGCCCGCAACGTCATCTTCATCAATGCTATACAACACTGAAAATACCAACAATTAGACCTTTTAAAATGACATTCATTTACCCGTTTCTTCTTTAAATTTCATATCTACAGAAAGTGCAGTAATAGAGAGAGATTGTCTTTAGTAAAATCGAACTGCAAAAATTGTTTTTTTTCAGCCTGCTTTAAATAAATAACTCTATGGTGTAAATAACTTTGTAGTTTTCAAGTTTATCCCGGACAAGGCTATTTTACCATACTAAATGTATAGATTCTAATTAGCACCACCATAATGTTCAACGGTTGCTTGACTTGGGCGAATGTTTTTTGCAGTTTTGACTTTCCTATCATTTTATTATTTATTGAAGTACTATTTCCTCTGAATGTTGTACATATTACGTTGCTTACGAGCATCACTATTGTAGCGGGTTAATTGTACTCTAGTGATGTTTACTCAACAGGGCTGTAGGTGTAAGGTTGACACATGCTTGTGCTGCGTGCTGTCAGTGCGGCGCTGAGCCCGTGCCCCACAACAACCCATACTCTTCGAGTGTAACGGCACTTGCACCAGTAATAAGGTAACACAGAATTTTACTTACTCTAACTCTTTGTCGAAATCATAATATAATATTATAAAGGTGAAAGTTTGTATGTATGTTTGTTACTCTTTCACGTAAAAACTACTGAATGGATTTAAATGAAACTTTACCACAATATAGCTTATACATCAGAATAACACATAGGCTACAATTTTTGATAATATGGGACGAACCTGAAGTCCACGCGAACGAAGTCACGGGCAAAAGCTAGTAGAGAATAAAACCAAGTCTTACCAAATTCCTAGTCACGTAACACCTATCTTTAAGCTTTGTTCAAAAGAGTACAGATTAAAGCGCCCGAGAAGGAAAGCTCATTCTCAGGTGGTGTTAGGCAAAAACGAATTTGAATTAGAGTGTAAATACTGTGGTTTTATCTGTTTGTACAATTTCTCCTGTTTGGATTTTTTGAATGATCGGTATTTAGATGAGCGTACCGCACACCTGATGTTTAATGACTACTGCTGCTTAGACTACCTAGATAGACTCCTGCAATGTCTTATGTCACGGAATATACAAAACCGCCAGCTATGGATCCAATTTGAAACTTCCCAATTTATGATTTCAGAAATAGTGAACAATTAAAACAATTGCAAACAATTAATCAGGCTCGTAACTGGAGCGCGGCGCTACGTCCGCTCGGAGCTGTACCGGTGCCGGGGCTACTGCGAGGAGCTGCTCACGTCGCACGCCGACGACCCAGAGCCACCCACCACGACCATGTTCGCGCTCTACTTCAAGATGGACCTGCTCGAGGTACTATGACCCATTACTGCCTATGCTTCTCTTTGTAAAGTGAACGCCCCAACAACTTAGCTTTCATAGGAGTTATATAAACATCGCAAGACTAACAATAGTATTTTGGTTATTAAGCTACGATGATATAGACCCGTATGTTTCGACGCGATTATAAAGACGTTTCACGTCAAAAATAACGCGACGACATTGTGAGTGCTGTTTAAACCCCTTTGTGACATAGACGAAGTTGCGCGGGTTTTCTAGTTTTTTATAACACTTTCAATAGTATCTGAATGATGTATTTGTTCTTCCACCAAACAAAGACGAGATATATTGTAAAACATTTTTATAGAATTGAGTAACTTGTAATAAAAATGTTATTTTATAGAATGTTACATTTATAGAATAAAATAAACACAAAATTATATTAAAATCCGAAATATTATTTAATATTTATTTATTTATTTAACTTCATGCACAAAAGGTACAATGGCGGACTTAATGCCGAAGGCATTCTCTACCAGTCAACCAAAATATGCAATACGTTTATTATTATTTTTATAACATTAATTGTTTTGATTGATCTAAACTTACAATCATGTCATATGTTAGATATTCTTATATTATAATTGCAAAAGTAACTCTGTCTGTCTGTTGCACTTTCCCGCTTAAACCTCTGATCCGGTTTTGATGATATTTGGCACAGACAATCTTTAGGTTCTAAGAAATAACATAGGCTACCTATTAATTGCTACTACTGCCATTTAATTTCTTAATAAATTAATGCTGTCACACTACTAATACTATTATTTTTCTTCGCAGGACTAGAAAGTCATCAGTGTCAACAAAAATGAAGGAGGAGTTTATCCTGAATGTCAAGACATCAATACTGCTATAAAATTGTTTCAAAGAACTAAACATTGGAATAAAGTTTAGAAGAATTATTATCAATTAATGCTATAAATAACCAATTTGTACCATAGCATTTATACTTTTATGACTGAACATTGTTAAGTCAAAACAGTTTTTAAAGCATTCTTATAAACCTGCTACAAACATTCAACCAATGTTGAATTCTTCGAAATAGTATATTTTAGAATATATAGTATAAATTTGACTAGGCTATTAGACAACTACACAAGTAGAACGAAAATACCATAACATTGAATATTTAGTTTTTGCAATTTGTTTTTATGTAAAGCTAAGTAACTTACTAATTTTCATGCATTTTTAACGGGTTCATACCACGATATTTAATTGAGTTGTCTCGATATTTCAACGTTGTTGCAGAGCCGTTCAAAATGCATGAAAGTATTATAGAAAACCACAAGTGTCTAAATAAGTTTATAACTTACTAATTGTAAATTATCCTCGATAATAACACAAGTTACTGATACTTTAATAACACAACCATTGTTTAATAATTATTTTATAAAAAGCTAGTTTTTGTAAACCTGTTGCGTTTTTACAAATTTGGAAGGAAACTACATGTGAAATTATTTTGTGTACAATTTTATAAATCAGTGATTTTTTATAAATAAGTGTAGTTATAGAATTACTATAGCATCAAAAGGATCTAAATCATCTAAGGGTTTTTAGGTTATTATTATATAAAATTTTACATTTAAAGAATAAAAAATATATGAAGATTATATTCAGCTCCGAAATATTCCTGAATACGCAATTTTTGTTATGCTTGTACATATTTGTATAAGATATTGTTTTGATTGATTTAAACTTTTTTTCAAAATGATGGTTGGGTATACTATATTTTCACAAAAAATGCTTGTAAAAATATTATATTGTTGAATCATTTTCTTTGAATGTTATTCCTTTGTTGTTGCTATTTTTGTACATTTTCTTCTTCTTGGTATTATAATGTTATTGATAAAAATAATATAAATTTGAAATGGAATGTGAAAACAGCAGCTTTTTATTTTGAAAACTGTTCTATTTGAAAGAAAAAATGTTTTGTTAGAAAGCTGAGCAAGTTAATAGATTTCAAATTATAATGAGTTTGTTGTTTTAAATTACGAGTGGATGCATCAGCTATTGTAATGAAACATTTTTTTTTTCAAATAGAAAAACTGAATTCCCCTAGTAAACAAAAAATAAATTTAAATCTAGCGCGCAGCGCATGCACTCAAGCATGTGGCTCCACCTGTGATTCGGCTGTGATAAACTTCAGCTCATATTCCTATCTCCAGTTGCATATCTATCTCATATATATATGTATGGTCTGTGCAGCCCGACGTTAAGAGGGCACGGCACGACTCGTTACGTTAATTTTTTAATGTTGAAATTGAATTTTTTTAATCAACTCGATTGAGCTACAATTTTTTACTTTTCTAATGATCGATTTAACTTACTACTAATATTTTCTTCAAATTTGGTATCTTCACAAAAATTTAAAACTGAATCGAGTGGATTTTAAGAATCGATTCAATCGATTGAAAAATGAAATCAATTGAACTTGTGTGAAGCTGGGCGGTTGCTGTTTTCGTGTTACGTTTCCTCTTAATTGTTAATTATTTAATTGAGAATTGTATGTATCGCGGTTATTAACCGATAATAAGTTTCTGGGTCGAATGAATATTGACTTAACACTTATTATTTAGAAAACGTGTTCGAGTGAATAGTGCTCAATAACAGTGATTCAGTGTTATCGTCTCCTTTGTGTTGTAAACGCATTTATTCACAATGCCTATACTATTCAGTGCTGTGGCCAGAGGCACTGTTGTCCTCGCTAAATATGCAACATGTCAGGGCAACTTCACCGAGGTTGCAGAACAAATATTATCGAAGATTCCGCCCCACGACGATAAGTTGACATACTCTCACGGAAACTATCTGTTTCATTACATCGCAGAAAATAAATTGGTTTATTTCTGCATTACTGATGATGTAAGTATTCTTTACTTGTTTAAATGCATTAAAATTTACACATTATCAAATTACATATAATTTTTAGAAATTTCAACGTTCGAGAGCATTCTTATTCCTCAATGAGATCAAAAGGAGGTTTACCACAGCATTTGGTGATACAGCACAAACTGCTATACCTTATGCCATGAATGGTGAATTTGCCAGGGTCCTTGCCACCGAGATGAAGCATTACAGTGATTCTAAAGATTTGGATACAATATCGAGAGTCCATGGGGAATTGGATGAACTGAAAAACATTATGGTTAAGAATATTGGTGAGTAGAACTGCTGAATAACCTGATTTCTAATAGTATACTCTATAAAAGTTTAAATATTAGTTATCTATTCTGATCATTTATTTTATATGTGTCAATGTGTTGTGATCTAAATGACCCGAATTTCAATTCAAAACAGAAAACTTTTTGCAAGTTTTCCTGTGTTAACAAACACCATTAGTGTTTGTTATAACATTAATTTGTGAAACAAACTCATTAACAAAGGCCATTTACTCTGCAAACATGTACTTAATCAATACTGGTCATTATTTGTCATAAAACAATGTTTTTTTCTGGTATTGATAACAGATTTATGTGAGTAAACATAAGCTATCAGCTCTTATCAGTTCTTACAATTTCATTGTTTAATGTTCACGATTATTATGTTGTGAATTGAATTTGTGAATTATAGATCACATTGCAGAGGTCCATGGTTAATAAATACTATAATACTACTATACTAATGTGATATTATAGGTGTTAACTTTGAATCTACTGAGCCAATTTCGAAAATCATTTCTCTGTTAGGAAACTATGTTAACTTTGAGTTTCAAAATAGTTTAAATTGAAATGTAAACTTTTAAACGGCAATGGTGTATTTTTTCATATGACTCCTTCCAATAAAAATTTACCCTTTTAGAAGATGGCCAGAAAGAAATTGCAGAAAAAAATATGTGTAAATTATAAAACTTTCAAAAACTAGTTTTGTAAATGTCTGCATATTTTATTGTAGTTTAATTACTCAAATAAATTATTTAAGAACTAGTTTGGTAGCGTAGTAAATTCTGGCTAGATTCAGACTGTCTTCATCTGTTCATTGCACTCAAAGGCATTGAACCTAAATTAAAAAAAAAATAACAAATATATTTTACATTTTTAACTTTCTGGTTTGTAGAAAATTTTATTCCTAGTTATTTTCTTTTATTTTTGGTTTGGGATGAATAAATAAGAGTCCCAGAGAGTATTGTGATACTAAATGAATTTTGGTTAACAATAAAATTAAATAGTTCATGAACTACCACAAACACCATTTCACTTTTTTTAAGATTTTTCTACAATTTAGTGTGGGTATATCTTTATATATCTTTGTAATATATTGATATTAATTTAATTAAATCTCTTAGTAACAAAAACTTGTAGCACTTTGTATTATTTTTTAAAGAATAATGGAGAATAATAATAATTTCCATGTTCATTCTTAAAAACGAATGCGTACTTTAATTTGAATAAATTTAAATAAATAGTCATTTGGTTTAAGTTTTATCTGAATTAATAAATGTGTAAATGATTTTAGATGTTTCAATTAACATAAATTATGAAACCTTAGCCAAGATCATGCAATAGTATAAATCTGTAAGCTGATACTGAATAGATTTTTTAGAAGTTTATCTTTAATGCAAAAAAAACTGAATTAATTGATAGCATAGGTAAATGAACTTATGGTTGTTTTGCATTTCGGTATTTTGAACTGGAAGCTGTTAGCTGAGTGATTCAAACATTTCCTAATTGATTATGTATGTAGGTAAACCAATGAAATGACTTTCAAAATGAGTTCTTATCTTCACCATTGGACCTCTGCAATGTCAGGGAACGCCTTTAGCTTACCCTCAAAGTTAATGTGCATAAAATCGGCATAGCAATACTTAATTTTACATTTCAGAATTTTCAGAATTATTAGGCATTTAGTGTTAAAATGAACGAGTTGATGTAGTTTTATAGAAATCTACACATAATAAAATTATACGAAAGTCAAAAATGTAAAAAACACTAGCCCAAGTCAAGCGACCATAACACACGACGATGGCGCGATTCAGAATCCATGCAAATAATATGGTAGAAAACTCAGCTGCAGCAAACTCAAAAACTACTGCACAGATTTACTTCAAATTTGGCATGAATATTATTGAGAAGTCATGTCAACACACAGGCTATGTATTATCATACTATCATCTCCGGTGAAAGGAATAGAAATACATTTTTTATGTGTCAATTTTAAATCAACGCCATCTATGAGACTTTAAGTCGAATTATCAATACAATACATAATCGTTGGTATTTTTGGTGTTGTATATCATTTACGCAAACGACGCGGGTAGCAACTAGTAAATTAATATAAAGAAGATAGCTTATGGTTGATATAATTATCTTTTATGACTCTTTAAGCCCCTAATCTTAAGACACCTATTATTTTATCATAGCTTATCAGTTTTTTGTAAATGAAAATGTCAAGAAGACAACTAAGAAAAATATTCTTATTTCTACTGCTATTAGTAGAATCTATTCCAATTAAATGATAGTCATAATAAATAATTAAATTCTCTTATCAAATCGAAAATTTACTGTTAGCAGTTAGCACTATGGACTGAACGATTTGTTTTCTATTGCAGATAACATGGCAATGCGTGGTGAAAAACTGGAGCTCCTAGTTAACAAAGCAGACAATTTGGCTACCAGTGTAAGTTTACTATAGTATATTTATGCACTTGCACTTTAATGTATCTTATAATTTTAGAAATTCTTCATGATTTAAAAAAGATTAATGGTCTGAAATACATAATATTTGGATTTGGACTGTATTAAAAATTGGTTATAAAGTTAAATATGTTTGTTTAAAAAGTGCTTATAACATAAAGGTTGATCAGTTAAAACGATAACGATGGGAACGTTTACAGTTACTATTTTAGAGTAAAACAATGGAGACTATATTGCGTAAAAGCTTGTAAAAATCCGGCTCGAAGGACCATACTTTTTGTTTGTGTGAAGATTTATTTTAAATCTATACTGTGACTATTTTGATTATAAAACAAATATATTATACTGTATACCACATAATATAAGTAAATGCAATAGATTGGTGGCCTGTTACGATCACAAGCACATTACATAAAAAAAAATACGACTCAGAAAGTCGTTTTTCATGCTTCAATCGTCAATTAATTTTGTAATAAATTATTTTACAGTCCGTCTCGTACCGTAACACTTCCCGTACTCTTCAGCGCTCTCTCTTCTGGAAGAATATCAAAATGTATGTGATACTGATCTCCATAGCGGCATTGGCTGTTTACCTTATAGGAGCGATGGCATGCGGAGGTCTAGCGTGGAAATCTTGCGTCGGTTAAATGAAATATACATAACAACTGTGTTAAATTCCACGTGTGTTAACATGTCCCATAAAACTGGTTTTAAAATATAAACTGATTCAATATAATTTCGAATTTAAATGTGGAATAAATTAGTCGATTATCATTTCGAAAGTAAAATGAATTGGACAATTTTATTTGACAATAAAACTTTTGTAGACATGTTCATATATTCAAACATACATCTTGAATTTATTTTACCCGGTTCGCTAAGATCCAAATTAATTAAATTCTCCGAGAAATTTTCACGAAGAAATACAAATTAAATTTTATATTAAAACGATAAATTGAAACACTAATAAATTACTTGTTTACAGGAAACATTTTGTAATGAGAACTTGCTAATTTGACACTTGTATCAACAAAATTGTTCATATAATTTATATTCTGCACGTGTGTATTATTTCTTAATGTGGTCCACTAAACATATTGCAATGGTTAGGAAATTCGTGTCATTAATTTCTCTTTATTTCCTCATATTTATCCTGTCCGTTGTGTTTATTATGCCATTGTGTAATAAAAAATAAACTATTTACGACTTGCGGATTGGAAAATTATATAGTTGTAATGTGCAATAACTTTTTAAAAATTTTAATTTCGATATATAAAAAATGTTTTTTTTACAAATACTTAATAGCCAGTCGTTTCAGTCGTTTGTGACTTCATTCTCGACGTATTTCTTTTCTTTCATCTTTATTCTTGTCTGACTTTCTTCATTAATAAATGCAATAACTAATATGTGACACGCGAAAAGATTTTATTTACTTTTGTTACGTTAATAGAATATTTATAATGCTGAATGTTGCATGCGTAACAATTTTAAAATTAGGTAAGTACCTATTACCGTTAACTAAATGTAGGTTATAACAATATTTACATAATAAACCTTTTAAAATATTATAAGTAATAGAAATTCATATTGTAGCGCAATTGGCAAGTATACTTAAAACATTCAATAATATTTTTATTTTGGTTTGTGTATTGTAATAAGTATACAGGGTGTCTCAAAAGTATACAACGTGAAGCGTAAATTCCTAAATATTGAATAATTACTGAAAGAAAACTGAAATGAAAAAAGAAGTTGAGTTTTTTTAATAGCTTGCTCTGTCTGCAAACGAAAACAACTAAAAAGTCAGTTTTAATAATACTATTAAAATTAAAAAAAAAGGAACCAATGAATTTTATGTAAATTGTTTGTTATTGACACCGTTTACGAAGTTTATTCTAAATTATTTGTATAGATTAAATGCAATTTTTTTACTTGCAAAACTGTAAGTTAGACAAGTGTTTAAATAGTAATTCATATATATTTAGGGTACTTTCCCTAATTCGCTTTCTGTTTCGGTGTTTATGGGACACCCTGTATTGATTCAACATAATATTATTCAAAGTTTTCTGAATATAAAAAAAAAGTATAACGCTGCAATATAATATAAACAAAATGACAACATAACCTGATTAGAAAAAAAAAACCTTTTTATTTTATTCCATTTGTAATCATTTTAATATTATATAAATTACTAGACCGTTAATTATATCGTTACAACAAAAGTTTATTGTGTAATATAATCCTCACAAAATTTCCATGTTGTGATGGATTTGTATTGAAGACTATAAGTATTGTGATATTGAATGCGTATATTGTAAGTATAATCATATTGTTTTCAAGCGTTTAATAAAATATAAAGATATAGGTTAACTGATGGTTTTATTTGAAGGTGAACACTAATGAAGTTCTAAGTTCAATTTGTGTAAATTGTAGTTGTAAACAGGGTGTTGTAATTGTTAAAAAAAAACACGAGTATAATCATATTTTCAGAATGTAATGATGCAGTTTCAGTCCTCAATCTGTTTTCATCATCTCTTATTTTCGGACTATGATTATTAGTAGATCTCGTCATATGGATTGGCTGGATGGCTGATAGTAAAAGTGTCCCTGAGAAAATTTGATAGAGATGTTTAGCAAAAAATATTGTTGGAATATTTTGTGTTCTAGACTGGATCGAAAACTACAAAGGCTACAACTAAAAAAGGTTACTAAATTGAAGGCACAGCGCTTTTACACTTAGATACAAGAAAACCCGATACTCTATGCTAGATAACTCCAATTAAATTGAGCTTTGATCCAGTTGGCAATGATTGATGTAACCAAAGCTTTATTCAGATAAGAGCGTCGCGGATGTAGGGTAGTGGTTCCTTAGACTACGACGGTCAAATGAATGCTGTCGAATTCCAAATATCGGGTTCCGGGAACGTGAGATGATCCCGCGGTCAGAGGGTGCATTCCCCGCCCTTCCCGCGCTCGCAGGCCGCCGGTCGCCATGGTGCGTCAATCGCGCGCCAACCATTGCCGCGGGAGGGCGCTGCTGTCGCCCGTAGCGTTCCCTCCTCACGTGCTTACTATAAACGGCTTCGTGCGTGTGTGAGTGTCGTTGAATTATTCCGTGTCAATACTCGTTCCCGTACGATGCGTGCTTAGCGTAAGAATCGACGGCTCGTGTGTAAATGAATATGTTTGTTTTTGGGTATTGTTGTTGTTTTATGAATCTTAATAGTGCAGGAATAGGAACTCATTGATGTTTGTTCCTAAAGCATCGTAAAGAAAGAACTTTCCTTTGTTGTTATTTGTAAACAAACAGGATATTCTGAATCTGATTGACGAAGGAGAATTAGCGAAGGTTTATAAATAAGTTGATCAGAAAATTATAGGTACTATAACAAGTTTAAATAAAACGACATTTCTCACCCCAAATTATTGTCTCAATTTGTTGTTTATAATAATCTCTCCCTTCGTTTAAATATACTGCTATCAGATTCATAGATCTCCATATCCAATCGAGGGTCAAGATAAATTACCCGCGTTACATTATTCATTACTTAAGGTCTACAGAAAAGGTTTAGCGTGATTGATTGTGCTGACCAATTTTGGAAATCGAAGGTGTCTAATAGAGTAATTTTAATATCCTCTATATCGGGTGTATAAAGGCGGGATCTATAGTTATTTTGTGGATGTACGTTCCGGCGTCTATTGGAAACGGCGTGACAGGAAGCGTTGTCGATTTTGGGGAAAGCTACGTTAAAAACGGTTCACAGGTCATTGTTCCTTTAACGCCGATGCCGGTCTTTTTGTTCTGCGACAAGATAAATTACTATTGTCTGTGAGAGATACTTTTTTGTTACACTTATGTATAAGACATGTGTTTGGAACATAGAATTAGATCAAGTTACCCGGAACCGACGTGACTGATGATATGTTTTATGATTCATAATAGTTTTAAATAACTGCTCGGATGTTATGTTTAAGTTTGAAAACTTTTGAGATCATACAGCTTATAAATAAATATTTTAATAAAGTTTCTGTAACTTACACATACAGTTAGTAGGGACTTCGAAAAATTATCATTTTAGTTCGGTCTTTCTAAGGATAGGTAGCTGCTGTATACGGGACTTAACTTTCTAGGATGTTACGTTAAGATACATGTAGCTCTCAGCTTTTAGTTATATTCATAATGTTTACCTGGTTTCTGTGCTAACTATAGTGCAGCTACTATTTAAAACCATCTCCAAGTTCTGAGTGTCACAGCGCAGATCGTACTGATGATAAAGAAAATACTAATACCTAAACTACGTAAATCGCCCAACAAACATTTCATTTACACTTTCTAATATTTTAGATCACAACCAGCCATCTCAAAATGGGTTAGCGAATCGAAAACGAACTTCGAAATGATATAAAAATACGATTTAGTGCGGTGAAGGAATTGGTCTTCAAAAATGGATGACAGTTCACCGGATCTGTCGCTGAAGCTGCGACGAGGGTCCAGCGACTCCCGTGAGTCGTTTTATATGGACTTCGCTCAAGGCATAGATTCGGATATTGAAGAGGTGACGACTATTGAAAGGGTCATTCCTGAACATCCGGGAGGGAGAACCGAGGGTGATGCGGATACACTCGCGACACCGTCCTGCTTGGATGAAAACAAGGAATTGGCGCAATGGTACGTTTACTCATATCCTTAATAATTTCGTTTGTCCAATTTATCAGACAGCACGAAGAAATTTAGGTACCTACTTACATAGTATTTAGATATAAGGAAAATTGACCAAATCGAGTTAGACCACCACACCCCCGAACCGGAAACCTATTGAAAAATAAGATTTAAAACGCTGTTACTCGATGCTAAATCATAGTGCACAAGGATATCATGTTTTCAATGAAGTGTTTTACGAGTTGAGGCCCTTTAGATCTAGATGTGCGACGTGTAAAGGTATACAGTAGCCAAATATAGGTACAAGGATGGGTTAATGAAGCGGATTATGAAGATGAACCATAACGAAGTCCTCTCTCAAACACGTGCATTACATTGTTTTTTTTATTTGTCTTCTATCGTGAGGTTGGTTATTTTCATTCATGTTTACATTCTCAGGTAACCTTCTATTTATATAAGTTTAACATTTTTAAAATAAAAAAAAACAACCGGGGGATGGTAGACCGCGTACTCCCCGACCCACGCTGGTTCTGACCCAGCGGGGTATTCCGTGGGAGGGTGACACGCGGTCCCATCTTGGCGGGCTTCGGATAGCCCGCCGACCGAGAGAACCGGTGGCCGTATTCGCCGGCGGCTACCGGTTCGGCGTCCGGGGACGGAGCGACGGGAAAGAGTGCCGATGGCGTAACGCGTCGCGCCGTCCCTCATAACCCCGTGCTGGGTTCTGGCCTCCGGTAATGAGAAAAAAAATGCAGTTAAAAAACAATTGAATTTTTTTCCGTATAACCTAATGCAAATAATAGTGATCTAATAGAACACAAGATAATCCGCGGAGGGCGACAAATGTGTGTCAGCGGTACTAGTTCGACGGGTATTCAGTATCCAGTGGCTTTCACTCCATCGCTGCATCGTGAACACCCCAGCTCGGGTCAGATCACTGATACCGCATGTCGTGCGGTCACCTACATGCCGACTCTCGTTTATCATGAATTTTACGGATTCATGTGCTCCAGTTAGTTTATTGAGCAGAATAAGTTTTATCGGTGAAGATTATTTCGTTACTTATAGGCCATGAGCTAAATTAGAGGTAGGATAAATACTTGTAAAACTGTACGTAGGTATAAGTATCATTAAGTTGACAGCAATTACAAAAAGCTTAAAAGAATTCATGTCATTTAAGTTAATGGCATTAAATGTTCTCTGAAATTCCATACCGACAAAGGGATACTTAAAATGTGAGCTCTACTTTTGTCGAAATTATACCTACGCTTGAAGAACATTTAAAAGGTTGCCGGGTAGAAATTTTTTACTTTAATTCCTTGGAGGAATAGGTTGAAATTGAAATACCTACTATCCACTTATTTCAGCTAAGACACATTTTGAATCCGGAGTTAAGTGGTGTCCTATTCTATTTTACTGAACAGATTACATTTGTGACATCGATTTAAATGTCAAAGATAAATGGCGGTATCTTCATCGTCATCAACTCGTAGATTTAATAGTCTACTAGACAAGCTCGGCAACCGATACTGCATTCCTTAAATTCTATAGATCCCTGCGAACTTCATTTACCATTATTTGTCGACGGGAATCAATTTAAGAGATTTAATATTTGCAACTATGTTATGAACAATAGAATGTAATTCCTATTGGAGTGAGCTTGTTCGCCTTTTTATTGGATTTTAGCTAAATACCTTGGACATATTACAACTTGAAAGTGAAAGTGATATCTCCAAAATAATGCACATGTATGAGCCAGGCGTGTTTGATCTAGGATATATGGTACGAGTTTGTAGAGTCAGTTGTCTTTTGTTTTCTGAAGAGAAGTATCCTTGTTTTTAATGGTTTCCAACGTTGATTTAACCGGAAATATGGCCGTCGTTAAGTTTGAATCCTTATAGAAGGCTTTATTTGGACAGTAATTCTCTTTTATTTCCAGTTTTAATTACTCATCCTTAATATTTATTGGATAATAAAAACTTAATAGCCAAGTTAAAAATGATTGTTTTTTAATACAATCTTATTTGTGATTAGGTAATGATTTGCGTGTTTTAACACGCATAAGCAGTTATGGAAATTAATATTTGACCTCAATTGACATTGTTGATTAGGCATAGCTGTCTATGCATTTTTTTCTCTGACCATTGCAATAACTAAGAAGAAAATTATTTCTCAGAGGATATGCTGTATAGATTAAAAATCATCTCGTTCTGAAATTAGTCATAAACTAAATTAGCATCCTTGTCTATGAAAGTTATTTCATCTTTTCCTTCACAAAGAATGCGTGTGACCGGTGTGAGTCAACTGTTTTCATAGTATTCACATCTGTGTTAAGACGACTTCGGTGATTTACGACGATAATAATACTTAATTTATTATTCTAAATCTGATTTGTGACTTAGTTTTGGTTCTTTTTTGTGGATATAAGTAAATTATTAGGGTGGATACTTATCAGGTACCCACTTAAGCCATAAGGCTGACATAAAAAATAAAGTTATTTGTGATGAATTCAAAAATATACACATTTAGATTTACATTTCTAGGTTCCATGACAAAGCAGTCGAGACCTAGCTTAATGTTGGGAATCTATGGATTAACCACAGCCAACACCAATCGAATTTTCAGCTTCATCTAACCATTCACTATCCAAACTGAGAGTGAATACGCTAACCTGTTACCTAAATTATTTTTCAATTAGGCAGTAGATGAACGGTTTATCTTCTAGTTATGGAAAGGTTTATGTGCAATTTTTCACAACACAACTGGTTAAAAACGGTAAGGAAAACAGTGAGGAAACCTGCATATTGGAAAAGGATTCTAAAAATCTTTCGAAGATATGTGAAGTCCCCAAACCGCATTGGGCAAGCGTGATGGAATATAGATCCTTTTTCTGAGGAGATCTGAGCCCAGCAGTGGGTAGTAATGGATTGGTACAGTACAGTATGAAAGGGAGTTATGAGAGTGCTGAAAAAAAATTGATCCGTTACAAAAATACGTCACAGCAGACACATTCAAAAGCTACATGTATCGTTGAATACGACTAATTTCACGGATGCTCGCGTCTATAAGGACTCCCCTAAATCAGTGCATTTCAGGCGTATTTCATACACGCAAGCTCTCGCAATGTGCTCGACGAGTGCGAAGCGTATGTAACATGTTTAATTAGAGGGTCTGTGACGATTTCACATAGCTACTGTTATTGAGATTTTAATTAGACTAATTGGGACTATATTTTGAAATAGATGTAGGTATTCTTTTAAAATATTTAATAAAAATAATGTTTCATGTTATCTTAAGTTAGTAGTTGTCAAATTCGTTTTAGCGTCATGCAGACATGAAGTTATAGTTATCTTATTTTTCATTCTGGTTTGTTCCTGCCTTCAACCAAACATACAGACATACCTACATAAAATAAAACTCGTGAATTTTTATATTCGAAATTGCTTTTCCTTTTTATTGCAGCTTAAATGCCTTCATTTCTTTAAGTAATGCGGAAGAACTCCCCGAACATTCATTCAGAAAATTTTGCGAAAAATCTCGTCCTTCAAGCCACAAACATCACAGTCGCGACGTTGGAAATTGTTCTCGTATTTTTCTTTGTTCACATTTCATCCGTTTCCCATGTGACAAGTGGGGTCTAAGTAGCAATATAAGGGAAGTTAGCTGAAGTTATTTTTATTGTACTTCGTATAAGTAACTACGTGTATGAAATTTTATATTATGTGATACCTACTCTACAACAATTTTTTTTCTGAACACGATTAAATGCTTTAAACTAGTATTTTACAAAACTGAATTTTACCTTTATAGTAATGTAGAATAATACAAATGGACGTCGTAAAATAGTAGATAATGGATAGGTATTTTTTATTTTTAATCACTTGAATGTGACGGAAGCACAACCTAGTCTTAACATAATTTCATACTATTTCACTTATGTAGTTTCAAACGATAAATTAAATTCAAGTTGAAGTATTACCATAAATCAGTACGTAACCGACGAGCTGAGCGCACAAATCGCTCCTGTCGCCAAGACATTAGCATAAAATGAGCCTTCAGGATGTCGTTACACGGTACTGTATAAACTAGAACTAGAGAGAATCTAGTCTTGTACCTGTCGTCTAAACTTGTTTATACATAAAATCATAACAGAAGAGCATCGCAGACAAAGAAGATTGTAAAGTATATTTTGATGATCACTTAAATATATTCTTCATTCAGTAAATAGATGAGGTGAAGTTCTTTTTTTTAGATACTCCTTAGACCAGAAGTACCTGCCTATGTGAGAAGGTTGATTAAATAATTTAAAGAAAATACATGTAACATCACTTTTATATTATAAACCTTGTTGCTTTTAAGTAATGTAGAATATACCGAGTTTTCTAGGTATAATTCAATGTAACATCACTTTTATATTATAAACCTTGTTGCTTTTAAGTAATGTAGAATATACCGAGTTTTCTAGGTATAATTCAATGGTGATTTTTGTGGTAATATACTAAAAAAACATCCTGCACACATAAAAAAATAATGTACCTATTTTTCTGTGAAAATGAATAATAATGAATTAACCTGAACTGTGAACATCTGTGGGCAACGTCGCGAATTATAATTGGGGTGCAACACACGGCGTTACAGAGAAATCCTTGAGAATTTCCACACGATACGAAACTCGAAGGAACACCTTCGCGAGTCTGGAGATGTTTTATAGTGGCACCGACGTCTAGACTTGACTTAGCATTCTCTTTTTGCACTATACCTTGAACCTCTGTAAGCAATTCTAGGCAGTTAGTAGAACTTAAGTAGTTTATAAGGTTTTCAGTAATAACAAAAAATACGACATGTTTATAAGTATTGTAAGTATCGTTTATATTCAAATACACTGTTATTAGATTTTGTGAAAAAGGAAAGTAAAACAAATTAGGACACTCATATAAAACCGTATTGTGCAAAACAATTGAAATTCACCAATTTAGAACTTCTTCACAAAAATGATCTATTCCTTATTCCGAAACCGCAAATCGAAGGTTAGGCATACTTATCACGTAACATGACAAGCACGAATGCAAATTTCCTTAATCTTACGTATTACCATTTTCCCATTGCTTTCGAACCCCTCTGGAGCGCCTCCTCCATAATATTTTAGTCAACAGGCTATCACGCGTCATAAATCAAACATTACGTTGTCGAATGTTCGAAGCGGGGAAGCTAACTATTTGTATTCAGTGACTAGACGAAATTAATATTCGTATCACTCTGTGCACTTCTAAAGAGATAATCGATGCGCTAGGCTTGAAAAATCGTGTCATTAATTGAAAATCAAAATAAAGTGAAGAAATAGATGACACATGTAAGGTTGATTTGGTTTCCACAAACACACATCATTTTTGCGTAAACTAAAGTCTGGTTAATACTGGTTATGTTATTATTTCAAAGTTAAAGGAGCACAATGATTATATTATTACTAGTAAAAATAAGACTAAGATGGATTTAAAACATTATAATGTGCTGGTGACCCGTTGGAACCATTTTTCATGTTCTTCGGATTTGCTATTTAAAACTTACCTTATTTCAGTACCTCGTTTAAAGTCTACTTTAGAAGTATTGAAATTCCGATTTAAAGTTTTCTTAGATCTCTACTTTTTAATCGATGCAAAGAACATCAATTCTCCTACCAACCCTACCAGACCCCGTTTTAAAAGTTAAATCCCTGTTTAAATATTCATTGCAGGCAAATCCCTTCAATTCTGTTCGATATTGCTGAAAAAGGATGAATTCTGAATCAGCATTGGTTGTGCCAATTTTGCATTTTACCTGCGTTGTACCTGAATTCTTAAGCGCATTATGCTAATTTAAATAACGCCTTCAGAAATGCAGCGCAGTTTGCTCAATTGGTAGTAGAATGGAAAATGAACAGCTATTTTAACTTTCATTTCAGACGGCTGTCAGAGTGGCTGTCTTGTGTTTTTTTATTACTTCGTAGGCACACGAGCTAACAGGCCAACTGATCGTAAGCAGTTACCGTTGCTCATGAACCTCTGCATTGTCAGAGAACATTGGGGGGCCGCTACCTACTGCCTAACTTTATGATCGTAATTTCACTTGTATTATATTGTTCTTTTTACCCATACGTTCAGTAATAAGATATTTTTACATGTGAGCGTTTCGAGGTTGTAGTGCGGTTCAACTCCCACATATTCAGCGATTTCCTCCAACTCAGAAAAAAAACTTGAACTACTCTTGAATGAAAGTGAATGAATGAAATTGAAATTTCCAAAAAAATGTTGTGTAACGGTTTAGAAGTAGTTACTTTACAGACTATTACTATGTGGTTTGAATAAGAGTGGTATTGAAGCGCAGTTAACAGCTGAGCTCTTTTCATGTAGGTATGTTTATACTGTCTCTTTATACCGGCTCTGTCTCTAGTCAGCAATGAAATACTTTCTTATGTTTATTGGTCTGTTTTTTCTTATGACTGTGGTAAAGGGACACAAACTAAGTCGATCGATGAGGGCGCTCTCTCGCGTACTTTATGTACCGGAAACACGACTCCCCTCCGCTCTACAATACATTGTTTTCTGCCCAAAACTACGTAGGTAATCGTAGTTACAAACCTAGTTATATTGCTACGTATATTTTCGGAGAAATTGAATAGTTTCATGAAAATATACTATGAAATGTAAGCACAGCTTATCCTTTAATAGCTAATGGCACGTAACAGTGCAGTTAATTAAGGAATATGCAATTGGTTACAGTTTGTGATTCCACCAAAATACATAATCAAAATATCAAACTAACTGTCTCGATAAGTGTTTGGAATTCTAGAATTAATTTATTACTTCGACCAAATACTATTTAGCATGCATATAACGATGCATACCCATATTGTTAAACCATGTTTTGTCAATTTTAAACAACATGGTAACAAATTGCTTCCCCATAGATCGCAGCCCTCACGAAAACGGCATCAATGCTTTACGACGCCTTGCTCCACTCGTCCAATGCTCGAGTCAATATTGTCTCGATACCTTATCTTCCTTCCACCTGATCGACCTCAATCGATTTACTCTGCGTCGTTTACTTTTAATGCTTTTGCTCGAACGTTCTCGATTCGCGGTATCTAAGATTGCACGTGTTGGTATTTTTATTTGAACGATGTTTAAGGTTAAGGTTTATACTTGAAGGTGACTGTGGTACATTAAATTGAACAATCCTACATAAAACGTATTTGTGAGTAAGCTATTGTAAATGGTAAAGTAAGTAGGTAGATACTTAAGAAAAAAGATTTGAAAAAAGCTTTAGTTGCTTACATAAAAGGATATAATGCAGTAAATTATTTTGCAAACACAAGGTAAATTTTTATTGAACTTTATCTTTAACAGCTTCAAAATATTCACATAATAAACAAAGTATTGAACCTAATTATTTTTGGAATACGTATGCAAATTTAAGATATCATCGTTTCATCAAAGATAACAGGAAAAGAGAAGTAGGTACTTTGAGAGATTAATTTCAGAAAGGTTTGCACAGACAACGTAAATTAGCAAATGGCGCGATGCCACAAACGTTTTGATGAAATGTTTTATGAATTATCGACATCACAGGGAAACTCGAAACGTACTCGAATTCTAAGAATGTAATTAAGAGGACAACCCTCAAAAGTATTTTGAGATTTCATTAATGTCAGCATCGGGTCCCTTCGTTTAATGAAATTACGGCTTTGAAATGTTTATGACTATCGAAAATTAATTTGTCCCGAAGCCTGAGAAATTGTATTGAAAAAATTAAAAAGTTAAATAAGTAATTTAATTTTCCTTTACTAATTGAATACAGAAATACGTCAGAAAAGGAAAATGCTTTGATGAGAAATTCAAATTTTTGAATAGACTCTGAATTTCCTTTCATTGTGTTGAAAACTGTAATACCTACTATTCAAGGTTCTGGTATTCATACAAAACATTTGTGTACTTGATTAGTGACTTGTAGGTACTAAATTAAATAGTATTATTTTGATAAATTGTAAATTGAATCACATTTTTTTCCTATGCCGCATAGTTCTAGGAGACTCTTCTACAAAAATAGCTATACCTACTAAATCTAATTTTCGGATCTTTCACTCTGTCAGTTTTAATTGTAAGAATAACATGTAAAGCAATAGATATATTACATTAATTTGTTTATTTTATACTCAGCCGGCTTTTAGCGTGAGTGGATCAGGATATAAACAAACAAATTAGTGACGGTAAAAAACTGTATGTTGATAGTTTGAAGGGATACGTGAGAACTGTAGGGAGGGTGTCATGAGTTAATTGCATTTTGTGATCTCTATAAATATTTAAGTTTTAGAGTTGTGGACTAGCAGTACCTACCGAGCTCGAACTATTTCAATCACCCTTTAAATTTAATTTTGGGATTTGAATTCTAAAATTGAAATCGGTATTTGATGATCTAAGAATTTTATCCGAAAAATTGTTAGCATCTCAAACTTAGAAATAAATCCTATAGTATTTCAGAAAAGAGCTAAATCTCAACATAAATTGTGGAATTACTTAATTGACATCTGGACAAAGGTACAGCGTAACTCCCGGCTTTAAATCCCCTCATGCCCCTGATAAATTATACACATGTGTGTTAAACGTCTTGGCTTGTCGCGTGTTCACGTGTGAAAATAAGGACATACATAGATGTGTGGTATCCTGTTAATGGGGTGTAAAACGGAGCGATTGTAAACATTTATTGCTGTTTGAGAAGTGTCTATTAGATGATGGGCTTTTAAGTAAACAGAAGAGTTCGCAAGTGGCATAGTTTATTTTAGTTCACACGATAAATAAATGTTTTATTTGAGTTGCGTTTTGTATTACTTAGGACATTAAACAATGCATTTTACAAGGATTCTTATGGATAGTTAAAGACTTTTTTAATTACATACCATCCAAATTTAGATTTAGCCTCCCGATCCTCCTTTGTCTTTGTTGAGAGATATTACTCGGTTTTAAAAACAATCTAATGAACAAAGTTTATAGTTATTGGAATTGAATTCTATGCATATCCTATATCGTTATCCTGCTAACAGTCACAGAACTTTATAATAATATGAACCTTTTCTATTCGGAATCAATCTGACAGATCAACATCGATAGCAACCAGACTCGCGCCATACGTACATCTTTGTAACAAATGCGCATTTTCAGGATTCATTTATTCCATACCATGCTGTTTTCATACATAAAACACAGGATCACGACATGAAAGGAAACTGCCGAACGGAGTTGATTATGTAAATAGCCGTTAACATGCGTGACGGATGCCGTCGTATGTTGCAGCCCATCTAGTAAAAGATATGATTTATGCATTCGCGAAATTGGGGATCCGTTGCTATACGGTTTTCGCTCTAAACACGTTGGAATACTGCACTTTTTTCGTTGAATATCGAGACAAAAGCAGTGTATATTAGAGGCCTCTGTTATTGATCCTCCATATTTTTGGTATAAGTAAAAGTAACATCGAATATGCTCGCTGATCTTTATACCCGTCGTGTAATATTAAATAAGGCTTTTAGTTTTTGTGCATTTTCGATTACATGTCGTTTCTGAATAAAGTACGAGTTCTTTGTGTCAAAGAAAGTGTAGGTAAATGTTGTTGGGTACATATTTATGATTTTATGCTTGAGCTGTTTTCAATAGGATATAAAATTTTTGTCATAGCTTATTTCTTTAACGCTAAAATATATTAATTAAGAAAGAAAAGAAAAAGAAAGAAAAAAACATTTTTATGGTTACACAGTACAGAATAACAACAACATTAAAACAAAAAGTAAAAGGAAAGCACAGTACTGTGTACCATAAGGCTTCAACTCAGCACATGCTGTGATGATGCACCACAGCGCTGATTTTCAGTTGAAGCCATAGGTTCACGAACGAATTACAATGCAAATGTATGAACCTTTTCATCTACATACCTAATCTAAATGTATAATTACTCCACAGTTCACTTGAGATTCGGACTATTGATGTACAAAAATGTGAATTTCACTTAAATCTATTGCTCTTATTTACAGCACATCATACTGAGCCACTTGTTTCTATTCTTCAGCTTAGATTGCAAAGCTTTGATACAAGCCATCTCTACTTCGTGGTATTAATTATCCTTAAGATTAATAAGACTTAAGGGTGTGTAATTTAATAAGACTTTGATGCTTTGTGTATCACTCAATAATTACAATGTTTGAAGGGCAAAGACGTATTATATGTATTTCAATTTCTACCGGGCGATTATAAATAATATACTTAGGTATACCTACTAAAGGAAACCTCCTTCGTTTTTTGATCCTGGTTTGGGTTGGTTTCTGGGTAACTGAAATCATGTTCGCATTACAACATATTACATGGAGCAATATGAGATTCCTGTAGCTTAAACAAAAATAAAAGTTTCCCCAGATTTTTCGTCAAATATTTTAACTAGTTTTTTATTGTGCCGTCACTGACAAGTCTCCTTCGCAATAGACAATGTCCACCACACTAGGCTATTGCGGATTGACGACAAAACTATCCTGAAAAGTGCTTCCAAAGTGTACGAATCCAATTACCCTTATTCTTTCACCATTTCAGCCACTGCACTCTGACAATTACCTAATATTATTATATGATTACCCCCTACTACTTATCCCGATTTAAACTGCAGACTGTTCCGTTGGTTGTTTGGAGTGTCAATCAGACCGCAGATTGGTGTCCGGAGTCCGGACTAGTGAAATTGGTCACATCCTCTGCACGATGCGACCCCTCTGTCCTCTGTCTGACGCGTGACTCCTTTGTACGACGTACAAACGTGACCGGTACTAGAATAATTAATGGTGCGGATTATCGGTTCTAGTTGCTACGTGTTTGTTTTATATGTTACTAGTGGACTCGCGCAACTTCGTCTGCGTCACTCTGAATTAAAAGCTCTATGTTCTGTCTCAGGCTCTAAAGATTGTCGGTGCTAAATTTCATCAAAATCGATTGTGTGGTTTAAGCGAGAAAGTGTAAAAGACAGTGTTACTTTTGCATTTTTAATATTAGGTAGTAGGGATTGTATTAAAATTTTATTTGAATTTGTAGTTGGAGGTTATTGCGGCACTTCTCTTCGACATGTTAAAAAGTTAATTGTATGGAAATATAGAACATTATCAACAAGGTCTACCTATAGACAACTTGGTGAAGAAAATTTTTTAACCATCACTAATAAGCGCATAATCGAAAATAGCATTTTTGTTAGATAATTCTTATTTTGTCTTTGGTTTCCATAAATTGAAAAAAAGATATTAAATTCACTTGGCACATTTTCGATAATATTATTATTTAATGTAATATTTTGACCCTCATCAGTGTCACATAGCGGCAACGGTGCGTATAGAAAATTTATCGATTATTATGTTTGGGCTTACCTACTCAATAAATAATAGTGCTGTACAATTTGGCCGTTTAAACCGGCCATAAAGTTTAACCAGGTTAATTAGTTCAGCAGCCAGCTAATTTATTCAAATTAACCGGTTAAATTAAATTAACCGGTTAAATTAATTGACTGGTTAACCGGTTAATTTGCAAAAGATTCTTAACATGGAATAAATCTATTTTTATTTTTATTAAATTTAAAATATTTTAATAAACTAAAAATATTATAAATATTTTATTTTTATTTTAATAAAATTTTAAATATTAAAAATAAATTAAATTATTTAAAATTTAATAAAAATAAAAATAAACCTAAAAATAAAAATAAATGATTTATTCCATATTAAGAATCTTTTGCAAATTAACCGGTTAACCAGTCAGTTAATTTAACCGGTTAATTTAATTTAACCGGTTAATTTGAATAAATTAGCTGGCTGCTGAACTAATTAACCTGGTTAAACTTTATGGCCGGTTTAAACGGCCAAATTGTACAGCACTAATAAATAACAGGAATACCTACTGCTTTCATGGGATATTTTACGGGATTATTAGTTACCAGTTATTGTTATCTACTTTTTGTATGTTCGTTAACCTACGTGTGATTTTTTTAGTCGTCGCATAGAAATTTTTGTTTAGTTTCCTTTGGACGTAAATAAAAATATCGTTTGGATATTTATCTGTGGTTTTCACAATATGTTGTATAAATCACTACATAATCTATCAAATTCATCTAAAGAATCTCATTTGATACACAACCGAGCGTCTATTACAGCATAGATTGGTTCGTGAATGGAAGAATGATGTGAACGGGCAGCTCGTCAGAATCCATTTACTCGAGAAATTCTATTAACGACAACCTTTGAAAGGTCCCACGCGTATATCGTTCACGGTTTCTGTAGTCGTCAGATCGCGTTTAGGCTTAATATCATGCTTGCCATTGAACTGGGAACATCCATTTAGTTCCATTATGTGTCTATTTACCAATTTCGCTCGAGAGCCGGTCTCCTGCGTCCCGCCCTCGTGCAATCATGGTACAAAATTGCTGCAATCCAGCCAAGTATCATCGAGTTAGATCAGTTAATCCTACGGGACCGAAGTCTCGTACTGTTTAATTCAGTAGGCATTGAGCTGGCGACTCCTTTGCGTATTTGCAAACCCAAAATTAAAAACAAACGAATAAATAAAAAATGGTTTAAAAATTGGAACGTTAGAAAATAGTTTTTATTTCAAATAGGCCAGCTAAAAAAGCGGCTATTTAAAAAAATATTCTTTTGATTTTCGAACGTCGATAGTGATGTCAGTAGAGTGTTTGAATTATTTAGCGACTTTGTATCAGAATGAAAATCACTGAATCGCTTGTGAATGGAAATGAGGCGGTCGTTCATGAAAGGTAAGCTTTAATTATGTATTCCATTCGTAACGGATGAACACAACACGATGTTGGTTATGATTATTAGATATGCATATTTAATGCGAAGGAAAATAGTAGGTGAATGATGCGTGTGTGAAGGGATGATTAATTATGTCATTAATATTTCATAATTTCCATTATACATTTATCATGTAAATTATGGGATAAAGTAATTAGCTAAAAATATAATAGATACTCAGGAAGTTACATAATTAATTTATATTTAATACCTCGGTAGATTCTACAGCGTCAGTATCTATCAATTAAATTATGTAGCACTACTTACTACCACTAAGTATTGGCTTCTGCTATTCCATTAAACCAATCTCAGATATCCGAATAAATACAAATAAGCTAGACCTAGACTACTAGAGGCGGTTGTAGGTTAAAATATTATATCTTCTTTTTTTAACAAACAATCCATGGCTACAATTAATTAGTTACGTTTTTAGACTTTGTATCATTAATTCGGACAATAATGTTTACTTGTTGAATCTGTCAACTGTCATGTCCGATTACTCGATTATTCGTTCAAAGTGTTGTCCTAAAATGATGTATAGGTGTGAATCGGTTCGCGCGCTGACCACTGCGTTCGCCCTATTTCCTGTTTGTTCTCTTTTAATGTTATAAACATTGAATCGTCCCAAATAACGGGGTCGACGACCGCGCTCCGGTGTGCCGTTGACAGGGGTGGAACTCGATTAATTATAAATTGTTACAAAATGTGAATACAACATGCGAGCTGTATTACTTGATTATTATATTTTAAAATTTCAGCTAGGTAAGTAATTTCATTGTATTTAAATAGTGGGATTTCAAAAATATCTAAACACTATGCAAAACGTAATGTGATACCAAAACCGATTTAATATCCTGTACTGCAAGGGATTCTAAAATAACGTTGAATCCCTCGGGCATAAAATACTAACTATCGTCTTCAATCTTCCAGTGGCTCATTTATCTTTGTAGATACTAACATTTATCAAATTGACGGCTGAGGCGCGGAGTTTAAACTCACAATCACATTTACTATTGGAAGAATAATTTAAAAAAACTAACTCAGAATTTTAAACAACCTGCCATTACCTAAGTAGAAGGTATAAAAGCGTTCCTCAACGTAAAATTTAAAGTAAAACCTTCAAAAACTTATTATTCATAGCCTATTTACAATTCGCTTACAAAATTTTGTACTCTTCCGTATTCAAATTTGCTGTTTATCTTAAAAGAGATTCATGCGAAGTTGTTAAAAATGAACGCAAAAAAGGGAGTTTTCTCCGAGGATTTTCTTAAAAGAAACTGCTGTTTCTTTGTGACGTTACAGCGACAAGAACTTATTTCCAACGTCGGAAAAAAGTCTCAGAACAAAGTGTGAACCGTGGATGTTTTCACAGCGAATGTTGTGGTTTTAGACACTCTTGTTTTGTCGTGAATATGTAGGCATGTGTCTGGCTAGAGTTTCGGTTTTAAAAAACATTTTCATTTCCATGAAAAGAACGTCATTATATTTGAATAGACGGGGATCAAATATTGTACGTCGTGTAATCACCACAGTACACAATAGAACATTGAAAATGTTATTAAAAAGTATGATTTATTTTTGGTAGAACATATACCTACTCATTAAAGTCCTTTAACTGGAATTATGTAAAAACAAACTAGAATGCATTTATTCCCTGTCTCGATAAAAGCTTAAGTGATCGGGCTGACATTTGCAAGAGAAATAAACATTCGAAAATTCCGTCGAGACGAGAAAAGCTTGTATCACAGATTCATTGATCACTTCGCCTCGGCAGGGCGCCAACGAAAGCGAATTTACTATGACCTATCTTGAAAATAGTAGCATTTGAGCATACGTTTCTGCATTCTAAAAGGAACCCTATTTTGATGAGATAAGCATTAATTTCCTACACAAGGGTGTTCGATATATTCGCTTTTGAAACCACGTTTAGGACCGTAACAGTGCTCAGCTGAAATAGATCCTACGAGAATGTATTTAGTGTGTTATTTCGGAAACTGTGTGAGTTGGGACGTTTCGTTATTGAGATCGTAGTAGTGAGTATATAGTAAGCACCAGTCTATTGTAGGTAGTAACAGTGTACTACGATCCAGTGATAGTATTTGAGTACAAAAGAGTGGATTCATAGTATTACGGAGCTTCCCGCTTTGTTGATAGTAAAAGAACCGTATAAAGTAAAGGGTTTAAATGTTTTGAGGAAAACTCAGTGCGTAGGTTTTAATGGTACCTGTATTCATTAAATTGAATGTGCATCTTCTTTATTAGTTTTTTAGTAGCAGCAGAAAGCAGATTTAAGAATCATCAATTTTGTTATGAAAATTAAAGCCAATACATACAGCCAATTAAATATTTATGGTTAACAAGCAAAAATTGTACAGTCTGCACACAACATCATAAATTTTCATGCAAATTTTGATAAATGGGTAATTACGTTTCGATGAAACAGCGGTTTGTGGTTTTACGTGTTCATAATGAACTGCTCATTCAGCGAGAACGTTTTAAATGAAACATCAAAATGAAAAAATAGGTTGTATTAAATTTTAATCATATCTTTAAATAATAATAGGTACTTTAATATGTAAACCTTTTACTTAGGAGTAGAGGTAATTATTTCTAAGGCAGGTATATTCAGTAGTACCTACCTACAGCATATTTTTTACTGGTAATACATAGCAACTTTACATATAGCAACATCTCGAAAAATTAAACTTTACAAGTTTTATTAGCCATCATATAAAAATATGTATTAAAATATTTGTCCTAAAAATGTATTAAAATCGACATCAATTCAACTGTAGTTCTTAGATCTTAAACTGCGTGAATGTCTACAATTCTCTACAAGCCAAAATAAACGATGCGTTTTACCCGTCATAAACGGTTTACGGCACAGACGAGAGCGGAAATCGAAGCTAGTATTGGATGCGGAAATGGCGCTCGTCGCCGGCGGCCGAGACCTGACGGTGTTTGCTAGCATTATTTGATTTGCGCCTACTTCTCCCGCCGCCCTCCGACCGATGCGAACTGATTCAGATAATGGATTCAATTAATGGTTACCAGATAATTTCAGGATGGATGGTTTATTACGCGCAGTACTTAAGTTCTGATTTATTTTTATAACTAGCTGCCCCACGCAACTTCGTCTGCGTCGAAAAAATAAAAAAAAAATTAGGGGTGGACTACCCCTAACATTTAGGGGGATGAAAAATAGATGTTGGCCGATTCTCATAGATACCGGATAAGCACAAAAAATTTCAACAAAATCGGTCAAGCCGTTTCGGAGGAGTTCAAGTTCGAACACCGTGACACGAGAATTTTATATATTAGATTTAACTCCGATTTTGTAGAAGGTAATTGAAATTGCCCAAACACCTACTAAGCAGGTGAGGACGTCGAAGTATAATCTTTGTAAGATGCATTTCATAAATCCGTCAGAATACTCATCAGAACATAATATAACTAATCTTAGTTTACCTTTTTTATTTGGTACCTAAATATTGAGTTTCTAATGTTCATTTTCAGCTGGTTGAGATTTTGGTGGAGAATATCATCGATCAGTTTCGTTTGTTGTCGCTGGAGTAGTCATTCATCATTATTAATTTATATTTTTGGTTATTCAAACTCGGATTGTCGTTTGTTCACTGTCCATCCATCATTTAACTTACAAAATAAAAACGTTATGTTGCATGTAAAATGATTTTAAGTAGAAGTTTTATTCATTTCTTTCCAAGAAATAATGACTTTTATAACAAGTAGTTTAGTAATGTATTTTTCTGCCACACTTGTAAAGTTACAGGCGAACATTAAAAAAAATATATGTTATCGGACATTATAAACCGGATTCATTTTCATCATTATTATCTATGATGGAGGCCTTATTATTTGAACCCAAAACAAACAGGACAACTTAATAATACGTATATGAAGAGAAATACCATTTTAAAAGATTATTTATTGCTCCAAACAGCTTAACGGATTACAATCGCGCAGCAATCAGCAAACGTTCTTTTCAATGTTTTCAATTGGACATGACTCATATATCGTGGGATTATATTAGCAAACACCCATTACAATATTTTACAGGAACATTGCACCAGACGCGTCTGAACCGAATGCAAATATAAATCACGAAGCTCCAGACTACATCTGGAAATGCAATTTTGGTTTCAATTAAATTGAATATGAAAATTGAGAGTGCTGTTTCGTCTGTCTCGATGTATTTGTTTATATTTAAATATATTTTCAATATACAAATATACTGCAAACTGCAAAGCTACTTATTTGAAATAATAAACGTCGCTTTGTCGACAAACTTAAATTAATACTTAGTTGTTAATGTTGATTACTAAATTAAATTTTAGGAGTAGGTGTCTATTGATTTAAGTATGAAATAATTCTGAACGAAACCTTCAAAAATATTAGTCTATTTGAGATGAGTACAAGATTATTCCGTGCAAAAACATCGATTTGAAATCAGCTTACTCAGTGAAATAGAATGAGGCTTATCGACGCTTTGACAGTTTTCCGTTCCAGTTATCGAATCGAAATCACGCAGTCAGCATGATTAGGAGTGTTGTACCTACTTGTAATGTTAACTTTCGGAAAAATCTTTATGTGGAGTAGGGTACTTTCGTTTGATTAGAAGCACTTATTACTTCCAAAGTCAACTATGCTCAACTTAGGAATGCTTCTTAAAGGAAGGTAAACCAATGTTTTGAAAGCGCACTCGATGCATACTATTGCATACAATTTACGAAAGAATAACAGGTAATATTATATCACAAGCACTTATTTACTATTCAATAAATAGCTTGAATTTGTGTTTATGCTATTGAATAATATACCTATAAAATATGTAAAATTTACGTACGTAACAGTCGTATTATTTATTTCGACTAACGAAGTCGCAAAATATAACTACCGGTTCGAATGTTTGTGAAAACTCGTCGAACCGTTATAATTATGATCGATTGTGAGTTTATGCCTATTGGACAATTTAAAAATCACCCAATCGCAAATCTATACTAATAATAATATAAAGCTGCAGAGTTTGTTTGTTTGTTTGAACGCGCTAATCTTTTTTTTTTTTTTATTGCCATGTAGGCAGACGAGCCAACGGCCCACCTGATCTCAGGAACTACTGATCCGATTTCAAAATTCTTTCACTGTTGGAAAGTCCATTTATCGAGGAAGGTTATAGGCTATATGTTATTTTGAAAAAAATTAGGAATCCCTATGAAAATTTGGAATATGTAACACATGGTGAATAATCGAAAACCTATTTATGCGTACGCTGCGAAAACTATTGACAATAGAACAAAATGATTGGTTTACGTATAATGATTTAATTATGCCTTTTGGAACGTCTTTATCGTATTGTCTCCTATCTATGATATTTTGTATTAACTCGCTATTGTAGATGTATCGGGTTTAAAAATAATAATATTACGACACAAATAATGCGGCGACATTTAAAAAATCGGTTCAATAGTTACAGACTCTAAACTACAACGCGAAAAACTTACCAAAATAACCTCTTCAAAATTAGTAGGAAGTATAAATGATACAAAACATCTCGTATTTTTGTGTATAAACTCAAGATTTGTTTTAATTAAAAGAGACAGGAGTTTTTAATTAAAACGAGAGCTAAGCTAGCCGAGAAAGTCTTGAGGTATGATTACATCTATAATATATCATACAAGTAAGGGGAAACCAGACCGGTTTCCTTGTTTTTTCCCCTCGTAAGGTTTCGTTTTTTGCAGCGCGTCTCCAGCCTTTAAGGAACTTGCGGTGTCCGCAAAATAAATAGAACAAAAAATATTTGATGAGCTTAAAAATATATGATGGATTGTAATTTTTAAATACTCAACAATATAATAAATAATTACGAAGTGTAGGTACTAATTATCAAGAAGAAAGTTAATTAACTGAATAAGTAGAATTTAAAGTTCGTTTTAAGAGATATGGGTTCAATAAGACTACCCATTGTTTCTTAAACAGGAAAAACTAGAGATAATCTTACTATGGAGATAACCATTTACGTGATCTTTCTTTCGAGAACAATAAACAAAAGTACTTATCCAACTTTATTTCTAAACTATATCTTTTTCTTTGTTACAGTTGTTATTCAATACCCGCAAACAATATGTCTGGTGGGTCCCACGTGTCGCGAGCTACCTTCGGCGGTGCAGACTCAGAGATGTCTGGTGGAAGTGCTCCACCTCTCCCGAGCCCAGCATCGGCGGGTGCTGCTCTGGTCTCACCCGAGACTTTGAGCAGACACAGCAGTCCGCCTCCGCTACCTCCCCATCCATCGCACCAGCACCCAGCACCGTCTTGTTCTTCGCATCGAGTACACATGGAATCACCACTTAGGTAAATAAGATTTTTTTCGAATTTGAGCCTTAAGTTCTTTGTAGAACGTAGGCAATTGTTTGACACTCTAACAAAATCTACAAAAAGCTTTAAGCATTCATAAAATGTACAGACAAACAATAATTTTATCCTACGAAACATCACTAAAGTTTGGATGTAATAAAGCGTTCATCCATCGTTTCGTGCAATTTACAACACTTTCATCTTACGACGACGCACGTTAGACAAAGAAAACCTTTGTTCCTGTAGACTCGTTACGTAGTCAAATGAACTCCTTGAATTTAATGTGACAATGTAGACAGTCGTACAAAACGTTGCTCTAATGAACTCAAAGCAGCCTCCGGAACGCGGAAGATGTTGATTTGTAAAGGAAATGTGAAGATTGCAAATTTGAAGTTAGAAAACAGAAGGCAGCTCGTGTCGGCTTTGTAGTTGAACCAGACGAGGGTACGCATTTAAAATGTACTCGTTTTCACTATTTGCTATTTTTAAATAGTATCTAATCAGAATGAAACACTTCTAAAAGCTTCGGCTGCTAGAATAACTCTTACAATTACATCATAGGTGACATTCTACATAGGAATTGTATTTGGAAACTAATAAGACATAATATAGCGGGAATAACATTTAAACAAAATTTCTAAATGGTAGGTATCTACTCGCAAACACACACTTTAAATATTCAGTCAAAAATACGTAGTCACGAAATTTAATGAAAGATATAAAATGAACGACGTACGTTATACAAATCAAGTATAAAGCCCGTACAGTTAAAACAGGAGTTAATTTCGGATAACCGGGCGTTAATTAGTTCAAATAATTCGAATCCCTCACGTGTTAGCCCTTTACCTGTACAAACTTTCACCATTTGAAATATTACGTGAATTTGATTATACGATTTGCAATTATTCTAAATAATGTTTTGTTGACTTATGTTTTAAAAGTTTCATAATTTTTAGATGAAAAGTGAACATCTAAAATTTATTACATTTTATTTCGATCACTATGTTTGTTTGTAGTAGCAACAAGTTAATGAGTATAATTTAAAAGATGTGCTTTAGATTTAAATAAGAAAAAAATCGAATGACAAAACCCTGTTCGTTACCTTGCTCTTAGCAACTTTTAAAAATAACAAATCCTTTTAAATATTTTATGCGTAATTTAAATAATAATTATCTAAGCTGCTACTTTTAATATACCTCTACGTTTTAATTTAAGTTGTTATCGTATGATGACCTGAAAGTTAGTAACATCCCGCCCTCTGGTTTAATGAGATTCGTGCTGGTAACTAACTTTAAACCCTCGTTAACTAACACGAGCCAACTAGAGACGTGGACTCTTCACATTACCATATTATATTAATTAATGCATTATTTAGATTTATTAAACCCATTTAACTGAATAACCCGTTTACATAATATTAAGTTGAAGTCCCAAGTAAATATTTCAGAACGAATTACGAACGAACGAGAGAGAAAGAAGTAGTTACGCAAAATATTGCTAACGACAACATAGTTACCTAGTCTAAGTTGTTTTTATGAAGAAGCTAAATGTTAAGATCTATTCTTGATTTAGTCACCAGAAATAATCACGCACTTATTATCTCCAAACTTAATTTACAATATTGTGCAGTGCTAAAAAATATTTACATTTTCGAACACAACAAGTTGTCGACTGATAGGTGACCTCTAACTAACCTTTGAGTAAACTTACCATATTCAAAGACATGCAGTTTCGTTATGAAGCAAAATAAGCATCTTTTTTCATGTAATAACTCAAGTTCTGTCTATTATCACAGAATGTCAAGCGCACCTTCAATGAACCTGGGCGGTTCTCTATCTCTGCAGCCGATGTTGTACGGAGCCGGTGGATCCACCCATGTTCCTCTACCTCCGACCAGGCGTCCATCACGACCATCGAACAACATACAGCAGATGCATGTCATAAGCGCGTGAGTATGCATTTACTTCTTACTTATATGGTTCTTAGTTTCTTAGTCTTTGTGTTTTGTTGTGACCCATCTTTCAGCACTGATCTTTCCCATATGTGTTTTTTATGGTATTACTTTTCTTAGACAGAGCAACTATTACTAATGATAATTTGTTTATTTGTATTCTTACAAGCATTTAAGATCTTTATGTAGTTTCAAATAATTTCATGAACAATATCTAAAGCGAATCAAAACTTCGTCTTATTGTATTAACGAGTCGATCGTTCACCAAACGATTACCATTTTATCATAGGTACTTTAAGCACTTAATTCGATACACGAACATCGCGTTCCTTTTATTTTATAATTACAATAAATTACCACAAAAATTTTAAGCACCGTCATTAATTTTACCACAAAGCCCTACTGAGGTATCCGATGCACTATAATTATCCTATTGTTGGCTATATTCGGAAGCACTCTTAACTCTAATGTATTTCAAAGTGATGTTAAATTTGTTTGAGGAAAGCATCAAATTAGAAAAGTTGTTTGTTAGATCGTATCTTTAACGTTATTCATTTTAAGAATTGTTATGCTTCATTGTACCACTTTATAATTTATTGTTTGTGGTTAAGACGGTGTTGTAATTGAATTTTTTGAGGTGATTTCCGTGGTTCTGTTTTTAGCTGAGTCAACGTTTCATTATGTTACGAAACAAGCATTTTCGTGTATTGTTATGAAACTCATTTTTTCCTTCGTTTTACCTGTCATGCCGCCTTACACACAATTAACTATTTTGTTTTCTTTGTTATACTTTTTGATTTTAAATGATTAATATGGTCCTACTTATTACTTATTTAATGTCCTGTAACTTGTTTATAATATTCTTAAAAATATTTATTTGCATCTATGTAATGGTTTGTTTTTTTACACCGATATAAAAATATTACTACATTTTTAAGACATGTCTTACAAATACGAATATATGTAGGTAATAGGAAAGGATTCGACAGATCGACATCCCCTTTCTCGCGAACTTCGTTTATTTGGCGATCGCGCATCTTCGAAACCGTGACGTCAGCCGAGCAATAAAGCTTATTTCATACGAGATTTTTTTATACTCTACCCTCGTTTGGAACAGTCGGGATGGTATGGGTGTAGAAGCAATAATCTTTCTACGGTCTTGCGGGCCACTCGTAAATGTTAATGTACGGTCCCTATGCTTATTTAACGTGCCCGTAAAATATAATAATAATGTGGGCATATTTTTATGAACTTTAAAAATTGTTATGGGACTCTCAAATAAGAAGTTTTATAAGACGTATCATTATAAGTATGATACTGTTCTCAGACAGTAAACTATTACTAAAGTTAAGGTATTTTATTTATTTAATAGGCATGGTTTATTTTATTGATCGACATCAAAGATTGAAAACTTTGTTTATTTATTACGTACCACCCACAGAGTTCGTAGTATCAGGGATAGTACACACGAAGTTACCACAATTCCTGTGTACGTTATCGAAATAAAACTAAGTAAATTTAAAGATAAAAACCTTTTTTTAATTTAAATTTATAATATGTAAATTTATAAACTCTAAATAACGAAGCTTAAAACGAATAAACTGTTGAAACACATGATAGATCTAAGTTGTAATCATTGGTCGGCGAAATTGGCAGAGTGAAATATGTCCTCGTTTCTCTGTCATGTAATAAATTAGAAGAATACGTGGCTTGAACTGGAGTGGTCTTCCCCTCGCCAGTGCGGGGACCATCACCACGATATAATGTAATCGACAGCAGTTTTATTACGGTTCAGGACGGACGTATTAAATTCACTTCAAAAGCTTTTTTGCCTGTAACATAGTAAAAGTTTTATTTAGTTCCGCTGTTCGGTTATTTGTGAATTTGAGACGGTTGAAGGCAGTTTGGGTTACGGGATGAAAATTGGTTTGAAAAATAACAGGTTTAGTTATTTTAGGTGCATATCTTGGCTACAACATTTTATAAAGTTTGACTTTTAATAGGCTTGTGCTTAGTTTTTTGTATGTTAGCAATATGTGCAAGCCTCTACGACTGTTTCGTATTTATCAGTTGTTTAATGGAAACAAAGGAAACATGATTCCTCGATCCAAAAAAAACTTGTCATCAAACACATGCTAGTGGCCCACAACATTAAAGTAAGGCTTCGTGGACGTGGTGATGTTTTTATTAGCTGTTTTGTCAGCTAATTATATCAGTCGATGTGTATTCATGCGTACCGATTTGAAGGCTACGACGGCCGATCGTATATCACACATTCTACGGCTTACATGTTTATTTATCTACTTATTATTAGTTTTATTATTACAAAATTATGCTAAGTTACCTGCGAGTAGTGTCTCATAAATCAATTTACCAACTACCTTCTAACAATGCATAGATGACTAAATCGATGATAGGAAAAAAACTAACAATTTTATCGATACACCAATTCGCGTCCCTACTCTCACGATTCGCACTAGCAAGGGAAATTGCATTTTCCTCGCTGAATGTGCACTCTGATGAATAGCACTCGGTGCGGTGACACTCCGTGCTCTAGTGCTTGAATTAACAACTGTATACATAGAGCTATCTCAAAGGGCGTCCTTATTCGAACACAAAACACTTTCACTAATTCAAGATTGGTTGATTTACAAACGTCTTTGTTCTAAATTAGATGAAGTGTGTAATTAGCTGCAGCTTTGTTTTTTTCTTTTGTTTGAGATTGGTTAGATTAATTGACTCTTATTTCCGACTATTTTTAGAAAAGCATTTTTTTGATCATATTATGGGTTCCGGGTTCCAATAAATTGTGAAATTGGTATATCTATAACATTCAGTGGTTGATTGACATCATCAAAAGAAGAAACTGTCTTTAATAAGCTTGCAATTGGATATCGACAATGCTAAGTATTAATAGAATCGCTATCTATTTGAATTTAAATTACCTGAAATATTTTCAGTAAAACTAATAGATTCGTTAGATGTGGTTGATGAATAAATTGATATTAGAACAGAGTTTACTCTGCGGTTACAGACCGCAAGAAGTTTGACAAGTGTTCTAAGTGTAGGGGTAAACTTTAATGATAACATAACATGAAAGGAAGTTTAACAATATACTTTATGTTTATGTTACAAATCAGTTTTCATAGTAAACAAATAGTATGATATTATTATTTCAAAATCTGCAGGTCGCGATTTATGTATAAAACTGAGCGAAAATAATTAGGTAAATGGCATACAATTAAATATTACGAGCAGTGAGAATATCTCAAAAACGAAAAATGAGAGAAAAAAATTGACACATTTTTTTCATGTGAAGGTTTCTACCATGTAAATACTTGTAATTGATTAACCAATTATCTTCACTAAACTATCATTATTACTATAGAAAATTTCGGCATTATGAACTATTCATTTAGAAAATAACCAACATGTAGAACAGAGTAAAACAATAATTCTGACAAACTAATGACTAACTCCTGTCTGAAACGTGACATCATAATTTGAACTCCTTGTCCACAAGCACGCATATTGTACTGTGGAACCTTCGTACGCGTATATTTTGAGTCAGTGGGGAGGCGTAACGCAGTTACCATGGCAACCGAGTGTTACAAGAGGGGATCCTTCCCTCAGGGCGAGCGTCGAGCACTCTCCACAACCAGAATTGTGTGACATCTCCGATTTTGAAGTTCATTCTAAAAGTGTTTGACGGAGTATTTTTAGAGATCCTCTAAATTTGGACAAAACAAAAAGTTTTAATGTTTTAGTTTTTTATCTTCTAAGTTTCAATGTGTATTTTTCTTGTAACATTTAAACTGTTTATTTGATAGACGAAACTCGGTTAGCTCAATCATTGAGTGAACGAATTACAAGCGGATAAAAGGATCATCGTATCGGAAATTCAATTTGTACTCTTGTTTACTTCAGAGTTCCAGTCCGGTTTCGTATTTACAGAATTTACTTGTTACCCGTTTTATTGTACTCCGCTTCAAAAGATAGCGAAAAGACTCAACATTGAGAGATTTTATTCAATTTATCTTTTTGTGTTCCAGTTTGTTGACATAGTGTAAATACAAGTACCTACGTAATAGTCCGGTCAATTTAGACATCCAAGGTTACAATAATTCGCACTTGGCTGAATTTTGGTAGGATTGTTCAATACGCTATTATAAAGGAAATGTGAAAAGTCCTCATCGATCCGGCACGTGCAAAAAAAGTTACTCGGGGTCAAAGGTCCCAAAAACGGGGTTTTCGCGATTTTCAGCAAAATGGTAAGTCTTATCATAAAATTAGCTCAGACAAAAATTGAAGATCAGATAATTATCAATAAAAAATATCTTAATACTAGGGGTGTGCGAATAATTCGAACTTACGAATTATTCTGGAGTGAAAACACGTGTTTAAAACTGTTCTTTCTCGAGTAGAATACGAATACGATTTAGTTGCTGCTGAGGCTAAGTATCATTATGACTGCTTAAATTCCTTCTTAAGACCTAAAACTGGGGTTAAAGTCGGTCGACCGTAAGATGAATCTACGAATCTGGCAATGGAGGAAATATTATATATCTTATAATGATACAATAAGGTACGAAGCAGCTGCAGTTTTTCCTCGTCTTCCTCATGTCCTACGACCAGAAAGTGGCACACTTATTCAATACGTTGTAGACAATGCTGATATTAATGTAAATACGCTAGACGGTAATAATACGCTCCACATAATGGGTATTATTCAAATTGTTACTCCAAAAGATTCCGTTTTACTAGAAGAACTTATGCCACGAGTAAGAGAAGCTTTTTCAGCAAAAGATTTTCAGGCAAAAGCTCATGTGCCGATCCAGATCTATCAAAATGATGATATCTTTCAACTTTTTGAATCGTTATATCTCAAAAACGGTGGCTCTTAGGAAAAAAAGTATGTTAAGTAAGTATATTGTCTGAGCTAATTTTATGATAAAACTTACCATTTTTCTGAAAAACGCGAAAAACCCGTTTTTGGGACCTCAGACCCCGAGTAACTTTTTTTGCACGTGCCGGATCGATGAGGACTTTTCACATTTCCTTTATAATAGTGTATTGAACAATCCTACCAAAATTCAGCCTAGTGCGAATTATTGTAACCTTACCCCTATTTTTTAGTCTAATTTGACCGGACTATAAAAGGGTTTCGAATAATCTAGCAGTGTCTAAGTTGACAAGGTTTTCCTTTTCAGGCGTTTTAATTTAAATTATAATATAGTCTCTCTGTCTCACTGTAATTCAATTAAATTCAAGATTAATTATCTAATGTGAGCCTGTAGTTCTAGTGAAATAAAACAGTTCCTGCCAATGAATGGAAAATGGTTAAATTAATGTTATAGCATCCCATACGTTCCACACTGTGATATTATTCTGTAGGTAGTAAGTCAATCTATCTTCATTTATATTCAGAAAAATCTGATCTTCGAATATCACGCTTTAGCTTTTACTGGGAAAATCCATTTAAAGGACGCCATTTGTGAAAAGGAAGCGACTAGGATTGAATTATTAATGCTGTTTTCCTTCACTTTATTGAGTTTCGACGGATTTCCAATACGATGACAGCAAGAAAGTGCTAAATGCTTAAATAGTCTCTTTTTATTTATTTGTAAAGTACATAAAAATACATAATATTTGAATAGTAACCGCCGAAAGTTCAGGCGCTATGATATTATTTTCTAGTTTGTGATAGGTATATTATTATGACAAAAACAGTTTTTAGAAGGTGGTGATTGGACTCCTATATTGGCTTTTAGACCTTTTTATTTAAAATGATCGTCACATTTATATGTATAATCACATCACATTTTACCGATAGGTTTCTTCAAAACTTGTTAAAGCTTAAGAAGAAAAAGCCACTACGAATTTGTAAATTAAGAGATCTTATAACGAACAGAAAACTGGATTACAAGTAGGTAGAATCCCATGCTGTTTATGTACATGTTAACAAGTTGCACGATTAATAAATTAAAAAATACAAAACATAAAACTACTTAATAATTGGCAATAAGCCCTTGATCATAAATTAACATAGTATGTTATGTAAACTGAAGTCAAACGCTCAAAGCTATGCAAATTATTTTCGAATATTCATCCTGCATCAATATTCAGGTGGACTTCATATACATAATACTCGGACCACGTTATAGGTACTCTGTATATCACGTCTTTTGTACGTTTTCAATCAGGCCCATTGTTGGACTTAATACGGCCATTCAACCAACAGAAAAGGGATCGAATTAAAATAAATTTATAATGAGAGAGTTTCAGGTTCCGGACAGTGTTCTATTTAAAGAGGTTTCATTGTAATTGTAAATTGTTGTGGCTCGTTTTCGAATTTAATTTGAAATAAAGCTTTTACGTAGGTATTGTTTTTGTTTTATACGTCTTATTTAATTGGTCAAATTGAATATTACTTTTTTTTTCTTATTCAGCAATATTGAGTAATTAGTACGTTTATAATAAAATTATATATAAAACTTTTTATGAAACCTGTTCATATTATTTTTATAAATATTTATTAAAAAAAACTTGAAACACATGTATAAACACAACACTCATCTGTTTTTACAATTACATGCAAATCAGACCTAGTATTTTTTCAAATAAACGATTTTCTTTTATGTTGCTTTGATGACATTATTTCAAAATTTTATTTCAGATAATGGCTTTATAAAACGAACTACAAGGTAAGTTTAAGGTAGATTATCTCTATGGTTTATGATATAGCAACAAGCAAAATTGTTCTAAATTTAAAAGGCATTACGTTTTCATTATCCCAATGAATATTAATTAGTCTCTCGTGTGTTTACTTTTCTAATCCATGTAAAGGGTGTTTTAAATCATTAAATCTTGCCCTTGTTATTCTACAAAATGATCCGCGATTTCATACATAATTCAAAAGTAAATAGATTCAAAACATTTCTCTTAATCAAAAAGACTACAAAAATTCAAAAGTTATTTCGTTTAAATTGAGGAAATCATGATTAAAGAGATTAAAACTGAGTGGAAAAATCGCGGGGTACGTTGACGAGAGTTGATTTAAAACGATAAATGAAACGATGTGGTAATTAACGCCTGGCCGACAGATTAATGCGGAATTCGGATAGGTATTTCATTGTGGTTTTACCATGGTTCCGTTTTAATCAACGAGTGTTGATGAAAATGTTGAAAAAGTTCCCAAGTTCGGTATCAGTACCTACGAATAAATAAAATTGATAAAAGTTTTTATTAAAACATAATAATTTAAGCTACTTAAGATGGTAATATAATAAACCTATGACGTAAAAGCTATAGGCCTCTCCCATTTCTTTACACCACTTCCGATTTCGAGCCTTTTGCATCCAGTTTGGGTATTTACAACAACTGTGTAGTAGTACCTACTCGTATTAATGTTATATTAGTATTAAGTAGAAGTGTTGTGCGTTTGTTAAGAATGATGATTGCTGAAAGTATTATACACAATAAGATCCTCGATACCACTATCTTAGGAATAATAATTGTTCTTTAAAAATAATACAGCATATTATGTACCAATTATTTTCACTTTTATTAACAACTATAAAAACACAAACACGTGTTCGTTAACATTAACACATCTCATAACGCAGTAACAATCATTTTAACTACGAGTAAATCATATGAAACGACTCGAAGACAATGTTCCTCGGTCAATGGGTTTCTGAGTTACGAGGGCATAAAACTAAAGGTTCTTACTGTATTAGGCAATATCCAGTTTTATATAACGTATTAAATACATACGTGTGATGTATATAAAACAAATGAAAATCTGTACTCTGTCTCTGTGAAAATTGAATGTTGAGATTGTAGAGCGGATTAGTTAAAAGCGATTCCTTATTCTTCAACATTTTTGATCAAAATAAATGTACCACATATTTTACCTAGGAGTACCTACTATAAATTGTATGTTAATTATTATAACATAAACAGCAGACCAGCGCAAATCAAATTTTGTCGTTTAAACTAAGAAATAAATTTCACTCGTATTCATAAACTCTACTATTTCTATTTGTTTGTATTAACTTTGCAAATAAAATGGTCTAAAAACATATATTTTTTGAAATTAGATGTATAAAAAAGTCTAGCTGCAATACAATAACACAAAACAAAATATATTCCGTATAATAATCTAAAAGTGCTCTTTATTCTCCCAACACAGCGTAGTCGCATTACAAACAAAAGAGTCAGTAGGACGTAGAATGATTTCCACAGATTAACGAGATCCCAGTGACACTGTCACCCGGACACAGGCCGATCTTCATCCATATTTATGTGTACAGGTGCCTCGTTCTATTTAAGAGGATTATTCCGGATTCATTTCGGTTTGCGTGTAGTCGTATTGTGACTATTTGTGGATTTGTGGCGCTATTGAGTAAGACGTTAAGCTACTCGCTGATGACCCATGATTATTCTACTATTATAGAGACTATTTTCAGGAAGATAGTTTAACTAAAGGGTCATTTGATCGTAAGTTGTTACTGCTCATGGACCTCTGCAATATCAGGGTACCAAGACTACGGGACTGCTAACAACGACCTACCTTTTCTGAGAAATTAATATGAAATGTTTGGTGGGTTGCCGAAATTACACTTTGTACTCAACGGCACCCGTCAGAGGAAACAGCATCTATCCTTACTTAATATGACAGCCGTGATGTAAATACCTACTATTTTTTATTAGACATTCTTTCACTAAAATTAAAATAAAATAAACTTTTTTTAAACTTTACTAAAATAACTGAACAAAAATAATTTTCATACAATTTTTTACTGTTCATTTATCAAGTTTACTATACCACAGGGAATATACTTGAATCCATAGAAATACACGATAAGCTAGAAGTATTTATTTCCCGAGGCTCTCCTTCACAGGGCGGCCGTCCCGTAAAACAAATGGCCAATGATTCCGGTCGAAACTGTTTTACTAGCCCTTGGTACTGCGCCCACTATTAAGGACTACAAAAGAAAATATGAAAGTATTTTTTCCTTGAATATGTAGTAAAACTGCGCCCTTTTCTAATTCATCTATTTTGATATCCATTTTGAGTTATCTTGATTTTGATATCAACCTCTAATATGAAGTTTTGATACTATGACTATTCTTCTTCTTTAGCTCAACTATATCCAATTCAAATGAGGTCGGCGCAATATGTTTTATATTTCTATTCATTCCTAATCAGGCATAAATTTAAATAAAAAAAATGCTTTTATTCACTGAAAAAGATCTTAGTGGCACATTCACCTGAAATCTACGTAAAGCTGCGGTGGGAGCCGTGAATTACTCAAACACAGGGTATTAGGTAATATTATTTCCATTGATGCACGAATAGTCTTAATTTCATATTTACTGATTTCATTCTTCAAGATAGAGACAGTAAATAAACAAATATGAATTTACTATGTAGTATGTACTAACATACCTTAACATGTCTCTTGAGAGCAAACTCCAGTAAATCGTTATCAGTGATGTGAAATGAACACTTAAGAACCACTTAAGTGTATATGTATGCTATGTAGTGCTGTGTTGTCAAGATCGTTTATGAATAATTATTAATTATCATTGGAGTTCCTAAATTACAAAACCATATATTTGTGAATTGTAATGTTTTATACTTTTAAAGATTTACAAAAATATTCGGTCTATAACAGTATATAAACAACCTCTTAATACAAGTACAATGTTTGTTTGTACAGGAGCGATGCATTAGCGACCACGCTGTCTGCCCTCTACGGGAAGTTGTTGGTGGTGATGGGTGTCGCCTTCCCGATGGCCGAGGTCATATCAACATACATTCCTCCTTCGTTTTATGAGGTAAGACTTGTTTTCTCTTTTCAGCAGTATACGAGCTTGGTTCCGATATTTTTGTCGTTTTAATGAGACAAAATGATGGGTGGTGACGCATTCATGGTGATTTACCTTCTTTCGGAATTTAAAAGAGATATTGAATACGAACTATTAATTAACGGAAAATTTTAATCTTTTGATCAATAGTACTGTCTCTGGCTGTACAAACCATTTGTAATCTCTTATTACGGTCTCCCGCGATACAGGTCTGACCTAGTGCGGGGACCATTGTTAAAGATGTATCAGTTGTCTGTAAAATTCTGTTAATAAACTATTTTGTATTTTGTAATGTTTGCATAAATTTAATTTATGCTTGTAACTTCACTTACATGCTTGATCAAATCAAAATGTTATTTTCATCAACAAAGTTGCCCATACCTAAATGTTTCACAGTTCACTCATTAGGAAAATTAAACGTCCTACGTAAATTCTTTGATCACAAACAAAGAAGGCAATATTTCATTGCAAACTTTATAACACAGAACATCGCGTCGTATGATATTGAAATAACCCATCATATTATTCATGAATATATTTTATACTTCAATATTTTCACTTTCATCCGATATACGTAAACTACGTCAAACTCATAACATTCAAATAAGGGTAAGGCGCTCACATGATACCTCGACTAACACGTGTGCCGTGCACGCACCCATCTCATACCTTCACGAATATAAAGTACAAAATTAAGGGGTTTTATGTACACCTGTTGCAGCTTCCTTTACATTATACTTACGTTCTTAAGGTATGATGGGTTTATGTAATTTTTCTCCATGATCCGCTCATGATCTTATTTACCAGACTGTATTATGTACTGGTATTTTTAATATCAGGGTAATTTTTGCAAGTTATCGTATTTCTTTCTGATTTTGAGATATTTAGTTATAGTACTTATTGATACGGATTTAATAACCTTATCTTGTAGAAAGTTGCACCTAGTATGAACAATCTTCAGTAATATAATGACGGGTGTTCTATAGACCACCACTTACCTAAACATACTACCTGGCATACAATTAAAAAGTAAAGCGGAATGTTGTTAAATGTTTAACTTGAAATATAGCTGTACCATCCCGTGTCATCCATCTAAGGTGAAAGAACTAAATATAATAATTTAGTTTAATACCCAAAATAATCTTTGTTTCTCTTAATATAAAAGTACCTCTATAGATACGAACCTATGTTCGTAAGTTAACTCAATATTGTTTCACAGGGTTTCTATTTGTACCTGTATATCGGAAGCATGGTATTTCTCCTGTACATGTATGCTGCACTCGTCAAGGACAGAACACAATCTGGACACGATAAGGCTATTGTTGCAAGTAAGTTTTTCATTTTGTTGTCCTTAGAAAGAATACACAGCAAGTTTATCCCAGCAGAGCCTGATTGTCGCATAACCTACAACAAACATCCATACATTCATACTCACAAACCCTTAAATTTGCAATAAAATTAATATGTAATACTACTGTAGTAGCTAATTATAACAAAATTTATTATGTTTAACTCAAAAGAAATCATACTTTTCAACTATAGAGAATTGGTTTGCCGGGTGACACTTCAAGAAACTGCGTTACGCTCCGCTCACGTTATGCGCTCACAATGAGAGTGAGTGAGAGGCACGCGTGCCTTTCACTTTTTATGTCTGTCTCTCTCTTAGGCGGGCTAACCATGCCCGAGTCGTTGTCATGTAAAACTTTCGCCCGTATACCGACTTTACAGGCAACCAATTTTTTTTACAATTTGGCACAAAGACACGAACACTGTTTGTTTACGAACTGAGGATTCGACAGAGCCCCTATATTTTATGCTTGTTATAAACCTTTTGTTTTTTCCAATTCAGAGTCAGCGAAAATCGGGTACATTTTCTATTTCGTTTCCTTGAATCTGCATTTGTTATTTAAATGATGCGTGAAAAAGCAGCGGTTGAAAAGGGTTGTTATTTGGGCATAAAGAATTTCGTTTCCTGATTTTCTGGTTGTGTTGGTTTCTTCATATTAAAATTGCTAAAGCCATGGTTCAAAAAGAGCTACACAATATGAATATAATTCAATATTACATGCAGATTTCATTTCACGCTCTCTGAATGTCCAGTTATCGTCCTTATATACTTAACTATTTTTACATTTTAGGTTTTCATTAACAACATTGCCTACTATGAATTACAATGAAAATCTCACCTTTCTCATCAAGATGAAATTAAATAAAACAATCTAGAGTCCTTCTACTACCTGAATATATAACAAATCTCAATTATTTCGCCCAGAATCCGAATCAAGCTCGACTCCATCCGAATCAGACTCGTGTTCATCAAACGAGCGCAGCACGACGACGACCCACGCGATCCCTCAGCTCCCCGCCAAGAGATTATCCCTCGGATTTGCTCTGGCCACTCGAACGCATCACTACGGAAGTTTTTATTTGCGAATGGGAGCCGTTGGTAAGTGCTTACATTGATGTAAATCTTGCTTTATGTGTGCTTGTTTGTTAAATTTTTCAGATATTTTTGATGAATTTGATTTGAGTTTCTTTTATGGATGGATGTTATAAACAAAAACAGGGTTGTATGGGTGTTGCATATTATCATTTTGTCATTTACTTTTGATTTCAGTTTGCACTATCAGGACTTTGAGCTCACTTAATATGGCAATGAAAATAAAGAATTGATGAACTGAATAAACTTTAAAACTGCATGCATCTTAAATCTAGATAAATAAAACAATGTCAAAGCATTGTTATCAATTATAAGTTAAAACAATTTTCCGTTTCGAAGCAGCGAACTGATTATGAAGCCGAGACAAACCGTCGTTTGGCCCAGTTAAGCCCGTATTTGCAGAGTACAAACAATTTGTCGAGATATCTAACTAAACCTCTGTATATCCTTTGTTCGATCGCAGCGAAGTCACGGATTAGTTCCGAACCAACTTCCTACTGATGGCGGAAGTTTCTCTAATTCTGTTGAACTTGTTACGACGCTCACGATAATCTAGTCGCTTCGTGTTTGGATAATGTTTCTCGGCTGTATTGTTTCTGGAAGTGTTAAGCTTACTGTATTATTTATTATTCAGGCTAAAATTTGATGGAAACCAACTATTATAAAAGTACATTAAAATTTCTTGCTTTAAAATGTGTTTATCTGGACTTAATTACTCGAGCTGTTTAAAAATAAGAACTTGTTTTTTCTAATAATTAGTTTTACAGCGATAAAACGGAAAGCAGTAAAAAACATAAAAACCATTAATTTATTAAAAGAAATACTATCATTATTTTCTAGCTTTCGGAATCGGTTCAATGATCTACTCCGGGTTGGAGTTCGGTCAGTATTGGGAACTGGAGAGGAATACTAACTGTCACAACGTGTTGTTAGCTCTGACGCCCGCCACCAGAATGGCTTTCATATTCATACAGATGTACTTTATCTTTCTTAATAATGAGGTAAGATTTGAATAGTTGTGATGTTTGAAGGTATGTGTAGCTATCATTCACAAAAAGACGAAAAGTAAATTGTAATTCTTGAAAATATGAAATACACATGAAATACAAATTTGAATTCCCGGCATCGTCACAGTAAAATACTGTTGTTACATTTCGTTCATAAAACATGTTTCAGTATCTAGTGGTAAATTACGATATATCAGGAAAGCTCATAAGAATTCCTTTCATGGTTACAAAGAATCTTTACCACAAATATTTTGCATAGATTTTTATTTTCGTGTTAAAATTTAAACTTATTCAGACACTCGCGGTTTTCTATTATACAATACTTTCATGCATTTTCAACGGGTTCTTACCACGATATTTAATCAATTGAGTTGTTTAGTTAATTAATTAAATCGACCCGCAGTATCCAGTCTTCTCGTGATCATGACGTTTGCAACAACGTTGAAATATCGAGACAACTCAATTAATTAAATATCGTGGTAAGAACCCGTTGAAAATGAATGAACGTGTTAAAATTTGTTTTCCCCTAGATTACACACACTATAATTTACTATACAATTAAAGACATTTAGGAATCATGTCACCAAATTTAGTTTAAAGAATTAATCCTAACAAAAATCTTCTTCACCCTACAAAAATGTACATAGTCTCTTCAGCCTTTTGTTATGGTTTCCAGATGAAAGTGTACAAGCACAAGATAGTGGCGCGGTTCGGTCTCATGCACATGGTGGGCACCAACCTCAGCGTGTGGCTCAACGTGCTCGTGCAGGAAACCAAACACGAGATACTCACATTCTACGACCCCGAGAACAAGACTATAGGACTCTCGCATAGACTCGGTAAGATATTTAAATAACCTTTATTTTACATTTTTTAGTAATGAAGTCTCGCCTGATGGGAAAAGAAGTTAATACCTAGGTACCTAATAGTTAAACAATGTATGTTTTACCGCAACCTGATAGATTTTAATGTAAATATTGTTGCGACTCTGTTATTGTTTCCCAGACAAAAAACCTCCTAATGTTGTAGGTATAATCTTAATTCACATCGCGTATTGATTTTGTAGTCCTTACTTAATATATTTTAAACTTTTTTTTTTATTGTTAGAAAATCTGCGATCACTTACTAAAACTATGAGCAGGTGAGTTGTATGTTCCTGTCGTTGTAAGGGAAGAGGTCCAGTGGCCTCTTCTCTTATTCTTCAAAAATCAAGTTCGATAATATGTTCTTTTCAGTCGTTTTGTGTAGTTGATTGCAGTGAGTTGAATTGCCTGATATCTTAAACTAATCCCATTTTCTTTGGGTACTTTCTTTCTCTAACTTCTAAAGTGTAAGAAACAATTAAAAACAAAGACAAGAGATTGACAGATATCGTAACTTTGTCGTTAAGTCTTTGTATTTTTTCGGCATCTTCCTGAAACTTTCTTGGTAAACGTAAAAGTTCACGATTCAGACACTTTTCACGTTCCTTTGTTTAGGCTTTTCATTTTTGTTAACAGTTACATGTTTAGCTGTAGAATACAATTAAATCAATTCTGGTAATCATAAACATAAAAACTAAAATTTCAATACAAATATACGCATTTTTAATGCTAATTTTGTTTAGTTGAAGTTTAAGCATGACTGCAGTGCTCGGTAGTAGCCGATCGATATTTTGTACCGCGCTTTTGTGTTTACATGAATAAATAACACTAACCGACTGTCGACTTGAACAAAGACGCTTTGCAAGTTTACCTATTTGTTTATGGATTTTTATTTACAAAATTGAATTTTTGTGTTTTTTATACAAAGATATAAAGAAGGAAAAAAACATTAGGCTACATTGTTATTTAATTAAACATCATTTCAAAGAGTTTTATAAAGAAAAGGCAAATTAAGAAAAAAAAGTCTACTCTGATTAAAATAATACAAAATAGGATACAGATACCTTAAAAGTAAACTATAGTTTCATATAAAAATAGGCAATGAGGTGAAATCAGTCCCAATAACTATCAAGCTCTCCAATTCATAATACTTACTAGATAATATCTACGAATAATATCTATCTCTAACGATAAATAATTCCTTAATTAAGTTAAAGTTAGTTGCCAATCAGAATCAACATTTTCCGTCGCCTCTCGTTTATCTGATAACTGAAATAGAATTTACAAATTTATTATTATCTATTATTAATTGGATTAGACCGTACTTCCAATTAAAACTCGTTTTATCAATAACTGGAATCGGTTGATCTATCGTTCGAATTTCGTTAACTGCAGCCCTCCGATGATTTCATTTGAGCTCGTCTAATTGGATTCGAAATTACTATTTGAAATTGACCCAATCGGGATTTTGTCACGTTTTATTAAATTTACGGAATACGATTCAGTAATGTAAAATATTTTTAAGTGAATATTATAAAGGCGAAAGTTTGTAAGTATGGATGTTTGTTACTCTTTCACGTAAAAACTACTGAATTGATTTGAATGAAACTTTACCACAATATAGCTTATACATCAGAATAACACATAGGCTACAATTTTTGAGGTTTCTAATGTGACGTCGCGAACTAGACGGGCTAGACGGGGCGAACCTGAAGTCCACGCGAACGAAGTCGCGGGCAAAAGCTAGTGTAACATATTTTTAGGTGAATTTTACCGCTTTCTAACTAAATAAATTTAATTTAATAAATTAAATTAATAAATTTATGTTTTAAATGATTCGATTTTTCGGCCTCTTAACTGCGGCTATGATTATACCTGGGAATATAGGTACATAGGTATTATTAAATTTCTTGTATAGTGTAAAGTAGTAGTTAAGTGCAGTTTTCGTGTATAATATTGAAATTTTTTTTTTTAGATATACAAAAACGTTTTCTATCATCATTTTTCATGCCCTTTTAAAGAACTTGGTTCGCATAATTTGTCACTTGTAGATGTCTCCTTGCCACGATTTATTATGCGGCACCCTTTTGAAAGTACTTCGTTTCACTTTGTTTTTCATTAATGGATTTTTTAAAAACCATTTGGAGAAAAAATATACAGAAGCTAAATTATTGTTTCTCATGTTAAAGATATAACCATACAAAAAAATATAGCTACATAATAGAATCCAATTGATAATAATTTCCACGTCTCTCTTTCCCCTTCGTGTTTCAGTCCCTAAATAATATCAATGAGATAACGCGACGCTCATTAACTTGCACTAATGATAGTCGATAATTAATTACGTGAGCGGCATTCCTATATTGCGGACAAACCCGGAAGACATTTGACCCAAATACTTGGAGGCTATAGATGCCGATTGGAGATAACGAAGACGAATGGCTAGTCCAGGTTTATTTTTAATATTTTATTATGTTTTTTCAGCGTTCCAAAAGGCGTTTGCATCGTTAGCTACAGAAGTACCTCCATCGCACCCGGCCGCTGCACATTTGCGTGTTCCAAGAGGTTTGAAAGGACCGCACCATATCTTCGAGTGTAGGCGAACTAACATCATGGGCACACTTGTACAAGATGCTTCGCCATTCTTGTTCCCTTGCACTATTGAGTACTCACTTATATGTGCAGCTATATTGTATGTAATGTGGAAGAATATCTCTAAATATCCGTCGAAGGATGTGGCTGCAGCGATTGCAAAAGCCCGCATATTGGAAGGCCTCGCTTACAAGAAATCGCCACATTTATACAGCGTCGACTGCGCTAGGGCTCACAAAGGCCTGTTTTTTGGAATTCTTGTGCTTGTTCTAACCATAATATCCCTTATATTGTTTTTCGTTTTGGTGTCCAAAAAGGAATATGCTTCTTTAGCCGTTGTGGAAGTGAACATGTGTGAATTGGCACTATATGCTATGACAACTTTGGCGAGTTTAGCCGGAATGTTCTGTGTCAGGAATCTTAAGTACGATGGAAATCGGAATCTTGAACTTGACAACATCCTTCTAGTTGGGGCTCAAACTGGCATGTTCATCTACGGAACTTTCACGATCATAGGGGGACATTTCACCATAGAAAAGAACACAATTTTAATATTGATAACTGCTTTATCATCGTTGATACAAACGACTTGCCAGACGATGTTCATACTGGACGCTAGTCGACGCTCCGCCAAAACTCCAGAACAATTACGAAAGAAGCCAGGAAGGGAAATAGTGACGTTTTTACTGGTCACTAACTTAGCGATGTGGGCAATAAATACTCTGGAAAAATCTCGGGCTGAATCTCACCCAGTACAGTTGCATTTCTACGGACTTTGGGCTTGGACAATAATAACCCACGTGTCGATGCCGCTTGCGATCTTCTACAGATTCCATTCCACAGTTTGTTTGTGCGAGATCTGGAAACGTGCTTATAAAATGAAGCCTGCCTACATGTAGCGGCAGGTTCGAAGGTACTAAACCTCCCAAATATATGGACCTTACCTTTAGTAGTGTCTGGATAGTGCCATAGTAACATCTAAGTCGGTTGGATTATACCGGGGTTTTGACTTATAATATTAATCGTGTACCTATTTCTGGTGTCTCTTGATATTAGTTTTAAAGTTGACTGCTATGTTAAGTTATTGTATTTAAAATATTTTAACGTGTTATTTATTTGTAGCTTTATAAAACGCTTTAATATTACTAGCGACGTATGTGTTGTTTACAGTATTTTTCTTATAAACGGGTTCGATCGTTCGGTTTTAGTGCTTTAAATTTAGATGTAATAATTGTATAGTCGAAAGTATATTATTGTCTATTGTTGGTAGACTGTGTTCGTATTTCATCCTGTTCATTGTAATATAGACGTAGTTATTTGTAAGTAGTTCCACAGAGTCCTCAGATGAACATTCCAGAATTTATATAATTTCATTAATAATATCACAATCTTCGTACACAGATTTCACAAACAAAGTCTTCCATTAGGTTATATTGTTTTATATGCATTTCAATAAATCCGCGATATCATATAATAATCGTAAACTCATTGAAACGGGAACAATAAATCGTCGACCTAATATTTTTTTGAGAACTTTTGTCGATTTAACGAACATAATAGAACATTTACTGAGAGATAATACTTTTTGGGAACGAGTAATTTTATGGTCTGAATTGATATTAGAGATTTTTAGCGGTATTTAATCGAATTAAAATGTAGTGACAGTATTTTGGATAAACTTTTATTAGTACATAATTACTCCGCTTATCCATTAGTTAGGTAAAATTGAACACCAAAGTTATATAAAGAGTAGGAGATTTGGAGCTTATGAATAGATATGGGTTTATGAGACAGTAATACACCAATATAAATTACTACAATAGACTTAGCTATGACGTCCATTGCATTTATTTTACTTAGCATAGTGTCCGTTTTTTCCATAGATAATAAAAGCTTTACAGAACCAGAGAAAAGTAGTTTTATATAAGAGAATATATAATAATTACTGAAGTTATTTACAATGATATGCTACTCATCGAATGCTATGTAAAATATTAACTTAATACTAGTGTCCTAGTATTATGTAATTATAATTACTGCTTTGGAATATTATTGTATCGTAATAAACTTATTCAGACACTCGCGGTTTTCTATAATACTTTCATGCATTTTCAACGGGTTCTTACCACGATATTTAGTGGTACGACCCAAAAGCGAACGAGTCCGAGGGTAGACAGATTTGTTTGCTCTTAAATCGACCCGCAGTATCCAGTCTTCTCGTGATCATGACGTTTGCAACAACGTTGAAATACCGAGACAACTCAATTAATTAAATATCGTGGTAAGAACCCGTTGAAAATGCATGAAAGTATTGTATCGTAATATTACAGAAAAAATGCATAAAATATAAGAAAACCAAGGATGAAGATATTTCCTTGATTCAGTAAATTGTTTTATCGTATTATAAAATAAAGTTTAAAAATGATCAGTAAGCTCATTACTGTAGGTACTATTGTTTTATTTCTAGTTTTTCGGACTTATTATATACTTTATAATGTCCGTATAAGACCCTAATTTAGATTTAGGTCCAATTAAATGTGTTTAAGTGAATCCTTGTTCCAATAAATACCTCAAGTTAAATTTATTGTTGAATTTCATTATGTTATTTATTAGATCGTTTTTAAATGATGTAGTTTACTTACTTTTATAGATTTTCCAAAAGTGACCTTATATGTTTGTATTTACAAGTTTTGTTGTTTTTTTTTTGTGTAAAAATAGCGTCGTTCGTCCTAAAAGATTGCCTGATAATAGAAGTGTTCTGAATATTCAAGAAAAATCGTCAAATAACAAATGTGTGTAGAAACCAATTGTACCATTATAATTCAAGTTATTAAGGCAGATTTAAAAATATTCAAAAAAACCTTAATTTTTAGGTGTATTTAAGAGTTTTTAAATTCAAACAATTCAATAAAGTTTAACCTGTTTTCATGCAATAATAGCTCAATATTGTACTTTTATAATCGCGTATTTTACAAACTGATGTCGCTAATGAAAAAGGATAGAATCTATTTTGTATAAATTTAATATTAAAATAATCTACTTACATAATATATTTGTAACTAGGATATAAATAAAAATATAATATCTGCTTTGATTGATTGGATTGAGCCAAATAATGTTAGGTGCCTATTTTGTAATTGAAATATGACCATTTCATGGAGTCAGAGATTGTTAAAATAAACATGAAATATTATTGATATAGTGCATTGATTCAACTAGATTATGGAGATTCGAATGATATTATTAAAAAATCTCTTTATGATAGGCAGATTATTCTTAAAAGCTTTTTCAGCTCAAAAATGACTCACATGACGATTGCTTTCTTATTATCTTAATTCTATTTACATGATATTTAATTATAAGATTATTTTCAAGTAAATTTTGTATCTATTCTTTGAGTATTTGAGGTCAGAAAATTTATAAATACATTAATGAATAAGAACACTTTCGACAACTCAAAATGCATTATTAAGTTTTTCCATGTCCTTCGTGACATTCAGATAACAATTCTGATTAAGATGTGAATATTATTTAAAAAGCGATGCGCAATATTTAAAAAAATAAGCCATTTTTTCATGACTTACATAATACGCGTGAAATAGAGATATTTTTTATGATTAGAATAATCTATAGATATTTAGTATGTAAGACTGTTACTTGTCCCTTTTTCATACCAAAATATAGGTACTTGTTAATTTATATGTTTTTTTATTAGGTTAGACTGAATTTTTAAAATTTTCTAAACTGGATTTTACAAGATTATGTAGTTATGGTTATAATGAGCGACTCGCTTACATTAATAATATTGAGAATAATGATAATGTCATTATCTAAGTTTGATTTATTTGCTGGAGAAGAATAAAGCTTGTCGGAGCTTGCACCAAAAAAGTTCAATTTACAATTAGGTATAATTTAATAACAATATGTTATTTTTATAAGCTCAGTAAACTATATTTTAGCTTAGTGAAAAAGAGTATAATAAAATATTTTATATTAGTTAAATTTTCAATAAGAACCTGCTCCACTACTTGTAATTAGGTTTACTTCGATGTGATTGTAATGTGACGTACGAAATTTAATTTAATGTTGTATTTTAATAGTATCGTAATTCTGTATGTTTATAGTAAATTTGTGACCTTATTTTTTTTTAAATATACATGAGTTTTGTGTTAATTTTGGTCATAGCACGAGATTTAGAAAAATATGTTTTCACCACTTTTTCACTAAGCTATTATTACTCAGTTATATTTTGTAAAGTTAATAGTGATACTAGCATTAATGTCTTTAAATTATATTTGTAACGTATATTTATTGAAGTAAATTATGTAGATTACTTTAGCTATAACTATGACCCCAAATGTTTAATGTTCCCGAATAAAATTTTCTTGAATCAATCCTCAAAATTATTGTTTTATTTATACCTATTTACTTAATATTACGCAAAGTTTATTTTAGAGATATTGAAAATACTTAGAATGTCTATTTTACTTGTTTTGTAAAATATTGGAATCCCTACAAATACAGGGTGGGCCATGAATTAGTTAACAATTGAAAAAAACGTATAAAGAAAACCATTTGATATATTTTAAAAATTGTTTTTTTACAAGAAAGTTAATTATTTGGAATTTATTTTTTAAAAATAACATCATATAATGACAACCGTTTCGATTTTTGCACTCTTCTAAGCGAACACCGAAATTTTCGAATACTCGTCGAAAGAGACTGCGAGATCGCCGACATTTCTTCGCTAATTTTTTCCTTTAGTTCACGTAGTGTTTTTGGTTAAAGGTTAAAGTTGTTGTAAATAAACAATTTTAAAAATATGTCAAATGGTTTTCTTTATATGTTTTTTTCAATTGTTAACTAATTCATGGCCCACCCTGTATATAAATAAAATTAACTCCTCATTATTATTTCTGGATACCTACTGACTATTTAACTAGAGCAATGATAACATACGCATTTAATATTTATGTAGTAGTGCAATCCATACTCTATAGATCCCATATTGTATCCCACCCACACAGATCAAGTAATGCTTGTATCTACACATGAATAATTCATAAGGTGAATTAATTAGCACCCTTTATACATAAGAATTTCTTTGAAGCACGTCGTGTGCTTAATACGTGGACGTGATCTTGAATCTATCTATGCGTATTTCGGACATCTTTTATAAGTTTCTACAATAATAGTAAATTATAATTTTACACTTACTTTGTCCTGCATCATTGAACCCAGGAACTAAAGAAGTCCTCTAGATCGGGTATTTGCCCACCTCTCACTCCCACCACTGTAACTCCTGTGTAGCCAGGATCCACAGCAGTGACCATCGTAATGACTCTGAGCAGTGAAGCCCAGGAACCCGAAGGAAAGCTAACTTGTCTTGGGCCCCGCAACGAATTTAATCAGAAGATAATAGAAGGGGTAGGAAAACATGAGTTTCGATTTCCCTTCTCGCAAAGCGGGAGACAATAAAATAAGATGGAAAAAGCATTACGCCAGAATTGAGAAAAGTACCACGGACATTGATTTTATTCAATTGATTGGACCTATGCGGTGAGCTGTTGCACTATTTTGGATGCCAATAGTAGTTATGGCAAAAACGTTTGAATGCACGGAAGTCCTCTAGATCGTGCCTTTGGTCATTTTAACTAAATTGGTTTTCTAGTTTTGCAAATATTACCTACTTACAACGTACACTAACCTAAGGCTGGCAGACCGATTAATTAATTTGAATGTATGAATGAATAAAATATAAGCACTAGGTAGCAGTTATCATTAATTTTGTAGTAAAAAGTAAGTTTAAAGTAAGCCATTATATATCGTCAAATCGTTAAAAAATCACGCATTATCCAACAGAATAGATTGATTGACCGCGAAATCACATTAACAATACGTTTAACTTTTTTGTCACAGAACACTCCCATACAAGGAGCGGGATTGTCGAAACATTCCGACTGCTGCATTTATACCAGTGAAAACCGTTTGAAGTATAATTTGTTGATTCGCCTTATACGATCCAGATGAGTGCCAGATGACCATATAGAAAATGGGTAACTCTCTCCATTGCGTTCTGTATCTGATCGTATTGAATGTACGCAAGTTTTTGTCAAGACAATCTTGTATTGATCCACTTTTTGTAAAAGGATCTTCAGTTAATATGTGCAGTTAAGATGTTATCGTGACTCTTATGATAGTTTAACAACGTAAATGTCTACAGAATAAAGGTGTTTAATGGATTTAACATGTTATTTGGAAATTGTATTGTGAACTCTGCAACTGCTATGAAAGATAAATAAAGATGAACAATCGAAACTAAAATAATTGAAAGAGAAAATCATGGTCTTGCAACCTCGAATCAAAGTATTTATATTTGCGGATTTATTTTTTGCGTTTCGAAATCATCATAACTTTTTTGTTTTGAATATCTCTCAGAGTGAAATCTAGCGATGCAGATAATGTTGCCATTGACACGATCAAACCGTAACGAAACGAAATAAATTGAATACGCCTGAACGAGGCTCAATGTCACGCAATTTTAAATAAAATATTTCTAATACAAATCATATCGTGTATTGAAGTGACGCGGCTAATTCGAGTTAATATTATCATTGTTTCAATCTTCATAACCGTCTAATATAGCAGGTGTTTAGAAGAAATATTGGTTGTCAAAAATATATTCGTTAAGATTTGGATCAGTAACTTTGCTTCTTACAACTTGACTGGAATGAGAGTCAGTTGGTAAAAGATTATTGATTATTGTTCTAATTTGGTTTCTTCCATCTTGCCAGTCTGTATGACAACCCACCCTATTTTCAAATGCAGAAGCGATCAATAAAATGCAGCGCACCCATTCCACACAGATTTTTACGCTTCGAGGAACTTGCACTCACAAAGTTTTAGATATGGTTGTCTTTCTCGTAATTCCATATTTGATGCGTGTTATATTGTCTCTTCTATCATCTTCTATCATTTAAATTGAAATAAGTTGTAGTATAAATTTTAACAAAATTTCAAAGTAGTTATGAGACTATTTAATATATTAAAGTGTCAAACTATTATTTGATTAGACCTCTACATTTTATGCAAGAATTACGCAACTTAGGAATAACTACAATCTTAGTTTTAATTTTAATTAGACAATAAAATAAAAATCATGACTCTAAAAAATCAATACTTATAAGCATACTTACTACGACAAAAAGCCTTATTGAGAGCACAAAAAACTTACGAAGACTATCTAAATTTATAATTACCAGGTGTTGTTACTTGTTACTATAGATTAACACTTCTATCAATAATCCCTAGTCATTGACATCACTCGCTTTCGCTTCTTTACTAGGTCGCGATCCAATTATATAGCTGCCAGATTATTTTAAACTCAAATATATAGAAAGTCGACTATTGCGCGTCGCAAGTGCTCATAACGGTTTATGATATAAACAGAATGAGAGAAGCTCCTTTGTTTAATTTTATACTACTGTCTTCTAGGAGTCAATACTTTATTATATTTTGTTGCTTATGTTGGTAACTATGTAACTGTACTAATAGTAAGTACATACTGTATGGTTAGTTTAGTTTAGGGTCCAAATTATGTCAATGATCCACTTTGTTCAGTTAAAAGCAAAGTGTCTGTCTCAGAAATTGAACATGTTTTGACATCAAACTTACAATGTAACCAGGAACTGCTAGCATTGAATGAATGCCAAACCAAAGTGTTAGTTAGTCTGATAAATATAAAGCTAACATGCTTTATCGATGCATTTAGATATTATTTTTGCCAATGCATCTCTGTACCTATAAGATCAGTTAATGGTGTTAAGATATTATAACTTACGTAAGTCATGTTCACCTCCATTAACTTACATACAAAAATGCGCTTCCCACATCACGCTTACAACTGACTTTTGATTTATTGATGTATTATCTAACGTACATAACTAGGCCGATGCACTAATGTGTACAAATGTTGTAAAGCGTCAAAGCATGGCGTGCGAGTCGAATCGATTTCATTTCGACGGGGGTGGCTATAGCTGTAATTATGGTTTTATCTACGGTGCAGGAGGGTTCGCGTGTCTGGCCGTGGTGCACAATAGACCCCGTGAATCTTAATAGGTATGGCTGTATTTGAGCGAGCGCCACTCGCGAGTGAGCGCCGAGCTTCGGACTTGATCGCGCGTTGCCGTCATTCAAATACGAGCGCGTAGTTTGTTTTTATTCCATTAAAGAATAAAAAATAAAACTCGATCCATTATCGAACGGTTTTGTCGTAGATAAACTGTCTGTCCGTGTCCAGTTACAAAGAGGTTTCTGACGTTTGTTTAATTGAGTAGACAGTGAGTGCTTGACTCTTGAGTTGAAGAAAGCATATTATAGTTGAATGGACACAATGGAAGTTGTCTGCGAGTAATTTTCGTCGAGAAAATGAAAGCGTAAGCATTGTGTGTTTATTTTTTACCGCAAGTTGATGAGATGCACTGATTTTCTTTATGGTAGTCGCACATTACCAATACGAGTTTTATACCGGTTTGTATCGATGTAACTAGATGATTATAAAGAGAAAAACAATGCAATTATAATTCTGGGAGAAAACTCTACAACTACCTACTAGTTTTCCGTGATCTCGTCAGCTTAATGAAATAATAATGAAAGTTATGTGTAAAACTAAAATAACAAAAAACAAATAGTACATAAGTACCTATATGTTTTATAATTTAATACTTTATCTAATATGTATATTATTATGTTATGTTACTACAACTGATGCTTTCGCTTGAAATATATTTTTTAAATGGATAATAAAATAAAGCAATATTTAGTAGAACAGTTAGACAGTTTAACCACAAGTTTCAAAAAGCCGTCGGTACAATAACAATGCTTTAAACCTGCCTCATTTCTGTCATTAATTACTCTATTATCTGTTCTATTTAAGCGTGAACGAACAGTCTCATTGTATTGAACCATCCATTTATCATAAAACAATACGCTTGCAGACAATTAATACGCCGTAAAACTGTTTTGCTTGTCTGTCTGTGTGCTGAATGGAGTCGTTCAAGGCTCAGATTTCGCGGTTTCCACGTGAAGTTTGTTCCAGTTAGTTGTAAACTACTGAAGCAATACGAGTGATCTTGTTATGATAACTGCGTTTATACGTGAACTAATTTTGTCCGGTGAGGTTTATTCAGTTGATATGCAAAATTAGGAAAAAATAATTTCGTTTGCATCTACTTATCTTCAAGGACATAATCTAAAATCAAGTTACTTTTTTAAAACTAGGTTTTCACGTATTAAACTTTTGGATCAAATTAATCAAACATTTCCATGTTCAGTAAACACCTTACACCGTGATGTACTTAGTCAGTCAAAGTTTAATATAAAGAACGTGACAAATTTAAGCACATACACATTCCTAATCTCCTAATGTATTCTTAATTGATGTGAAGTTTTAACTTCGTATGGATTTTAAACACACCTTAGCGTTAAAGTGCTGTCACTTAAAATTAACTATGATGTTGTTTTGATTAAATTGTAGTTAATAAATTGTGTTACTTTACTTACTATTGTGTATTACTATACCTACTTATAATTCTTAAGAAACATTGTTTATTGAAAATAGATTGGTTTTTTAAATTGGTTAGGTTGCTTTTATAATATTAAATGTTGTTCTTTGGAGGAGTTAGTAGGTATGATTATGTTGTTAAACTTAACTATGTAGGTACCTATTACAAAACACCTAACGTCGAATACGACGCTATTTAGATTTAAAACTTGATGAAAATGTTAATCAACATCTAACGATTTTATCAGACGCATAATTTCATTTCCTATACAAATTTTAGCATCAAATTCATTAAGATTCAATGGTAGACAATTTGTTTGGAGCCGACGAGGTCAAATGTCAGCTAGGCGGTGTTCATGTACCGCACTGACAGATTACGTTACGGCGACGAGATCGAAGAAATAATAAACTTACAGAAGAAAAACAAATAAAGACGTTTTGGAACATGATAAAGTTGTCGATCGTGTAACACAAATTTTCGATAAAATTCGATTGATTGCAGAATTGGTACGTGTGTGCAGCATTTGCTAATACAGACAATGTAAGACGTATAGAGATTCAGCCTATTCTCGATTTTAAGGCTTAAAGTATTACTACATATTAAACATTATCTATGTTTCTTAAAACAAATTTCCAACATCATAATATTTCTCCCAATGGCATGATATATCGACTATAGTACTGTCAAGTAGTTTTTATAAGGACTGCAAACGTCACATTGTTGAATGCAGACATTCAAGACGGTAAATCACGGAGGCCTCCACACAATTCTGAGATTGTACCCTGACAGCTCGGTTCTCACAGTCTGAGGTCCCGTTAATTGTGCCAGCTAACATACTTGCAGAATATTACTGTTCTAGTAGCAAATATTAGAATTCTAAATCCGTTTCAGATGTGTGGTTAAGGTAAATTTTAAGTTCAGTTAAAAATTATAAAATTCACTCAAGATTAGACTAGAGCCGAAGTTTAACTGGTTAGGATTGATAGTTATGTTTTAGTTATTTAAAAAATAGATAACGCTCTACAGAACCGAAATAATTAACTGCTCTTCCAAATACCAATATGTAAAACTTACACCTTCTTACCATTCCTATTGTTTGAACTGCATAGAAAAAAAAAAAATGCAGACAACAAAAACACTTTTTTCAAAAACATTACTCGGAATAAGGACATGTAACTCGTAGATACAGTCACAAATCGGTGTTAAATGAACTCACCTATCCACCTTGAAACTTAGAGTGAGTCTCAGGTGTAATATATGACCGGCTATTCTTCACTTCACGCACCAATGCGTCGCAAGATAGAATAGTTAGGATGTTAGTATCTACCCGTACGGCCTCTCAACGTCAACAGTTTTTCATTTTAACATTTGATTACAAGTTTTTAGGCTCTCTGGCATCAAGACTGATTAAATGACCATCAAAATATGAAGACAGAAAATAGTTTTTTTATTAGTAGTGTTTTGAGAAAAAAAATCTTCCGGAAGGGTTAGGTATCTATATTGATCTAGATGCATCGTGCAACTTCATCTGCGTCACAAAGAACCGATTTTTTTTTGAAAATATAGCATAGCCTATGTTAAAAAATATTGCCTATTGAACTTTTACTCAGTAAATAGTTTTCGACATTTATAATTAGGAATACAGTAGAGATACGAATTAGAGGCACCTAAGGCAGTCCAACCATCATCCTACAATAATTGTTGTCAAGCCTACTTTGAGTAATCACATGCAGTTGCTATCTATAATCTAGTAGATATCTAACGAAACAGTTTATCGCCATTGTAGCTTGAAATGTACCTATTTATTTAACCTTTAATCTGGGTACATGTGTGATTTCATACACAAGTGTCAAATAAGAAACTTCTAGAAATAAATCAAACAAAAAAGTACAAATATTGGCGTGCATCTTTTAAAATTGTATAACCGGTCGCATACTTTAAAACCAGTTTAAGACAAAAACAATTATTTTGCATAAATGCCAATTTAATAGTATGTCTGTAGTTATTTTATGTGTATTTTAACTATATTTAACAAAGTTATTATTTGGTGAGTGAAATAAAAGAGGTTTTTAAGCGTAAACGTATTATTCTACTATTTAGTCTTAGCCTTCTTTTTCACATTAGTTTTTAAATTGAAATTAAAACTATATTCAGTTTACGTTGCTATCTTTATACAAATACCTTGGTCTTGACTCTTAAGTATCGATTTTCACTCTCATCCCTAACTACTGATCTGAACAACCCTTCAACATGCACGCTTTTGTTTTCGATCCTTATAAGCACTTCATTTTAATGATTGAGCATATCAAGACGAATCTCCCCCACATTTGTGAGTGCATGACTATCGGGAGACATGTAATTAATCTGGTTACCATTGAGAATGTGCTGTGGGCTGGGTTCTCAAGCGATTGTATGCGTTTATTTTAGGATGTGTATATGTGAATTCCTTTGCTCTGTTTAAAATGTTTTGGTTAATATTTCATAACTCATTTACTGTTCGTGTAGAATGTGGATTACGCTCAAAATATGGATAGTTACGATGCCGTAAATATACACGGTGTGTTATGGTGAAAGTTATTGATGGAATGGTATTAACCATGTTCACTTAGGTACTTGTACACCGGTTCTAATATAGGTTCTAGTTCTAACTCCCTCAATTTTTTTCATTTTTCATCATATCTTTATTCTAGCTTAAATTAATGATTCATTCTACTTTGCCTATGGATCTTACAAATAATTTTAGAGTTATGGTAAAAAGTGAAATTAAACAGAACTGAGCTCATCATTGTGCTTCACTTTGCTTCAAAAATCTCGTAAGAAGGAAGCCTCGCTATAAAATGTTAATGCGTTTCTGGCGCATGCTCGTATGCACTTTACCATCAGTGAGGGTGCGTCAGACGGCCTGTCGCCCCTGAGGGTGGAAGGGGTCAATGAACTTAATAAAACAAAGGGTCACCTGCACATCAGTGCTGGATAGTGTTTGGATTAATGACGATGTTATTTTAGAATTGATCGATGTCGCAGTTTGAATTTGGAACTAGATATTTTTTTGGTAAAAGCTTATGTCATGAGTATCTTGTTTTGTCAATATTAAAATTAGGTAGGTACTATAATGATGCACATAACACAAATTTCTTACTATCGTTTCGGCATTTTTATGAAAGGAACAAAGTAGCAGAATTTCCTTACCAATTTCACAACACACAAATACCAAGAAGACATTATTGACTCTAAATCGTGAAACTTGAACTTTATTTCCATTTTCGACAATTGTCATGAACGCAGCCTTGACCCTACGTTCACTTCCAGCTAGTCTAGTCACTAGGTTCGTGATATACCACAATGACCTTTATTCTGTAAGCTTCAAGGTATATTTTTCTATAAAGCACATTGTAAACACTTGTTTTATTTATTACCTAGGTCTCTATCTGATTTATACTGTAAAGTATATTGTGTCAAATAAACTAGGTCTTTATAAGTAGGTCGGCGAATAAAATTGCAACTTAGTTCTTATAAACTTTTTACTTTTTTTAAATGATTTGCAATTAAAAGTAATAATTTGCGATGAAGTTAGTTAGAAGAAAATCATTATTTTAGGTTGCTTTTCTTCCAACAGGCCTTAATCTGTTTTTGCGAGTTCACAACCACATATTAGCAGTGATACATCAAATTCTCATAATTTGTGCTAGGTTTTTCAACATGTATAATATAAATACTAAGTATGAGCTATCGTTTCACTCCGTCCCATACAATAAAAGTAATGACTACTAAACTTTACATGAGCGACGGTACCATTTACCATCAGGTGGATCGTCGGCTTGTTTATCTGTCATACAATAAAATATAAAACTTTATAAATATTACTACTTTTGTCGGGAAGATTATCTTAAATTATCCCGAACCATGTCTAACACGTACCTCGATTATACGCCGATGGATCTCAAACGTGTCTTTGTCACTTTAAATAAGCGACACTTTTACAACCCGAATGGCTCTTTAACTGCAAACAAGATCTATGATAAAATACAGTTACATCCGGCGTAGGTACTTTGTAATTCTCGTGCATAATAAACGGCCTATTCCCAAGAGCCGTGAAGATATATCGGTGCATCATAGTTAATGTATACACATTAGAACGCCTACATACACTGGAAGCCTTACGAGTTTAGACGTCGGTAGTAGCTACGCCTACCAGGTGATCGTGTTAGGAAACATACGCGTAATAAGTGGTTTGTGTGGTTTATTGGCGGCATTCAGTAATATTTTTAGAAAAAGGAAGCGATTTTGCATTATTAGATTGTGAAGATTAATGAGTAACGGTCTAAGTATTACCACTAAGTGGGTTATACAGACTAGTCTATTCATATAAAGTTACATTACAATTTAAGAATGTCCACATTCAGAAGCGACGTCTCGCTAACCCCAACTGGGGTCTACGGACCGTCGAGGCGATCCGCCCGATCTTAGATGATTGGGTGGGTCGTGGCGCAGGACGCCTCACCTTTTGGATGGTGCAGATGCTGACCGGGCACGGGTGTTTCGGTCGGTATCTGCACTGGATCAAGGCCGAGCCGACGGCGATGTGCCACCATTGCGTGGGATGTGACCAGGACACGCCGGAGCATACGCTCGCGCGCTGCCCCGCATGGGAGAGGCAGCGCTGTTTCCTGGTCCAACAAATAGGTCCGGACTTGTCGCTCCCGGGCGTCGCGGCGTCGATGCTCGAGAGCGACGAGTCCTGGAAGGCGATGCTCCACTTCTGCGAGTCCACCATCTCGCAGAAGCAGGTGGTGGGGGCTGCGAGAGAGAGGCTTTACGCCGCTCTCAACTTGCCAACCCGCCGCCGTCGAGCAGGGGGCCGGGACCGGGATCTCACCCGGATTCTGGCCCCCTAAGAGTTTCGGGTCCCCAACGCATGCGAGTGCGAGCGGGGACCCAAGAAGGTGCTATGTCTTGCTCAGCACGCCCTTAGCGTAAGAGTATCCGGGGGATGGTAGACCGCGCTCCCCGACCCACGCTGGTTCTGACCCAGCGGGGTATTCCGCGGGAGGGTGACACGCGGTCCCATCTTGGCGGGCTTCGGAAAGCCCGCCGACCGAGAGAGCCGGTGGCCGTATTCGCCGGCGGCTACCGGTTCGGCGTCCGGGGACGGAGCGACGGGAAAGAATGCCGAGCGCGTAACGCGTCGCGCCGTCCCTCCAAACCCCGTGCTGGGTTCTGGCCTCAGCCGGGGTTCGGACGCTGAGTGTGAGCGGTTGGAGGTTTTAGTGCGGTTCAACTCCCACATACCCCGCCCGCGGGGCAGGCGGGGATCCGGTGATTTCCTCTAACTGAAAAAAAAAAAAAAAAACACCACATCCACATTCAATAAAGGTTTTACTTTTAAAAACCTGACCACACTAAATCTGACTTTCATTAAATTAAGTAATGATGTGAGAACCCATGAATTGAATAACAATTATACATAGGAATTCAGATTATTAAGTTACAATGTTACATCATAAATAAAATCTCCAATTCCAATTTTATTGAAAAGATTTTGAACTACCAAAGTTAATGATTTTTGTCAATCACACTTCAAAATATCTCTCAACTTCGATATCACAGACAGACGTAACTTAATTAAGGAAAATAATAAAATGAATCTGTATGATAAAAGAAATGTAATCAATTCGGGCAATGCATAGTGATTACATTATACGGACGATGAACTCTTTTCCGGTATTAACTGCGTTGAAATGCTCTGTAGATTTAGCCTGTTTATTAAACTTTAGTAATAATAAAAATTGCGCATCTCTAGTTTTTGCACGCTTGACGCGTTTCTAGATAATTAATAGAAGATTCTAGACTAGAATAATTACTAAAATATTCGAGGTATATTATTCGTTAATTTGATAATTGATTTTATTGCGCACAGTTTTATCTATACTTGTGTTGTTACTTGCTACAAATGACATAGATTTAACATCGTTAATTTCCCATAAGTATGCACACTTGACGCGTCATTGGTCAAGCACTCAGTAACATTGATTAAATTGATTGTTTCTTGCCTCGATGTCTCGGTTGGATTCTTGGTTTGAATTCTTTTCACATAATAATATTTTTCATTGCTCATAGAAAGAGATGAGCCAGTGCTTCACTTAATAGTTTTAAGTGGTAACCGGTACTCGTCAGCTATGTTAGGCATAATAATATGACGGTACGTTCTCGGCTACACGATAATTTATAATTTTCAAATTTTATGCAATTTATTTTAGTCACTCTATTGTTTATTTATTCTCGCCTGTTACATGTATCAACTTTCAAGTTTTAACTTTAAAATGTGGTTCTTCTTTTCACAAATACAAAGCCCACATTTACCTGCCGTAATAAAAGACAATGTTTACAGTTTTATTTAAATTAACGAATGCTTGTATACGACTTTTATAGGTGTCGTGACTTCACTATTCAGATACACAGACCACCCGTCCTCTGTTACGATCCATGAAATGGATAAATCCTTCTGAGTAGTGCTTCAATACAAAAATTGTTAACTGCATAATGGTGTTAATACATTATATTATGTATAATACAATATATGCTATGGCGGCCAAGATATGTGTGATGATGTAGGTACTAAAGGAACACAACACCTCGAAATACTATCCTTTTCTCATGTGTATATTTTGCCTTCATATAACGCATATAATGTTGTCTTGAAATCTATAACATAAATGAATATAAGTAAGTAGAATAAGTAAAATATCTTAAAAGATTCTTATCTCTAGCATGCTCTTTCAAAACTTTTTGAGAATTGAAAATAGTAAACACTCAACCTTTTTTGTCTTCCCATCACAAAGATAAAAGATTGGAAGACGCACGTTTTGTTGAAGTCGGCATTTGTGAGGCGGCTCGTGCGCACTTGTTTACAGATTCGGTAGCTGTCATAACACATTCACGGACTACTGTGAGCTTTTATCGGGAGATATTTTAGAGTGCTCCAAAATTAATTTTAAATGTAATCAATTTGACACTATACCTGACTGTAATACAAGTACTTTTAACATAGTCATCAATTGTAGCACTTACGTAGATATCGAAAATAACACAAACATTTACACAAATTTCTTTGCAAATCTTTTATCAATTGTGATTATGGACTATGGAGTATTTTGCCATAATAATATACCCATTTGCTCTTTAATAGTGCTCTGGTAGTTAATCTCTGAGAACAAACTACATAAAAGAACTCTTGGAGTACTAAATTTAAGACTGTGAAAATATTATCTAAGCTTTACTTGTTTTCAAGAAAAAAAAATAGATATGTCTAAGATAAAATGCTAAGGAGCGTCATCTCTATTTTAGTACTCGGTAGTTCACGCCCTGTACAAATAAAAAAACTATAAAAGTCCATCTGTATATTTAGAAATCACATCTGTCAAATGTGACTCAGATTTGACTCGTAATTGAACAAGTTTATGGTATGTCTACGAGTCCGGAAATAAATAAAATCATTATAGATACTGGCCGGCTAAATGCTGGTCGGTGTGAAATGTTATAAGGAACAATTCGGATCCCACATGCTCCACCCCCATGTTGTATGGAGCCATTCAACACACCGTGGGAATAGCGTGGATGTATCAATAAACTTTAATTAGTTTATAGTTCGTGATGACTGTCAATGTAGCTGGGATATAAAACGCAGTTGTAAATTTTTATTCTTGTGATTAAGTTGTAGTGGATATTAATCTATTCCATCTGTTTATTGCAAACTGTATTCGAAAATGAAGCTATTCTCATTTGAATTAGTTCTTAGTTGTTTTTTGGATGTAATTATCGAACTTCCACCTGCCGCGCAGGTGGGTTATGTGAGAGTCGAAACGCACTACGACGACTAAGACTCTTCGTTAGATGTTAAATAATTTATATACTTTGAAATTAACTAGTTTTACCTCCAGTTTGTTCTTCCAATCTTATTTATATGTATTGTCTATATACGATTCTTTAAAAGTGTAGACTAAATATTTTCAATTCTTTATAACAATAGTTGAATTCTAAAATTTAAAATGTGTTGCGTGTTTTTAGTGATATCAGATCAAAAGTGCCCTTAGTCGTGTAGTTGTTATCTTGATTCACGATCGCCCAAGGGGCTATTAGAGTCGAGGGATGTTTAACCAAGCTACGTGACGAGTTTTAATTTCCTAAGTGCCAAGGAGTGCTGCGTATACTGAATGACACCATTGGACACGATAATGATTGATCGACGCCTGTTAGGTGTTATAGGTATAGCCTGGATATAGGTACCGCGGAATTGGATGATGATGCTAAAATGTACTAAGTTTTTTGTGGGTATCTCTTTATATATATAATCCTTCAACCTTATAGTGCTTTAGTTGTTACTGTAGTCCGTAAGTACCTAGTAACGATTACCTACGATGATAAGCTGTTAAACAAAGTTTTGTACAGTATTGCGAATTCCCAAAATAATGTGATGGTATTACCTAAAATAATGTGATTTACAATTTCTAACAGAAAAACATAACTACAAAAATATCTAATTTCTCCAATGGCTTATCCACATTTTGGTATCGTAAGCACTACGGAAACGGCCGAAGTCAGCCGAAAGTTGATGTCGTTTTTTTTGTGCTGTCTCGCTCTCACGCTCAAACAAAAACAAGCAGTCAAAGCTCAAAGCTTGCTCGTGCTTCGTTCATTCAAACAACGTGCCTAAGAATCGAACCGCGAACCCGTGTACATTGAAATTTGTTATGAAAAGTGTGATGAAATTCGGTTCTATTTCGACGTGAAGTAAATAGTTATTGTTTTGTTATTTTCGTGTACGTGAAGTAAACCAGTTGTTTAAGATGTGAGTACATTCCTTAAAATAGTTTAGTAAATAGTTGAGTGTTTAGGTAGTTAGGTAAATTGTTGCACGGTTAGTTAACGCTTGCTTCTCAGTAGTTTAGGCCGGAACAGTTAAATATTAATAAACTTGCGTAAAAAGTTATTATTTTAGAAGTCATTATGAGTTTATTTTTTATTGCTTTAGATATATAAATTTTAATAAACTATTTTAATATTATCATTGCTCATTCCAGCATTAAATTACACTAAATAAGAATCTAGACCGAGTTATGAATCTTTCATCAACTATTATACTTCGATAGTTCATGCAAAATGCATCCTATGATTTTGAATCAGGAGATAAAAGCAAACAATACAATTACGATCAGATGATGAATGGAGCGGAACAAATTGGTTTTATTTGCATAGTGCATTCTTCTCTATCATCCATTGTCATTGTTAAGTTGAACTATTGCAATTGGTCTTCTCTAAGCTCTGGTGCATCGTTCTTTTGGATAAAAATAATATTCAGTGACCATACTCAAGGTTTTTTTATTGCCATGTAGGCAGACGAGCCAACAGACCACCTTATCGTAAGTGGTTGTGATCGTGGTTATCGTCGCTCAAGGATCTCTGCAACGTCAGGAGACGCTGAAAGGTTGCTACCTACCTAACTTTAAGGACCCTTCTCAAGCCTCGTTTGAAGGCCAAATCATATCGCTCTGTGAATACCGAAGAGGGGAGTTCATTCCTTAGGCACCATCAGGCTATGGAATGAGCAAAATAGAGCTCCTGAAACGAACTGTGGAGGATGAAGGTCCTGAATATCAAGCGAATGGAGTGCTAACTTATAGCCAAGTCGAGTAAAATGAGATCAAACATGTCTTGTTTATAACAAACGTTTCTTTGGCTACCTTTCAACTCCATCATCAGATAAGCTCATGATACATTATGCTTCATATTATTGCATTGTCACACAATATTCTTACGTGTACCAACAATTCTGTACCAACCCATTACTGCCCACTGCTGGGCTCAGTTCTCCTCAGAAGAGGGGTTAGGCATAGCCTACCACGCTTGCCCAATGCGGATTGGGGACTTCACATATCTTCAAAGGATTTTTAGTACCGTTTTCCGATATGCAGGTTTCCTCACGATGTTTTCCTTCACCGTTTTTAGTCAGTGGCGTTGTGCAAAATTGTACATTTAAATCTTTTTCACATTCAGTTTTAGAGGTACAAGCTGGCCGGATTTGAACCCGCGATCTCCCGTACGGAAGGCAAGCGCTTCAACCACTCGACCACCACGACTTTTTGTACAAAATGGCTGTAATAATCTATTATGTTGAAGATAGTCTTCACTCGTGTGTATGTAAATCTGAAACGCTTAGCTCAGATACGTAACTAGTGCAATTTAGCTCTTACATATCTTGTGTAAGGACCATTTGGCAACTATTCAAATCGCATAACAACAGCTGTTATCCTCCCCTCGTTAATACTAGGTCGATTTGTTTACATAACAGTATTTTAAAACTTTTGGAACGAAGTTCCTTATCGCGCGTTATCGAAAGGGGGCTAGATGGAAAAAAGTCTCACGAAAAGTTGTTTCGACACTTTTTTTGTTTTACATGATTATCGCTAGATGGTGCTGTGATCAAAATCTTTTAAAACACGTTCCTTATTTTTGTTTTAGATGATTATCGCTACACTGTGATCAAAATCTTTTATAATATGTTCGTTATCGCGCGTTACGTTAGGAAAAAAAAACATAAGATATCTTTTAATCGAAAGGAACTTCGTTCTATTCGGGTGTCCCATGACACCTCTCAGGTTTTTTTTCTTCTTTCTTTCTTCTATTAACTCTAAAAATAGAAGAACAATAATAAAAATAAACATGAAAGCAGAAATATTTTGAAAGTACGTAATTTTCTCGATTTTGTTTAGTTATAAGTTTCTTAGTTTTGTGCGAGGGATTGCGCGTTAAAAACAGTGTGTTGATCCCTTCTGATCCCAAGCAAGTGCTAAGTGATAGTAATTAAAAGTGAAAACAATTAAATATCACTCTTCGAAGCTTTCTTCCTAGAACAATAATAACTATAAAAAGCGAGCATTGAATAACGCCTATTGCTATTTTTTATGGTGTTATAGTTAAAAGTACATGATCTCATGTTAAAAGTCGATTAGGCGATGCAGTCACGAACGTTAAGCCTTAACTTGTAACTGAACGAGGAATACTGTATTTAACTGTTTTTGTAACGTTATCAACGATTTTATTTTTTTAAATACAAAACAAGAATCAATAAAAGTTAATAAGCTTCAAATGAAAAAGAGACTAGATTTTTCCTAAACTTCACGCACATATACTTAATAAAACGCATGATGTAATACAGGGTAGGCCATGAATTAGTAAACAATTGAAAAAATCGTATAAAGAAAACCATTTGACATATTTTTTAAATTGTTTATTTACAAGAAAGTTAATTATTTCAATTGTTAACTAATTCATGGCCCACCCTATATTAGAGGTTGTACGAGACAAATCATCGTATTTATGGAAATAAAATGACGTAATAGTAAACTCTCTATATCTGGTTGCCATGGTTACACCCCATAGTGACGTCACAGGGACATAAATAAGCAAGATTTAAGGGCTTATTGCTTGCTTATGTGTGACGTCACTGCACCGCCTCTATTTGCGTTTTTGCGCGCTATTTTGGTACTCAAATTATGATGGAAAATGCAAAATAATAAACCTTAGGTTTCTTTTAAAAATGGTTTCAATAAAGTATCATTCCAATAAACACTTTGTGCTTGTTCTTAGAAAGTTTTACCGGGAACGAAGTTGAAACAAGAACCACATTTTAAAAACCACATAATTGATATCTACAATTTACAGAAAATAACCAATCATCACTAGGTCGTCTATGATCCGTCCTATCTATCAAGTAGTATCTAGCGACAATCATCTAAAACAAAAAAAGTGTCGTGACAATTTTTTCAGAACATTTTCCGTCTAGCCCCTTTACGATAACGCGCGATAAGGAACTTCGTTCCAACAATAAAAACTACTTGATACTCAACGTTCTACAAGTTTTGTTGTCCTACTATTTAAGCACTGTTTTCACTGCAAACGCATTAACTTGTAATGAGGGCACGTCGGTACTGAGAAACCAACTGTTTGTCGATTGATTGGCTGTGACGTCACATGACATGTATCCTATTGTTATGATTCTGTCGATGTTGCCATGTATTTTAAAAAGGTTCTGCAAGTGGTTTTCTTAGATGCGTCTTTTTTATTGCATTGGTAGACGAGCTTATGGCTTATCTGATTAAAAATGAGCTATGTAGAAAAAGAAGCCGATGTGACATTTTATCGTAAGAGTTTTTCGTTGCTCATACACTTTTGGAATGCTATGTGTTTATGGAATGTACATTGGAGCTATTAATTTAAGGGTAATTTTTTTAGAATGATTTTAGTAGCTTTATCAATTACATGCTGTGTAAAAAAAAACTTGAGAGGTGTCAAGGCACACCCGGATGGAACGAAGGTCTTTTCGATTAATTAGTGAGGGGATTGTAATATTTTTTTTTTTTTTTAAGTTATAATAATTACTTAAATTTATAATAATTTTTATATTGTATTTTTAAATTTATTTTTTTGTAAATGTTTTTTTAAAAATATAATGTAAAAAATAAGCTAATAAATGGATATGGACTTAAATAAAATATTTTGATCACAGCGCCAACTAGCATTAATCATATAAAACAAAATAAGGAATTGTTTTAAAAGATTTTAATTACAGCGCCATCTAGCGATAATCATCTAAAACGAAAAAAGTGTCGTGACAACTTTTCATAAGAATTTCCGTCTAGTCCCCTTTCGATAACGCGCGATAAGGTACTTTGTTCCAATATTATTTTTCTGTAACTACATAACTTTCAAGTTAAATGAAAATACCACTGAATAAATTTTCAGCAACATTTCTATAGCTTCGTCTTATTTAAAAATTTTACTTTTTTAATTTTTGTTATTAGTTCTATATCTTTTTGTAGTAGGTTTGATTTTCAAGCTTGAGTCTTTTTTGCATAACTTTGTTTAAATATATATATACGCGAATGTTTCGTAGTATTTACTGAGTGTTAAGTAGTATATGTTTATTTAACATTTCCGGTTTAAGAACAGTCAAGTTAGTTATTTGTTAAGCGAATTCCTGCTTCTGTGAGTATATTTGCAAACTAAAACCACTCTATTGTTTTTTTAGTTCACAGAATTTTAGCGGAACTGAGCAAACAATTGGTGATTAACAGTGAATTCGTTAGTAACCTTATTCATGTTTTATTTGACTTCAATGAAAAATCCTCTTTGGATCATCATTTTTTCAAATAATATATCTTTTATCTTTATATTTGTTATTTAACAAGCCTGTATGTGTAAATAGAGAAATATTCGTATTCTTCAACTAATTAATATTCGACGTATCAAATGTGTATTTGGGCACCTTAATAATGGTGGGTTTAAATTGTATTATGACATCAACAAAGTTGTAAGCGTTTGTTTGCAAAAAAGATCATCGTGTCACCTCAAGTGAATCTCAAAAGTTGACAGCGGGTTATTGTGCAACGAACGAGGTAAAATGTTTTAGAGAGCAGGTGAAGCGAAGTTGTCCGCACTCATGTGAAGTGCGGCGCTCCGGTAGACAACAGTCCAGTGCGCTACGGCCGCTGAAAGGCGCGCTCATCTCAGTTGAGCAGCCCAGCCCTCAGAACAATAGAGGCTTGATGTGCGCACGCCGCCCGTCAGTGCTCTGTGGTCGGGAAAGCGCGGAGGGAAAACGCGCGAAGTCGGCAGTGTCGGGCCGTGAGCGCGACCGGCCGCGCGCCGAAGCACGTCACGCGACGCCTGCGCCCTGGCGCTCGACACAAGCCGCGCTCGTCGCGGCGTTACGTTTTCCGAATCGACCGCGGAAGGCGACTCTGCCACCGTGACTGAATTTCAGTGTCAAAAGGTTGGTGAACCTAGATAAGCTCTCCGAATATGCACCTAAAGTCGAACACATAAAGCTCTTTTCACGTTAAGCTTTATCCTGCTCGTGTGCAACAGTATTCTCGTTCGCTCCAAATGTCAAACGTTCGATTCCATTTCGATGATTTATGAACAATTCCGGGATTCAAAATATAGGCCTGTAAAATCGTTCAATTAAAATTCGTGTAATTGAATTCTGGAATAGCTACAGTCAATCATTGTGTTTGATAAACATCTAATATTGTCTGGATTTACACACTTTTGTTTAGTTCTTCGTTTTTTCATTTGGTAAGTTATTGCCTTGTTTCAAATATAATAATATGTACTTTTAAAGGTCTCAGTAAGTACTATTCGCACAATATTTTTGACAACGTTTTAAATAAAACTATTCTGTAAAATTATAATTATTACTCTCGTTAAACCATTGACCTTAACAAAGTTTATTACATGTAAAGCTTTTATGAGTTTCCTATCAGTTAATTTTACACTTTGGCATCTAATTTTTATTAAGATTATAAATATTTTTACATCACTGTAAAGATATGTGTAGTTTGTAGTGTACTTATCTACTATAGGTGTCTATTGAATTTACTTAATACTGCCTACAAACCAATAAATGTTTTAAATGAAACTATTATTAGTCAAGTAACATTAAACGATAGCGATAATATCGAATACGAAGATTATATAAACGACGTTTCAAAAAAAAAACGCATTACGTAGCAAATAAGTGCGTATGTATAGTCAACAGGCTTTTTCGTAGTGACCTTTTTACGTCGTTTCTTTGTAAAATTTCTCTTTAAGAGCTTTCATTTGCATGCATTACAAGGATTAGGTACTTGTTGTTTTGTAAATAGCAACTTTTCCTAGTTTTGGTAAATGTGTGGGTATCGTTACTAAGTATTACAATATTATTTAACTTTCGTATTAAACTAAAAGTTTTGTTTAAAAACAGAGTAATAGAAATGAAATCATTTCCGAACAGCGTTAACGCGATAAAACTATTATTTCAAATCTGTACGCATGGCGCTGAAAATTTTATTCGAATCAAACGAGAGATGTGACCCAGATAGCTCGGTTGGTCTGTTATAATGTACGGTTGGAACATAAACACAGAGCTGCGACCAAAACACGCCAAGGGATATGTCATGTACCAAAATAATAACGTCACGGGTATATTACGAACTAGTGAGATCACCACGAAAAAAGAATCAGCTAATGTTGAAGACTCTAAATTCGATTTCTGTGTTTCTAGTAAACCTTTAGTAGTAGTCCCAATTGTAGAACAAAAAGTTAATTTAGTTATGGTACGACGATCAGATTAATCGTGACGTGAATAGACCTATTGGCAGGTTGAGCTCCGAATGTAGACCATAATCCATCATGCAATAAAAAACTTGGGACGTATGATCACGTCTATGCGTTTACGCAGAATTTTTATCCTGTAAAAATAACTTAATTCGCGTATTTTTAAGGTCAAATCTACCCATTACGAATGTATACCACTAAAACCTTTATCTAGGTAGATTTAAGCTCTTCTAACTGATAAAAACGTACATCTACAGTAAGTTCACAGAAGCGTTCACTAGTGAAAACGGTTAATAGCCAGTTTCCATCGTCGCCTGCAGACTGTGATTACTTGGCGGAAAATTAGCGCTTCGAGATAAACCAATTATGAAGCTATAATGAAGACCGGCAGGCTAAAAACCAGGTCAATTTTATAGCTTACGGGGCACTCATTACGCGCGCTCAAATTATCGCTTTCAGCGAAAGTGATTAGGGATCCAGAGTATATTTATAGATTTTTGACTTAATTGGTAAAATAACTTTCAATAATGATTTTTAATAATGCGAAGAAAGTAAAGATAAAAAAAAACATTATAGTTAATAGTTTACAGTACTATAACAATTATGAGAGGCTTAGGAGTTAATAGACTCTTTTAATAGATTCAATCATTAAGAACCTTGTATAACAAAAGGTAAATCTTTAAAATCAAGAATCTAATTTAATCAGCTTTTAGTTTACTCTTTTGAAATTGGGAAACTTTTGTAATATTTATTGATGTCATAATCGAATTTGCGTATTTAGATTAGTTATTCGATTTGCAAACAAAATGTTCTTATGAAAAAAAGATAACATTATAAAATAATAATGGATCCCGACACGTGTAAGAAACTAAAGTGTAAGAGGATATTTTAGATAAAAACGATCTCGAAGGCAATTCTAAGGGGTTCTTTTCACTGTATTATTCATAAATGGGTTATGACGTTCATTTTGTACTTAGTCACGTGAGCGATATTGGATCTTATTGAAATCGATTACGGTTTATTTTGCTATACAAATGAAATACAGGTTTAGATGAATGATCCCCTAAGTTATCGAGCATTCTTTTTCAATTTGATAAATATTATTCAAAATTCTACCATTTTCATTCCGAAATTTATGGGTATTACTTCTATTAGGTATCTTTTCATTCTCCATAGACCACTACCTAATTAATTCACTTGATGTTCAATCTAAATTTAATTACGTTGCTTTGAGTAAAATCTCAGTTGTTCATAACAAAGCATGTTCTAATAACATTTTCAGGTGTACCTTCATCAACACCCACGTCCCTTGTAGGAAGAGCTTTGTGTTGTAATAATACCTTGGGTCCGTCCGATATTTCAATAGATACTTTTTGTTAGGTTCGTCTAAAAATACTTTTCAGAAATATTACTCATCTTAATATATATAAATCTCGTGTCACAATTAAACCACTCAACCGATTATAATAAAATTTGCACACCACGTGCAGTTCGATCCAACTTGAGAGATAGGATATCTTAGATCAAGGTCTGATGATGGAGCTGGAAGGTGGCCACAGGAACTCCGTCAATAAGCAAGATAACCTCATCGTGTTTGGGCTCTAATGAAGCGTCCTGATGAAGCGCAGGCGAAGTTGCGCGGGGCAGCTAGTATCATTATAAAGACTAAATGTCATATGAGAATGTTTGGTAATAAGCAATTTATGATTTAAAGAAAACTTCTGTAGGTGGATCGTTAGTATCTATTATGATATTTTAATGGTAATCCCACGTATTTATACTTTGCCCTAGAATATAAGTAAGTTTAATAATCAAAATATATTTTTCTTTTCTCTTTTGTAGCCAAATATAAACCTCTTTCTCTTGGAATCGTATTATTTTAATTTACGAAAACTTTATTATGCATATTGAAACTTTATTTCTATATAATTAGTTCAAATGGATATTAAAATATAAAAACGAAATTATTAAAAAAAAAAAAATCAAACATTGAGTATTTCTCCGTGTTCTCTAGTTTTTAATATTTATTGGAGAAAGCTTTATGAAAAAAAACCTGTTTAAAAGCAGCTTTTATAATTAATCCGATCTATTTATATGCTCAAAGGGTTTAAAAGTGGACAAAGTCCAGGCTTCAGTGCACAACCTCGGACGAAAATCCTTTGAAGTTTTTCGTTTATTACGATGCAGAAACGACCCTATAAAGTCTAAATAAAGCCGTAATTAACATGTTCTTTATTAATAGTAGGTATACTAAAACTGCTCGCAGTGTCTTCTTTCAGGAGAGCTTGAAAGAATTGCATTATATGTTGCGATAGCTTTATATTCGTTTGAAAGTAAGAGAATACCGTAATAACAAAACAATGATGATTGCAACATAACAGACAAAAATTATCGTCAAAAAATCTAACTTATAATATTATAATTACAATCTTAGTTTTAAAAATCTTGTTAAGATGATCAGGCCAAAACAAAGCATAAACAGCGGTAGAAAAAAGAGCGAAGAATTCCTAAACGCCGTACCCATCAACAAAGTGAAAAAGGACATAGGTAAAGAGAAAATAGTGCTTTCGGTCGACCGAAGTCGAGAGTGAATCGTAATTTGTGGGCGCCTAATAGGGTTGTGCGACAATTCTTTACGCACTGATCACTATGATAATCATATATATCGGTGTCTTTACCTTTACACAAAGTTTAGAGAAAATCGTTCTTAATCACTAAGGCGGATCAACACTATTTATAGTCCAAGAAGCGAGAACCGTTTCAGTTATAAACAAACCTACGTCTGATGGATGTTAAGCAAGCCCGTTATTTGAGGCCCTAGCTATAATTACGAATTACTTACTTGAATTTGGAACTATTAGTATTATAGATTGAATTGTGTTTGTTCTCGTGTAACGTTTTAAGAACATAAAACTGTTTACAGTCACATAACATCTAGGTGTTTCAAAAATGTCTAGAACGTTGCTACTATTGAATAATGTATCCGAATTTTGATGTTTGTATCTGATTTATCTAAATGGATACTGAGTAAGTACTGACACGGCTTTCTGAGTAGGTGTGTTGTTTTGATTTGTTCAGGTTTTTCATTTATTTCTTGTAATTGCAAATTTTGGTGAAGAATGGGGATACGAGGGGAAGTCAGAGTAAATAAAAATAAATAATTTTCATTAAAAAAAAATGTTATTTCTCATTTAGGTCATTTGCTCTTCTATACTATCTACTATTAACTAACTATATACGTTAGTATTGCATCTTTGAAGTGGCAATGGGCAGGACACATTGTGCGAAGAACAGATGGCCGATGGGGCCGAAAAGTTCTGGAGTGGCGGCCACGAACCGGTAAGCGCAACGTTGGTAGACCCCCCACGAGATGGACCGACGATCTGATCAAGATCGCGGGAGGTCACTGGATGCAGATGGCGCAGGACCGGTCGATGTGGCGAGGTTTGGGGGAGGCCTATGTCCAACAGTGGACGTCTATAGGCTGATGATGATACGTTAGTATACTTTTGAATTATCATGTTAGCACAAAAACACTGATTAAAATACATTATGAGGAAAGCTGTACGAGATGGAATGAGGTTTAGTAGCCATTCGAAGATATTGTTATGTATTAGTTATTAACTATTAAGTCCCTAAGCGGACTTTGCTTTGGGCACCCGAGTAGTGGAATATTGCTTACATTTAGTATGGAAATAGTTCTGAAACTTAGGACACGGTTACTGTTCAAATTAAGATATTATACAGCTACAACTACGTCAAAGAACAGCTGATATCCTCATTCAAATAACGACTATTTTCAAAGTAAAAGCTATAAATATAATCTTAACAGTAGATATAATTTATCTTTATATCCTAAACCTCACAAGCTCAGTGATTTAAGACGATCATGATATCGCTAAACCACGAGCGCGATTCATCACACAAAATTGATGTTTCTCTTTGTTTTGACGCAATCATTGTCGAAGATAATGTTTACAAACGATATTCTCAGTATTATTGTATCATCAGATTCCTTTGGATCTCGGTTACATTTACGAAATTGCTGACCGATACATTGTAAGCAATTTTAGTTTTGAAAAATATTCATGTATCAGAAAAAAATTTAAGAGGAATATTTTCTTTTTGGAAGTGGTTGTATCACTTTTTACGAAATAATATAAGTCGAAATACCTACAGATAAACTAAAACGGCTATTTGAGATAACTTCTTTAACTAATAATTCTTAAGGAAACGAAAATCTTAGTTTACCAAAAATCAATCCAAAATTTTCTGTTTTTTGAAGAATTCATGAGTATTTCATGTAAAAGAAAAATGTAGGTACACTTCACATTTTTTATGTTATCTTAAACCGCAATATTTTCAGCAAAGTTACCTATTGTTAATTTTATACAAAAATTTACAAAAAGTTTTACAACATTTTAGTATGTACCTAACAGACAAGTTGAACGAAAAAGTTTTGATAATAAAGTTACAAGAATTTTGACGACTTGTTGCGATAAGTAACCGAAAACGTTTCGTCAACCACTAGTTTTACTCATAGTATGCAAATTACATTATCGATTCATTTCGAACGGTACCATCATTTGAACGTCGCGTCGGGAACGGATTTCATATTTGCCGTTTTCCGTTTCATCTGCTAGGAAATTGAGTTGAACGAAACACGATTAGGTACATTGATTTCTCATATTAAAGGAACAGAAATTCTTTTACTGAAATGATTATATTAGACGTGCTCTTAGATATGATTATAGGATTGCTAAACTTCGTTCAAGATTGGCTTTACCAACTTTTATTCATAACTCAATTATTGAACTTATACATTTTTTAAGGATGGAACAATTTCAATTACCCTTATTTCATAATTTAAGTCAATGATCTATTGTAAGATTATTAATGTATTATATATATTTATATATTTTAAGCATGTTTTTTTTACAATCCTTCTGTACGATCCTTCGAATATTATTATTCTATTTTACTTTAAAATAACTGCGGTAGTTAGGGATAACTCGTTTTGACAAAACGTTTCCTGCAGATGTTATCATTAGCAACTCTCAGCGTTTAGTTAGCAGGCTTTTACCCATCTGTCTCGATCGTTATCAACCTGCCAGCTGCCTTGTAAGGCCTTCATTTGTTTTGCCAAATGTAATTTGCGCGTCTTTTGTGCACCTGCCTCTGGTTTTGTTCAAGATGACAATCGATTTTAGTGCGATTACTAATTCAATTATTTTAGTTTTAGTCGAGGACGAGTTTTGTAGAGGATATTTGTTTATTTGTGCGGTGTTACTAATATTTTCAGATTATTAAAAAATAAACTGTTTTCGGTTGAGTTTATGCAAAGCAACATATTTTTGGAGCTGTGTAGGTATGCCAAGTCTAAATTTACATATTAACAAAGTTGTTTTACTTTCCTTGTTAAAGTTGTGCGAGTGTTTATATTTCTAACCAAACAGAAATAGGAGTAATACTAAAGTATGGGTTTGTTAATTTTCAGTATGAAATGAGGAAAATGAGTTTACTTGAATCTAAAAGGAAACGCGGTCGTTTTCAGTATTGCAACATTTCCAATCCAACCTAGTTCAGTTTCCGCTACCATGCTTGTTCTATTTGCGTTGAAACTGGAAGAAAAAACGTAATAAGGAAATTATTGTTTAGAAAATGGGTTAACTTGATTTCGGAATACGGCGTACAACACTTTAGTCTATGATTTCTTTGACGAATATAGTATATTGTTATGCTTTCACTTTCCGTTAGTTAATAATAATTCCGTAGCTAAGGCTTCCAAAGTTGTGGATTTTTTTTTTATCGAAGGAAAGAAGTTTATCGTTGAGTATATCGCCAGTACAGTACAGTACAGACAGGACAGATCGGGGATTTAACCTACTAAATGAATCTTCATAAGCCTTTGAGAGAACTATATTTACTTATTGTATTTTGAATGACAATGCTTAATAAACTAGAGGTCGACTAGAAATAAATTAGTTTTAGAAATAACTTCAGGTCTGTCATAGCTTTAAAATGCTTTGTACACATTTAATAATCTAAAATAGCTCTGATTCTATGAAAACATTATTCTAATTTCAATATATCTCATGAGCTATGTCATTAACAAGAGAAACGGGTCACTACTATTAAAAGATTGGCATATAATTAGACTTAGCACTGAAATTAATTGTGTCACAATCAACAGATGGTCGAACTTGTTTGTTGTCTCATTTTATGTATGAATGTTCTGGAATATGCAATATATGATTTTAATTAAATTTAATTATTAAGACACAAATAAAACATAAAAACAGAATTAAGTTCAATGCAAAGTACTACAAATAAATGAATACAGAATAAATAATTAATATAAGTGAATATTGTTGTTAGTGATATTAACATAGTTTTATTAACATTTCTATAGGTACAGAGGTTTTCCAAAGATGCCAACTGCAATTTTTGAAGGAATAGTCTTTTAAAGTATTAAAATGAAAAAAAATATCCTGGGTTCTATAACAAACTTTTTTTTTTTTTTTTTTTTAATGGCTTTATTGCCTCCGCTTCTGTGGGCGGCCCAGCCAATGTCAGGTTTAGCGAAGGCAACGTTTTATAAAAAATTTAACAAACTTCACTTCGTTTACTTCGACTCAGTAAAGTACCTACTCAGCCTGTTTGACTTGTAATAAAGTACATACTTTACAACTCCATACCAAACAGTGATTCATATCTGGCAACTGTTAAACAATGTTACGTCCCATCAATCCCAATATTTCAATCAAATTTGGCAGTTTCATCAGCTGTTATATTTATGTTAACAGTGCGGTCCGTTCTATCCGTTTGTTTAACAACGTACCTACCACACGATGTCCTAGATTCTTTTATGTATATTTTTATAGCATCAATTTTAATTAGTAGTCGGGAAAAATCGTTAAATTTGAGATCTTTCATTGATGTTGATTCATTTCGCGAGTTTGTTTTAAGTCGCCAATGAGAATGAGATAATACCTTTTAGCTGTTAAATTAAATAAGGGCAAAGTATCATGATATTGTTATAAGCATATTAAGCTTATTAAGGAGTGTAATGAGAAGAACAGTTTTTCTATCTATGGATAATCTGTTATATGGTCACCGATATTAATCAATCTTTATAGCAAAAAGAAACCTAAACCTATATAACCTACTGCTGCTCTATTTAAGTCTAAAAAGAAGTTTTATCAAGAAAACAGGAATTTATTACTAAAACTACAAAGTTTCCGAGCCGTACGCTATTATTATGCATTCTACTTCGCAGCAGTACTTCGTTCGGTTTAAACAAGTTATAAAAAGTTTAAGTGGGAATCCGCGAACGCAGTGTCTGTTTGATAAAGTTTAAAACAGAAGATTATGTAAATTTTATTGCTTTTAAACTGGAGCGTTGTTCAGTTATGTTTTGTTATTAGAAAAACGTTATAAAAGAACAATGTGAAGAGTAAATTGATTATCTGAATTGAGATTATAGCTACATTAATTTATATGACATTCTGTATTGTTCGACGAAAGTAATAATTTCGCATTAAATTTTTCTCTCTTGCTATTCCTTTTTCTAAGTTCATGACACAAAATAAGCAAGTATAAGCCTTATAGAAAAAGAGCCATCCATAATGATCACAACAAACATTGTATTATTATTGTCACCTTGAAAAGTAACAAGATCAAGTTACAAAAGTCCTTGAAGTTATTTGGTTCATAAGTCGAGTCCCGCTCGTGTGAGGTTTCATGCCACAGTCCACTGACCTGTTGACCTGAATCATACAATCGATTGCACGAATGTCCTTTGTGTATTCGTTAAATAATAAATAGTTTCATAGCTCATTAGTAGTGTTTGTTTAGTTCTGGGCAGGAATTACTAGAGTCATACGTTTATAGCGCATCAAGTGTTCCATTGTTATGAGCCTTCGTGTCCTCCTCCTATCATTTACATTCGAAACTCTTAGTCAATGATATAGATAATAGTCCAAACACAAAGGAATTATTAAAAAGCTGTAGTCTATATAGTCTATACAAATGCAAGGAAAGCTCGTAATAGATAATATTTTTATTACAATGAAACAAAAACGACTGACTTCAGGAACCCAAGGAACAAAATAAAAAAGAAAAAACAGATAAATTGAGTAACCGTTTCTCGTCTTGAAAATCGGTCAAAAATAACAAATTTAAAGATATTTATCACTCCATTTTTTCTTTAGTTGACCAAGTCCTCAGTCATTAAGAAAGAGGACTCAAATACAATAAAACAACGTGTAATTTCGATGCACATGCATTTCGTACTGCATTATTCATGAGATAAATACCATACGTGTAAAATTTCACAGTTTTATAGTTCTTAAATAAATATCAGAAAAACAAGACTTCACGCATAATGTGGGTGGTCGTACCATAACCACTATGAATGATACAGTTCAATAATTTATGATTTAAAATTTTATCTTTGATTAAAGATTATGTTTAATACAGAATTATTTCGATTAATAACAAACATGACTATATCTTGGTATCAGTAACAAAAGAGAATCTAGAAGTGGGGCCCTGTTAAATAATTTATATAGAATGTCATTTATTGAGGCTGTTTTTATTATTGCCATGTGGATCAGAAGGCCACATGATCGTCAGTGGTTATGTCCTCAGCTATGTCAGGGAACACTGAAGGGTGGCTAATGTCTACCTACCTTACACATACAGGGTGGAACTTTGAATTGCAGTAGGTAATTTAACTCGAAAGGCCATTTTAAAATTTTACTTTATATACATAGTTAAACAAAAAGATACTAATTTGGAACCCCTATAGCCGATATACCGATTACCATTCACGTGTCGTCAAACGAAGCCTCATGTCGGCCGCTCCTTTGTTCCCGAAACAAACTCATTTGAATAGTGCTTTGTGTAAATAAATGGTATTATGTGTACTCGATCGAACTAGGTCAGGTCGGCTGCAACAGTTTTTTAATTACGTCTGTAATATTTGATGAAGCTTTCGTGACTTACCTTACGTGTAAATTCACTAACAAAAAGTTTGACTGAAATGAGGTTTGTGAATGTTTTTTAATTTAAATTGTGTTGAATTCATTCAAAATATAATTTCCTGCTTCCTTATTGTCAGTAGAAAAGTTGATGAAGAAAGATTTGATACAATAATTTGAATATCGTTGATCACATCTTTGACAGGCAATAAAGAATAGAGCGATTTTTCTGCAGAAAATTCAGAATAATACCTATGATGTAATCGACATTTTCTATGCATCCCATGTCAGTTTACTAATAAAACTTCCATATATACAATCAGTCATTCATAAAGTTTGGTTAGGTAACCTACCCACGTCACCGCTCCTTATCGATAGTAAAGTTATTCAATTGGCGTAGAAATTTACACCACAAAATGGGTCGAAAATCAAAGGCCGTAGGGAGTCAAACCTGCCTGTGTTTCCTCTTTATTTCTTTTAACTTTAACAATGTTTATTTAATTTTTGAAAGGAAACTATTTCGCAAAATTTTCTGTAACATGAATTAAATGCTGCAGTTAATTTCTATGTCTATAAAGTTTGTTTGAATTTAATGTGAAATATGTGTGTAAAATACCTACTTAGAGAACTATTGTGAATTTATCATCGAGGCAGTAATTTACTCTGGCTCTTTACTCTCTTTAATTAATATGTCAGGTAAAACCAAAAGCACTAATATAATATAACAATGATGGTAACTACATAATGCATGGTTATTGAAAAATCATATTAGATGTAATATTGCAGCTGATGAGCTACTTTTCCTTTATATATTGCTCAGAAACGAAACATAGTCGAGATTCCACCGAATTGGGAATACACGTTTCCAAAACATTTTTAATAAAAGTTTCGTCGCTCTGTTGAAATATTCAAGCAAAATATTTCGCAATTCATACACACATACAAACAAAAACTGCACGATTGGCTTTTTGAATGATTCCCACGTTTGTTGTCAAACTTTGTATTCCCACGCGAGAATTGAGACTCAATTGTGAAATTAATAATTAAATATGGTTGATCGGTTTAATGCCCGATTCATTAGTTTTAAGAATTGTAAATTGTTCCAAGATATGGTACAATTTTAAGAGATGAATATACTTACAACGACGTTAATAATTAATATTAGTAATCAATTATCACATTTAAACTAAATATATTGAGGAAGTTTACGTGCGTTGGTTTAAATTGTTTTAAAGCTTCATGCATCAAAGGACTTCTAATACCTTTGTGCAATTTATAATAATGTAAGCAGAATCATTTTGAAATTATTTTAACAAGGGAGAACTTTAGGCCAATCCGATCATCTTTTATAGAGTTTGCAGTTATTCATAGTGTCCTTTTGTTAACAGGTGCGCGTTCGCGAGTTCTACATCGCGATGCAGCGTTGCCCTTACATCCACGAGATGAAGGAGCGATTGCTTGGCGCGCCAATCGAAGTCACAGACCAGAAGGAGATCCGCGAGGCTCCTAAACCTCCTCCCGACCATCACGACACCCAGGTCGGCACCATCGTCAAAGTGAGAATCATCTGCCATCTTATCACCGTGACTGCCTTGAACTGTGTTATGGTTCAATTTGTAAATAGCTAGATAATCTATTTTAGGTGTATTTAATAATTAAATGTCTTTTACGAGTATAAAATTGAGATTTGAATATATTGTGACTGTTTTAGATTGTGTAGAAATTAACTTCAATCAATTTAGGTATGTCCTTTTAATCTTATAGAAGCAATAATAAAATGTATTTACCTATTTGTAGAAGTATAATTTAACTAGCTGACTCGCGCAACTTCGTCTACGCCGAAAAAAAAAATTAGGGGTGGACTACCCCTTACATTTAGGGGATGAAAAATAGATGTTGGCCGATTCTCATAGGTACCGGATAAGCACAAAAAATTTCATCAAAATCGGTCGAGCCGTTTCGGAGGAGTTCAAGTTCGAACACCGTGACACGACAATTTTATATATTAGATAATGTGGTTAGCAACGTTTTTACAACGTTGTGTTAAACTCAGGTTTTGGATATTATTAACTTTGACATTCTGTAGTTACCTACTGTAAATTACTTCAACCTCTATTTATTTATCGTTTTCGTGTTTTTATAAGGCTCACGAAACGGAGTTCAAGGTAGTTTTCATAACATATTAGAGGATCGTTAAATAGTACGTAGTTTACACTTTGTTACTAAATTAGGCACTTTCCTAATATAATTAATATCAGGTTTATTTTAGGAGGTAGTTAATTATTTTGTCTTGAAGTTTTCTTTGCTTGAAAATCGAATTTAGAAAAAAAACAAAGCTAATTAATTTGCGCTTGTTATAAAGTGCAACTCAATAGTTAGAACTATTTTTTAGTAGTGTTAGTGATTTGCGCAAAATAATTTAGTAATGACATATATTTTCAGCTGAATTCCGACGGGTACGGGTCCCATACCTCGCCGGCGCGCGCTCCCCTCGTCTCGGACGAGTGCGAGGCGCCGGCGGAGGAAACCGAAGCCCTGACTCCAAGCGAGGCAGTACTCAGATACAGAACCTGCTGTCAACCTGACACAATACCCAAAAATGCCAAGTAAGTACAATAGTTTAGAAACTTTTAGTTGAGTTTGCTCTTAGGGAGACGAGGTAAGTGGTAATTAAAACTTTAGCGCACGAATTAGGATTCACCGGAGCGGTACACTTGGGTTTAAGTAGTTTTCTTGGTGTTAACAAATTGGTCTGATCATAGACTAACTATACAACCTATGCAGTCATACACAGTTTATGAAAATCCATAAATAAATAAAAAATAAATAAAACTATAGTAACACATCATAAAAATATTATATTTGATTGAAGAATGTTAGGTCAATTATAAGCAGTAAATTTTTATTCAGTGAATAAGTCTACAAAGTGAAGTATCACAGCCTCCGCTTATGAATAAATGCAGTAGTAGGCATCCTACTGGGCGATTGAAAACCATCAATGAATTATTAATACGCCTTAAGTTTAATTGCCATTCCAATGACCTTGTTTTATGTATTAAATTAAACTACGTTTTTCTTACGAAAACTTTAGTAGATAGGTAAGATAATAGAGTTCCTGCATACGTGTTATATATATAGTAATAATTCCAAACGTGAAAACCGGGCAGTGTTGGGCAATAGGAAATGCAACATCAGATTACTAAATACCACCAAGTCTTGTATTAAGGAATCAGGTAAGTAATTTTGTCTACATATTAAAACTGCGCGATCGGGAAAGAGTACCGAACACGTAACGCGTCGCGCCGTCACTCAAACCTCGTGTTGGGTTCTGACCTCAACCGGGGTTCGGACGCTGAGTGTGAGCGGTTGAAGGTTTTAGTGCGGTTCAACTCCCACATACGGTTTGGTGATTTCTTCCAACTGAAAAAAAAACATTAAAACAGACACAGGTACGGGACATATTGTAGAAATCGTCAATAAACTATCTACTAACAAAATTAATTTGATATTTACGCACCTATTTTTCGGTTTCGGTTTCGGTTTCGGTTTCGGTTTCGGTTACCTTTGCAATGGCAGGGGCCATTGCAAAGGTAACCGAAACCCCTTGCACTCTTAATGCAAAGATTCATCATCGACGGTGAACCGAAAACTCGTTTATATGTCTTGCAATAACAAAAAAAATACTTAGTCCTAGCCAAAGCGAGAGTCGGTTTCATCATGGTATACCATAATTCATGTGTATACCTACTGTGAATGCTTAAGTTAACCGACATTTTTAAATAGACCAAAAGCACTCACATTACGCTCTATTTAACTAATAAAGGATACTTAACCGAACAAAGAGGCCTCGACAACAATTTAAAAATAAATATAAAAGAGAGGAAGCTGCAATCATAGCACTTCCATGTAGAACTATGAACTGTTCAGTATGCATTTATCAAAGATCAACACAGATCTAGTGTAGAGAACAGTATAGATATGTTATCAATTATTTACTCTGAATAGAATCTCTTACTTATGCATACTACTATAATAAATTACGTTATTAGAAAAACTTCTTGTATTTTCGATACTTTTGTAGGTATATATGTCTTGTAAACTTGTAAACAAAAACGAGTCTAAACACGATGGATTTGTCTTGTTAAGTACAAGAGGTAATTTTCCGATTTACCTAATCATAATTTCATGGTACCATATTGTAAAATTCTAAGTCAATTGGAAATCGGAAAGTTGATCAAATTCAACAAGCAAGATTCTACTCGAACTTCAACATAGTTACAGCCAGCGCAAGTTAATAAACGTTTTTAAAAAGAGCTTGTATGCAATGGTAAAGGAAAACATCGTGAGACATTCGAAAGTATGTGAAGTCCCCAACCCGCATTTGGCAAGTGTGGTAGACTATACCTGATCCTTCTACTGAAGAGAACTGAATCCAGCCGTCGTCGGCAGTATTGTCACTGCTACACTTTGGAGTTCCCGTACTGTGTATAAAACGTATGATTTTAACTATAATAAGTATTCTTGTAGGTATTAAAGAAGATACTAATGTCGAGGTACTAAGTAGAAGATCTTTGAAGTATCCTAGAGGACTGTCTGTTTTGGATACAAATTTATTACCTATGTGCAAAATCGTTTATATTGTGTAACTGCGCATTGTGTAGAATGCAAGGTCTTTTCGATGCGTCTGATGTCATTGAAGACATAAATACAAATAAATTTGCACGGTGACGTCCTATTTATAATAATTAATTCATAAAGTGAATTCAAAAGCATCATTGTTTAATTGTTGTATTGGATCCAATTACAATATTAATCAATTGTGATGAATAACAACACGACTTGAAATTACAGCAATAGCTTTCATCATCATTATCATCATCATCAGCACGTAGACTTCCACTGCTGGACATAGGCCTCCCTCAAATCTCATTAAAATGACTAGTCCTTGAGCTATCTGCATCCAGTGCCTTCCCGCGGCCTTGACCAGGTTATCTCCGAATACCTTGTGGGAGGTCTACCTACGCTGCGCCTACCGGTTCGTGGCCGTCACTCCAGAACTCTTTTGCCCTATCAGCCATCAATAGTTTCTGAATAATATTTCTTACCGCTCATTAAAAATTGTAAATTTTTGTTGTTGCAATGTGTACAGTATTGATCGAGTTGACCGTTCATCTGATAATTCATTTTGTACCTATGTTATGAAATAAATAGAGCATCTCCTAGTTAGTACAGTAACTGAACCTTGCACAGTAAACGATGTCATTTAAGATGCGTGTGACGATTTTAACGAGTCGTTTGCGAGATGTGTCTAATTAACGTCTATTGCGCAAAATGTTATTGCAATAAATGCACATAGATTTTTTAAGAAATTAGATAAAATGCTACTGCTAATTACATTTTAAGTTCAACTTAAATATATTTTAACCCGTTAAAATAAATATGTAACAATTGATATCAATTGAAATCAACAACCTTTTATTGCTTAAGTTCACAATAAAGTGAGTCAATCAAACTATTCTGTCTTTGGGTTGGCAACACTTACTAAATTGGAAACAAACTACTATACAGTCAGGTCATCAACCTTTTTAGGTTAAGTTATTGTCCCGAAGGATGCGGCCCTTTCATCTATTCATCCATTCATCGTTAAGATTTCTTTTCATATCGTCTTTACATCGCCAGGACACGTGCATGTGCATCATCAGGGCTACCTCACATTAACTGCGTAGTTTGTAGGGTTGCCTCGCGGTAACTGCGTAGTTTGCAGGGGTGTGTCGTGGGGACAAGGCCCGGGTCAGTGGGTCGCTCGCGCAGCCTCCCAAATGTGTTCCGGGAGAGACGCGCCTCTATCGACCGCGTGCCGCCAGATTTTATAGGGCTGCCAACCGCTTAATAATGCATAACAAGATTCATTTTTGGAACGTCCACATTAAACCACGTTCATCACTAAATATAAACTGAATTTATTACGCCTCAGTGGATGTAGGTTGTATTGCATTCTTGTTGAATAACAATTGTAACGATTAAGATTTATAAGCAGTAAGAAGATCGATGACTACTACATCGCAGACACTGAATAAAACATTACCAATCAATGTTAGAATTTATTGAACGACGATTGGAATACAAAACAAAGTCAGGAGGGAATTCGACGCAGTGCAAGTTGCATTCACCCTCTTGTAATTGGTCTGATTCTCTGAGCGCCCTTTATTACGAGAATTTATTTGAAATAGGGTGATATCTGGAGGGTGGCGGCCCTGCACGGGATCGGGAGTGCGCGCAGCATCCGCTACTGCGCAAGTCCGCGCTCTCTCGGTTCGAAGGCACGGTTCGACACCGCCTCACTTCCGGAGTGCTCGCCTTGGGAGAGCTCCTTAGCACGGCCCGACCCTGTCCTTAACCCTCCGATATGGGCGACTTGTAACTGAAAAGCTCTTCGTCCCCGCGTCCTTGATTGAAGTGCATAATGGGAAAAGATAAGCATCAGCCCCCCGAGGCTGAAGTGAAGGTGGCGACGGTGGAGCTCGAAGCTGTAGACAATATGGCGACTCTGCCGGTCGGCCAGCACCGCCAACAAGGGAGCGACATCGCCATCGCGGAGAAACACAACACCGCGAACAAAGAAATGGAACTCAAATGTGTGCAGCCGAAGCCATCCAAAAAGTATGTCTCCCGGTCTTTGTTCAAAGGGCGGGGCTTCCTTTACGCGCTATTTTTCATAGTTCTCATTTAATTCCTGTTTTGAATTTACCTATATTTATTTTGTATTATTTTCACATAACTTTTATGCATTTATTATAATGTTCTGATTACATAATAGTCGATTACAATGAAACAGTTCGGAATTATGTACGACTATGTTAAGTTCGGAGAGGCATGTTTGTAAATGCAGTTTCATAACATTCTTTTGTAGAGATCTAGTAGATATTTTTAAAAGTACTTTAACCAAATACCAAGTGTCCACTTGGAATCGGAATGAGTAAATTCAAACTGATTTTTTTTTATTTTTAAAAATATCGCTATACCTACTGGGTAGGATCTAATAGCCATTTAATGTAAAAAGTTCAATATTGCCATTAAATAAAATACAACTTCTTTGAAGAAGAAGATTACCTATACTAGATACACGAATAATTTTTAAAATTAGGACAGACTTTAAAATATTAGTTTCCGTTGTGTTTAAAAAAAGAATGTTAACTGAAAGTACTTATACAGGGTGATTTGTTAGAGAGGGTACATATTGCAGGAGGGTGATGAGTACTCTGTTCTAATACGGAATATTACAAAAAATAGGTAAAATTATAATTATAAATTTAAATATATATTTTTTTTAATCTATATTCGACAAAACTACCTCAAACCTAAACAATTTCGGCTTAAAGAGTGTTGACTAATGACCTCTAGTGATCTCGCGCACCCCATACCTCCGCTGTCAAAATCCATCATTTTGCAAGAATTTTAGATATTTTTAAGTTGCGATTACTAAGGCATTAAGCCATATTCTTTGGTAATAATATTTTTACTGGTCGTATATAACCATCAGCTATCATGACCTTCAATATGTACCCTCACTAGGAAATCACCCTGTATACTATGGTATTTTATCCAATAAATCCTCCAATATAAGATAATCTAATTTCAGTAGTTCATCAAGACACCATAAACTTTCTTTTCATTTCCACTGGCGCTCGGTTTGCAACACATTTCTTGTTAGAGATGTGAACGAAACGGTTCTTAGAATTGTAATTTACTCATATTCAATTCAAAGCAAAATAAGTAAAGATGCAGCTTTAGTCTATTGGAGCCTTCATTCCTCTGTAGAGAGTTTAATATTTATTTAGTGGTGATTCGCAATCGATGACTTTTTAAAAAGTGACCAATGTTGCTCTTGTCAATTTAATGCTCAACACCCATTATAAGGCAATCAACAGGACAATACACGGAATAAAGTAAAATTTCAACGCACAACAAAATTGTGCGAATGAATAAGCAGTTAACTCTGCAATGTTAAAAAACGCTGCTGAATTTCAAAGTTGAAAGAACGAAGAAAATTGCTTTATGCTGAATTGCAAAACATCTTGTAGGCTAATCTCAGGGCACTTGTAGCTTGATTTCCGAATAACAGAAAATTAATTATATTTATTGTCTTTTCAGAACCTCCCTATTCATTATCTCCAGCTTCATCTACGCCAAGCTCCTGGTCGTAGTATGCGTCGCTTACGTCATCAGCGATGTCATCACCCATAACCTGCCCCTCTACTACTACGAAGGATTCTTCACCTACCTTTATGGCATGAGCATTCTGTTCCTGCTATACGTCTTCTGCTTCCTACTCCAAGGTTTGTAATATTGAAATCTGTTATTATTTCCTCCACACGTTTAAAATTCCATACGGACAAATTGCACAATAGCAACAAATATAAATCAGAGACAAAATTATTACTCCATAGAAAGTGCATGCTGCAGTGGAAGCCCGCCCAAACCGAAACCTCCGCCGAAAGAAAAGAAACCGAAGAAGGAAAAGGAAAAGAAAACCAAAGACAAAGAACCTAAAGAAGGCAAAGACGGCAAAGACGGTAAAGATGGCAAAAAGGACGGGAAGAAAGATAAGAAAGATAAAGACAAGGACAAGGATGGAAAGGATAAGAGCGGCAAGGAAGCGAAGAAGCAAAGCCAATTTCAGGTGAGTGAAAGTGTTAGACAAATATACACAGCACATCCATATTAGGTACTTTGTCCCTAACATTTTTTGATTAAATACACTTTCTTTTTTTCGCTTACGCCCCGTGTCGTCCCGTGTTAGTTAACCACGTTTAATTATTGTTATTATGTGTTGTTATTATGTGAATGAATCGCGCACTTTCACAGTGTCTGCTCCGCCTATCATCAAACACATTTATAAGTTCAGCTTTGTCAAAGTCGCAACCAGCATGACCCCTTTTTATTTAAGCCGCCTTCTTTTTTGTTTTTTTACATATTATTTGGGCAGGAGGTGTATCCACGTAAGATGCGCGATAAAGTACGTCAACAGCAATTACAATTGCAAATGGCGCAGTTGTATGCGTCCGAACAGGTGAGGTGTATATTTGAAGCACCCTGCTTGAACGTTGTATCATTTCAGAAAGCTTTGGATGTGCTGTTGTAGTAACTTGATCGTCATAGTGCTTGTTTTTTTCGCTGTATTTTATAGCTTAGTGTGAGATTCGTTAACATAGTGGCGTAGCAAGCCATTAATTTCGGGGCCAATTAGAAACATTAAGTCCGCCTATGTTTGTGGCTCTTGTGATCAGGAAGTCATAAACGATATCATAATGTAAGCTACACCTCTTTGTTAACGAAAAGCTTTGAATGTAGCGTGTAATGAATTCTCCCAAAAACCGTAACATTTGTGTAATACTAATTTGCATATAATGGGTAACAAAATTTATATTTAAACCCCAATAGAGAACTTATTGTAAAACTGCATTAAACAACCGACGGTTTCACACAACTGAAAATTTGATAAATACCTAATACAATTGTATAAAATTTTACTAAAACTAAAATTTGCAGCAGCAACAGGACATCGTCGAATTGGAAGCTGGACCAGTCGCTAGACCATTGCGCAGGCGCAAAACTTCTCAAAATGACCACAGCCATGGCAGCTTTTTCCTGAGAATTGGTGCAATCGGTGAATAAATATTTCCTAAAAGTAAAATGAACGTGATGTTTTCATGACCTAATTAAACTATGAATTGAATTTTCAGCCTTTGGTCTCGGTACAATGATTTACAACGGTTTGGAATTTGGAACATTCTTCGAACTTCCTCTAGAGTCTCCATGCTATCTGATTCTTAAAGGTGTCAATCCGGTGCTCCAAATGGTTTTTACATTCATGCAAATGTATTTCATCTTTATGAATTCACGGGTAACTACTTCAGCCCTTGTAATATTGTTGTAATGTATGTAGGAAAAATATCAATATGATTTAATTTTAAAATTGTTTTCTAGCTCAATATTCATCGTTTTAAAGTTATCGCTCGATTTGGCTTGATGCACGTAGTGGCTACAAACATATGCGTTTGGATTAGAACATTGGTCTTGGAATCGCTTAAGGAGATCACCGATTACCACGTGAAGAATCCTTTGGGAGTTCCCGGCGAAGGCGTTCTTGGAAGTGAGTAATTTTAATTCCTCGGCTTTAATCTCTGGCTTATATTTTTTATTCTATCATCGCCATTACTAAAATGTTTCAACTCTTCACATTCAGAAGTCATCCGTAAGCACACCCTAAGGCATTCCGGTAAAGTGTTCGGTGCTGCAACAACAGCCGCTACCAGTCTTGCCTCTACAGCTATGACCACTGCTAAAGCCACTGGCGAGCAAATATTAAACGTAATCACGACTACTGCTACAGCACCTACCACCACATCCACTACAAGTTAGTAATCATAATCTTTATCTCTATCTAATAAATGTTTCATTCATGTGTGTCTCTTTAATTTTGCATGTTTGTGTACTAAAAGGTGTGTTGTACTAATTTTCAGCAACTACCCCTTCGCCGTACTATAACATGGGTAGTGTCCTTCCTAAGTCTAAGCTAATCGATACAATAAAGAGTACTATAGGCTATGGCAATGGGATGGGATACGGTCGTGAATATAAAGAGTGGCCAAACGATAACCCGTTCACGACTACTTCTTTCGCATCTATAGCAACGGAAACGGAAAAAGTTACTCAAACTCAGACAGCCATGTTGGAAGTTTTCCATTTTCCGTTTACTTCCACGTTGAAATCAATCGTTAATGCTGTGACTACGTTAATGCCTAGTACCACACCGAAATCGTTTCTTACCGATAAAGATGTGTGGGCCGATAGTGTTGAAACTTATCGGGTAGACGAACCGCCACATTACCCAGGTTTGTCGCTGATGTGTCCATATGTTCCGTGCCGATGTTTTATGTTGCCTGTTGTTTAATGTGGACTGCGTTTTCGTTTTATTAGGAATCACATAAAGATCACGTAGTGTTTATTTATTTGCGGATTAGGTCGTTTTTCTTTTATTTTTAAGATCACGTTTTCTGTTCCGTATCACTCCTTTGAAGCATGTTGTCCTTTTAATTTTTACTACGAATTCATTTAAACTTTTATTTTGACTTCCATTTCTATATTATTAATTTTGATTTCAGATAACAAGACCACTGTGATCTTCGAATCCTTTGATAATTTGAGCCCGGCTGCTTTGATTGCTAATATCGACAACTCGACGGTGTGCGGAAGGAATCCGATTATGGGAACCATTGTGTCTGACTCCGCGCCTTACCTGTATCCGTTCATCATCGAATATTCCCTGATTGGAGCTGCTGTTATTTACGTAATGTGGAAGCATATCGGTCGCTATCCAAGGTAAATATATTTTTTCATTTGAAATTAACTCTTACCCAAAACTAATTTAGTCACATGAATCATTATAATCCTAATCTCTCTAATAATTATAATCCTCAAAATATTCCCCGTACCATAGTTTATTGTAATATTCTGGCTTCAAAATATGATGATCAATACGACATTAGATTGAATTGAGCGCAAGAGTTTGGTTCCAGTGTGGCCAACGATGAAGATCTGGAAAGACGTCTGGAGGCTGTTCTCTCCCGCAGGGCGGCGGCGTTGGCGGCGGCGCAGCGGGGAAACAGAGTTGATTGTGCTGGAGCATCTAAAGGACTATTCTGCGGACTACTGCTACTCGTTGCATCACTGATCTGCCTCATTCTCTTCTTTGTCCTCATTCGTCATCAAGAGTTGAAGCGACTCTCGATTTATCTGGCTGATGTCTCTCATTGCGCTCTGATGATATTATCGATTTTGGCAATCTTGATTGGATTTATTCGGTAAGTAACTGAACTTTTTGTATGGCTTGTGCTCCAGTTAGATTTGAATCACAGAACTTTTATTGGCAATGGCTTTGTGGCTTTACCCAAGTTCATTTTATTTTTTGTTTACTTATTGTTTTATTTTTTGTTTTTCCTTTACTCCTTCATTATCTCCTCATACTCCTTTCCAACACAAATTTTATTTTTGCTCCGAACCATCTTGCACGTAACCTGTGCTGTTCTTTTTACTTCCTTTTTTTCGTTCACCTTTTTGGTTCGATCATATTAGCGGTCGCGTAATGCAATGGAGCTATAGTCCTACCTCCTATACCGAGCCTCTTCGCAGGGTTCAATCTCTGAAGTTCCGCTCTGAAGAACAATCTGATCTCAACGATATCTTACTACGCGTTTCGGCATTTGGTCTCTTCGTGTATGCCGTGTTTAGCATCATCGCAGGTGGTATGGGCGCTTTCACACACGAACCGAACCTATTGGTCATGATTACCGGCTGCTTGAGTGTTCTCCAGGTGAGTTAACTAAACGATTTTATTTTCGTTATATTTATATCTAACAACACTGTCTTGGAATTATGAAACTCAATCTTCGAGTCTTAAGCTTACTGGTAGTTTTCATATTTTGGAATTGATTGTTATTTCTTCAGATACATTTTTATTTACATGTAAACTTTTAGGTCGTTCTCCAATTGCTCTTCATTGCTGATGTTTCTCGTCGTCGCGTTCACCTCCCAGAACAAGAGCGCAGTAAGCCAGCTCGCCAGGCCGTCACATTCTTACTGATTTGCAACGTCACTATGTGGTTGATCTACACTTTCGAAGCACAAAAAGTTCTTGCTAACCCGGTAAGTAACTATTTATTAATAAAAATGGACCTAAAATGAAACTAGCAACTACTAATGTTAGCGATCAATGGTTAGAATGTTATTGATTGGCGTCCGTATGTTTCAGGTTCAACTTGATTTCTACGGATTCGTTGCCTGGTCTCTCGTCCAACGGTTCACTCTGCCGCTTTGCATCTTCCACCGTTTCCATTCAGCTGTTACCCTTGCTGAAATATGGAAGACGAGCTACAAAGCGCGTCTTGAGTGAACATCAGGACAGCATACCAACTATCCTTCACTATTATATCAAGGCCTGTTAATAAATCGATCCATATCTAAGGAGTGATTTTGAAAACACGTTTAAGATGTTCAAATTGAGCTGTTCTCTTAATATCTTACATAATAATCATGATGCTATTATATCAGATATAGTTTTCTAGAGATATCCGAAAATACGTAATTCGATGCTACTGATTGTTGACGAAATTGAAACATCAACTATGACACAAAATCGCAAAGAGTGGAGAAATGGATAAGAACTAAGTTCAAAGAAAGTCGGACAGTAGAATGTCGATTTCTACATCGAGTCGATTTTTAGACGATGAACTTGAAAGCTAAACGGAGATCGGTTCATTAACATTGGCCTTAGAACTACACTAATATTTACTATCAATGACGTCCTTAGCTAGGGCAGAAATACCTACATATAATCTTACAATTCGACTAGTTTAAAAATTCATCTTTAAAATTTCGGTGTTAGAGTAAGGACGTGTGACGAATTTAGAGATATAATAATTACGCATTGTATTGTAGATTGAACGTTTGTCCCGATATTTCTATCGTAGTGTACGCAGCATTTACATGTAATCCTACTATTGTGTTATGTTGGTTATTAATTTTGTCGATTTGTCGCAGACTTTCTTCTTACACATTCCATATTTGATCAGATTCATTGCAAATTCGTTTTCTTGTAAGACTGACTACGGAGACTTAAATGTGACCAATCAAACATATTTTTCCGCTCATTTTTTTGATACGTAAACACGTTTGCTCATTTTTCGGATATCTATATGACTTTGAAATTTGTTAAAAGTTTGGTATAACTTTGTCCCAGTAAAGTTGTGAAGTGCTCCCTCCTTCGTTAGAAGTAATTTGTGTGCCATGGTTTTAGAATTAAGGTTTGATTGAAATTTGACAATATTTTACCACTTCATTTAAAAATTGTCTTCTAAAACGGAAATATATTATAAATTCCATATTGCGAATGTGTTAAAAATATAAATATCAATCGTATATTTATTTATATTGTTAAATTATTCGATGTTAGTTTTATCTAATGAAGTTGATTTCAAAATAGAGTTGAAATTGCTATTGTAAAATTTTAAAGATTTATTAGCCAACATTTGGTATAGACAAGTAGGATTAATATGAAATTTTATCATATGGAAACTATTTGTAAGAAGGTAGTTGTTGTATTGAGATCGATGTACTTAATATTAGAGGGAATATTGCTTCGGCTACAAAAATGCTTGACAAGAAAAGAACCGATGATTCAGTTTACAACGTTTCATTGCAAGGGGCCATAAATGGATGAAGTTTTGATTGTTGAAAAACATTATGTATAGCATCTACAAATTATATTATATAGATTGAGAAATTCATAGAAATCTAATGATTATTATTAGACTAAGGATATTGCTATAAATTTATTCGCGTGTTTTGAGAAAACGAAATTTCGAAGTTTACCTATATAAATCTTTCTTGAAATCAGTTAAATTTTCTATTAAATGAATTCTGAATTCTCTTAAATTAATATTATTTTAATATTAATTTAAGTGCAATCTATTTTTATAAATTTACTCATTTTATAAAAACTTTTTGTGTCAACTTTGATGCGTCTTGGACACGTGATAATAATATCATTTTTACTAATTTATGGATTTTGTATAAAATAGCTGATAATCAATCAATTATTTATATATTTATTAATTTTGTAAATTTATTAAGGGAGAGAACTAACTTATGATTCTAGAGTTATCTAGAGTATGATTTAAATAAGATGTTGCTTAATAATTGAGATTCGAGTGAATGTAGATCTTATTGTTTAAATTTTAACTTCTCTAGATATAGGAATATAGAATCGCCACAGAATATAATATAGTTATTCTGTCGTATTGCGATGTTAAGGAAGCATGAGGCGTAGAATTTAAATAGAAGACAGTTTTGAAATACTGTAAAATAAAAAATAAATAAACAGAAAATGAGTTCTGAATTTGTCTTCTAATGCGCGTAGGCTTGTTTGTCACTGCCGGTTTATTGCAATAAAGTTTTTGAAAATTTTGAAATATTATATCTAGGACTCTATTAATATTAAATGTTCTTTTTTGTAGAACTTATACCTATCTTGATGTTTCGAGAATACATATTGTGTATTTATTTAGTCGACTATTTCCGTATGGGGATGTAGCTGATGTCAGTGTTAATAATTTATAGATACCAAAAATTTGGAAATTCTACATTATAGAAATATAATAATTAATCTATTACATTATTATAAATGTCTATTTGAGTAAATTAAATATCTACGTAACCGTTTGTTTTATTTTTCCGTTGGTTTCAACCCAGGCAGTTCAACATCACTATTAGTTTTCGTTTCTGTGAAAATTACCTTCAAAATTATGTGAGTCAGTTTAATATAATACTACAAGGAAGTATGAAAAAAAAAAGTTTCAAAGTAATTACTTAAATTAATTTTGTAAAATTATTAAATTTTGCAAAAAAATATTTTCTCAGAACAAAAACATACAAAAAATTAAGTCAAACTTCTACTAATTGTTTAAATAGTAATTCAAACGAACAATTTAAGAAAAAGTTAAAAGTATTACTAAATAATAAATATTGAAAGTGGTAGTGGTAAAACAGAGAGAAATTATATTTTTATGAACCAGAAATGGTGTTACTTTTTAAAAAGAATTCATTAATGGTATGCAAGGGACCTCCTTTACTTATTAATGGAAAATAATAAATATAATACGCATCTGAATCCAAAGCAAGTCCAACGTATCTTTTTTCATGACCTCTCAAAATTGGCGCCAATCCCAGAACCCATGGATAAGCTACGCAGTCTATCAGTTCCATAGACAATATATGGGTCGGCTCTGGGTTACTGAATCTTTTCGCTTGACACTCTTAAGAAAATAATATTCATACGACAAAAAAGTCACCATTTTACAACTTTCTGTAAAGTTGTTTTTAATTTGTCTACACTTTTAATGGGTTCAGGCACCCTACAGTAGAACATTTCCACTCCTTTATCTCCTTGGTAAATTGTCAAACGTCACTTTACTGATCCTGTCCGTTGTCAAAATATGTTAGTTGTCATTTGTCAACAAATGGTTCATCTCAAGCAGGAAAGTCGTCGAAATAAAAAGTTAACGTTTTCGTTTGTTAAGTTTTCTTAGTACATGTTAGGAAATATTGATTAATTTTAATAAAAAAGCACCATATTTTTTTTAAATAATCATCTTGACTGCTGCGCAGCCTTTATCTTTCCGATATGTTCCTCCGATGCTGTGTTATCATCCTTTGCTTGTACTACGTAAAAACAAGTGCCCAGTTAAGGTTTGGTTTCAAGAACAATGATTTCATTGATGAGTTTTCACTTTGGCCTTCGTTTCATAACGGTGCAAGGACGTTAAGAAATCGAAGAGCGGCTCAAGATCAGGAGGTTTCGAACACCGTCGCCGTCGGTCAAATGGAAGGGATGGTTGGATCTCAAACATCTCCAATAGCGGCAAATTCCTCAGATACGGCGGCACCTGCAACTAACGTGAAACCTGATGATACTGCTTCTTCTGGGAAAAGCCACGTTGCTGAACATTCCACGATTATTGAAAATAAGGATCAAGATAAAAGCAATGCATCACCTGGCACTGAGTCAAAGGGTGAGTGTTTTATTAAAATATCCTGATATTTGAAATATTTAAATATTCTCTAACATTTGGGCCAATTCTGAAATGACATACGATTTAAAGTTATCTATAAAAAATAAAAAAATGCTATAAAAATTCCACAGCATCGGAAACAATTTTAATGGTGTATGTAATTGAAGTAATTGAGGTAAACTGAAAAAAAAATTAAATATCAAGTAAAAACAGGTTAGATTTTAACTTCCTTTTGTTTGAGTTTTATCACAGTATTTATCTGCAAACACGTTTGCTAAAACAAAGTTTTCCTTATAGTCCACAGTTGCTTACAACTCTGGGATTTCCAAATGAACCAATTAAACAAGCCATAATCATATTTCAAATTCTTTGTTAGAGAAGTTCGATGTTTATTTTTGCATTTAGTCATTGTACCATCTGTTGTGCTCATTCCAAATTTAGATACACTTGAAAATCTGGATTTACATTTCTCAATAATAGAGTAAAACACCTCTTGCAAAAGAGAGTATTTACAAAAATAACAATAATAATAATAATTTTTGACAGCTAACTAATTTGTTTTTGACTTTGGTGTTGTAGGTCCACATGGTGTTGTAGGACACCCGTAGGTTAGGGTAGGAAGAATGCATGTATCCATTACTGTTTTCTTTAGATGGAGTAGGTAGTATCCTTTCATAATTTCTTGAAGCGCCCAGTATTTCTTCCAAGCCAAATTTGTGCGACATTCTACTTCTTCTTCGTTGTTGTCTATAAATGATAATTCCTTACCCAAATAGATATATTTATTTATAAAGTCATCTTTCAGTAGGAATAATAAAATACTTTTATAACTTCCATTTTTCAAAGCACATACATATTGTTTTAGAATTTTTCAAATTCAATTTCTAACTTTTTGTATCAATTAGTCTGAACTGATTTTTAACTAATTACAAACATAAAAAGTAACAAATATACTTTCTAAAATAAAGTGAATCAGGTTTGCCCACTGGCTCTTCAAGGCAACAACAATATGACAAAATGTATTTTTTAATAATTCTTTCACATTTTTCAGTTACAGTTAACACACCCACAAATACTAGCAGTATTATAGAAACACCTACAAACGTAGCTGCGAGTAATGCAACAGTAATAAATACTGTTCAAAAGCCAATAATCCCTACTGCTCTGAATGTTACCGAAATTAAAAATAATCTCACAACTGCTGACAACTCTACCGTGAAGAAGGAGATTGATTTCAACAGCCCGGGAGTTGTGAAACGAGGTGCTATTGTATTTGGTGGATTTGCTCTGTTGGCTGTGGCATATTTCATATTCTACAGGTATCAAACAATTTACTAACTTCTTTTAAATCTATTGTATTACAAAAACATGAATACAAACTAACATTCTTCAAGTTAATATTTTCTTTTTCAATACAACCATAAAGAGGTTAATGAGGTTTCATTCAAGTAAAAATGATAACACTGTAAATTATTGTATAGTTTTGAAAATATTTTAAATTTTCGACTGTATTGTAAACATCATCTTATCTTGGAATGAAACTAGACTAATTAATGAGTACAAAGTAGGCCATTTCAGTAATACCATTAACTATAAAGTAAAATACTTCCGAGTCTTGAGTAAATAGAAAACAAGAAAAAATATTTATTTAAGGTCAAAAAACTACACTATGAAATGTTTATTTATTACACAAGGCCATTGATTAGTCACACATACTAATTACTACAATCTAAAATCAACAAAAGATTATTATCTATGTTTAAAACTGACACTATTCACTTATCATAATGTAATCCACAAATTTATTATTAAGATCCTTATCAAGACCATGATAACTAGACTTGTAACCAGATATGAGGAAACAGTAAAAACCATTCATCATAAAGGCCCCTTTCTATGTGTTCTGTCCTATGTTATCTGCCATTATTATACTGATGCACAGAATGCATCCAATCTCTGCTTACCCAAACAGCTTATTGTGTTGTCTTCTCAACTGATTGCTGTGAGATCCTAAGATCACAATTCAGTCAATATTGATTGCAGGTAGATTACACAGGACGATTCCAAAAATCTATTAAAACACCTACTTGGTTGCAACTTGATTTACCACATGCAATCTTTTTGTAATTTCTTCATGAAAATCACCCAACTGCAATGCTATTCCAATTGTCCGCAGTGTAGGTTCATGTTTCATTATTTTCAATCAATTTTCAAATATTTCAGGAGCAAACAAAAGAACAACGAAGCTAACAACATGCACAGCTCAATCGACGCGAACCAGTTTCGCTACGGCGTCCTCCAATCAGAAGACCGAAGAGATAATTTGGAGTCATCACGTATACCCCTCACTATGGAATCGGATGAAGATGATGATGATGACATGGAAATATTTGATCTAGGAGAAAAGAAAAAGTCCCTTTCATATGTAAATCTACAGTTGAACGACGAGGATGTGGTAATGGGATCACAGGACGGTAATGATAGAGATAACCTTCTTTTAGATATTGAAGACGGTAATGATACTTTAATTAATTGGAGTAGCAGCGGAAGCAAGTCTGTGTTATAATGAACTAAACTGCTTTACAAATCTTTACAAGACCTAGTCTTTGTCTCTTTCTTTTTATCTTGAAAAGTGAGAGAGCATGATTTTGTTTTAATCCATGAAGTTTTTCATTAGAATATCTCAGTTTTTTATCGTAATATTTTAAGTTTGTGTGATGTTTAGTGAGATAGAGTTAGAATGTGTATGTAACACCAAGTTTGAGTTTGGAATGTAATGTTTCTGGTCTATTATTTTATACTTATAACTTTTTAGATGTTTGGAAAAGTTTTCAACTGATCATGCTATTTGCATTGTCAGTTGAAATATATTTAGTATAATTCATAACACTTTTTATTTTTGTATTATAATTATTAAAGCATTTCCCGAACTATGCATTTATAAATTTAAATTCCATTTTTCTGTGGAAATAATTTAATATTGCTTAGACACAGATAATTTTGACTTGTTAATTAATCATTCACTCCATAATTTAGCACTTATGAACACAAAACATTGAAATTTATTTTGCACCTTTCAAGATTCACTTTAAAATTTTGAATTCTACAAGTTTTCTAAAGTGTAAGATTTTACTATGAACATTGTTCGTAATAAAACGCGCTGGCGCGAAAAAGGCCTCAAGTGGATAAACGTGGTTTTGATACTTTTATACATTTTGTAAATAATTCGAAAATAAATCTATGCTAAGCATTTCCTGCCTATAAATGTGTAATAATGCCTAAAATATGCTCACATTATAGTCTTCCTATAAATAGCAACTTATGCAAATAACTTTCAAATAAAAAAAGTTAATGTTGTAGATACACAGTTTTTATTTTCACGTACTATAATGATATTCGTTTATAATTTCGTCTGTTTTTTCTTACTTGTCCATTTTACTGTGAAATTTTGTCGTTATTAAATCGGGCTCAGTAATTTAAAAAAAATGACACAAAAACCACTTTTTTTGAGTTAGATAATGTTGACAAGAACTCTTGTAATAAAACTTTTATTCGAACCTGGTGTTAGTAAAAAAATAAAAATATGACAAGTAAGAAAGAACACTAACAAAAAAGTATGTCTATTTTTCTACATAAAACATAAAATAGTATAAATAGTCAATAAAAATGATCTTCTAAATATAAAATCTTTTGGTTCATTAATTAAAAAACGCTTATCTATAGCTTCATTCATTTAAACTGCATTATTATGTATATTGTGCCTATTTCACTAGACAAAAATGTATGTATCTACTATCTACATTGCAATCAATGTCAAGATGTATTGAAGAAATTAAATCTACATACATTTCGAAGCATACACAGTGTAATAAAGTTGCATTTAACATTGTTTACTAAATAGAATCTACTTACAACTAGTAAGAAAACATTGGATACTTATTTTTTACTACCAATATCATTGTATGACTTAATGTTAAAGTATGAAAAGTGATAAAAAACGTATACTTAACGAACCCTGAGCGTACTCATTGAGAAAAAATATAATTTGTGGAATTGATTGAAAAAAAAAATTGTAAGGCGCTTCCTCAGATCACAAAAACGCCTTATGCAATAAAATAGCAAGTGCAGTGCAGTGAAGTATGCAAAAAAGTATGACGTAGTGCGTAGCTGTGACTCACTGTGCGTGCAGGATAGCAGCGGGCGTAGCTTTGCAAAATATGCCTTTAGCTATTGTTGTCTTCTTCTTCCCCGTTCCGGTGAGCTTCTGTACTATATGCGCGCCTAGTATTGTTGGTACGAATAAATTTAGAATTTAAATTATAAACGAAGAAATATATTAAACAAACGGACAGAGTGCACACGTATTATCGCTTTCGCGGTCCAAAGGGAAGAGGAAAAACCAAGCGTGGAAATGTGAAAGAACAAATTGAAAGGGTATTAAACGAGTAAAAGTTATAAATTACAGATTCTGTAATCTTCTGAGGTCCTCAAAATGTACGTAAAATAGAGACCACGACAATTAAAAAAAAAATACCTGACAGATTGCTGGGGTCCGCTAAAGTGTGCGTTACAAAATATATTTGATCAATATTAGAGACGGATCCAGATGGCCTAAGCGACGCGTTGCGACCCGTCTAATTGTGCCCGCACTTAAAGATTCAATTTCAATTAGATTTCTGTGTGTGAATGTTTAAGGACGAAATTATTGTAAAAAATTTCCTTGTTTTTTTATTGAGAGATTGATTTGTAAATGTAGTCTTAAATGTCTGAATGTGCAATGCTGTTTTTAAATCTTGCCTTTTAATGGTTGAATTTTGTGCTTAGAATGGAACTTAAACATAACAATTTAACTAACAAATAAAGAATTAAAAGGGAATATTATATTGTATCGATTATATTCGGTTCGTTTACTACAATTATACACACAACATTTTTGAGACGCCATTGTTGTTCATTGTGATACAGATGATATTAGGCCAAAGGGAGATGAGGGCGACGTAGTGTATGGTGGTCAGACCGAAGCCCACTGTAGTAGATTTCAGATGTCGTATATATGCGAAGATTGGCGCTATTATTGGTCGCCACATTCATGATGTTTTTTTTAGATGTTTAAGTTCCATGTTGATGACCCAAGCCGATTTTAGGTTTTTTTTGTATCTGGTCCAAGATTGATGTAGTTATTCTCCCTAAATATCAATATTGGTTGCTTTCAAAACCGCACAGATCCTTGTCATAATCTAACTCTAGATTGTGCCAGGAGAGCGTAAATGTTACTAAAAGGCCTAGACTAAGGAGCTTAAAACTTGCTTTGTAGTGAATGAGCACTTTTGAGTTTGGTATCACATCGTTTGAAGCTTTTGACTGTGATAAAAGGCGATGAAGCGTGTAGAATATAATTTCAAATTTTTAACATTTTAATTACCGCATCCATTTATTCGATAAAAGCCTTATAAATCTTCTGTTAGATAGACTGTTTTTTTTTGGCATGGACAATACAAGATACTATTATTAAATTTTGTTTGTATTAATAAATTAAAATATAATAATACACTAAAATTGACACCATCAAGTTTCAAACTAAAACTTTAGGAATGGCGAGTTATGTCATAAAATGTCGATCAAGACTATACGATCTTAATCGATCAATTTGACAACAGGGTGATTTGAACTACTATTTGAGGGTAGTTTTACATTATTGTAATATTACTACATTTCATTTTAAAACTTTTCAATTACCATCTTTGTTTTTTCCTGATGTTTTAGTTCCGTGATTTGGATGCGGTACGCTTAGAAATCAAGAGAGCTATACTTATATTTTCTTTTAGTTTTGTTATAGTTTCAAAACAAATTTAACTTAAGCTTCATATTATTTGTTAATTTACAGTAAAATCTTCGATAACGCAACAAAAATTATTAAACTGCGTCACTTTAAGTACATATATACCTAACGAAGCTCGCGGAATCCTACTAAAACTATTTAATGTAAGTTTGTTATCTAATAAATATTACTATATTTTAGTAATGAGTTCGTTTATTTATTCTCCCCCAATTTGTATTTTTTTTTTTAGTTGGAGGTAATCATATGTGGGAGTTGAACCGCACTAAAATCTCCAAACGCTCACACTCAGCGTCCGAACTCCGGCTGAGGCCAGAACCCAGCACGGGGTTATGAGGGACGGCGCGACGCGTTACGCCCACGGCACTCTCCCGTCGCGCCGCCCCCTCCATAATTTGTAGAGGGTAAAATTGTATGCTAGTAAGTATTCGCTTATGAATTTATGAATTCCAGGGTATTGTTAGATTGCTACTTTTGCAACTAGGTATAGATTTAAATTTGACCAAGAATTAGTTCTTTGGAAATAGTATTAGGAACCTGCCCAGGAATGTAAAAATACCTAGTACCATTGATTGTCTAATAGGTAGTATCTACCACTCGTTCTCACTGAATAGTACCTACTTGCTTTCTAAAAAGTGAAGTACTTATAAATGGTTTGTTGCTACAAAGGTACAGGGAGTGCAGATTCTGTCTTAAAAAATAATTAAAGTAATTTATGAGTAGGTACTAGAGTTGAATGTATAAAATACACACAGGTAATTTCACACATGAAATTTTCTTCACATTTAAGCCAACAAAACGAAACAGTTTTCATTTTCTTCAAAGCGATTTTCCGTACACGAAAAACGGACGAAACTAGTAAACTTGTCTAATTTAGAATAACATTTTATTTCAGTCTCGTACGCTGCATGCACGTACGCGGCAGTCTGCGATATTGAGATAAACGAACCGTCACATTGGCTGCGTGTTCTATGTACGGAAGGTATTTTTACGTCTGTGTTTTTGTACGTGAAAATTGGGTAAAACTAAAATGTTTTTGTACGGATTTGAAGTAAAATGTTCGTGAACTGTCGAAAGTTGCAGTATAAAGCGTACGTTTTAGAATGTTGTGATTTTAAGCCAGTAGTGATTCCTTTTAATAAATGGTAGTAATTCTTTTTAGCATCTTTAACGAGTGGTATATTAGCTCTCCTGGCTGCGTAGAACTAGTAAATACCTAATAAAAAATGTATTAAAGTTGACGCACCAACTTACTCTAGTCTTGAGTGGGATTGAGAACCATCTCGTCATACTGCATCTACTTAAGTCATGCATGTTTTCGTATTGTTTTCGGAATATCGTACCAGTTTACTACCTAGCTGGCGATTGTTAGTTAGTTTTACGGAGCCTATGTGACCATACCATGTATAAAATTGTTTTTATATTTTTAGCAATTGGTTAATCACAAAATCAGAGTATGTGTAGGAGAAAATCGCCAAACTTCCACACGCCCAGCAGGTAAACCAGACTGTGTGATCTCTATTAAGTTACTTATGTAGACATGTAGTCAGGAATTAAGTTATTTATGTACCTAGCTAAATAATAACCAGTTAATATGATAGAAATCCGTCCGAGAAATCAACACATAAAATTCATAACTTATAACAAACCATCTCACACTTTCCGTACCTGTATTTCAATAAAACTACCAATGAAAATAGTTGGCAAACTTCTGTTATTAGTTAGGACATTTGAGTGTGGACGGGTCGGGACCACCAGTGGGGAGGGTCTGAGCGGAAATGAAAAATAAACAAGTGCGTTGTGGCGCCGGCCCCGAATGAGGGATGCGAGTTGCGACTACCACTCGATAACGAGTGACCATGAATTACCTACGACATGTTGAAACATATGTATTTTAAATCGGTAAAACATTGTTTAATACCTAATATTTATTATTTCTGTTGATTGATAATATAGGTAATACTTGTTCTCAGTTGGGAACTTTTGCAAAACTCAAAAATTCCCAACTGAGAATACAGAGTAATAACGGCGGTGGTGGGTTTCATATTTATCGCTCTTCTACGGCCTTCGCATTGTTTTCTACTGAAGAGAGTATAATGAAGCTATTAAAATTTGTGTCCGGTCTGTCTTGATTTAGTCGTTAAGTCGGTTGGTTATTGGAGTAAAAACGGTCCAAAATCATCTGTTAGAAGAAAGAAAGTAATTTTATTCCTCTCACACAAAGTATTTAGATCTCTCTCTTACCTACTATTCTACTACTACTACCTAAAGATTCAGAGCTTGGTACTGTAATGTAGAACCGAAAGCTGTAGTACTCATTAAAAAACAGTTAAAATGACGCAATAGATGATTAAACACTAAAAATATTCTTGGTTTGATATTTCCAACTCAATGTAATAAATTCGATAACCCTGTTAAGTGTTGCTACCAATAATTCGTTTTACGACCCACGCGCGCTGTTTTTGAAGTTCGATTCTTTGAAACGGGCACGGGTGAAATTGTGAAAAATACCGTGATTCTGTCTGCGTTCGAGTCAATCAACGAAACATCGATTTGCCAACAGTTTGGCAATGTTGCAATGGTTTCCGATGCAGTGTGTATTGGAATTGCACGTATCTATGGACATATGTGCAGCGTATACAAATATGTAGTGTAAAAATAGCTTGTATTTAATTAATTTAGTTTGAAACGAGAGTGCACCGTAGACTATGATCTTAAATAATATTATCATGTCTCCTAGACATCCGGTCTGCTTACTAGAGCGAATTGAACTAAGTGGGCAATTTTACTTATTTTTATAACACTACTCTGCATTCATATAAATATTCGATGTTATATTTAGCCAAGTGATATCTATCCTCCGATATTATCTAGATATTTTAAATCCCTTTTGTGTGGCTTTTAGTGTTTAGGGTACATTTTTATTTTGGCTTATCTCAGTACCATTACTATAAGCATAAATAAACAAGACAGATTTATTAGTTGTGGTCATAGATATTAGTCTCCAAACGTTAGAGGTGAGCACTTAGCATCACTGTTGACGAAAATTGATTTGCTATCTGCACTATTGTCCCGACATTTCATGAAAGGCTCAATCCAGGTTGTCAAGTATCAAATCGATAGCTCATCAGGTGCACGTCGCGCCGTGTCACAATCTATTAATTACTGTGATTACTCGATTGATGAGAGACACGGCATGTTGAGGATGTTAAATTAATTGCTTCACAAAGCGACAGACTGTAGATAAACTATAGAGTCGTGTGGTATTGAAATCAAAGGTAATAATAGAATCACTTTGTTTTGAATGTGACTTTTCCTTGGTTTATGGACGGCGTGTCATTGTGTGTTTATGTTCCTCTAAAAACTTTAAGATCAGAGATTACTTCTTTATTATTTAGTTTCAATATAACTTAGTAGATTAACGATAGGTACTGATAACTAGGCCAATTATCAATAAATTTTGTTTGTAGCATTAAACAAGGGATTTCCAATCCTAATTTAGAAAATGAGAAAATACCATTAAGAAACTATTTACTTTCCTGATACGACCTGTTAAGTGCAATGTTAAAACAAAAACGTATTTAATTTTCTTTATTACGTAACTGTACTAAGGTCGGAAAACGTGCGCTTTCCTCATTTTCAGTAGCAACTCTTTTAGTTTGTGTTTCCACAAACTTTGATTGAACCTCTCTTTATTTTGTAAAATTGGCACAACTTCCACAATTGGTTTTCTTTTTGAGTTTACCTGTTCACGTGTGTGCTTTGTAAACTCAATGTTCTTTGTTACTTTCGTTTTAATTTGTTTCGATAAAATTAAAGTAAAATTTCGAACTTTACTTGGCATTTTAGAAAATGTTTTCTAACGATCATGTAGATATTTTTCAAGACAAAGATTTACATTTTTCCTTATCTCACTTGGATGTCTGATCATCTGTAGGTACCTATGTATTTTTAAGTCTGATCTATGAGTTCAGTTTTGTGCATAATATTAATATAGTTTAGCAACTTGTTAATCTTAGAAATTCGTATTCCTGCACATCTCATAGTCACTAAACAAATATTTAGATCTAGTAAAACGATAAAAGTAATCTTTTAAAGAGAAAAATTTGCTTCAATTTACACCGAACCCACAGTTACACCGTAGTTTACAATTTTTATAAAGAAACCTTTAATTTTGTCTGAAAAAGATTACTCAAAGCTCATTTATCATTTCGACAGAAAATAATTTAATCTTTGAATACGCAACTCTTAAAGGAATGTTTGTAAACATTTTCACAAGTTTCCCGTCCGGTCTCACCGGCTGTCTGGGATGGGAGAAATTTTAATTACACGATACACGAGAAGAATGAAAGTAAAAAAGTTAGCAACGAGAAAATGATAACTCCGGACGAATAATGCCCGTGTTCTTTGTGAGTGGACTGCAGGGAATTCCAATTTGTCGAGAATTTGCTTTTTTTATCTTACTTTACACTAAAAAGAAAAACATAAAGATTTGCTGTTAATTTATCTTATAAATTAAAAGCTAGGGTTACTCATTCGCGCTGTTGTTGCGTAAATAAATAGGCCTATACTTATTATAGAAGTAATAGGTAGCTAAATTGTTTTAAATATTTTTAATGTCACATATTGTATCTACATCTGCATATCACCTTTCCGTACCTTTTGGTTTTTATCCTTATGAATCAAAAAAGTAACAAAAGCATCAATTTTCTCGAAAATTAAACTAATTAGCCATCATTATAAAAACAAAACAAAAATTCCAAATTAAAAATTATTTAAAGATAACATCTTCATATTTCAGTTCGTCGGCAAAGTTTCACGCCTCGACTATTCAGGTGAGTTTAAATAAACAAGCACAATTTTACCGCAGTTAGTTCCGGCAAGTTTGCTTTTACCAGGAAAAGTTGCGGTCAAGAAAAATAGTTGGTTCACCGGATTGTCGGGGCTCACAATAACGTCCGAACTTGGGAGGAAGCCGGTCTGGAAACTTATGAGGAAAATAAAACATAAATTGTTATTCAATGTTGGCACAACGGAAGGGTTAATTAGCTCATTAGCTGGTTTGATTTGTCTGAAGATACTGTCTTATAATGAGCTTAAATTTTGCAGAAACATGAATTAGAAAAATGTAAATTTGACTTCTTGTAATATCTCTACTAGACAAAAAGAGTAGCTTGCATTGCCTGTATTTATTTAGAAATCAGTGCAATAGATAGCATACTTAAAGAGGCAACTATACAATTACTTTCACTTTAAAATAGGGTGACCAAAAAAACCTACAAATATTTTGTTTACCACATCAGAGTCGAATATCGAATAATCTCCAATATTGGGCAGGAAATTGTTATATAACTCTAATACCGGTTTAATCCGAGCAGGTAAACGATATCTAACAAGCACATAACGACGTATTTACTATATTCCTCGCAGTGATGGCGGAATGATAACTCATTTGCCGCCGAGATTACTAACGTACGGTAATGGGAAAAACATCCTCGGGTATATATTTTCTTGGGATTATTCAGTTATCGTGCACGGAAATGTTGCTCAAATGTTATTTCATAGTCGACTACGCGTGATAATAATATTTACAACTTGGATATTGTAGATGTTTAGATGTACGACCCACTCGTGTTATAACCTAGTGGTAAAGTTTATTTGCAGTAACACGGAATTAGAAATAAACAAGTTTACAGTTACAGTTAGTTACAGTTTTAAGTACAGTAAATGTTGTTTTTTTTAAGGCAAGTAGGCAGACGAGCCAATGGCCCACCTGATAGGAAGTGGTTACCGTCGCTCATGAACCTCTACAATGTCAGGGGACACATGTGAGTGGTCGCTACCTATGACCGAACTTATTGGATATTTGGAAGCTAAATTAAAGGGCAAAACAGGGCGATCAATTTAAAATACGTACAATTTTTTAGAAACAAATAGGTACTTGGTGATAGTAATTTTATAACAGTTTTAAATAATAGCTTAAACAAACTTGTTTCAAGCCACATTTGCAGATCGTGCACATCACAGTTATGCTTACCTTAATCTGGAACATAATATTTTTTATACCATTGGCTTTATATCTAAATCATAAAAGAAAAACCTTCATTTCTGGTTACAAACTTACGTAACAATTTCGCATACAATTTTTCTTCGCGAGCCCCAAATATTTATATTCAGGACGTAATACGGATAGATCCTGAAACCGCAGTTTGTCTCTGAACAACTATTATTTATCGTACAGATCGAGTGACGTGGGTCGCAGAAGGACACAATATAAATCAAGTATTTCCGTTTGAAGTTGACGCGGGCGTGCCGATCTGTCGCTACTACGGAATTTAAATGTTATTTTCGCGAATTGATACTCTGTTTTTGTAAATTTGCTTACGTTGAAAGACTAATTGTATTTAAAACAGTTTCTTTGTAATTTATTTGTTTTCATCATCATCATCATCAGCCTATGGACCTCCACTGCTGGACATAGGCCTTCCCCAAACCTCGCCACATCGACCGGTTCTGCGCCATCTGCATCCAGTGACCTCCCGCGAGCTTGACCAGATCGTCGGTCCATCTTGTGGGGGGTTTACCAACGTTGCGCTTACCGGTTCGTGGCCGCCACTCCAGAACTTTTTGGCCCCATCGGCCTTCTGTTCTTCGCACAATGTGTACTGCCCATTGCCACTTCAAAGATGCAATTCTTTGGGCTATGTCTGTTACTTTAATCCCTCTGCGGATCTCCTCATTTCTGATTTGATCACACAGAGAAACACCTAGCATAGCCCTTTCCATTGCTCTTTGAGTGACTCTGAGTCGTCTAATAAGACCCAATGTGAATAAGTATTATTACTTATATATACAATAATTATTATTTGTTTTAGTTTTATAAAATTCTACTCTTCATTGAATTGCTGTTGGATGATTTTCATGAGGTGAGGTGAGGAGGTACAAATACGAACCTATGTAGGGGTAACTTCACAGATGCTATTTTTTTATTATCTGTTAAGTACTTCGAGTTATTTTGATAATAAAAAAACAATTTTGGACTGACTATTGCATCTGCTTGGTATTGTCGGAAAAAAATGTCGCAGACGGTAGGCGTACCCATGTAAGTATGAAAATTTTCTTTTCCACTAAATCTATCTATGATGATTATGACTCCCACCACTTACTACTAAGAAGGATGAAGTTTCGTTTTCCTTATATTGCATAATCAAATCTGAAATTAACAAGAAAGAATCCTCAGACCAATTAGATACAAAAAACAATAAGTACAGCTAAAAATAAACGGTTCAATACGAAAAGTATCTCATAACATTATCTATCCCAACCATTTCCAGTCTTTTATGGCGTCTATCAGCTATTTTTAGAAAACAATATGTTGCCAGTTCAATTGCGAGGAAATAAGTGGTCAACTTCTCCCTCGCAATATCGGATAAAAATCCACTTATACAGTATCATTCCTTTTTGTGTTTCGAATACGGGGTTTTTAATGATAAGTAGATGCGCTTCTATTTGTGATTTTTTTCCGATTTCGAAAGCAATTAGGTATGTTTGATTTCAAAGGGATATTTTTTCAATTATAATAGATTCCTTTATGTTATTATTGATTCCAATTTTAAAATAAGTGCTAACGGACGACGAATAAGGTACGAGCTAACGGACTGACTGTTACCGTCGCTCATGGACCTACAACCTACATTTAAGAACTCTTTTCATGCCTCTTAGCCATTAAAGTAGTCATTTTTTTTGTAAAATAACTTGTAATTTTGGTTAATACTGCACATAAAATAAGTAATTAAAAATAATTTACTTGCCAATTACGAACAAAGATTCAGACATTCTCAAAATTTAAGTTTCCCCGCATTTAAATCTAAGTTATCACTTCCGAGCATCGTTTAAAACATTTCCAACAAACAATATAAGTTGGTTTCGTTGGCTGGCAGATTGTCCGGCTGCGGCTAAACTTGAGCTATTATGACAGACAAAAATAGTTGAACAACTTCTCAACTCAAGGCGCTTGTTATTGCCATAGTTTGGGCGATATTTTTGTAAGTTCTCGTAACAAAATGGGGACAGATTAGAGGTGTTAGTGTTTGGTTAAGGAGATTAATTGGGTGTCAGTTACTCTTACAACTTATATGAGAATACTTGTTGAACTTATAGCGAGTTGATCTTTTGGTAAATAATTCGGAAAATATTGTAATTGAGGTTCCAAAACTCTGGAAAACAGGCACGACTACATGTAGACGACAACTAAAATGTAGAGCTTTTAGCAAGTCTCCGAATAATCCGAATATATTGTGTTATCATTTTTTATAGATTATATAAAATAGGTATCATTCATTACATTTGTTTTAAGAAATTCTAAAACACATGTTTCTAAGTCTCAAATATTCAAATTAAGATGATACAATGTAAAAATTTAAATTACTCAACTCACCAGTACTTCTTCATACTTAAGTATGTTATAATTATTTTATTTACGCTACAAAAAGAAAAAAGCTGTGTGTGACCTATCTTCCCCTCGAGAAATTGCTTCCATAATAAATTCCGACGACCGGAGCTTTTTTATAGAGCTAATCTGACTATTGGTTCTCGTAATGAAGTCTACGCATATCTGTGCACAAAGGCTGTCAGGGCCAGGGATTGGATCCTTCGAACAGGTACCTGAATTAATCCGATGCAATTTTATCTAGCCCACCCCCTTAGTGTGTCTATAATGGTTCCAGTTTGGAGGGCATGAAATGTCAGAGTCTGTTTTATTGTAAATTTAAAATTAGTTTTATGTAATTTTTTGTCTAGCACGCTTGTATAAAGTGGATTGGTGACTTCAAATACTTATTTTCAAAGGATTTTGAAATCCTTTTTCACCCGCGACCGCGCCTCAAGCACTCGGAAATCACTATTTGAATTAATGCTTTTGTATAAAGTGGTAAAATCAAACAAAAACATAACAGAAGTACTAATCTTTTAAAACTTAAAATATGATATAATGTCATCTAGCATAATATCAAAAATTCACTATAAGATTGTTAAACTTAAATATTTTTGCGACCATTGTAGAACGAGCCGCCCTTACATTTAATTGGTCTGGAACAGAATAACGGGAATTGGCGTTGTCCTTTTGTGCTATGACGTGGCCTCGAAAGGGTCGTTCTCATACTAATTGAAATTCAAAATATTTAATGCTCTATTTGGCAAGTTAATAGACGTGGGATGGTGCTGATTAAATATTATTGTGTAGAGGATGTTTTAGAATGTGAACGACCATGCTTGTGCCAAAAAACATGTTCAAGTAACTGTCACTACCTCGTGGAAGTCAATTAATTTTCACAAAAATTGTTAATGTTTTGATTTAAAAGATTTCGAACATTGAAACATGAATAAATTATTTCTGATTGTCAAATACACAAAAAAATGTAATTAAATTCATAAAATCGTTATCGATCTGTAAAAGTATCTACCTAAAAACATTATCGCCAAAATATGTCATTGCAATAATTATAAGTGTACAGTGATTCATTCTACCATCCGAAAAAAAGGTCTTTTTGGCTCCTAAAACGTTTCTAAAATCTCTTATCACAGCGTGAATCACAAAATCAAGGTTTTCCCGGCCCGGTCAGAGCATTGAAACTGAGTTGTTTTATTGGAAAACAAGGGTTGCAGGGATCTTCTCATTCGTGCCCAGCTCACGAACTCACTTTGTTAAGAAAACAGAACCCCTTCCTTTGACTTCCGTCAGCCGTTTTTAATGCATATCTAGAGGAGAATTATTGATAACCGCATCTGATCCGGGAAATAGATTTGCTTTGAATCGGCTTTTTTCGATCTAACGTATTCTTGTACGAATGTGTTCGATGAATATAAATTGAGTGTGTTTTGTATTTTAATGGAATTAATATTTTATTGTATATCTGAGTTAATGGTATTTTTTTTTGGAATATATTTATGGAAATATAGAATATGGAGAATATCGTAGATATGATCTTCGGATTAATACACGGGAAGTTTATTAATCCGAAATTTATTGATTAATTCATATATTAATACGAAAATTACATCTACCAATGTAAAATAAAATAAAAACCCAATGCAATTAAGTATTTCAGTGATCGTGATTACTTCTTTCAGATTCATTTTATCAATCACTTCTCAAAGTTATTTTTGTTCAATAAATGTAATAAAACAAATTTAAAAAGTTCTGGAACAAATCTATTCAAAAACTTTGTGGCATTATGAATCGAACTCGATTCAAATAATTCCCCTGAAGAGTTACATTCAAATGGAAACTTGAGTCATTTTTCAGGGTCCAAACTCCCCTTCTCTAACCTGAAGGTTTCGATTTCCGAATTTCTTATCCTTCATTCATTAGCAAGTTCAATCAGAGGGCGCAGGCTGCGGTTATTTATTACCTAGCATCGGCCCTCACAATTACAGAAGGAAAAACTTTCTCCATTACCGGCCCTCGGGTAGGCTTTCATACAGAAAAAAAATAAATTGTACACGGCAACGTGTAGTGCGTAATGGATTCGGGTATTGGATTTCGTTTCTCGCTATTGTGTCGGCAAATATTGGATTGTGTAAGCGGAACTTTCCATGTAAATGGATCAACTTTAGAAATTATGAAAGTAAATGCGACTCGTTTGGGTTCGAAGGTACCTGATCGTTTTTTGCGATTGAATTTTTTGTCATTTATAGAATGTTATCAGTATTAAGATTTACCTTCTTTCTTCTCCCATTCTTGTTTGTGTAAGATTTATGAAAAATCCAATAAGACTATTTATTTAAGTAGGTTCATTGAGTTCAGTTATAGTATTTTTTATTTACGATACCGAGTGATTGCCGTCGCTCATGAACTTCTGCAATGCCATGGCATTGAGATTTGAGGGAGAGGTGATTGTTCATCACCTACACAGAACTTTTCTTAAACCTCGTTAAAAGAGGGACATGTCATAGGGAATACCGTAGACTGGAGTCCATTTCAGATAGAAATGGTACGGGGAATATAGACGGTAAGTCAACTTACAAACAACACACTTCTTTTTATTTTACGGAGTAAGTATTGTACTTCAGTAGAAAAGTATACTAGATTAGAAATGATGAGAATTTAAATTTAGGTAAGGTTATGAATGCATTTCCGAACTATGAAAATGCTGCTATGAAAACTTCTTGCTGTTTCTTATTTACATTTCCATTTTAATATTCCATGTCTACGATCCTAACTACTAAATTTTAATGTCGGTTTCATCAGCAAATGTCACAGAAATAGGCACAAATTTATTCGTCACCATGAATACATTTTGTTGACATGTCGTAAATTGTGGTTGCGGGTTCCGTACACGTTAGAAGGGAACTTTTATTAAATTTTGACGTGTAGACTTGCCTTGAATCGTAGCGGCACCTGTGGACTGAATTACGATTTACGAGCTACACTGACGGTACGATTGTTAAAGTAGTAAGTGGTATTTATTTTAAGAGTTTACACTTTGTGAAATATAAACTGAATTTATGTCCACTTGCATTTGTGTACTCAAATAACAGACGTAAAAATGTTTGGGAATTTTTACAAGACTTTTAAACTTTTGTATCGAGGGAACTTAGAATAAAGGTTTGAATTTTCCTTTATGATTCAGGTTAAACTGAGCTTTACGATTCATCCGAGTATCTGAGTATTCAAACATTGGTTAGCAGTAGTTAGCAGCTAAAAGTCAACTGAGATTACTTCTAAAATAAGAAAAACAAATAAAATATTGACAACGCGTTGAAGGTTTTAAAAAACATTCTAAATTTTATTTTTCCAAATCTTCTCTGTATCCAGCGTAATCTATTCAAACGGCAAAAGAACCTTTAATTCGCTACAACATTATATTATCCTATTACAAAACAAATTCGATCATTTCCTGTTGTATCTCCGAAATCGAACATCGTTTCACAATAGGCAATTTTGTTTGATATCTGTCTGCACAATGTCCAGGAAGTATAACCGAATGGTATTGATGATTTATTGCTTCTAACATGCTATCGTAAGACAGTGTACGTTCGTACTAGGAACCGTTGGTATTACTTGTACTCAAGGTCGACTATCAAATTCAATATCTTTGCAACACGATATATATTCAGTTTAAGGATTACAGTAGGTTAACTCTAGTTCGTGACTGAATAAATTTAGGAGCTTGGTAGTAGGATAATGAGCTTTGTAAATGTTGAGAGGATGCAGCTCTCAAACTTTGTTACTTAGTATAAATCAGTCATATTACAATTCAATTTGTTACGTTGCAAGCTAAGTTTTATCTTAATTCTCTGGGTTATTTTAAAAAAAGTAAGTAAAATTTTGACTCTTTCTTTTTCTTCATTGCCACGTAGATAGACGAGTCAACGGGCCACCTGATCTTAAGTGGTTACTGTCGTTCATGAATCTCTGCAATGTCAGGGACCACTGAACTTCTACTGAGGGACACTTCTATCTCTTGTTGTAACAGTTTACAAATTAAAAAAGATCTTAATGCATCTTTCAATGTTATTTTATTGTCTCCCGCTTTTGCGAGAAGGGAAGTCGAAACTCATGTTTTTCCTACTCTTTCTATCATCTTCTGATTAAATTCGTTGCGGGGTCCAAGACAAGTTAGCTTTCCCTCGGGTTTTCCTGGGCTTCACTGCTCAGAGTCATTACGATGGTCGCCGCTGTAGATCCTGGCTACACAGGAGTTACAGTGGTGGGAGTGAGAGGTGGGCCAATACCCGAAAAAAATTACAAAAGATTACCGAAACTAATAAATTCTCGCCAAGTGTAGTTTTAAATATAGGTAACTCTCGTCATAACATCTACTATGTTATGACGACAGTTACCCAGATTACGTTCGTCAACACAGTTACTAAAACAGAGTGAAGTGTTAATGTTATTTCCTTATGCCCACTGCAAAACTTTTACTCTGCGTTTAGTTATTCACAAGCGGACCTGAGACCACCTGCGCTCGAAATGTTATTATCTCATTAGAGGAGCCCTTTCCGTTTCCTCAATTTGTTGGCAACAAACGGAATTTTAATATTATTCCCTTAGTGCCTCGTATTCTTCGTAATCCCGGCGCGTTTCGCCGTTTATGTTGTACGGAACAAACTGTGAGTTGTTCTTAACAATTTATAATTTTGTTTGTGTTCTGTAATTGCCTTTTTAAAAATGCGTGACTGTTTCTTCTAGTATGAATTTGGAATTACTTGATAACGATTTGTTGTTAAACAAGCATGATCTATGCTCCTGCTTACTGCTACTGCTTACCTGCTACTTTCCTAAGTGCAGTTATTTTACATTCTGAAGACCCTCAAATTTAAACGAGTCATTGTAGTACCTACATCTATACATAAAAGTTTATGATCTATTTACTTATTTATTATTATTACACCAAACAGAATACAGTCAAAACATGATTTAAAAGTTTTTCAAGTACATTATTACTAAGCTAGACTATATCCCTAAACATGTGTATAAATAAGCAACAAAATATAATAGTAAACAGTTCAGTTCAGTAATATTAAATAATTTAAAATTATATTATACTTAAGAAAAATTAATTGGTTTTTATAAAATAATAAGAAAAAACAAAAATTTTAGTCGTACATAATTTTCCTCACGTCAGATTTAAATTTTAAGAAGTTTTGCTCGAAAATATCAATTGAAGCATGGTGCTCTCTGGAAATATTATACTACCCAAAAAAGATTAATAACAATAAATAAAGGTTATAATTTTCTACCTGAATATTTAGTACTGCAAAAATACCTACGAACAAAATCTACATCTACACATATCTATTCATACATTTAGTAGGTAAATAAATTCATTAGTAAAAGTTGGTTGGAAGTGAATCATTCTCATTTGGTTTATTACTCATCTTAAGTAGGAAAGGTAATCACTTACTTGCGTACGTAAAACCTCTGCATAAAGTATTCCGAGCAAATCAGGTAGAAAAGTTTTTGAAGAGTAGGTATAATAATATTTTATGTGAGTGGAGAAATTAATGAAGGTTTTTTTTTAAATTCGTTTTTGATAACATTCAACCTTCTTTATTGAATTTATTAAATCATTAAATTATTAAATATTATTTTAGTTTTGGAAATGAATATCTTAGTAATTATTAAGATTTTTGAAGAAGTTTGTACAGATGTTATTGCCACATATATTTAGAGTATTCATAAAACGCAATAGTATTTACTCATTTACTCACAACACTAATGATAATATTCATCAAATGAAACAATTACGCCAACAAACTATCATATTACACACTAAAACAACTTAACCATATTGTTTTACTCACAATCTTGATTAAAATTAGTGAAATTGAATCCTCAGAACAATCTCCGCGCGTGATTCAATTCGCAGATGATAGGAAAACTTATTATAATTAAAATGGTACAACGCTAAGGGCGCTAGCGTGGTTGTACAAACACACAGTCATCTCGGGTTGTGTCCCACATTCCTGCTTATTTACATTTCATTTGCGAGAATGTGCTCCGAGATACGCGTCTTGCAATCACATGGATGAAGCTTGGTCTAGATGAGCTAGTGAAAGTAGTTCTATGGTTCAAATTATTTTAGTTTCCGTTCGATGAACTGACTAGTTTACTAGAAAACATTTTGTATATTAACATTTAAAACTATACTTTCTAGTAATATTATGATACTATATAATATGGGTAGGTATGCAGATTTTTATGATGCTTTCCTGCTTTAGTGGTGGGTTTTCAGTGGTGCTATTTCAAACAAAAATCGTTACTAAACTTACCGAATTTTAAAATTAGTTTTATTTTAACAGTTTAAAATCATTTTAGAATTTTAACTATATAATTGATTTTCGAAAAGCAATAGGTATTCATAGTATTAATGATTTTGTGCAATTTTAATTCGGATACTGAAAAAGGGAGCCTCTTCAAGTAGGCTTAGTTCAGTGTTAAATATCCACATATTTACGTAGCATTATATTAAATTTTCAAGATATTGCTGACCCAGATTTTGTGACGCAAAAATAAATATAAAATTATATTACCAGTTCGTGCTTCGTAAACAACTTGTGAGAATCATGAATCAGGGATGATTTACGTGACTGAAACAAAATTAGGTAAAAAATTGAACAATAAATCGTATTGCATTTGTTGGTAATATAGAGGATATTACTGGTAGCATATCATTGGTACAGTATATTATTAGTGTTCTTGTTGAAATAGTTATATTATTATTTTATTCCTATGAAGAATGATCATGTTTAGTGTGTTGCAATATGCATTCAGAATGTTTTATCATGCTTTATTTTCATGTTATTATTATGCTTATCGATATTGTAATTAAATTAACAAACATTTTAATATCTGATCATCGTTCTGCCACTATATCTAATATATAAAATTGTCGTGTCACGGTGTTCGAACTTGAACTCCTCCGTAACGGCTCGACCGATTTTGATGAAATTTTTTGTGCTTATCCGGTACCTATGAGAATCGGCCAACATCTATTTTTCATCCCCTAAATGTTAGGGGTAGTCCACCCCTAATTTTTTTTTTCGGCGCAGACGAAGTTGCGCGAGTCAGCTAGTTTACCTATACAAATTAGTAAAAGGATACGATTCATGATTTTCTTTTCATTGGTTATCTAAAACATGATATTCTTTGTTCTTATTTTTGAGTGAATTTGAGTTGGAATTTCATTCGTATTTAGAGTAACTTCATAACAGTAAGAAAATCCGAAATTAGAATACCTCTGTATATTTGTTTCGGGAAACGATTTCCTAAGCTATAAGTTAGTTCGTATCGAGATTTAGTTGCATCGAGATAGGATCCTGCTGAAGTGGACACGTCTCAGATAACAATGCAATTTACACCAGCTGTAACGAGAGCGGCCATCTTTATTTTGTACAAGTCGAACAGAGGTTGCATTTTCTCGTATTGTATTCTTGCAACTTTTGAATGTTTGTTGGTTTTTTAACGGTTTTTCTCAATGTTTTGTGGTATTTTTATATGTATTTAAGAGCTATAAAAATTGTTTGTTCAATATGTATAAACCACAACCTTCACAAATTTTCAGCTTTTTTAATGTCATGTGGATAGACGAGACAAGCCACTTGATCGTAAATGGTTACCGTCGCTCATGAATTGTGAAATTTGAAGAGATACGATTTCAATTAATATATTCGTTTAGGAGAATATAGCATTTTATAATATACCAAGAATACTTGATTTCATCTTATCGCAATTTTTCATAGAATATAATTTATAGATAATTTCATAGAATTCGAATTCGAAAACAATTTTCTGCTAGTTCTTTCATAAAAAAAATGGGAAAACAAAATAGAGATATTAAATCAGATTAAATCTTCTTCACGCAACTACACACAACACAAATCTAATTCTCGCGGATTCATACAATTTCCTTCATCTAAAATATTAGAATAGCGAAGTCTGTTCCAATTTCAAGGTACATTGTCAGTTGATTTGATTTTCACGTAACATGCGAGTGACGTTTTCCGCTTACGTGGAAACGTAAATGTTTCTGGCATCATGTTCCGCGTGCCAAGCATATGCCAGAGAATGCCAGAGTATGCCAAGCGGATGCTGGAACGACAAATTGAGTGTCGTGCGACAGTCGCGACCGATGCGACAGTCACACATGCGGGATTGAACGTGTCTTTCCAACTTGTGAATTTTAACGATGTTTCTTGAAATGTCTTTTAGTTTTCCCTGTGGATTATTTTATGTCGACTATAACACAGTTTTTGATATTTGAATCATTAAACTTTATACAGATAAATCTCACCTCAAGGATAATTCAAAACAAGTTACCGTAAACCATAAACCGCTTACGATCAGGTGGTCAATAAAAAGAGTGTTAGTACTGTAATAACCCATTACTGCCCACTGCTGGGCTCAGGTCTCCTCGGAGGAGGGATTAGGCGTAGTCCACCATGCTTGCCTGATGCGGATTAGAGATTACATATATTCAAAAGATTTTTAGAATCCTTTTCCAATATGCAGTTTTCTTCTCACGAAGGTTTTCTTCACCGAAAAAAAAAGTGTTAGTAAGAAAAGAAAAATGGTATACCTCCAAATTACCTTATTAAGCACAGCTGTTAAAACTCACTATAAAATTTATCTTCATCCTATTTCTGTCACACCGTCACAAATTGGAATCAAAACTACCACTTCAAAGCAAGAAAAGAATCAAAATCTTATATTCACTAAAGGCAGGTAAGTGAGGTAGTTATTTCTCTAATACACAATGACGCCGGCGTGTGAAACTCGATGAGGACCCGTGTCCGGCCCACGTTTGACGTTTATGAGGGTAAACTAGCCTCGTGCTAGGTAATTCGATCTGTCTATAAAACAAGCTCGCCGAATTTATTGCTAACAACGTCCCGTAGGGGCATTGTTCTGATAAAACAAATTTGAGTGTTTCCCGTTTTACGGTTGTTCGTAGGAGCTACAACCTTTTAAAATGAAACTGAGTATATTATTTCTTATTTTGTATTTATTGACTTAAATTAATAATTTTATTAAAGTATTTTTACAGTCCTAGAAATATTTTTAGCTTCAATCGAAAGAAAGTTAAATAGGTGTCGATTATTCTCGATAACTTACTCAGACTTATTCAGACACTCGCGGTTTTCTATAATACTTTCATGCATTTTCAACGGGTTCTTACCACGATATTTAATAAATTGAGTTGTCTCGATCTTTCAACGTTGTTGCAAACATCATGATCACGAGAAGACTGGATACTGCGGGTCGATTTAAGAGCAAACAAATCTGTCTACCCTCTTTTCCGTTCGCTTTTGGGTAGTACCACTGGAACTCGAACTCACATCATGACACACTCACTGTATCCACAAGACTCTCTGACCATGAACTCTTAGTGATTGTTGTGTTTAGTACTGGAATCCACATACTCGATAATCTAAAGCCGTCACCCCTGTTAAAAGAGCTATGTCTTGAAATCTCGTTAGCTTCTATAACCATCCTTGGTACGACGTTCAGAAAATAGTACCTGAGGATATCGAGACAACTCAATTAATTAAATATCGTGGTAAGAACCCGTTGAAAATGCATGAAAGTATTCTCGATAAGTTAAAATAAAGACTATTGACAGTAATCTCTTTTGTGTATGGTACTTATATACCTTTTTAAATTAAACTTATTTAGTTATTACTATTAAATTGTACTACAAAAAACATAACTTCTTAGTTAAGTTAGAAACTAAAAATAAAATTTCTTCGCAATACTTTTATTGAAAACAACCTATTGAGACTTGTCAAGTATCTTTCGAGCCACGCTATTTTTAATAACAACATCTCACCTTTGAGATATTCCTATAGATTCGTTTGAAGTACGTGCATACAATAATTCTTTGGAATACAACAGACTCGAACTCTTCTAAATTATTTGCAAGAAACCGACAAATCAGTTTTTTTTTAAAGGTAATGTTTTCCTCAAGTTCTCTGATCTGCCATCATCAAACCATGATTTCCTTATCATGGGACCATTTTTGAAATATTTTCTTTCTAACAAAAATAATCATCAAAGTCGGTTTGTAAACGACGAAGGTATCCGCGAAAAAACATAAAAAAGTCCTTAAATTTGTTTTAAAAACTAGATGTCGAAATTATTATATTTATGATGTCCGTCCAGGCGTACAACGGTTTTCACCGTATTCCTCCGAGTATCTATTGTGTTTTAGTACAAAGACCACTGACTGAGCGTATCTTTCAGCGATCCACTGTGGCAATTTATTTTGTAAATACTCCGTTCCGCGGTATAATAAACGCATTGTTCTCAGTTTTGGTGGATTACAAATTTTGCATCTCGGTAAATGGCTATGTCTTAAATTTTAATCGAAGTAATGGAAATTAGACATTAACACAGAATAATTTTCTTTTAAAATTATTTGTGGGAGAGTTATCAAAATAAATTTCAGGCTTCAATACTTAAAATCATAAAATTCTGGCTTGGTTACAAATAATATTTATTTCATTTTATAATTGTTAGTGGATTTCTTAATGAAAGAAAATGATTGTGGTTTCATTTTTATAGTTTTATTAAGAGTCAAGTAAGTCTCAGCTACGAAACAATGCGTATTAGAGTTCATGGGCGACGGCACCATTTTAAACTAATTGGCGTAAACTGCCTATCATCTTGTTCCTACTAAGGTAAGAAAAACACCACTCAAAAGTAAAGTACCTCATTACAAGTTCTTTTTAAATCAGTTATCACAGCGATCGTGTTTTATTTGATGTCGCTTCAGAACATAACAATCACACTTCGTCATTATGCAGACCAAACATCTCTTTTATCTCAAGAGACCATGAGAGCACAAATCGTTAAAACTGTATTAGAATTTGCATTTCCCTCGTTATTTTAACGTCATCCAATCCACAGTCAAAGGTGGAATCCTTATGAGGAAATTATTCTGAGTCACGTTTGACTAGACCGAGTCGAGCTATGAAATTTTAATTATTGGAGGAGCTTGTTAATGCGGGATATGATACGGAATAAAAAATTTAAACGGAACATTACGGAACGTCCCTTTACGGATTCGACCGGATTATATTAGCTTTCGAAATTAGATTCTGGATTACGGAAATATCAGTTTTGAAATGAATGTATTTCGTCCGAATTAATTTTCAGTTTTTACAATTAAATAAAAACTAAAAACAAATGTTCGTAATCAGTGTAAAATAAAGTAATGTGTAATGTAAAATATCTATGCAATGAACTATTTTTACATGTATTATTAAATGAATGAACTCTAGATAAAGTTTAAAAAGGTTTAATAATCAGTTTCAAAATTCAAACTATGTCAAAACTTTAATAATTCAAAACATATCCATCCGTAAGCATTACCAAACCGATTAACATAAATAACAAAAACAGATGTTCAATTACCAAACTTTCGATAAATTGGAAGCAATTAATATCAATAAATTGAAAATCTAATAGACGTCGGTTAGAACTTAGGCCATAAGTTGGTCTAAGTTTGTCTAACAAGTTCGTTGTCTCGACCCAACTAGTTGGTTGCAAAGTGACGTCTTGTGGAGTTGGGCCAAAGGGGTTGGCCCATGTTTATTTATTCTAACTACATAAAGTTAGTTACCGCTGTTTGGTTTGTATAATTGTGTGCCTTCCGTTCTGCTGAATAGTTTTCGTTGGCTTTTGTTTTCGTTGAATCTGAAATAGTTTTAGATGATAACGATGATTAAAATTTGTTGAAATGGGATAGATGTTGATGTTGCACGAATGTGAAAGTTGTTATTACAGTTTAGGATTTAAGTGTGTACATGTTAGCTTAAAAGAACTTTATAATTTTTTCAATATATTTTTGCTGTAATCATTGATAACCCTGATCACAGAAGATAAATTTATCGTTAATATTACTGAACTGTGACAACTCAAAACTGATTCTGTTAAGCTCAGATCTTCTTAGATGTGGGATTAGACATCACGTTTGTCGAGACGGTTGGGGATTTCACATACAAAGTAGTTTAACTCATACTTTAAGTATCCGTACATTCTCATAATGGTTATTATGATTAAAAAGCATCTAATACATTCTTAAAATCCTTCTACAATAGTCTTTCTATTATGTTAGTATTAAAGAAAAATACATGTCTGAAAGGAGTTTGATAAAAACTATTACATAACAATACAAGAACATTTTTCGTCTGAATGTTGTCAATCAGTTACCGACTGCCTTCACTCGTTTCTATTTTCTTCATACAAGGCTGATTTGATTGAAAACTTTCTCTGGAACACCTGGGGCGAACTCTCTGTGAAATAATGTTATTTGTATACAAACGATAAAATACGTAAGATTATTTTGTTACATCAAATTATATTTGAAAATCTTTGTTTTTTGGATAATAAAGTACTTAAATAATGATTTTGTATATTAAGAAAGGACCTTTAACTAGTGCCATTTTTTTTTCAACATGGAAAGTGACATGCATACTTGAACAGACACAATCATACTACCTTCATCAATACATAGTATAAAACAAAGTCGCTTTCGCTGTATGTCTGTATGTATGCTTAGATGTTTAAAACTACGCAACGGATTTTGATGCGGTTTTTTTTAATAGATAGAGTGATTCTTAAGGAAGGTTTGTATGTATAATAAATGCATAATATAGTAGAGAAACACTGATAAATTTAAAGGTTTCTAATGTGATGTCGTAAATAAGCACGTTTTTTGCGCTTATATTGCAAACGCTGGCTGAACCCTACGAGATAGACCAAAATAATGTACTACAGTATTGTTCACCTTAAAAAGTTCAACAAAAAAGTCCGCGATGGTATATGTCTATCTCTTAGGGATAACCAAGCATAACCATTTTTATTCTTTACTAAAAAATGGTTATTTACGAAGTGATTTTAAACAATACAGCATTAATCCTTATCCAATTAAGTACCTTAAATAAATTGTGCATTTATTATAGATCAATATGCTTTTTACAGCATGTAATTTAAGTGAATATTACCGAAGATATTACAAATTTAAAATGCAGTGTCGTAGTTATTTGCGCCGGGCGGCGCGTGTCTATATAGGCTACAATTTTTGAACCCCTTTGTAACGCAGACGAAGTTGCGCGGGTCATCTAGTTATCTACAAATTAAAACTACAAAAATACAAACCACTCGACCAACAAAATTTGCAACAATATTCGAGTCGTAACAAGTTGAATTCACACAAAACAACTTGCCTCATTAAAACAGACGTAGCCAAAAATTTCGCGTACCTCGGGGCCCACGAAGTTAAGTATGGGTTAAAATTGTTCGGTTAAATACGTTTATTCGTCCCAACCCAGAGGAAGGTAGCGAACGGTACAATTGGTCCCAGGACGATCCCGGTTCACGTTAACTGACTACGGTTCTGCTCCTAACAATCGCGGACAGAATTAGGCCAGATAAAATCAGGAACTTTTCGGGTGCTCATCCGTGAAATTAGTGTTTGAATTAAAATATGTTTGAAAACAGTTTAGGTTAAAATGTAAAATTGTTTGTAAAATAAATATTTTATTTCTTTTACTAATGTTTGTGCTAAATGCAGGTTTTACGGTGGCATAATTACTTTAATAAATTAGTTTCCCAAAATATGATTGTAGGTACATGCAAAATTATCATCATGATTCAGAAGCTTTACTGTAAATTAGTTAGTAGAACCTAGTTTGTTAAAAAAAGATTTATGTGCAATTTTTCACTGGCTAAAAACGGTGAAGGAAAACATCGTGAGGAAACTTGCATGTCGGAAAAGGATTCTAAAAATCCTTTGAAGATATGTGAAGTCCCCAATCCGCACTGGGCAAGCGTGGTGAACTATGCCTAATCCCTCTTCTGAGGAGACCTGAGCCCAACAGTGAGCAGTAGTGGGTTGGTACAGGTACAGTTAGTAGACACCTACCTGATATCGCATATTTAGCCTTAAAGATCTATTTCTTAGAAAAAAATCTTTAAAAAGCAAGCTGCTTCCAACCCAAAACCGGAAAAGTCCTCGTTTGACTTAAATATTAATGCATCCAAAAAGTTTCTTCATAAAAATTATTACAAAATGTCCTGAACTGATTAAATCGTGAAACTTGAAACGGGAAACTATAAAAGTTCATGAGACGCGACGAACGACGGACGTTGAATCTAAAATGAGATCAACGATAAAGTTACAATTACAATTTTTACTCTACATATTATATGAAAAGTTGCGAAGTTTTCTCACTTGTTGTAGAAACTGAAATATTTACTTTTCGAGGAATTGTCCACAATAATGCGGTAAGAAATATAACCGTCATGGTAATGAAAAAATATTCTTATAGACAAAACAAAGAAAGTCAGAGTGTATGTGTATTCATGTATGCATTTTGATATATCGTCGCCTCAGTGCTTGTTTGGCCAATCTGACATTTTTTACGAAAATGACTTTTTAATGCAGTATTATCATAATAATATTATAAAGGTGAAAGTTTGTATGTATGGATGTATGGATGTATGTAGGTATGTATGGATGTATGTTTGTTACTCTTTCACGTAAAAACTACTGAATGGATTTGAATGAAACTTTACCACAATATAGCTTATACATCAGAATAACACATAAGCTACAATTTTCAAACCCCTTTGAAACGCAGACGAAGTTGCGCGGGTCACCTAGTAAAGAATAAAATTTCCATCCGACTGGTAAAATATTTTTTTAAAATATTCAATTCTAAAACAATAAAAATCTCATTTTTTTTTACGGCACTTAACGAAAATTCCGTGCTTGTTTGGTGTCTCCTGTAAAATTTGCTCGCGTGCAGATTGGCCAAACAAGCACTGAGGCGACGATATGTTTCAAAAAAATATTTAAGCATTTGCACACACAGTACTTTACAGTTGTTACCAAACTCTTATTAGAAATATTAATACAATCCATTAAATCTAAACTAAATTGACTCACAGAAGGCAACGGCGAGAAAACTTTCTCGCCACTTATCAGTCATATTGTTAGTAAATTTCTTGGAACTTTGCAACAAAACAACGATTTCCAGTCACATTGCCAAACGTCACAATCTGAGTGTTACCAAAAAAATCACAAAGAAAACTTTCTGAACCACCATTAAACACTTGCAAACTCATGGAACGGTGAAAACTTTTAATAAATTCGTTCGTTCGGAGACATTACTTGCAGTCTCAACACAAAATAATAATTATAAAGAAGGTAGTCTTCATACAAATTGTGCAAGATTATATCAAACATTACTTGTACGAAATAGCACCCTTGAAATCGAGAGCAAGTCCACACAGTGTAGTGGTAAAATGAAATTAAAAAAACATGACAAAAACTAGGTTCTACTAACATAGTTAGTACTTGCACAACAATATAATGAAATAGTTAATTTTATACCGCACTCTTTTTAACTTGGTAATAGTGAAACATACGATATAATATGATACGATACAATATGATACGATATAATATGCTGTAGGTGTTTATGCGAAATGTTTCTTATAGAAAAAGGTAATAAGTGCAACTTGCTTTCATGCAATACGATTTTGAAAATGAGCATGTACTTATGTACTACATTGTACCTCTGTATAATGTAATTATGCTGTGGTCTCGATCTCAAAAGGGACCGTTTTGAAGGCTGTCGCTCCATCTATCAGCCTGACACGCAATCAAACAATACAATAAAACTTCGTTCTCCCGAAAAATACTTGAAAATAATTTCTCCATTTAAATTCAGGAGGGTCTGTGTCGAGTTTGGCGCTAACAAAGGTTCTATGCCGTGAAGGTAATAACTGTTTGAGACTTTGTAAGCTATGAAACAGTACGGGTATTTGTTAGTTTACAAAATTTGACATGAATTGTGCTGTCTTTATATTAGAACGGATTAAAAAATACTCTGTAAGTATGACTTTGCTTAAAATATAATATAAACTCATTGATTGTAGTTAGATTATTTTTGAGTTGTCCATTTAAAATGTTATTGTTTCAAGTTTCTTTTTATTTGTTTATCCCTATATGCGATAGCGATATTTGAACGCTATAGATATTTACATTATATAATAATTCCAAATAATTTTAAACAACGATAAACAACAACAAATTTCGCAGTAAAATTTTGCTGTCGCAATTCATTTTCCGAGTTACAATACTGATTTCTATGTACTCTGTTCAAGGTACTTTTTATACAATTGTGCGTACCGAAACGGGTATATTTAGAGAGTTTAGAAGAAGTGGCATTTGTTGCAGGGGTCGTCAGACTCCACCTGTTCTTAACTTTTGTTTCACGATTTACCGACTTTTCATTTTAACTGGCAGTCAAAACTTAATCTAATTATGGTTCTAATGATAAAGTTGAATTTTATTGTTACTCTAAATTTATATTAAAGTACTGCATTTTATTTTAGCAGCTGTGTCAAAAATGGTTTTGTAGTCTAAAGAAAAGTCAGAGCGAGGAAATAATCATTAAGCTATTGTGCTTTTGTGTTTTGAAAACAAAGCAATGGAACATTTTATTACAAAATAGTAGATTTTTTACAAGTATTTTGATACTAGTCAGAATCTCACCGGAGTCCCGGGACGAACACATTTTTTTTTAAATATTATAATAACTTTTCTGCCATGTACCTTTACTATACACTAAACTATAATACCAACAGCTTCTTTTTTACAAAAATCGAATATATAAAATTCTCGTGTCACAGTTTTCGTTGCTATACTGCTCCAAAACGGCTTGACCGATTTTGATAATTTTTTTTGTGCTTATCCGGTGTCTATAAGAATCGTATCGGGGTAGTCCACCCCTAAATTTTTTTTTACGAAGTTGCGCGGGGCAGCTGGTAATATATAAAATTTAAATGTAATTGTATTGTTTACAATGCTAAGTAATACTAAAAAGTAAAACTAAAAAGCTAATATCTTGCTTTATTAATGTAAAACAACTTCGTTACGATGCTTTTTCGGGATCTTCCAACACTTTGCATTCGAATTGTTTACAACTCTATTTTTTGGAAAGTAACTTCGTCCTTGTTGTTGACTACAAAGAAAGATGATCTCGTAACAAATTTCATCTACGAATATTTTTACAAAAGTGTTGTCGTGATCTTTGTCAGCAACAATATTTATAGAGCACGCCGTTGTTTTGTTTTAAAAATACTTTGTAGTTTTAGTTCTCGCTTTATTTCCGTGAATCTATTTACTTCTAATATCTCTCAGTACATTGAAGACATAAATTTACTAAATATTTAAAAAATCACCAATTTTGACAATAACACGAGAAGCGTTTTTTAAAATCCGACTGAAACCCTCATTGCTTAGCAATGATCAACGAAACTGATATTTTATACCGAGATCGGGATAGTAAATACCTACTATTAAAAATTATCGAGAAACACATTAAGAAGATGATAATTAAAGCAATTTAGTCTTACTAAAACTAAGTGAAGACAAACACACTTTCAATGTTGTTTTTAAAGTTTCAGCCAAGCAAAACATCAACAGCTAGCTAATATTTGCTTTCAATTTACATGAGATGAGGTATCCTCTAGTCAACTCTAGTGTAGCAAGGAAATTTACTTTTCATTTGGAATTTGCGAGATAACTAATTTAGTTACTTGATGGAAGAGTATTTCTTACCTTATTTCATATTTACTTGTTTTATATATGACTTTATATCTAACGGCGTAAATAGTGTGTTAAGGTGTAATGACGTTGTAAATAGTTGATTTTCGTTTGGTTTTGTCAGGAATGACGTCACAATGTCCACTTGAACACTCGACGATCAACACTTTTGAATAAAACTTCAAAATAGCGAGTTTTAACAGTTTATTATTTTTACATTAAGAGGTCCGTTCGCCTCGACAATTCAAACACGAATGAATAATAGCAGCGGCCAATGCCTGTATTTATAGTAAGTCTCCACTTCCAACTACCCGCACGGTGAATGTCTGTGAATAGGTTGGTTTCCCTTGTTATCACCCCGTCGTATATAATTATTTAAGTCGAACTCTCGTTCTAAACCCGTACCTTCTCCAGGTGATACGTAAGCAATACAAAATATTAGTCTAGTTTAACACTGACTAAAGTGACAGATGGCTAAAGTATGGAAAACCTTAATAGTGTATTTTTTTAACTTGTGTTCGTTTCCTATATTCTACTAAAATTAAAACACAAACCTAAGTATTACAACTAACATTTGAAATGTTAATACCTAATCTTCAGAACCCATTATTAGTTTTTCTTTAAGTTCAATCATATTCCAAGAATTGCTTTTTAAATTATATTTTCTGTCTCTATCAAAAGCCTTTAAGCTTCTCTATCTCAACATCAATTTCTAACGTTTATTCCCGTGGGAGTGCAATGCAATTAGACTGTTCTCGGTTGCTAGAAATGAAATAGAAAAGCCGATTACATCGTAAGAATTCATTGATTTAACGTCTGCCCCTTCGACAGAAGTCAACTCCTATTAATTATTAAAAAGAGAATTATTTACTCAATATCCCAAGGGACATACAACGTTCTTATTTTAGAGTATAATAAAATACAAAGCATAATTATGAAGATTTAGGATAATGACAGTTGCAGCAACATTACGAAGCTCTGAAAGAATTTTCTCGAAATGTTTACAATGGCGTGAAGCTTTTACATAACAAAATGGACTTGTCCCACTTCCGGGCTTTCAGCAGTCATTCCGAAAATTCCCTGGAACAGCAAATGGTTTTTATAAAAGTGTTCCATTTTAAATGTTTCACTTTCCCCAGAGTATTTTCTTTAAAATGAAAATCATTAGCATGTCTATTTACTTAATGATATACATTTGAAATGGTTTTTGAGCTTCAGCGAGCACTTCAAGAAATATCAAAATTTACGTCACGGAATCCATTCGAGCGTTAGTTCTGAATGTAAATGTCCCAACATATTTCATGGCCCCGCCTTTCGTCTCTAGTGCATATTGAATCTGAAATAACTGCGTAGAGGGGAAATGGGCCACAATGGCGGGAATGACAGTCCCGGCCCGCAGCGAAGCCTCTCAGGTGTACCCCGATACCTTTTTATTATTTACATCGCATTTTCAACGAGTGTTTGCGTTGAGCTTTACTTTGATTTCTGAAAGTGGCGGTGTGATCTGAATACGGTTCGTGGTTACTGTTTTTATGGTGAGTGCTTGCGTTGGATTATTGTAGGTTTTAGTGCTGGAATAGGCCTGCGTGGGATCATGTTTACGCTAGTTTAATGGCCTGTGGGTTTTGTTGTTGTGCTCTCTGCTATTTTACGTGAGATATATGTTTAGGATCATAGAACTTCAGTGTTTTGCTGCGTAGTGAATAATAATATTATGCTAAAGTTTAAAAATACGTTTTGTAATCGTTTTAATATTTTTTTTGAGTGCTATTTCAAGTGTTCATTAGATCCTAGTTAGGATAAAATATCACTTCATGAATTTATGACAAAAGCAACTGAAGAAAATCATCACAACAAACTTCGTACACTCTCAAAATACCTGTAAACTTATCTGTAAAATGAACTAAAACTCGAATTAGCTAATCGTTGGTGTATGCCATTTCGGAAACAATCGGATACCAGCCATTGGATAGATTCAGTGAGCACAAACACCAAATTGAATCACATCAGAATGTACGCGTGAAATCACACGGTTATTTATAACGTACGCCAGAGTTATAACTTGGATGAAACACGTTGTTAAATTCCAAATGAATAGGCCTCTACAGCCGAACATTAACTCGACTCAGTAAAGTACGGAAATGCGCTCCAACGCTTCCAAATTATAGTCAAAGACCATGGATTTGTGATTTGAAATTTGAATTCAAATTGTAATGTGTTTTCTTTTGTTTTAAATGTGTTTAGTGCGTGTTATTGAAGAATGTTAGCATGATCAAATTGGTTTCATTTCATTGGATTTTTAAGTGCAACATTTTTTCATCGCTCCTTATTTTGAGATAAAAACGATGACTGCCATTATTTTATTTACTTACTATATTTATTAAGAACTAACTACTGCCTACGACGTCGTTTGCGTGAACCCTAGAGTGATTATGTATTATTATTTTGTTTGAAAACGTAAAAATAAATTTGGAAATTATCAATAAGCAATGCAAGTCATTGGTCAAAATACTTCAGTACTTTTCATCTTTCCTACTATTACCAGATTTGTCTTTAATCTGAAAATAGAAGTAGTGAAGTAGAAGTTAATAACAGTGAGTATTAACGAAGCTGCAGGAATGATGTTTTAAAGATACTAATTGGTCTACTATTTTTTCAATTCAGATAAACTAAGCTACGCAGTAAAGGCACACCTGATGGCAAATGGCTACAGTGGCTCATGAACCTCTGCAACACCAGGGCATTGAAGACCAATACATTGTCCTATCTAAATCCTACTCTATGTATTCCCAACTCTTTGGATTCAAGTACTGAGCGCTGTTCATTTGTCAGAGAAATTACAAAAAGCTCGCGGTCGGCGCTCGCTTCAACGAGTGACGATGGCGACATAATGAGTTTAATTTTGTCAAGCTCAAACCTCCATTCTTTATTTAATGTTCAATTAAAATAGAGTGATTGTTATTTTTTTTATTTCCTGTTTGCGGTTAAATTAATTGATGTTTAAAGCCGTGAAAGATTGCTGCAGTTGTTTTTAAATTGATTACTTTAATCATGACTTTTGTTTATTCACTTTAATACTGGGTTCCTAACAGTTTATAAGTAATAGCTAAAACAAATTGAATTAAGAAGTTATCAAATTAAATTATTATTGGGCTTAGTATATTTTAGTATTAGGCTATTTGTTGTGTTACGTTCATAAAAGATTTTTTATATTTGTAACTTTTTAAACATTAAATATTACTATTCATATCTTAAACCAATGTTACCAACCAACTTTGATATTTATTAATACTTTTATAGCATTATATTTAGCTCTCTTGTTTCTTATAAAATTAAGAAAATAAATTCTTCCTAAGTACAAAAAAACCCATAAATTCATCAAACCGACCTTTAAATGACTTTTAAACAAACATTAAAAGCGTTTAAGACTTTAGAATCAGATAATCGTTAATTTTATAGTAAAGAAGGGATCATTTCCCTTGAGATTTGTCACGCCCCTTCGACTTATCTGTTTCCGATTAGGTCGTGGAATAAATTTTATTGCAGGCCAAAGAAACAAAAGGGCAGCAAAGGAAAACTTTGAAGATTAATTTTGTCGATAAAATTTCACGGTTGAAATGTTGTAACTGCCTTTGGGAGGGCAGCATCGATGCTTTAAGCCTTCTTGCGAGTTTGGGATTTGGGTCATAAACGTAGATATATTGGAAAAGAAATTGTTATTTGTTCTTGTTTTTCTTTTCTGTTGTATTTGTGTATTTTTTGATTTTCGGTGTTTAAAATTTAATAATTGTGGTATATTTAAGTAATTTCTACTACACAAAAGAGCCGAATTCTAAATGATTTTAAGTTTAAATTTTGTTGGTAGAAGTTTTACTAGCAACTATTCAGTTGCTAGTAAAAAGTAGTAGTGTAAAACTATTTTTTTTTATTTACAGCTTTGTAAGGAAGAAAACGAAGATAAATACATAGTAACAATCAATTTTAAACAAAATATACCATCGGATGGACGATGTCATTTCGATGATTACTTTTGAAAAAAACAAAGGAACTATCAATCGTTTTATAAATTAGATACAGATCTCTGTATCTCGCCAATTGTAAAGTGTACATGTTTAATTTGGCACAGCGGAATCGAGTCGGTCCGTTGAGGTCCCAAAGGACCTGCGGGACTCCGCTTTTTTATGGCTTCCTTCAAGCCGACAGCGCTTTAATGTACGTTAAGGAGCATTTTATCTTTTTTACTTCCTCTCCAAAGGAGAAGGGTTCATTTACTCTGTGACACACTTCTGATAGCGGAAAAAGATAAACCCATTTCGTTTTATCTGGTTTTTTCCGGTTGTCCAGATTAACTGCCCGAAAAAGAGTATAGCGATGAATGTGACATTTACTGAGGAATAAACGTAATACAGAGGGTTACAATAGTTTTATATTGTCGTCGAAAGATGTCTGAAATTGGTGGGGGGTAGGCGCCGAGCAGACGTACGTACTTAATGTGTTTCCATCTTGTTATGGTTATGATCAACGAAATTCTTCAGATATTTGAATCGAGCTGTAATGATCTCCAGCTGCGCGTAATCGATTGAATGTTGTGTTGTTGAGATTGAAGAAAAATATGTATCGATGTGTTTGGAAAATGCACAGAAATTATCCTGAATTTCATGTTATTTCGAGAAACGTTTTGGTTTTGTTCTAATTTTGATAATTCACAAATTTTCTCTGTTTATTTTGCTTTTTTTTTTTTTGTTTTTTTCAGTTGTTAGTGGGAGTTGAACCGCACTAAAACCTCCAACCGCTCACACTCAGCGTCCGAACCCCGGCTGAGGCCAGAACCCAGCACGGGGTTTGGAGGGACGGCGCGACGCGTTACGCCATCGGCATTCTTTCCCGTCGCTCCGTCCCTGTTTATTTTGCTTAACATATCTTTGACGTAAAATGTATTGAACTTGGCTTGACACAAAATAATTAGGAAATATTATAAATATATTTATACAATACGCTTGTTTATTTACTTAACTTTCAATTAAAGGATTAAAATTATTACTAAAGCTATCACTTTTAATTTTATGTTCACAGAAAAATAGAGACAAAAACTCTTTTCCATTAACATGTTTCAAAATTAATGTTCATGACTTTTGAAAGCTTATATCTGGCTCGCTAATGAAAATAGACACTGCAGATGTTCTCTCTCGTGCAAATTATATTTTGCCGCGCTTTTTTAATGTATTTTCGTTCGAAACAAAGAACAGACGACAGAAAGAACCCGTAATAAGAAAATGAGAATTGGATTTCCTTTGTCAGCTTTCAGCTTTAACTATGCAAGCCGGATAATGGAATAAAAGGTATTTAAGTTTTAACCGGAATTGTATTCAGATATTTAAACAGTAAGTGAATAAAATGCTGTATTTTTGTATAATGTAGGAATTGTTTTTGTATTTTTTTTGCTTACTCTTATATTTCATAATCTAGAAGTAATTTTAATTTACATAGAAGTACCTAGGTAACATCAGGTGAGCCTTAAGCTCATCTATCTACCTTCAGGACAATAAAAAAGGTGTAGAAAAAAGGACTAATTACTGTCCTACAAATTGGCAATAAACTTGATTGTTAGCAGAACTATTAACTTAAATGAACGTAAGTGAAAAATTGTATAATATACAAAACATGTCCATGATTTTGAGATTCTAAGTAAAAAAATAATCACTGCACAAAAAAAATATCACCGACTCTATTGAAATATTCTTCATTTATAAATTACACACTCCATTGTTGTTTTTGTATCGCAATCGATTCCCTCAATTACCACCGATGTGCTTCCGTTCGACGCGAAACGAATCGCAATTAATAATAATTAGCATATCGTATAATTTAACCGTCTCTACGAGGGTTCTTAAATAAATAAAACTTGAATAGTGTTTATTCTGTGTCTGCTATCGTATTTAAATATTAATAATTTGTTGAAGTTTCAATTTGTGTTAGTTATTCAGACTTTTGTTCAGTTATTTTACTTTATTTTATTCATAGTCGCAGTTCTACTGGAACAAGAAGAGGCGACAAAAAATAATCATCATTGATGTTAGCATCAAATCGACCACTATTTGACACAATTATTTCGAATAAGAAACTTAAATGTGGGTATTCGGTTGGCATGGACTATCGGGCAACCACATGGTATCTGGTGGCCCATTAGATCGTCAGTCTACATACCATTAAAAAGAACTTATTCTTATTTATATACAATTTATCGGTTGTCTTGCGTAGCTAATTCAATTTGCAATTTTCGAACACAAACCCTAAAGTATAAAGAAAGAAAGAAAAACATTTATTTGTGACAAACAAAGAAAAATATTCTTTACAATTTTCATACGAAAAAGAATATTGCGGATATTCTCTGATAACTAAAGCTTAAATATGTGAAATTACCCTCGTTGAATGAATATGGTTGAAAGCTCGTATACCCACGTTATTGTTCCAAAAATTAATCCTAATAAAGCCTTAAAATACGACACGAGGAGGGCCCGGTGTCATCAGCTCGCCATTTTCCACGATAGCCGATAATGGAAGCAATTAAAATGTATGGAGGCTTAACTGCAGTGCCCTGCGTGGAAATTAATTTATAGACGTCCTAAAATAGCCCCTATTTACTCTGGTCTCGTGTTGTTTCACCCCCGACCTTATGTTGACATGATTAGATTATGTTTACTTTTTAGTTATTTTTTTTCCGAAATTGGTGTTGGTGTGACTGTGGTTTTGTGCTCATTTGAAAGTTACGAACTACGTCTAATTTTTCGAAATCAACGGAGTTTGCAAAATTCTATGGGATTAAATTACGTATGTAATTTTAATTGGAAATTTTTTTACATTTTATTTATTTCAAAATTATTTTACGCAGCATGCACAATAATAAACTATTAATTGTTCTATAGATAAATTGGAAGCATATTAATCATGACATAATCTTATCTAATCGGTTCTAAATAATTCAAAATTGGAACAAAATAAAATAAAACAAGACTTTAAGAATCTATGACGACGCCATTGTCATTATCATAGCAAAAATAATCATAATTAAACCACGAACCCGGAAAAACCAATCACTGAATTTGAAGTCAAGTAGTCCTCGTTCATTCTGTTTAGAACTACAATAAGAGGGTTCGAAGACCAACACAGGGGCATTCAAGTAATTAAAGCAATTGTGAAATACGTTCACGGACGTATGGTAATTCCGGTCGGCCTGCGTCAATTTATTGTCACCCTACACCCAATTTGCCCTTCACACCTCCTCGGAACAATTAGTGGTCGTTCCGCGTTCTTTAATGGCTCTATTTGAACGTCTTCTTGTTATTATAGAGGATGTAGAGGATAAAGTTATATTACTAGAGCATTTGTAGGACTGAGGTTGTTTTTAGTTTAAATTGAGTTTGAAAATGTAAAGGAAAGTACAAAACCCACCATATATTGATTAGGGTAAAACTATAGTTGAGTTAGTGGAATGTATTTAAATTAAAAGCCTCACTGCGGCTGGAATGAGTCTTGGAGCTCGACATAATAATCACAAACAAGAACAGTCAAATGGAAAATCATCGCTTATCAAAGTTTACTTTTACTATTTTATTGCCTGATAAATTGAGAAGCCTACATCCTATTTGATAGTGAAGTGGTAACCATAGATCTCTTTAATCCACTACGTATTGTACTTTACTGCTTATGTTATAACAATGGTAAAATTAAATTAAACGTTGCATCAAAACAAAATTATTGATTTAAAATATAAATAAAGAGAGAGCAATCATTTGCTTCAAAGCTTAAAATAGATCTCAAATCCGAAGAAACTGCAAACACGAACCATCTCCAACATTCCGTTCGGCGCTCAATGAAGTAAAGATGCATCGGCATCAAAGAAAAGTCAATACTTTTCATGGCGAGCCAATTAGAGTGGAGAAATGCCAGCAAGCAACAGATAGGGGGACTGTTCGAAAGCACCGTAATTCTATTAAATGATTAAATAATTCAGCCAAGTTCAAAGAGATGCGCTTTCACAAGCAAAACGGGGCAAATAACATCGTAAATAGAAAAGAGGGAGAAAAAATGTGGACGCACTCGTTAAACGTGGCAACAGACAAAGGGACCGCGTCATGTCGATAATAGATTTTGCATTGATTGCTGGTGTTGATATACTTCGTGTTTAATGTGCTATTCATATTTTTAAACGAGGTTATGCAAAGAAGAAAAAAATTGTAAAATAGCAGTGACAACACGATCGATTTACGATTTGTTTTGTAACATAGTTAGGTACTGAAGGTAAATGCATATCAATACAAATAATATTATGAGTCTTTTAATTCAAGGGGTTAATGAAAATGGTATGTTAGGGGCGACTTAAAGTTCGATGTGTTTTGTTGTCTACATAGACATTCCTTCACTAGTTTTCAAGATTGTATATTAACTTTAAAGAAGTAAGAAATATGTGCATGAAGTTGAATGAATAAATAAATACTACACGTATTTCAAGAATTACAATGATTATAAACAGTTTAATAAATTAAACATCGATAAAATGCAGTACATCACTAAAGCAAATCGCTGTTCCCTCGCTTTGAAAGGGCTGCATAGCAATAAGTTGCACGGAACAAATTAGTGCAATTTAACTTTTGAACATGCCTCTTTGATTTGATTTATACCAGGTATTGAATCAACACTTAATTGAACATTAATCACTTAAATTATAGACTAAGTTAAGTTTTCATTTAAGGTAACCTTAGTGTTGTGGTTGTTATCGATATTTTAAATATGTATAGGTATTGAAAGTAAAGTTGTTATTATTTGAGTACAGCATTTATTTTATTGAACGTTGTGGTGATTTTATTTATTTCGAAAAGTTATAAATTATAAATGATTTATCTATTCAAAAAAATACCACATTGGACTAAAATCGAATTTTATTTTTTTAATTATTGTTCGTTAGTTAACAGTGTTTATATTTTTGGTATCTTATCTTGTAAAAAGAAAATTATATTTAAGTTTTCTCGATACTCAAAATATTAACATGATATTTCAGGTGATACTTTTCGATAATGACGTCAAAGAAAAACTTTAACCGATCGCACAGAATTCCCGAAGGTAATAAACTTTGTCAAGCAAAAATATAAATGGATTGGAAAAATAATTTGCGTAAACAGACAAGAAATATGAAAATGATTTCGGGAAAATTGTAAACCCTTTTTATGTTCGTTTCTTTAATATTGTTCCGAACATCTGGTTCAAAACGCCTCGGGATGAGACCGCAGTAATTAGGTGTTTTTTTCTCGAAGCACAAACAGCCTTTGAATGTTGGTTAAATGATTTTATCTTCCGTTTCCCGATCGCTGAGTAAAAAACGAAGCCTTATCTATTTAAATATGGAAAGGGAAAGTAATTTTGTTTAAATTAATGAAGACGGGAAAATGTTTGGATACTTTTTTGCAGATTTTGTATGTTTGTGTTTCGTTATTAGTGTCTAAAAATGATGACAAATAATTTTAATCTTTGTATTCATTTGACTACACGTCACTACAAGAATGAAGTCTATGTCCACGAATACTAAATCCTATGAAATATAGTTTCTATTACATAAATTATAAACTCAAAAAACTCGCATGGTCATTTATGTATTTATTTATGACAGAAGCACATGTTTAAAAAGATAGTATCTACGAGTAATATAACCGATTTATCTGCAGTTAGACTGTTAGTTACTTAAAATTTCCGAATCTATCGCATCATTTCATACGAATGGGCCATTTCCTTACAACGGCCACTTTTAACAACGTAATAGCTTCCGAACAAAGATTTGATCCACAGTCTAAGTAATTGGAAACTCCTACTGGCCCGAGAAAGAAAGTTTTGTTACACAATGGCAATTTTAAAGTTGCTTCTTCCCTAATTCAAATCCGAATTGGATTTTGGGATTAATTCGATTTTTCTTCGCGTTCTATCTTTAAACTTTTATCTTTGTTGTCTTTGTTCAATGTTTCCTGATCTTTAATTGTTTTCTGATTGTTTGTATGGAAAATGTCACTGTTTGTTTCAGTAAGTTTGAACAAAAGTATGCCTACTTCATTAATCGATGTATTTGTGGAATTAAGGTACGTTTGACTGGACTATACAGAATGATTAAGTCGTTTGTGGAATTGTTACTGTTTTTCATTTAAGACAAAATATTTTTTATTATTAAACTGAATGCCAGTAACCACTCAAACTGCTTGCAACCTATTATAATATAAATTAAAATTCTGCTGCAGCATAAAGAGAGGTATATGTGTGATTAAATGTTACAAGAAGGACTGGTCATTGGGCTTCATTTTGTAGCTATTTATGTTTAAATGGCCTGTTTTTATTTGCTCACCTCTTACTCCCACCACTGTAACTCCTGTGAAGCCAGGATCCACAGCAGCGTCCATCGTAATGACTCTGAGCAGTGAAGCCTAGGAACCCGAGGGAAAGCTAACTTGTCTAGGGCCCCACAACGAATTTCATTTTGGAAATGGATTCCTAGTCAACGCTTCATTAACACAGCTCAAAAAAAAACTACCTAACAATTTTATAGCCACACTTAAACAGTCACAAAATTCCAAACACGAAACTAATTGCTGAAGGCTCCATTTTATTTCAGAGGTAACAAAAGGGTTGTCTGCAAACATATTCGAGTATTGTACGGAACCGTCAGAGCCCCATGGGCCGTAAATCGTCGCTTATTTAATGAGTTTCCTACGTCGTTAACTGAACGTCCCCGGGTAATAATGCAACGCTATCATCACACGACATTATCTGAAACGGTAACAAAACATATGCACTATCTTAGATATAGTTGGGCTTTTCAGTATAAATAAGACGTAGTGAAAGTTGCTTTCATAAATATTGTTATCATATTCCAAAGTGGTCTGCAGTATATATTTCACTCTCTGTATGTCCTTCTAAAAAATACGTGTTAATACCTTGATTACCTAAAGTGTATGCCTACAATTAATTATTAAATAAAATGTTATTAACGTCTAAAATTAAGTAGGTACAAAACAAAATTGCAGTAATTTTCAGTAAAGGAAAAACTATTCCTTTCAAACTGATCTGCTCTCTCTTTTGTCACTTTAAAATTATTTGAAGTCCATGCGTTTGTTGTTCAAAATTTGAAGAACAAAGCATATTTTTTATTTTCTTTTTGCGAATGAAAAACGATATGCCGTCGGTGCTGTCCTAATAGTGTGTTCAGGTTTATTTTTGATTTCCTAAAAACAGATTTCCGACTAATTCTCCCCTTCTTTGATGATTTTATGTGTTTAGCAATAATTCTATGAAACGCTTAAAGGTTTTAGTTTTGGCTTTTGTTCAACAAGAACACGGAATTTTGTTCTAACAATATCTTTAACAATGGCTGAGTTTTAAAGTTTTCAGCTAATATGAACGATATTTGACTAATCATAATAATATTATAAAGGCGAAAGTTTGTATGTATGGATGTATGTTTGTTACTCTTTCACGTAAAAACTACTGAATGGATTTGAACGAAACTTTACCACAATATAGCTTATACATCAGAATAACACATAGGCTACAATTTTTGATAATACGGGACGAACCTGAAGTCCACGCAAACGAAGTCGCGGGCAAAAGCTAGTAATATATAAATAGCTATAACATAGTTAGTAGAGGAAGTTGACTAAACTTTTTACACAAACACTATCGAGTAGGTACTTTCTCATGAAACTTTCCAGTAATTTTACTGATAAATGGGAGATTGATTTTAAATTTAAGTAAGAATAAGACAAAAAGATTTTCATCTTTATCATCAAAAACCTTTACATTTATTATAATTATCCTCATTACATTCTCAAATACATTTCAAATTAGCATAAAATAATTATACGTGATAAGAAATTAATTCAACATAATGGCGGACACAGATAACAATCATACATTTACAAAATGAACTCGGAAATGTTAAGGAGAGTGACGGGAGGTATCAAAGAGGACTAAACCTCCCCAAGATTAAAACGAGGGATCTCTCAAATTAAAACTTCCCTTCTAATTCATCGAAGAATGCATGACGTTATTATGAGAAATTAATAATACGAAGGAATGCTTTTGTTGGAACTGATCCCCAGTTAATTATCGGAGATTTTTTCGTAATTAAGACTGTATGGTTTTTTAATCTCTTTCAGTGTACGAGATATTATTTCTATGGAAATTAAGCTTATTGGATTTTTTGATAAACTTTTATTTTTTATTTAATTTCTTTTTTAAATTAGCAATTTTTTGTTTTTTATATTTAGTTGTATTGTTTGTATTTTTACTTAAATAAATTGGGAAATAATAATTATTGTATTTTATAAAGTGGTGTCCACGTTTGTTCAAATTATGGAACCTTCAATAATAATAAACTTCATAATTTTTCTACAGTTTACCTTCACTTTTTGATATTCACAAAACCTAGTTTCAAATCCGTAAAACATCACGCAAAACAAAAACGAAACGAAAAAAAATAACTTATATTTTTAGCAGTATCATGAAAAAGCGGACTCGCCAACACATTGTTGTTCGTTATTGTGTGAAATTAAAATTGACACTCGCTCGGGTACAGTTCTAGTACGATTTATTTTATTGCTCGATTGAGGCTTCGAAGCGGACACCATGTATATGATTACAACGTTATATTTACGTCTCTTTCGTGGTGTTAAATTAAAACGAAAAATATTGTACTTTTGTCAAGTATTAATTGTTATTAATCGGATTTTATGTTGTCCATTGTTTTTACTGTAATTTAACATTCGAAAATGAGGTGCGTAAACCTTATTTTTTATTTTATTTGGCACTGACATGTTGCGAATCCAGAGTGAAGTGCGCAGTTACATTAAAGTTCATACAAATTTAGATCCGGAATCTTGAGTATTAAGTCATGTGTGACATTCTGCGCAAGTTACAAGACAAGGAATCCGAAGCAAGTGCTAACTGCAACAGAACTGTCACGAAAGTACTTGAAGGGGCTGAATTCACATATGTAAATGACTCGACTGTATTTACATTCAGACAAACTATATTGTTTCTTTTTACTAAACATTACCTGACGATTATTATTGTTAGTTTATTAGTTATTACTTTGGTCTACTTTCTAGATTACTTTTGATACCAATGTTGTTATTGTCACTAGTGAAAATACACATTTTCTTTAAAAAATAAGACACAACTATTATCGACAGAACTAGTAAAAACAAATCACCCGTTGTACAGTTTTTACTAGTATGGGCTCAGACGTTCCTTCCCACTATAAGCTTAATGTCAGTTTAATTTGGATCACCTTAGTTAGTCTATGTGGGAAATTTATATGTTACACTTATTACTGATTAATAAATACTTTTCATTTTCACAGAACACATTTTTTTTCCATACCTGGATTGAAAAAAAATCTGTACATAAACTAGGTTTCTCAATTTTTTTTTGCATCACTCACTCAATAGTACAAACAAATCACAGTACCATTTGGAACCTCTCAAAAATTTGGCATAATTTATTCAGCTGTAATATTTCTGAATACCTCCAAAATATTACATGGCTGTTATACAATAGATAAAACGTAAATCCTGTTGCTAGATTTAATTACTGCGGTCCAACGAACCGTGTTATTGTCAAGTCAGGGCTTGCTGTGTCACTTCCAACTGTTAGGATTATTTCAGATATTGTGTGAGCAATAACTCATTCATATTAACGAAATTAGGGGAAATATGATGTTGACTATATTTTTAATTACGAGTTTATGTGATTTATGAAACCTAGGATTATATTAAGCAAGACGATCACATACTCTAACTCTACAAAATATTAATCTATTACATATTTACCTAATCGTCGCCTCAGTGCTTGTTTGGCCAATCTGATGTTATTTAAGAAAATTACTTTTTTAATGCAGTATTATAAAGAATAAAATTTCCATCCGACTGGTAAAATATTTTTTTTAAATATTCAATTCTAAAACAATAAAAATCTCATTTCAATTTGTTTCTCAACACGGCACTTATCTAAAATTCCGTGCTTGTTTGCTGTCTCCTGTAAAATTTGCTCGAGTGCAGATTGGCCAAACAAGCACTGAGGCGACGTAATACTAAGCATATTTGGAACAAGACAACAACAAGTCATGTGATATGTTACCTTATTCTTAAACGGTGGAAATAAGAAGTATTTTTGCAAACTTCAAATGTCTCTAAACTATTTCTCGTGGATCATATCCAGCTCGCCAGTGTTACCAATGCGCCCTGCGGCAATAAATAACTTATTAGTCTTAATACACAATCTTGAAGTTTATTTTGGGCCTAGAACAAAGCTAAATGTGACCCTATGAAAACTAGTGTGTCTGAAATAAAATATGAATTATTTAAACCAAATCAACAAAACATGTGGCCTTAGACATACTCAAGTATGACCCTAAAGCTTCAAAGTATACTTATACTATACCTAGTCTACAAATTCCACGTATAAGCGGCTAAAGCGATGCACGCTAGTCGTCCCGACATCCACCAGCTTAATATTCCTGTTTTACTTAATGCACTCAAATTTAAACGGTATATTTAAGGTACACGTTTACAAGAGCGTCAGCGATCTTTCACTAACCACATATTCCAGACTTAATTGGACTGAACAATTTATTGCATAGCTGAAGGCGCAGTGGTCTGTAATTGTACGGGTTAAGGTATAGTTGGGGCTTATTGTAGTCTGAAGGTTGTAGCCATTTCAATTTTATTTATAGAGTTTTAGTTTTGTGGTTGATGCTTACACATTTTAATTCCGATATTTTCGCATTAAATGATATTTAACAATTCGTAAAAGTGATTTATATTAATCTTAAGTAACAGTTAAGTTTGTTTACTGAGAATATGAATCGAAGAAATTGTGCTTCTTAGAAATTTTTTTTTTGGAAGAAAACATTATTACTTCAGTCATTCAGTCAGGCAATGTTGAACAAATTAAATTTGATACGGTCTTAGGCTAACTCACTTGTCATGACAGACTGTATTTCTTAACGTATGTTCATTTGTTTCTGCTTTTGCCTCTATATTTCCATAGGTACGTACATTCTGGTGTTAAAACTATTTCAGAATTCAGGCACGTAATGTTGTGTATTTGCCTGGAGTCAGTTGGCACATTTCGTGGTTTTATCTCGTACAAAAGTTGTATGGTTAATTAAGAGGAGAAGGCTTCAAGTTTTCTCGGCACGTTACGCCGCCAGCCAGGAACTCGTTACAACATGTTATTGGGTTTTCCTACTAGAGTCCGTTGTCCCATACTTTGCTAATTACGTGCTGGATTTTTGTTTGTAACATAGTGTGTTGGGGTCAGTAATGATTAAGTTTATATGCTTAGGTACTACATTATGGTATTTTGGGAGATCGTTTTTGAGTTCGTAATGTAGATACATTCTCAGTATTTAGGTATATAACGCTACGAATACCATGTTATTTAAGAGTAAATATGGCAATTTTTACAAATCCTATTAGTCTTAATAAATGTTTAGGTTTTATCTCTTCCGCACAAGGACTTACTTTTTTACTCCTACTTTGTTTATGAGTATTTCTCGTGCAAACAAAAAAATGATGGCACTAGGTTACTGTATGTAAACGTATAATAATATGCGTAAAAAAAGCCTTGGAAATTACAGTCAGTCCGGGAAAAAAGTTGTATTTCCTGTCTTAAAACAAGTAGGATATTGTAACATGCGTGCATGAAGTTCGACAGTCGTATATCAAATAGACACCGTCATAACTGACACAATCCAAGAGATAACAGTTCGGGAACGTCGCGGGGTGTCACAAATTTGTCTGTTTGTCCCACTTTGTTAGACAACAGCTGCAGACAGAAGTCAAGTTCATGTATCAAAGTTAGTTTTATTTCTGTACTCAAACATTATTGTGTAATAATGTAAATATCTAAAAAGTAATGTGTTAGACATTCCAGTGCTAAAAGTTCACACTGTTTTGCTAGGGTACGCAGACAGATGAATAAGCTATCTCTTATCACCAGATGGTAAGTGTTTACCGACGTCCTTGAAACCTTTGAAGGTGATATCGTTAGGCTACTACACTACCTATTTTAAAGACTCTTGCTCAATGCTAGTTTAAAAATCTTAGCATGTTTTGATTTTTTTATTTGATATCTGTGTAAGTTTTGACTTTTGAATATGCGTGTTGAGCATACTTTTTTAATGCTTGACTTCTTTGGTAGTTATTCTGTAACAACGCATTGCATATTCCCACATTACGTAAGAGTTATGAATATAACAATTTTACTTTCAGTTATAGCTCGTTTGGTTTTTTTTAGATGATATTTCAGTTACTGTATTTTATTCTAAACTAAAACGTCTTATAACAAGTACAAGTATCAATTTGAACTTTTACTTCTTGATAGGAGGTCCTTTATTGAGATTTTATAATTAGGTACTGTAAATATTATGCTTATGAGTTAAATAATTTCCACTTGAAATATGCAAACATTGTAATTTATCGAGATATCTTTTAATCCGTGACTGAGACGAAAAACAACTTGGAAATGTTCGTACCTACTTCTGTAAAGTTTTACAGAATTCCTCGCGCCCACCAGAAAAGAAAAGTATGTTTAAAATGCCGGTATCAACATTTTGCGGAAAACGTTTGACCTCATTCTCACAAACTTTTCCCTTCAACCAAGATTGATGTTGGTGAAAAAATTACTTTTTAGAATGAAAAAATGGCGGCTTACCGGGTTCTGTTGTAAGTGAAACTAAAAATGGTCACGCTTTCAGAGAATGCTTAATATTAATTATATTTTTGGCGTATAAAATTGCATTGGCGAAGATTTTATTATAATGTTATGATTTATTGAGTACATTTTCTTCAAAGATTTCGTGGTATATATCCTGTGTAGATGAAATCGATTCAACAAAAAATTAACATTATTCAGGGGAGTTGTATGAGACCAACTAAAGTTAAAGTGTGATTGAAGAAATTCAATCTTTGCGAAGAGGCGCAAAAACAATAGCAATTTCAGTTGCAGTTGCAATATTTAAGAATTCAAACGACCCAAATAAGGGTCTAGCTTTTCTGTATCATTACACGTCATAATTATTATTTATAAACCATTATTACCTTCATTAAAGTTTAATGCATAAAATGCGAATTTAAAATGTACTTTCCTACCACAATGAATCGATCAGCTGTCAGTGTTGTAATGTTAACCTGATATTATTATGTGCACTCCGCCTTATAATTACGTACTGACAGCACCAAAGGATCTTTTGAAATATAGATTGACAAGCGAAGTTTCCTTGTGTAATTAGCTGTGCTATTATTAACTGCATTATATTTATAGAACTGTTGGCAAAATTAAGCAATTAAATAATGTATTTTGAGGTGATTCAAAATTAGTTCGATTTCTTAGTGTGACACTAGTAGCAGATTAGAGAGTGGCATTTTGAGTGGAGTCATCGTCGTTAGAAACTATGAACCAAATAACAAAAAAATACTAAAGTAGTTTAAAATAGATATTTTGAAATCCGAGAAAAGATTTACTAGTTCCTACAATAAGCCTAAAATCACGGGGAAAAGGAATCAAAGATGAGAATTATGTGATATTATTTAAAAAAATCTGTATTTCAATTTAACTCAGATAAATTTTCTGGGACAATGTAACTTACCGATAAAATACATTATTGAAAAAAAAATACAGACGAATTCCTTGAGAACCTCCTCTTTTTTTTGAAGTCGGTTAAAAATTAAAAGTTAAGAATAGAAAACAAAAGACAACTACTAAGAAAGTAAATGTTGATAGTAGCATCCTTGAATGATGAAATCTGATACCAAGTATACCTACAGTCCAGTTTTTTTCGACTTTTCCTATAATTGAAACGCCTAATTTTCTTAAATAAGTCATTGCATTTTTGTCAGTATCATGTACGACTTGAACTATCCCCCATTTGCGGCGTATTAATTTATAGAACACCCTGTTTATTACAGAACTATGTGATAATGTTTCAAAATATTTGATCGTCCAAAGATCACGTACAGGGACGTCAGCAGTCAGGGTAATTTGCTGTTATTGCCAACGACAGATGTTACTATGTGTTTTTCGATACAACCCCGACTGGGAAATTTGCACCCTACTGAAATATGTTCACCGAATCATGCCACATGAAAAACTATAGTTCCCTACTGAAATGGGGTGTATGAGGATAAATAAAACGTAAATATCCGTGATGTTTTTTATTATTAAATCAAACAATGTTGAGACTGGCTTTGGACTAGTTTTATTGTGTTATCGGGAATAGGTTTTTATTTTTGTTTGTTTAATGTTTTGGTTGTTGTAGACTTAAATCAAGCATCACTATTTTAAATTCTTATTAAAAAAAAATGATGCGTCTCAACTTACTCTTGACTCAGTCTAAGCCCACACTCGCTTTTATTCTAGAAATATTTTTATTTAGTTTCATTTTACAGAATAACACGTCTAACACAATATCTCTAGTAAAGGATATCACACTAGTATTTTCATACACAACATCCTTATAAAGATTTTTCAAACGGAAAATCTTAGATAAATCCTTAAAGAAATGTTGTAACACTTGAACATTGAAAGGAATGTAATGCGATTGTAATATTTGATGACAATCACAAAGGTCCTCAGGAACCCTTTGTACACGGATTGATAGCCGAAGATGTGCCGATCACAAAGAGATGCAAAGAATGGGTTCCAAACAGGAGCGCAGCTGGTTAGAAATTTTATACAATAGTATCCATAACAGTGACTCCTAAACTATTTCTATTACAATTCATAATAAGTACTAATTAATCAAATATTTTTAGATGTCATTGCAGAGGTTCATGAGCGACGGTGACCGCTTACCATGAACCAAAAAAAAATGTTCCTGTATAAAATAAAAAGACAAATTACTATTCATTTCATTTATGTTCGTCTCTCAATAGGTAGGGGTCTATATTCTACATCAACACTTTGAGCAGCCGATTTATAATGTGAAATGGATAAAAAATTCACGTCGTGATGTCTTTATGTCGTTGTTAGGTTACCCCTATCTTTGTATTTACTGAATTGATTACGATAATTATTTTACAAATATAAATCTACATTAATTTGACTGTTATAGACTATATAATAAATAAATATAAATTTAAAAAAATCGTAAAAACTGTCTGCCGTATGGCGCAGTCAAAGTTTTGTCATTTATTAAAAAAAAACTATTTTTTGATATAGTTACCTAATATTGATAAATGACGAAATGCCGAATTTCTGATTATTTTTTGTGCTAAGTACGTCTCTGTGTAGAAGCGATCTCCGCGTTGGAACTACGATCTATCAATTTGTTTAATTGGATTCTTTCTTTGTGATTTTTTTGTTCTGTTTTCAAACAACGTAGACCCATTGAGTTTTAACGTTGTTCGCATTTATCCGATACAATGTGATAATGCCTTCCCCTTCAATGCGCTTGTTGAATTTATTGAATCCAATTATCTTTCGCGATTTGTTTTTCAATTGTTTTTGTTGGAAATTTGAAGTAAAACAAAAAATTATGAATTGCATTCTTTTGTTTTTGATAAATCTTCAAAGTTAAAAAGATTTAGAACTTTATTTCAAAAAGTACGTTTATGTAGTTTTGAATAACAGAGATTCCTCCAGTATAAAGAGTATATTCCTTTCTTCTTATTTTCTGTGTAATAGTACGGTAATCGTATGCTGCTTAAGTTTTTATCTAAATCTATTTTTCGCATTAAGTTCTTAAGTTATCATTTAAGTAAAACAAAAAAGGGAAGTCTGGTAGCTAATAATAACAATAAAAAATAAAAAAAACTTAATATCTAAACATGGTATAACTGGTGGTTATCTGACTAGGCAAGCCTGTATCGAGGCAACCAATACTACCCGATTACAAACAGATTTTTTTAGCCTCTAATATAAAATTTTATCTTACCAACTATTTAGCAATGACTAAAACATAATATGAAAAAAAAAGAGAAAGAAAAATTAAAAATAAAAAACAACACAGATATAACTTCTGACTATTCATTTGACTCCTCAGCAAAACTATATCAGACCACTCACTATGTGCTCAGTTTTGCCGTACGATAAAGTCTTCAACCATTTCAAATGAATGAAACATATTATTATCTACTTAATTGTTAAGTTAATTTATGAAAATAAGAGTAGGTATAATTCAGTTTTCAAGAAATATTCAATCTTATACACCTCTTTGCATTATTACACTTTCAACTTTGTCGCTTTATGCCTCTCGAGTGTAATTTGGACTTTTCACTTTGAAATGAGTCTCGTTCACGGATTATGTATTTTTGCGGAGTCGTTTGGAGAATTAAAAAGCGCATTTAGCTCGAGTTTTGTGAGAAAGGTGTTTTCGTTTCATTAATTCAATTAATTAGGTATTTTAATTATTTTAAGTTAATGTAGTCACATTAAGGCGATGTGGTAAACGTAGTGTTGGGCGCCCCCCTGCTAGATGGAACGATTACCTAAGAAAGGTGGCCGGTAACAACTGGATGAGACGAACAGAAGATCGAGCTCAGTGGCGTATTTTGGGAGAGGCCTATGTCCAGCAGTGGACGAGTGTGGGCTGATGATGATGATGATGTAGTCACATTGATTCATGAAAATTAGGATTCGTACACTGATCCTAATTGGTAATAGTCCAAAATACTGAAGGTTCTTTTTTAAACATATAATTCAAAATATACCTACTTCAGAATTCTGAGATTAACTCAACTATAAAAAGTATTTCTTTAAATTATCTTCTTTTAACAAAAGTAGCTCTGATTGCCTCTTGTTTAAATATCTACGTTTAAAGTATTACTCGCTCATTTTTTGTTATATCCAATAACCTTCGCTAAACATTATAATACCGTATCATCGCTAATACAAGAATTCTCAGCGGAGGTAAAAACAACATTTTTTCAGTAAGGAAAATAATACATCAATCTGTGAGACAGCTAATTTCGGCAAACAATAACTTTTCGCACCTTTTCAGGTCGCTTCCTTTCCTTAATCAATAAATAATGGGATATTGTTAGTGATTGTTATAAGACACCTCCAAAGAAATATAAAAGGAGCTTAGAAGCATCGGTATGAAATATATCTATAACAAAGTATTATAAAGATACTTTCTTAACAGACGGTCAGGAAAGGAGGAATCAGGAATTATAAAAATTAGTAATTAAATTAGGACTAAATAGTATATTTTGTTTACTAATTTAGTGAGTTAAAAAATATTTGTCTGTTATTTTTTCTATTTTTAATTTCGCTTGCATGCAAAATTTTAGAAAAAATCTAGACTCTTAACAAGATGAGATGAGCAATTAAAAACTGTGCATCAATGAGTATGGTTTTTCCATCAGTTTACCATGTTATTATTTTCACTTTTTAACTCAGTGAAGTTTAACAAAAGTACACAAAGTTATCTTCTAAAGTAACATAAGGTAAAATTCTCCAAATTACAACAAGCAAACACATAAACCATGGAGAGTTCGCAGCTTTTTTCGCAAACAACTTAAAGTGGCCACTAATGACCGAACTTGTACTCTTACTACTTTCCTAATGCGTCTTTTAACACGCTACGCCATTAACAAACAAACAAAGCCTTATGTTGTTTCACACGTTATATAACCGACAATGGATTAAGAAAGTTCCTGGAATACAGTCTAGCGGTAATGAGATCTTGTCTGTTTAAATTAAAGACTTGAATTGAATTCGGCGTCAGTTCGTTTAATCGGTTCGAAGTGTTCACGCTGTTTTGGTTTGTCGCTTATTTTGAGCGATTTTCAGAAGGAGTATTCAAATCTACTGTGTTTTTCTATTTAGCCAAGTTTGAAGATATTATTTATTGAATAACTATGCCTTTTCTGGTTACAAGAAATCAAGTGTTCCCGGTAGTTAAATATTTCTAAACCTATTAAGAAGTTCTTGCGCTCGCTCAATAACAAGTTGTACCTATTTATCTATGTTCGCGATGGCAAAGCTCGTAGTTCCTACAGAAAACATATGACTCTGTCTTTGGAATGTATTCTATCTGAAACATCTCGAACAGCAGTTGCACCAGACGTGAGTCACTTTCAGTCACGTTTCTCCCATCCTTTTCGAATTGAGAGAATCGCACGACGGTCAGTGCTGAAAGACTTCAACTTGCTCTTTGTTTTATACTAAAAAATATTATACGAAAAAACTTACTATAATATTATTATAATATCACTTTTGTTGAAGGCTATCTTTGAGTTTTTACTAGTAAAGTGACATATTATAGTAAAAAAATAATTATATTTAAATAAGCCATATAGGCTTAATTTAAATAATATTTCTATTTCAATTCATCATAGAAAAATATTGTCAGGATAAAATTTATAGTGAAAACATTTCGAAGATACATAGTATTAGCACAAAGTAATCGTATCAAAAACAAAAAACTTAACTAACCATCGTTTATTTTAATGTAGGTGAAGCGCAAAAAGAATTTACTACCAGTCCCAACCTAAGCCACCTAAGAAGAACTAACAATACAAACACTTATTCAGGCACTCGCGGTTTTCTATAATACTTTCATGCATTTTCACTGAGTGTGGTGCGTCGTGATGTGAGTTCGAGTGCCAGTGGTACTACCCAAAAGCGAACGAGAAAGAGGGTAGACAGATTTGTTTGCTCTTAAATCGACCCGCAGTATCCAGTCTTCTCGTGATCATGACGTTTACAACAACGTTGAAATATCGAGACAACTCAATTAATTAAATATCGTGGACAGAATTCCTAGAAAATGCATGAAAATACAAACACAGCTACAAAACTACAGTAAATAAAATATTTTACACCATAGAATATACCCGTAAGTACCAGTGGCGACGGTTTAAACTGCCGCGGGCGAGTGTTTCAGTACAGTTGAATATGTCAATACATTTTACCCAGGAACGAACATCAAAAGGTTTATTTTACAGTGGCTTGTTTTTGTGTTCGTAATTGAATTAGCAAAGTTTACGATCGTAAAAATATTTGCTGTTGGAAAATATAAATAGTGATTGCTTTTATTACCAATATTGCTGTTTGTACTAACTTTCTTTCTACATTCTTTCAATAAATCAGTAAAACGTTATAATTTCAAAAACTGTTAGCTCAAAATATCTTGCTTTAGAATAGTGTCTGTTCTTTGGCATTCCTCGAGTATTAAGATTTGTCACAAGGAGCTCAGCTGTGTCTCCTATTTTTAAAGAAATCTACGTGGGACGATGACAACTTTCAAAACAAGATGGGTCTTAGGTTAATTTACCTATTAGGAAAAAACTGGCAAACAATATGTATGGGTTTTGCCTCTCCCATGCGGGGCAGCGCGCGAGCGTATGCTCCGGCTTGTCCTGGTCACATCCCACGCAATGGTGGCACCTCACCGTCGGCTCGGCCTTGATCCGGTGCAGATACCAACCGAAGCACCCGTGCCCGGTCAGCATCTGCACCATCCAGAAGGTGAGGCGTCCTTCGCCACGACCCACCCAATCATCTAGGATCGGGCGGATCGCCTCGACGGTCCGTAGACCCCAGGTGGGGTTAGCGAGACGTCTCTTCCACGCTTACAATATGTATGGGTAATATAGATTTTCATAAAATACTTACCGTGTGTCACTAGAACATAATTGAGCTGTGTATTTCTAAAGCAAATCAAATTGTTTCGAATACAATAGAATTGCTGAATCTAAACAAGATTCCCAACCGCATTTCCGTGTTTCATTAATTTCACATAAAGCGGAACATTAGTGCGTTTACAAACACAATTTGGCCTCGAGCTAGTACATTTTATGCCGGAGACCACAGTGTGTTTAGTCTAAAACGGGGGTCGCTAACCTTTTCATTGTCAGGGACTAAGAATTTTTGGTCGGGATTTAGGATTTTATATGTTAACATACTGACTGTGAAATTTAATCTAGGGGATTCCAGTTGAAGTAGTTGGGTTGGTGGAGTTGGATTTAAGTCGATTCGTGTTCGAACTCCTTTTCATTGCGTAGTTGCTTAAATTAAACTTATTTCATTTACAATTGAGTTTAAGCCCTACTTAGACTCAATTCAAGGTATCAGAAGAAATTGTGACGTCCTTTGTACGTACGCAAATCATAGGTGGTGGTTTCGTAGCTTCCCTTACATTGCAAAAGTATATAAACGACGGTAGGCATTCACAATCAAGTGGGTTGTTGGCTTGTATATCTAGAGAAAACAAATCTTCACACTGATCTTGATTGTAGTTAATGCTCTTATTTTCATTCCGCAACTTTGTTCAAAATGATTATGATCTAACTTTTTCTTTAAAATATGGCTTAAAAAACCTTAGTTGTCTGTGAAAGGTTCTGTATAATTAAACTTGGGATTACAGTGTGAGAACCACTGTTCTGATTCTATGAATTAATATTTAGTTATAAACATAATTATATTCCATTAACGGAACAAGTTCTCGAACAAATTAAATTACGTTAATAGAATTTAATATTATCTAGTCGCGTTATATCCAAACATTTCGGTAATTTCATTATTATCCTGGAAAATGTGTGTGGTATTAAAACGAATATTCTATTAGTAATTTGTTTTTCGGGTTTTGTTTCATGAAATAAATGTACAAATTTATATTTATATAAAATTCCAGCTCCATCATCTGACCATCACATTCATTCTCTACGCAAAGTATTCATCAGGACGCTTCATTAGAGCCCAAACACGATGAGGTTATCTTGCTTATTGGGGGCCCCCCGTTGCTGACGTCCGTGGGCTCGACCACCTTCTCTGAAGGCTGACCCCGCACGTGGTCCCCGGGTGGTGCCAAAGCAGCAACGGGAGAGCGGCCGTTAGGTTGGGCGCCCGGGAGTAATCGCACTGGTGCGATTACTCCCTCCGACCTCTCGGTGAGTGATGGCAGCCCTACAAACCGAGCTGGAGAGGTCGAGGGCGGAGGTGGCTCTCCTCAAGGAGAGACTGACGACCCTCGAGGCTCAGAGGGCTGAACCTGTTGTGGCGGCGAGCGGTTCGCGGAGGGCGCGGCCCCCGCCACCGCCTGCACAGTCGGACGGCGCCAGGGCGCCGCGGGCCAAAAAGTCGCAGACCAGCGACGAGTGGCTGCCCCCGCGGCGACTTGCGTCACCACGGGCCAGAGCGCAGCAGACGGAAACCCGGGAGGAGCTGGTTGCCTGCATCAGGCGGGAGTTGGCGGAGGAGTTCGGCAAACAAATTGCCGAACTAAAGGGGATCGTGGCGGCACTGAGTGGTGCTGCCCCATCCACGCCGCCTCCTCCCCCCGTTGCTCCTACCCCCCCGTCTACACTTCCGGGTCCGGTTACGGCTCCGACCCGGAAAAACAAAAACAAAAATAAGGAAAAGAGTGGCGGGACACCGGCTCCGGTGCCAGCGCCTCAGCCTCGCCCGCTTCCTCCGCCCCCATCCAATATGGATGAGGGATGGACTGAGGTGGTTAAGCGAGGCGCAAAGAGAGCCAGGGTCGTGACCACTCCGACCCAACCACCACCGAACGAGACGAGGGCAGCGGCCAAGACGACTCCTCAGCTGGGGAGAACGCCGACCGCCGCCCAAAACACGAACACGACTCCGGCGGCTGCGGCTGCTCCCCAACCGGGTCGAGCGCCCGCCGCCGGTAACAACAAGAAGAAAAAGAGAGGAGGAAAGAAGAAGGCCACGAAGAAGCCGCGCGCGGCGGCAGGCCGCAGTGGTGGTTACCCTGCTGCCGGCCGGCCAGGCGAAGGGGCTGACATACCCCGACGTCATGGCAAAGGCGCGCGCGGCCGTGGACCTCACAGAGATCGGGGCGGAGGACGGCCTCCGCATCCGGCATACGGCCAATGGGGCCCGATTGCTGGAGTGTCCCGGCGGCGTCAACAGTGGCGACGTCGCGGACCGTCTGGTGTCGGGTCTGCGGGTGGTATGGCCGGAAGAGGAGGTCAAGGTGCACAGGCCGGTCAAGATGGCTGAGCTGCGTGTGACCGGCCTGGATGACTGCACCACCAGGGAGGAGGTGGTGGCGGCCATCGCAACCCAGGGCAAGTGCGCCCCGGAAAATGTAACCGTAGGCGAGCTTCGCCAAGGTTACACCGGGGCCAGCTCAGTGTGGGTGCGGTGCCCGGTCGGGGCTGCCAACTCCCTGGCCACTCCTCCGCCCGGAAGGCCGGCTGGGGACCCTGGCAGGCTGCGCGTGGGCTGGGTTGCAGCCCACGTGCGGCTGCTGGAGTCACGCGCCTGGCGATGCCTCAAGTGCTTCGGCACGGGGCATAGCGTCGCCAGGTGCACCAGCACAGTAGACCGCAGCGGATTGTGCTTCCGCTGCGGTCAAACCGGACACAAAGCGGCCGTGTGCTCGGCCGCGCCGCACTGCGCGTTATGCGCCGCGGCCGGGCGCAGGGCCGATCACCGGGCGGGAGGCAAGGCTTGCTCCCCGTCCGGTGGTAACACCGATCGTAACAGGCGCCGCAAGGTGAAGCGGCGCCAACAGAAGAAGTCGGCCGGGGGAGTACCGGCCGACGTTTCAGACCCCGCCGTGGCGCCTAGTGCGCCCGATGGCGGGGGCGATGGAGGAGGGGAGGGAGCGATGGATGTGGTTCAACAGTAATGGACTACACCCGTCGCTTCCTCCAAGGAAATTTGAACCACTCCGCCAGGGCTCAGGACATGTTGGTCCAGAGCATGGCGGAGTGGTCCATTGACGTAGCGGTGGTCGCGGAGCCGTACTTTGTCCCCCCGGCAGATAAGTGCTGGTTCGGGGACGAGTGCGGCTTGGCGGCCATCCACGTAAGGAGAGCCGCGGCGATCCCGCCCTTGGTAATGGTGGCCAAGGGACCAGGGTTCGTCGCGGCGATGATGGAAGATACCGTCGTGATCGGGGCGTATTTCTCTCCAAATCGACCTATTCTCGAGTTCGAGCAGTTCCTGGACGGGCTCGGAGCGATTACTCAGCGCTCCGCTCCCCGTCCTGTGATACTGGCGGGGGACCTCAATGCGAAGTCAGTCGCTTGGGGCTGCCCGAACCGAACCTCGGGGTAGGCGATTGGAGGAGTGGGCGGTCGCGGCCGGACTCTGTGTCTTAAACAGAGGGTCGGTCGCGACTTGCGTGCGGTGGCAGGGCGAGTCCATCGTGGACGTGACGTTCGCGAGCCCTGTCATCGCACAACGCATCCGCGGTTGGGAGGTGCTGGTGGGGGCGGAATCGCTATCGGATCACCGGTATATCCGGTTCGATCTTTCCGCCCCCACGACAACCGCGGTCGCCCGTGGGACTGCGCCCCGGTCATTCCCCAGGTGGGCATTGAAGCTCCTGGACAAGGAGCGCTTGGTGGAAGCCTCCACGGTGGCGGCGTGGACGCCTATGCGTCCACACCCAGTGGATGTGGAGGTCGAGGCGCAATGGCTCCGGGACACGATGCATCGCATTAGTGATGCTTCGATGCCCCGGGTCGGCCCTCGGCCTCCTAACAGGTCGGCGTACTGGTGGTCGCCCGAGATAGCGCAGCTTCGTGCTGTATGCGTCCGGGCGAGGCGCCGGTGCGCCAGACATCGCCGCCGCATCCTCGCGCGCCGTGACGATCCCGTCGCGTTCGCGGAGGAGGAGGCCCGGCTGTATGGCGAGTACGCTGAAGCGAGGAGCGCCATGCAGCTGGCCATCAAGCAGGCCAAGGAGAGATACATGGAGTCACTCTTGGGGACGCTCGACGATGATCCGTGGGGGCGCCCGTATAAAGCGGTGCGCGGCAAGCTGCGCCCGTGGGCGCCTCCCCTGACCGAGCGTCTCCCGCCTCAGCAGCTGCGGGACATCGTTTCGACGTTGTTCCCGCAGGAGCAGGACGGATTTATTCCGCCTGCTATGGGTGAACCGCCGGATCACACCGGCGGTGAAGCCACTGCTGAGGTGCCTCACATCACGAAGGATGAGCTCCATGAGGCCGTGGTCAAAATGAGCAGAAAAAACACGGCACCCGGCCCGGACGGCATCCACGGCCGGGTCCTAGCCTTGGCCCTCAATGCCCGGCCGCCGGTTACCGTCCCATCGTGCTGCTGGACGAGGTGGGCAAATTGCTGGAACGCGTTCTGGCCGCCCGCATCGTTCAGCACCTGGTCGGGGTTGGACCCGATCTGTCGGCGGAACAGTACGGCTTCCGGGAGGGTCGTTCGACCGTAGATGCGATTCTACGTGTCCGGGCCCTCTCGGAGGAGGCCGTCTCCCAGGGTGGGGTGGCCTTGGCGGTGTCGCTCGACATCGCCAACGCCTTTAACACCCTGCCCTGGTCCGTGATTGGGGGGGCACTGGAGAGACATGGAGTGCCCCTCTATCTCCGCCGGCTGATCGGCTCCTACCTGGAGGCCAGGTCGGTCGAATGTACCGGGTACGGTGGGACCTTGCACCGGTTCCAGGTCGTGCGCGGTGTTCCACAGGGGTCCGTTCTTGGACCCCTCCTGTGGAATATCGGGTACGACTGGGTGCTGAGGGGCGCCCTACCCCCGGGCCTTAGCGTAATTTGTTACGCGGATGACACATTGATCATGGCCCGGGGGGATGACCATGGAGAGTCTGCCCGTCTTGCCACAGCGGGGTGGCCCTCGTCGTCGGCAGAATAAGGAGGTTGGGCCTCGACGTGGCGCTACACAAATCCCAGGCCCTGTGGTTTCACAGGGCCAGGGTGGCGCCACCGGTCGACGCCCACATCATGGTTGGAGGCGTCCGAATCGGGGTCGGGGTGCAGCTTAAGTACCTCGGCCTCGTGCTGGACAGCCGTTGGACCTTCCGGACCCACTTCGAGCAGCTGGTCCCTCGACTTGTGAGGACCGCCGGCCATCTTGGTCGGTTGCTTCCGAACATCGGGGGACCCAGCCACGCGGTGCGCCGCCTCTACGCGGGGGTAGTGCGCTCGATGGCCCTGTACGGTGCGCCCGTTTGGGCCGAGCCTCGTACTCGGGCAACTTTTGCCCGGTACTTGCGCCGGCCACAGCGCATCGTAGCCATCAGGGTCATCCGCGGGTACCGCACCGTCGCGTTTGAGGCGGCGTGCGTGCTGGCGGGGACGCCGCTCTGGGAGTTGGAGGCGGAGGCGCTCGCTGACGATTATCGTTGGCGATGCGACCTCCGGGCCCGGGGCGTAGTGCGTCCCCTGCGGGAAGCTGTTCGGGATCGGAAGGCCCAATCTCGGCGGTCCGTAATGGAGTCGTGGGAGCGACGTATCGCTAACCCCACTTGGGGTCTGCGGACCGTCGAGGCGATTCGCCCCGTCCTAAAGGATTGGGTGGGTCGTGGCGAAGGACGCCTCACCTTTTGGGCGGTGCAGATGCTGACCGGGCACGGATGCTTCGGGCGGTATCTGCACCGCATTCAGGTGGAGCCGACGACGAGGTGCCATCACTGTGTAGGATGTGACCAGGACACACCGGAGCATACGCTCGCTGTCTGCCCCGCATGGGAGCAGCAGCGGTGTGTCCTGGTCCAACAAATAGGACCGGACTTGTCGCTCCCGGGCGTCGTGGCGTCGATGCTCGAGAGCGACGAGTCCTGGAAGGCGATGCTCGACTTCTGCGAGTCCACCATCTCGCAGAAGAGGGTGGCGGGGAGTGCGAGGGAGAGAATTTATTCTTCTCTCCGCCCCGCAACAACCCGCCGCCGTCGAGCAAGGGGCCGGAACCGGGATCTCGCCCGGAATCTGGCCCCTTAAGAGTTTCGGGTCCCCAACGCATGTGAGTGCGAGCGGGGACCCAAGAAGGTGTCGTGTCTCGCTCAGCACGCCCTTGCGTCAGAGCATCCGGGGGATGGCGGACCGCGCTCCCCGACCCACGCTGGTTCTGACCCAGCGGGGTATTCCGTGGGAGGGTGACACGCGGTCCAGCCATCTTGGCGGGCTTCGGATAGCCCGCCGACCGAGAGAGCCGGTGGCCGTATCGCCGGCGGCTGCCGGTTCGGCGTCCGGGGGCGGCGTGACGGAAAAGTGTGCCGAGAGCGTTACGCGTCGCGCCGTCCCACGAAACCCCGTGCTGGGTTCTGGCCTCAGCCGGGGTTCGGACGCTGAGTGTGAGCGGTTGGAGGTTTTAGTGAGGTTCAACTCCCACATACAGAGGAAATCACCGGATCCCCGCCCGCCCCGCGGGCGGGGATCCGGTGATTTCCTCCAACTGAAAAAAAAAAAAAAAAAAATCTTGCTTATTGACAGAGTTCCTGTGACCACCTTCCAGCTCCATCATTAGACCTTGATCTAAGATATCCTATTCCTCAAGTTGAATCAAACTGCACATGGTGTGCAAATTTTATTATAATCGGTTAAGTGGTTTAGGAGTCCATTGAGGACAAACATTGTGACACGAGATTTATATATTATTATTTTAAGATAAAATATTAATCGTGCGTAAAACAATCTGAATATTTTACACAAGTATTTTAGGGAAAGGATTTTTTTATTTTTTGAGAAGTTAGGAATCTCTGGATTTCAACATGTGCCGTAGACGAAGTATGTGGGAGTCGAATCGTCTTAAACCATCCTACCGCCAGCTACCGGTTGAGGTCAGAACCAAGAACTAAATGATTAATAGCCTTTTGAGCCGCATGTTATTATATCAACATATATGACGGGGTGAGAACAATGGAAACCAACCTAGTCACCGTGCGGGTAGTTGGAAGTAGATACTTGCTATAAATACAGGCGCTGGCCGCTGTTATTATTCATTCGTGTTTGAATTGTCGAGGCAAACGGACCTCTTGATTTAAAAGTAATAAACTGTGAAAAATCGTTATTTTGAAGTTTTTATTCAAAAGTGTTGATCATCGAGTGTTCAAGTGGACATTGTGACGTCATTCCTGACAAAACCAAATGAAGATTGACTATTTACGCCGTTATATATATTACATATTATATCGTTTATAAATATAGGAGTGAGAGCTCAAGGGACGTTTCACTTATGATCGGTGCACCCTTGTGCTCATTGACCTATCGTCTTGTGCTTACTGGAGCGCGTAGTATTTGGCGCTTTGGAACTCAGACGGCACACCCGACCTTCATACATCGACACGTGATGTGTTGACATAACATGAAAAATCGTTAAAGAGTATTGCAACTAATTTTGGTGCAATACTAAAACTTAAAATCAAGAATCTACGTTCTCATCGATCGCGGAGATGCCGATACTACTACAGGAAGGCGGGCCGGATTACAAGGTCTTCGTCAGAAGTAACGGTGCACTTCTTGGTGAAGTACCTCCGTTGAGCTCTTCAACGTACTTTTTGTCGGGCACCACTACATGCGACCCAGGGTATAAGGCCCTCATAAGTTAATGGCTATTTATAGTTCCCAGTCTTCCCAATAGTAAATTTTATAAATTATAAATAATAATTAATACAAGTTAAATAATTGCAAAGAAAAACAGAACATACAACACTAATTTACCAAAAGTAAAAAATAAATCTTCTAAAATGAAATAATTGAAGTACGAAAAGATTTCCTATTTACTCAAAACTCAACCGTAAAAGTGTTTTGAAACATCTCAAGCTAATAAATTAGAGGATACAAAAGGTTTCGTTTATAAAAGATTAAATTTAGCTGAAACGTGTCTTCAGAATGTTTCAGACATTTCAATACAAGTTTCGGAAGACAGTTACGAAAAGGTCTGCCATTTGAATATCATTGAAGATAAAATATACTGGATTGAACTTCCAAGAAAGTTATTATATGGGTATATAAAATAGAAATACCTAGTACATTTAATTTTGATGTCGAGATATTAGGAGGTTGTCACAGTTTATCCACCGAATTTAATACTACCATGATTTTTTTTTAGTTTTAGTGCAATTAATTTCTTAGGAAAACAATAACGAAATTACGTCATCTACTTCAACTCCGACTTTGAATATACCAAGTATTAATTCGAGAAATACATCTAGTTAGAATTGCCTTAAAGATGTGGAAGAGATTAAAATGAGATGATGATGATGATCTATGAAGAGAAACCGTAAATGAAAAATAATTAGTTTATTCAATGCGTTATTTGAACGCCAATTCCATTTATTTATATGATCGTGGTTTGTGGTGAAGGAAGGGTCAAGTCTGCACGTGATATATGAATAGAAGTGCCCTTTCTTTGTCCCTGTTAGATAACCGCCGAGGATTCGTATTGTCGCTTTAATACATTAATCATTAAAATTACTCGGAGGTCAGTTCGACCCTTAGGATTGCGTTTTTGGCGCGTGAAATTTTTGAGTGCCGTCATTTTGTGGGTCAATTTGTATGAAGTGAAATATTGAAAATGGACACGTAATATTTCTGGTAATTAGGTAGGTTTCTTTAGCACGTGGATCTTATAGAAATCATTCAAAAAAATAACACATTGTATCTATCTCACGAAACTAAAAGATGGACGTGTCGTTGTTAATCACTGTAATATGTACCTACTTTTGAGCCTCTAATAAGCAGCTGAACTGTGGCAAGAAGAAAGTGAAAACTGAGGCTGTAAAGTTGTCGGATCTCGTTCAATTTATACATTAGCGGATCCTCCTTTGTCATTTACGAAAATACCTCAAAGATCATAGACAAACTGTTCACGATTTATTCTAAGACACATACCATGTATAGCGGATAATATTTAAAAAAAAAACTTGAGAGGTGTCAAGGGACACCCGGATGGAACGAAGTTCCTTTCGATTAATTAGTAAGAGAATTGTAATATTTGTTTTTTTTAATAATATATTTTGATCACAGCGCTATCTAGCATTAATCATATAAAACAAAATAGAAATTGTTTTCTAAAATATTTTAATCACAGCGCCATCTAGCGATAATCATATAAAACAAAATAAGGAATTGTTTTAAAAGATTTTAATCACAGCGCCATCTAGCGATAATCATCTAAAACAAAAAAAGTGTCGTGACAACTTTTTCATAAGAATTTCCGTCTAGCCCCCTTTCGACAACGCGCGATAAGGAACTTCGTTCCAACAACCCAATAAATATTATTGATTTTTTTCAGTTATAGAAGCTCTGTTTTATGATTCACCCGCATATTAAATAACAACGTTTATCTACAACACATACGTCAGTCAGCGAAGATTAACAACCACGTGCTTATTTATTTAGTATCTTAACTTCCAGTCGAATGGGTATATTCTTGTAGGGGATCAGAGTTCACGGCTCATGTGGCAATCAATAGGTATACTACTTGATAAATTTGTGACCATAAAATAAAGTCCTTTTTCTTTGTTAATGTATTCTTGGCTTAAACATTACAAATTAATATTGGTTTTCGGCAAATTTTTAGAAATTTTAAATAAGATCCTGTTGGTGGCACAGTTATCAGGCACAACAACATCAGCTGTCAAGATAAGTATAACGATATGGTCATTTATATATCGTCATTGCGAATGTAAAAGGATTAAAGTACCAAAACAGTATTTCACAAGTGAAGCAAGAAATAAATCATTAAAAAAAAATATTTTGTCACATCTCTCATCTGTAAAGTACGTAGATATGTATTTTTTTGTATATTTTTCAGTGCTTTTAAGTTTAAAGGTTTCTAGCTCATTGAGTAAGTTTTGTTAATTGGCACTTTAGTTTTTGGCATTTTCAGTGTCGATATGTATTTGATTGTATCGTCACTGGCATGTAAAAATGTCACTAAACAATTCAGAAGCAAAGATAAAACTCAGCAGCAAGCGTTAAAGATAAGGCAATGAACAATATTATTAAACTGAGTTTTAAAACAGTTCATCTGCAGTTATTATGAAAACTACATAAAAGTTTGATAAAGAATACGAAAGGTAAAGATAAACTGTTTGGGAAATTGTGACGTCATTCAAAAAATTACCTCTCGTCAACTTAGAAAGGAAAAAAGTAATAGCTTCGGCGTAAGTTACGGACGAATCACAGGTTGTGAACACATTTTCCTTTTAAAAGTACGCTTATTTTTCATTTAACCAAATTATTATGATAGTTAAAATTTGTCCGTATCATATTATGAAGATTAAAAAACTATCCAGTACTTATAAAATAAGTGTTATAAACGAATTCCGTACGACTATCCTACTTAATTTAAACAACTTTATTGAAAAACGTTTGATTATGTCTATGAATATAATAATAACTATACTGTCTTATTTTAATCTGCATAACATCATCACCGAAATATTTCTCGGTGATGAGTATTTTTAATAACTTTGACTTATACCCATACGGCGTATAGAGATTTCGTTGCAAAAAGTAAATAACGATAAAACATAAATAATCGTAGTCTGACAAATAAAAGAAAAGCTAAAACCCAAAGACATCCCAGAAAATATTCTTACAAAGCAATTGTATTATCTCAGCACTTACACCGCTGAAAGTTGGTAAGGTTATCCAAAATTCGGGTCACGGATTCCGGCTATGAGCCGTGTCCAATGGATAGCTGCTCATCCCGGATCAATCGCGGGGCGGAGGTGTCCTTAATGGGGATTTTACACGTGATTTCCGGGGACCAACGACATTTCCCAATGTACCTGTTTATGGCGACTAAGCCTTGTCGAACGTTGATGATTTTTCCCGGACCAAATGCCCTTTAATTTGGATTTTATTAGCCTGATATGGGGCAATGGAGGTGGACATAAATTTAAAATGTACCCGTATTATTTTCAAAATTGAGGCCAGGAGTTATGAAGGTTGAGTTCATTTTGGTTAATTGGTGAATTTGTATGTAATACGCAAATTGAGATCCATAATAAAAGTTGCAAATCATCTAATACTGGCATTTTGTGTTTTGGGAAATTTGTGGTGCACTGTTAAAAAAAAACATTAATATTACGGAATAGTTTAAAGTCCTATTTATAATTTTTAGGCGTACTACTGACCTATACTCGTACTAACTTCAAAACACAAAGGTGGACTATTTTTTTTTATTTCAACACTGGGTATACTACTGCCTAAATCTACGATACTCTCAGGATATCCATCTCCATTAAATTTAAAACACAAAATTTAGCAAGCTACATTACCCATCGCTGTTTTACGTTAAATAGCTCATCTCCACGCCAAAAGTCTGAGGAGAAAACGCAATATCACGCAGCATAAACGTTTTGTGCGAGCCCAGCGCAGATTTGTGCTTTATTTTTTCTGGGGCAGGTGATGGATTGCCCCGTGTTTTCTTGTGTAATTTCCGGACGCTAATTGCTCCGGGCATCCGTCACGGGAAAATGAAAAAAAACTTGGTAGCATCGCGGTTGGATATAAATAACTGCTAGTTTAGTTTGCGGATGTTTGTAGCTTTGACAATGGCGCCTTAGTTTTAGGTTTGTCTTATTTATATTTTTGTCATTACGAAAACAGAAACAGTTTTGGAAAAAAGAAAAAAATGGACAAATTTGTGTAATAGGTGTTAGTTAGGTTGATAATAAGATTCAAATTATCTTTTGTGTTGGATATTTGATTATTGTAGTATATTGTACTATTCACGGCACTAGTCTGGTTATTATAATATTTACATTTAATATTAAACAACCATTTCATAACTTATAACATACTATATCCACGATATAAAACTATTATAATAAGGGCACGATCTCATATTAAATGAAAACAGAGGTCAGGCTTACAAAAACATTCGATTCTTTCGATTATTTTCTCAGAATGTCTCCAGTATTTATTGATAGGTTCAGAATTATATTTGTAGTATTATCTTTCCAATTTCCTGGAAAACTAAATAAAATATTTTTTAACATAGAAACTGTTCTGGAACAAAAAATATTAAAATTGATGAACCGTTGAAGAGAGATTTAGTGAGAAATTGTCTTTGTTTCTGATTTTGAAGTGCCTAATAGGTATTAGCATTATATAAAATGATATATTATAATGTATGAAATTATAGAAAAACTTCATAGAGTCGAAAAACTTCACCGGGTCGCAACGCAACGCAATATATTTTGTATGAATGTATATTTAAACGAGGTTTAAAAAAAGTCCCAAATACACAATGAGTAACGAGTTTACATAAGTCCTAAGCCTTGTTTATCAGTTTATCAAAAAAAATGGAAAACAAAATTAGGCTGTTCGGCTAACGAACTCAAAAACCTTAACAACCTATTCATTAAAAGTAAAATAATAATAACCTCTTCAAAAACAAAGAAATACCGGTATTATTATATTCCATCCGACCATTACATTTAATCTCTGTCTTGTGAAAAGTGAAAGAACGCTTAGCGGAAAAACTCCGTACAAAAGAAAAGAAAAGCATTAAGTATTTAAATTAGTCGAAAACTTCGAATTGAGTTTTGTTGAAGTAACCGAGTAATCATATTCGTGAATAATTCATTTTAATAACACATTTTGTATTAAATAAAGTGAATCTTTGTATAACCGTTATAATATAATCAAGAATTAACTTTACTTTCAAGCTTTACTCCAGTATTTTCTTAGGAAGTAGCTGCAGAATAATAAAAAAACTTGTTTTTTAATATATCTTATATATAAAAATGGATCGCAAAATGTGTTGGTAAGCGCATAACTCAACAACGCTGCAACGCCTGGACCAATTTGGCCAAATCTTTTTTTAAAATGTTCGTTGAAGTTCAAGGATGGTTTTTACGGCAAGAAAAAATCGAATAGTTGCCGGGAAGAATTGAAAAAAACGGGTCATAGGGTTCACGCAGACGACGTCGCGGGCAGCAGCTAGTTATTGATATTTTTATGTGCTTGCGATGGTGATAATAGATTTGGAAATCGTATTTATTTTGGTTATTGTCAACATTTTATAGACCTCCGTTATGTCATGCTATTTAAATAAATTAAATCTATGAACGTCGAAAGTTTTTGGGAATGTAGCTAGAGCAGTTTGGTTTTCCTACTGTTTGAAATTCACTGTTATACCTTCTAACTCAAATATTTTACTGTAACCTTCTTTAAAAATCAATAAATTATATACCTTCTAGTTTTATGAAAATACATTTTTTTTTAAATCAATAACTGATCTCGGAGTCCTGCTTTAAATTCGTGATCTACATTACAAAGACATCATAAGAAAAGGAGAATATCGAGGATTGAAATGCGATTTTTCCTTTATTGAAGGTTTATACAATCTTTGTTTTTATTTGAATGTCATTTTAATGTTTTTGATTGTTTTCAAAGAGGTCATTGTTGGTATCTAAAGTAAACCTTACAATGCCAATTACCGGAAATCCTAGTTCAAAACAAATATGCCACATTTTTAGATATAGAATAGACTAACTGAAATCTAACATTGATAAAGGGTGTTCAAAGATTGAGCATAGTGCGTTATGATCATCACCAATTAAGGGACAGACTTGCAGACGTAAGTTTTTCAGTTTTACATATTTATTATGCTATTTTTTTCCCGATTTACCAGTAGGTACAACTATAGATTGAAGTACTATATTCGACATCGTATAGTTAGTTAACTAAAGGAAGATTGTAACTTTGGCTATAATTATTAGAGACCGTCAAGAATTCAATCTTAAAATACAATTTAAACACGCTAAAGACGAATTTAAACTTCTAAATAATTAGATAAGAAAGTTGGAACCATCTTAGTTTGATGTAAACAGCCAGGTTCGGCGGTCCAGTTTAAAATATGAATATAAATTGGCGAAGTTCGGTGTTGTTCGGCTCTTCAAGGAACTTTAAAATTATTAACACGACAACGTCACTGATTTACGATTCATAAATCATTTTTAATCAGCGAAACGATGTTAATTAATTTTATTTTATTTCGAAAGTTTTTACTTACTTGTCATAAAATTTCAAAATAAGTATTAGGTAATAAAACAAAAATATCAGCTTCTGTTTTTCGATAATATAAATAACACAAAAGATAATGAATCCTGAAATCGAACGTTAGAATTAAAAGTAGGCTCATAAAACAGTCATTTACTTGTATTTTTATTATATCCTCATATTTATATTCGTCAAAACTTTGAGGGTAAAGGTAGCTTCAAGTATTTGAGACTGACCTCATATATCTCAAGTAGGAAGACAATTACTCGATGAGAACTTTTGGGTCATTCTTTATTACTTTTTGTTGCTGTGTCGTTCGTAATATACCTACTTACTAGTCTAATATTGAAAATTATATTATTAAAAAGTAGTCTAAAGTTTAAACCACTCAATCGCGTGTCTTTAGTTATTCTACACGCACAGATTATTTTATGTTCCAACATGAAATTCCACATAGGTACTTATTTCCTATTCGTACCTCACACTAGTGTATTATCGTCCACCAGAGAGACCAATAAAGGCGTTAAATCCTCCATTCAGATCACGTCCGTGTGTGTACACGACCAAACGACGAGTCGACGGAGACAAGAATTTATTTGAGTCTCCAATCAGTCTTCAGACATTTTGAAGACAAAGCGTTTTCGAGAATTCAGCGAGTTTCTCGTGTAAACTTGGGTATGTCTTGCTGGTTTGATTTTGTGCGGTATTGCTAAAAAACATGATAATGTTATTTGCTACTGTCATTTGAATGCTGAACAATGGATTCAGAGTTTGTTGTATCTTATTGACTTTTTATGTTGTGTTATTCAAATATTATGGTATAGTTTTTTCATGCATTTTCAACGGGTTCTTACCACGATATTTAATTAATTGAGTTGTCTCGATATTTAAACGTTGTTGCAAACGTCAGTATGTGGAATCCAGTGCTAAACATAACAGTCACTAAGGGTTCATGCTCAGAGAGTCTTGGAGATACAGTGAGTGTGGTGTGTCGTGATGTGAGTTCGAGTTCCAGTGGTACTAACCCAAAAGCGAACGACAAAGAGGGTAGACAGATTTGTTTGCTCTTAAATTGACCCGCAGTATCCAGTCTTCTCGTGATCATGACGTTTGCAACAACGTTGAAATATCGAGACAACTCAATTAATTAAATATCGTGGTAAGAACCCGTTGAAAATGCATGAAAGTATTATGGTATAGTTGTTCATCATTATATTTGAGTCTCCAATCTGTCCTCAGAATATAAATACGAGTATAGCAGGAAATTTTATAGACAATTAGTTCTTCAGTTCAGTACAATTAGTGCTTTGTGTCTGCAATGGTTGTGAAGGATAAATAATTATCAAAAAAAACTAATTTGGATAAGTAATAGATAGATGAACCGAAACCTAAACACGAGTAAGAAGATGTTATTTTATAGGAACAACACAAACTCGATATAAAAATGCTTATTCCAAAGAAGTCGAAGTTAGAATTAAAAAATAAAAAAGTTTTACTGTTTTCTTTAGCTTAATCACAAACTGGATCTTTTTTTATTAATCCTATTTCGAGTCCATAATTCTGGAGAAATAAATTTATTAGTACTCGTGTTTTTTGGCATATACATTGTAATTGGATACCGCTTTCGAGTCGATATGGTATTATATCTTTCACCTTTTATTGCGGAGGGTGGAACAATAGTCATCTATCAAACATTTTTATTATAACTGGGTCAATATAACGGAAAATGTTTTTTGCAGCGTTCATACATCATCTTGTCTGACGGCCAATTTTCTTGCTTAATTTAATTTTTTTCTTATATTTGACTCGACGTTTTGCGATGAAATCTTTGTTTATTTTTCTTGCTGGTAGAATATTTAAAAAATATATTTTTTCTAGAATATTTTTTTTTTTTGATACTGCATAAATTTACGCTTATCTTCTGTTGACCTGTCTACTAACATGGTATAGGTTATCAGCAGAAGCGATGATAACCACTTATCATTATGTGGCCATAAGCTTGTATAGCTTGCAATAAAAAAAAACAAAGTTAGTTCTTTCATTCTAATTAAGAAATTTAAAAAGTTCCGAACAAAATGTACCCCATCGCCATCACATTAGGTCCTCGTGATCAAAAACGTTTTCACACACGTAATAGGATTACTGGTTTTATTACATGCAGCAGAAATATCGTTAGGAAAGCAATTTTGGCGTCTGATATTGGCTATTAGCGAAGGCCGTAATGCCTCTTCGATATTCATATAGGTACAGAATGTCATACTTGAGCATATTCGTGGCTTAGTTTACGTTTAATGATCTCATTATTCGGATTTGGTGGTTGTTCAAACGATGGCCGGGATAAACGCTTCAAATTATTTGATACATCATTTAGTGTTAATAATTTCAAGTATTTTGGAGATGAAATTATTTTTAAGATGATTAGTAACCACGAACAGTCTTCAAAGGAGGTTTTTGCTGTTAAAATTTTCAACTACATGAATAGATTTACTAATGGCCTACGAGTCCCACAGATTTCAAAAAGATAGCAACAGTGTTTATGTCTGTAATGTTTTGCCTACTAGGAACGCTATAATAAATAATTTATTATAATAAATAATTAAAGATACAATTATTATATCTTTAATTATATTTACAAACTTAGTAGCTAATGTAATAAGTCAATATCCACGTGGCATTCTAATATTATTTCAATTAGCTTTTTAAAGAATTAACCTTAAAACAATAAAAGAGCCTTTTCTTAATTTATTCCACAATAATTATTCTTACAAGGTAGTCTCTTAACAAGGTTTTTTCCAATAATATTTTAGTACCGTATTGATCATCGTTAAGGAGAGGTCCCGATCTCATTAAATTCTTAATTAAGTATCGTCGACGTGACCTGGCTACCGAAATTTAAGCTAAAAACCAATCGAGTTTGTAAAAGAAATCAAAGGGTACGTGATTTTTTAAATAAGAATTAATAAAGAAGTTTTTAAGAACAATCAACAGCAGGATTGAGATAAGTGTGCTAATTATACGTAGTAACAAACTTCGTCGAATAAACAAAAACTCTATTTCAAATTTCATGTTTAATTATATTTCAGCAACAATTACAATGGATACCGCCTATCAGCAAAATAACGGTTTTCATTATAATTTTTAAATACCTATCTTCATTAGACATTCGAGAGCTAAACCACTACACCATGAAGGACTTTTCACACTCGATATCAAACCAATCCGAACCCAAGTCAGAAGTGACATCTAAAATTAATTTAATCAAAAAGGTCCAATTAGTGGCATGTGTCAAAATCTGTCGTAACCGAGGACGGGTGTTTTAATTTCGTCGGCGGCTCTTCTGATGTTTCGTAGTAAAGTTTTGGTCCCAGTTCAGTAATTACTCGGAACAAGCCCCATAGCGCTGCCCTCGTAATTGCTACGTGAATTTTCCGAACAATACCTTCGTCCAATCAGTTATGGTAATGAACTGAGCTGATACTGAAACAGATTTTCGTAGTTAAATATTAAGTTACGAGTTTGAAACTTTTTAAATGTGCTGTTGGGATTTTTTCTTTCGATAATCCAGATTGGAACGAACTTCAGTATTACGAAGACATAGTTTAGACGTTTATCTATATCAAGAAATATTATGCAGTTGGTTCTATAATGTGTTTTATGTATCAGCAACAGATACATTCAAACAAACTATAAATACTATTCATGAAAAATACTGCGACTGAAAACGAGGGACAAAAATGAATTATAAAATTTTCCCTTTACAGATTATAAAAAAGCAGTTATCAAAGATACTGTGTATGGTACACTACATACGGTACGGTACATATCATAGCAAAAAGCACACTTGTAAAAATGGCACACTATTGATTATAAGATTAAAAATATAATAATAAATTAAATTCGCCATGAAAACAAAACTACAATTCATAAACTAAAAAATTAACATAACATTTCTACATTACAATGTTTGCCTTCATCAACAGAAACAGAAATTATTTGACAACGACCGGAATATAACACATCGTAGGAAGTACAAACACGCGTCCCCCAGGGTACTTTTCCACATAACAGCACTAAAGTTATCACACGATTCGTTGAGCTCGCGCTAATGAAATTAACCCGACATTTACCCGGAGAACGAAACTGGTAATGTGATGTTTCCACTGTTAACCTAACAAGTCCCGGGAATGACGGACTCACCTATTACTCGAATGACCGTTAACTCAGTGACCGCGTAATATAACCTTACTTTTGCTTCCTGATATTAGGAGAATAAAAGGTTTAAAATATTTATAGGCTCTTGGTCTAGGATAGGAGTCACCAAATGATGAACCACTGTACAAACAGCTAAGCTATGTGGGGATTAGAAGCGGTAAAACGTAACGATATCTATGAAGCAATTATATCACACAAAACTTACTCCTTTTTAAAATACTGTTATTTTACTTTCATGCATTTTTAACGGGATCTAACCACGATATTTAATTAATTGAGTTGTCTCGATATTTCAAAGTTGTTGCAAACGTCATAATCAAATGAATATCGAGTTAAAATCCATTAAAAATGCATGAAAGTATTATAGAAAACCGCGAGTGCCTGAATAAGTTTACTGTTATTTTCATACTATTATTATTCCTTTGTATGGGCTACTAGTTTTTACACCATGATCAAAAGAGTTCTTTAAAGTGGATGTTATCTAGCGAGTTCTATTAATACTTGAATTTATTCAAAAAAATTACTAATTTTTTTTAGAATTTACAAATATAATACAAACTATCACTACTGAAAACTACAAAATTTTCCAGTAACATTTTCTCTGCTAGGGATATATAAACCTGCAACGGCCATAACCATTCCACGTCATGAAAGATCAAGAAGGAAAACATGTCTATAAATAATTCTGTTTAATCAAAATAAGCCGAATTCAAAGAGAATTAATGAAACTCATTATTGAAAGAATAAACAGAAGATATGAAAACAGCCTTCGGGCTTTCGCGTGCTAATATAACGTGGATTTTTCAGATTAATTAAGCTTAGTAATATTTAGACGTGAATGTAATTTGGATTGTTCCCGAGAGGGTAAACATCTATCTATTTATTTTCCTTTTCTGTTTCCATTCGTGTTTCTTTTGTTTTTATTAAGATAGGATACCATAATGATAGTATTAGGATAAGTGGTGATAAATATTATTTAAACATCGTGGAAAGATTTTTTATTAACAAAATGCAGATTTAAAAAAAAAGTTAAATTATAATTTTATTCGTAAATCGCTTTTTACTTGAATGTATGAGAAATGCTAAAAAATGCTAAGAAGTAAGTATGTTTCCATACGTATAGCTAACGACGTCACATTTCCTATAATTTCATTTGTCTAAAACATAATTGTTGTTATCAAAAAATCTCGACATGAATAAACTCGATACAAGAAAAATCGTAGGGATTTATAATAAACCTTGATTGGAAACAAATGTAAATGTTTAAATAAATCAAACAAAACAAACAAGCAGTATGTAGCTTAATCCTATTTTTCATCTTCAGTGGGGCTCTCAAATAATGAGTTTCGTAATTCTTTAGGCAAATCTTCTTTCGATCAGAACAGGGATACGGTAATCCATTAGATGTTTTTCAATTTCACGCAATGCATTATTTATAAAGATGAATTTGAACAAAGAAAAGCACCAAGGGGACAATTTTTTTTCATTACTTATTCACGTTGTTGAGGAATTTAAAATGATTCGTGTTTTGTTTAAAAACCGGTTTCGATAAAGTATTGATTGCTCAATGTCGAGATTGAAATGATGTTGGCTTAGTACATCGATGGGTCGATGCTGGTTGACGTACAAATTTTAGAAGTAATTGTGAGCAGTAAAATAAACAGGCCAATGAAAGATTTTTTTAAACTAAAAAAAATGCATAGTTACACTCGTATGTTTGTTGAAAGAGTTCATAGAGTTAAATTATTAGTATAGCATTTTTATTTGCTTTTACTGAAGGAAACTATTTCTACGTATAATTGTCTATCCTCTTATCTACTTTAATTCGTTTTAAATGTGTACTTTTTGTTTTATACAAAATACTGTAAAGTTCTCTCTCTTCTCTAATTTTCCAAGGAAAAAATATTAAATTCCAGTGGTAGATACTATTTCTTTAACTCTAAAACCGCATTAGGCCATGGCGTACAGTATCGTGTGTAAAAAATACTTTTGCTAAGATCAGTGAGATGGAAGTGAAGGCCTTTGAGGGTAGATAATAACATTTCAGGCACAGACGTCGCAGTCTGTCCACCAGCAGGATTTAGTTGATAGGGAACTATTATCAAAACTATCGATATAACTGGAACAAGTTTAACTGATTTATAGAATTTGTAGATGTGAGATTTAGAGAAGTTAAGCTTTAGTTTTGAGTTCATTACGTTCAATTTGCTTTTTGGAAAGTTGATGAATAGAGAGGACAGATGAGAAATAGTGTTTCGGATAGTCATTTATGTGTTATTTTTTTATGAGAATTTGACGTATGACGGTAATTATAAAATTGCTAGAATATTTGAACCATACTGACAACTACGATATTAACATACAGACTCAGCAAAATATTCTGAAACAATATTATTTACCAAAACAAATATCGGAGTATTCAGAATAAGATCCACAACTGAAAACTGGTTCGGAACCAGTGCCTTTGTTCTTGCGGATTAAACGCAGTGCGTTATCTGTTCGCAGGGTCTTATCGAGACCACACCTTTGACCCGGAGCATGGCCCCAAACTATATACACTACCGACGTCAACTTGAAGATACGTTTGTTTATCTTTGAGACACAAGAATACCTGGTTAATGTTGTTAAATTGAAATGTATTTTTCTTTCTCCATATTAAAGGAAAACTAGACTATAAAATGTTGTTGGGGAACCAAATAAATAAAAAAAAACGTATACTTGGAATCTTTTCATAAAATAAGAATTCACTATTTTATAGTACCTCTAAAATATACGATATACTTTCTCTTTTTGACAAAAGCCATAGGTACTTAATTAATGGTTATTTGATATTTCCATCGAATACCTACTAAGATTGTTTCATTGTAGTGTTTGTTGCCGTATTATCATAATTATCCTTTAAATGTAAGTTTGTCACCACTCATTAACCTTGATACACTCCAGAAAACTGTTGCACTGATTCTTCTTAAACAAAAGCAAGCAGAGAGTTTGAGGTCAATGCCACAAGAAGTTTCAATAGCCTAAAACAACAGAAAACTTTCTCAAATTGTTTTCGTACGCAACCGTTCTTGCGAACATTAGAGTTTATGCAAATAACGTTATAAGTTCTTACGATTCAACTTATTACGATTACGGCCCTTCACGTTGAACTCTAAGTCCCTAAGGTACACGTTCATGTGCGTACAATGGTTCTCGATTACATACGTACGTATGTAAAACACAGGTTTACATGTGCACTACGTAGGGAGAAAATGGTATGGTGCCTTTATTTTGCCCTGCGAGTTTTTGGTTAAAGGTTTATTTACTGTTTTAAAAACAGTGACTAAGAGTGTCCTAAGAGTGTAGACCTTATGAGACTGATATTCATTAATTCGAACGAGTGATAAGATAAAATTGAAAATGTTTACAATTGTGTTGGAAAACAGAATGTAAGTTCGTTACATCGCCTTTTTTGGAACATTGCCGTTCGTTACATTGCCTCCTCATATATTGCGCTTTATTGTGCATCGTTCAATTTTGTTTCTTAAATAACGTAGCCAAAGTTCTGCACGTGCTTCAGTTATAGGTTTAAAATTTTAAGAGGGGATTGTATTCAAAAGAATTGTAAATTTGTTAGTTTATTACATCCAAAAGATTTTTTTGATATTGCGAATATGAACTTCATAAATGACATCATACTGTTAATTTCCATACAACATTTGCTTAACGTATTCACATGTGGGCTATAAATCATGGCAGTGCGGTTCGCTTACCAGTTTCAATTTAACTTTTGGCCCAGCAGGAGCAGCCTTCTTGTTGTATGTGGTAACGTGTCATAAAACTGACTGAACTTATGTACTAAATCCGTTATGTGTCCAAAATTATGGTAATACACAAGTTTGTGTAATTTATATAAAGTTTGTTGTGAACATTGGACAAAGGTTGTGATTTTTGATGCAAGTTATATTCTATGAAATATCTTCACTTATTATACTTTCATACATTTTCAACGAGTTCTTATCACGATATTTAATTAATTGAGTTGTCTCGATATTTCAACGTTGTTGCAAACGTCATGATCACGAGAAGACTGGATACTGCGGGTCGATTTAAGAGCAAACAAATCTGTCTACCCTTTTTCTCGTTCGCTTTTATAGTATATATAGTTTAGTATCGAGACAACTCAATTAATTAAATATCGTGGTAAGAACCCGTTGAAAATGCATGAAAGTATTATAGAAAACCGCGAGTGTCTGAATAAGTTTATATCTTCACTTATTATTAGATTCAATATCAGTACTACTAGGTTTATTCTTATGTTTTTTCTAAAATAACAGTAACCTTCGCTTCCTCTTTAGTTACAATAAAACATGTTAATATTTAGAGCTCTCAATAATAGAGGTCATGCTAAATTTAATAGGATCAAAGTTTGATGAAAAAGGTTGTAAAAAAAAGCTAAATATTTTCAAATACCTTTTTTATGTCTGTCGTTGAGAGTCACATTAAGAATATAAGATAATATTAAAAGAAAACCACTCGGGGTATTATTTTTATTGGATTGCAGCGAGTTCGATTACTAAAAGACTAAAGAACGTTTCCTTTCAACAAACTTCGTTAATACTTTCATGCATTTTCAACGTGTTCTTACCACGATATTTAATTAATTGAGTTGTCTCGATATTTCAACGTTGTTGCAAACGTCACGACCACGAGAAGACTGGATACTGCGGGTCGATTTAAGAGCAAACAAATCTGTCTACCCTCTTTCTCGTTCGCTTTTGGGTGGTACCACTGGAACTCGAACTTTGAAGAGTCTTGTAGATACAGTGAGTGTGGTGTGTCGTGATGTGAGTGAACCCGTTGAAAATGCATGAAAGTACTATAGAAAACCGGGGGTGTCTGAATAAGTTTTTAAACTTCGTTAAAACACTATATAGATTACTTTCCCTCTACACAAATATATAGCGGTCATTTTCTAAAATAATTATCAATAACTCCAACTAGCAGAACTTACTCATAGTAACACATAATTTACTAACAGTACCGCTATCCCGTGGTATACCGGTGCATTACACAGGACGTCCGATTGTTGCGGTCCCGTCGTAATGGCTTTAATCCGATGCGGCTTTCGGCTTTTACCATTGTTTACCTGCGTCATGTACCAACACATTCATCTGCATTTATGTGCAGTTTTTGTTGGGATTGAAGGCTATTTTATAGGTTTTTCTAACGTATGTTTGGCTGTAAATTAGGGTTGTAGAATTAGAGTGTTTTGGTTTTAAAGATTATTGTAATGTTTGTACTCTGCTTTGAGTTGGTTTCCTCTTTAAAAGAGAACTAAAGAAAAGCAGTTTTATACCCTCAGTTATCACAAATATCAGCGATCAAATTAGTAACAATACTTAGTTTAAACTTAATTATTCTTTAATTTATTAGTCAAAATGCACTAATGATAGGTATGTGAGTGGTGAAAATTACGATAAATTTAATAATGAAAATATTAATTTAAACGAATGTAAAATGTAAATTACTTAAATTAATTTAAAATTAAAATGAAACATAAATCAAATAATTCAACAACACACGTTATTAATGTAGTCATTAAATAACAACGAGACATAATGGAACAAAACAATAAATTGGTATAAAATGAAACAATCGGTGTTACTATTTATGGCGTATAATTAACGAGGCAATGCACAGGAGACCCGACTAATTTGTCACGGCCAGTCGCGTAGCGGCCGTAGCGGCGTAGCACTGCTACGAGGCTACGAGCTGCTACATGTTGATTGCATTTTTTAATTAAAATTACAATGTAAAACAAGAATTAAAGTAGTGGATTATTTTTTACTAATTTATGTGACGGGCAAAAAAATATACTTCTTACTCGTGCTGTAAATGAGTTTGTATGTTTTATTTCACGTAAATATAAAATTGTGATGTTGTCAAAATGTTCCGTTTCAAATTTCCTAAAAAAAACATTTTTACAACGAATTTGTTAACTGTTAAATTGATCAACCATAGTTTCAATATTTTATAGTTAAACCTTACATAAAATAGCATACCATATAAAAATAAAATTGATTTAAACATGTAAATCTATTGCACTAAAAATCACGAAAAACAAACACCATTACAGACAATAGACTTTCGGAATTGTCCATCTATTGATCCGCGGGGTGTGGACTAAATATAAAGTTCAATAAAACTTCCCCTTTGCGATACGGAGACCGGGATTTATCGGGCTAACCCCATGTAAATAAATAAAGTGTAGGTGCATGCATTTCTTATGAGACTCTAGCGGACGCGTCTTGACTCGAAACTATCGATTCACATAACTTTATGATTGACGTTATTGTCTCTTACTTTATTTTTATGGACGTTAGTGACCGCAGGATTTTTTTGCGATTATTTTACGTTGTGATTTCATTTAAAATAACCTTTTTATATGTGTGGAATATAGCAGTATGAAGTTCTTAACTCTTGTCCATCGATAGTTAGTTTTTAATATTTTGTTTCAAAATGCTTCTAGATTTAAAATTACAAAGATCGAAAAGCTTATCTTACAATTTATAAAAAAAAAAGAAAAAAAAAAATTAAATAAAGAAATCATGAAACATACATCGTAATAAAGTGCATAATTAATTTTCCTTTTTTTTTATTGCGTGATAGATAAACGAGCCTACTAAATACTAAGAGCAATAACTCTACTCTATTTGGTACACTTCTAATCTATTTATGACGCCATTTTCTAACAGCATAAATTTTTGAGAAAAATCGTATCACATTAAACTTTGAAAAAACACCTTTCACGAAGCCTTTCAGTGCTAAAATGTAGAGCGAAAACTCATTTACGACAAAGCTTGAGTGCCTATTAATCACAACACAAAACCCACCAACGCGTTTTTACCTCTTCCGTCGATTTATCCAAGTCGCTTCGATTAGATTAAAATAAATTTAACTGTCGGTAAGCTGGGGTGATGTAAGAAATACGACGTCAGGTAGGCAGGATTCAATTCAATCAGCTCCCTAGGTGCCTTTCTCCGTCGATCTGATGAGATTGTTGAAAATCGAAATAGGTTGTGAAAAAACTTTCGTCCGTAACGTGGTAATGGATATTCTGTGTTTGCGTCGTGCGTGGAATATGTGACGAGGCGAACGATCGTTTTATCTGAACTGTTAGGTTTCTGGATTTTTAGGTGTTAGTGTAAATTGTGATGGGCTTTTGGTGCGTCCGCTTATTTTCGAGGCTCGACTCTTAAATATAAATTTAATTAGATTAATCTTCTAGAGCTATGTGTTGCACAGTAAATATCACTTATTGAAGTAAATATAAGACAATCCATTATTTTACCACTCAAAAATATCTTTTTATTTTGCAGAGATTATTATAAGGCGAGATTTGTTCATGTCTACATACCTAAAGTGTCCGCAGGTAAGTGATGTATCATGCAACGAAGCTACCTATTTACGGACAAATTTTTAAAACAATACAGCCGCTCGAAAGAAAAGAAATACAAACGTAACTGAAATGCAAACAAATCCCGCTTTCCTTGTTTCGTTTCTATGTTTATTTAGTACCGGTCGTTTCGAGTTATCGAATGAATTATCGTATCGTTCGATTACAGTTGCGAAAAGATCGAACATCAAAAAGGCGTGTCGACCGATCCGGCCGATTTGTCAACATCATTGCGGTTATCCTACTGTCGTCCAAATAAATTGGACCGGGTTTAAAGGTGCTTCAATGTACTCGGTAATGGATGAGATTTGCTTTGTATTTGACAATTCGAATGGATTTGTTTGTTTCAAAATTTTATTGATGACGTGTTTTGATCGGAATGTTCAGTAAATCTGTAGCGTTGGAATTTATAGAGTGGTATTTAATGTTGAAGGTTCAACGGCCTGTATTATAGTGTCTCTTTTGTTACGAGTACTGAAAACATAAACACAAAGAACTTTAAATATTGATTAACTTGAACCAATAATTGAATCTACGAAAAAACAATGTGTAACACTACAGTCTGACTCTGAACGCATCCTTACTGAACGCAACGCGAAAATGTCAGATTATATCCACCAATGACTGTTCGACGCCCGCGCATGGCCAGTAAAAGACGTCTAGCTCGAACGGTTACCAGGGAGATGGAAGACGAATAATAATTTAGTAGTTTGACACGATTCCTTTTGTGATTTTACTTTATATTAAACATTGAATTGTTTATAATGTTCATTATTTTTATCCCAATAATAGGCTGCACAAACTCCATTTAATAGACCATATCCAAATACTAACAATCCATAAATTCACATGACAACAACAAAACAAAAGAGACTTAAACCAGCTCACAACATCATACAGCATTATAATAACAACATCGTTAACGAACCTCGCATATTCAGCAACAATAAACAAAACACTACAACATAATTTTAGAACACAGACAAATAAATATGTTGGACTATCTGTCGATGTAAATTCGACGTTGAAACATTTAGACCACGTACTGCCCGAGGCCAGGGTTGTGAAGACCCTCCCTATGTGTACGGAATGCGATAAATACTAGGTATTTGTATCTGTTTGATGTTGTTTTTGCAATTTATAGCTTTGGGTATATTCTTGAGCAAATAACGTTACTTGGAATAAAGAAAGAATAGTATGAATGAACTATGTGATTTATTATTAAGCTGAAGATTGGACTCAGTCGTGTAATTTGGGCCTATGTTCAGCAGTGGACGAGTGTGGGCTGATAATGATGATGTGTTATATTAATCTGTGGAGCTAAATGACACTGTTTTAGGGTAAGGAGGTAAAGAGTTTGTAATCTACTTAATGTTAATAGTAATCTATACAATGCCCACGATTCTATAAAGTTGCCACCTGCTTAATTTCAAATACATTCAGTTCGTTTTTTTCATAAGATTCTTTAATTTTTTATAAACGAACAAAAATGCCTAAGATTTAACTATAAGTACTAACATGATAATTTCTAAGGAGTGTAGTCCTCCGATAGATTTCTGTGATCCAAAGTACTTAATTAACTTTTATCATAACTAAGAAACCCTTTATTTTGACTAATTTGATTAATGTTAACAATCAGCTTTAGTTGAGCCTGACATAGCGATAATAGATCGGGATGCGCATCGGGCAGTGTTGATCGATGTCACCATTCTACATGACGAGAACCTTGTGAAGGCAGAAAAAGAAAAACTGCCATTATATTTGGACCTGGCCCACGAGGTGACCGACATGTGGCGTGTTGAATCGACCATCATTGTTCCGATCGTTGTATCTGTGCACGGTCTAATAGCGAAAAGCTTCGACCGTCATCTAGAGAAGCTTTCGCTCCCCGGCTGCGTAAAGGGCCTGATTCAGAAGGCGGTCGTTCTTGACACGACGCGTATTGTGAGGAGTTTCCTCTCTCTTGAGCCCTGACCACTGATGGCTTGGGTCGTAGACTCCGCCTGCAGTGGCCCTCTGTTTTTTATATTGTATTTTTAAACTTTATTTTCTTGTAAATGTATTTTTAAAAATAAAATGTAAAAAATAAGTGAATAAATGAAAATACAGTAAGCTTACATAAATGAAACAAACATAAAACAAACTATGCGTAAATACAATATGAATTTATTATCGTTACCATATCTCGTTAGATTCCTTCAGTTCGCAAACATTCACGTTTCAACACTGAATTTGGTATGTCTCTATTAATATTTCATCGATACTGTTACGTACGTACAATGAAAGTCGGAGTTCCAATGCAGACTGATTTATTTTTCAACTACCTTACAATATATAATGTGCGGTGATCGCTATACATGACATCGTCCTCCTATAAATCTAAGCAATCTAAAAACTAAAACTTAATTAGATAATTTGACTAGTTTTATTTTTATGACATGTTATTTATTAATACGTACTAAACTAACATAAAACCCAAAGCAGTTCTATTTTTATTATATTATAATCTAATTATGTCACTAAAAGGGTTATTTAATAGCTTACATCATTATACCTACTGCATCTTTTATTTATTTAACAAAAGGTGTTCAAAGATTATGTTCTTTAATCTTTCGGATACAAGAGAGGGCAGCTCTTCGCGGTATACTCGACGGCGGTGGGGTGCGGGGTGATAACGAGCGGCTGTTATCCGCGGAGCGCGGACTCTCTGGACCGGTGTCATAGCTAGTGTCAGCTTCCTCCTCGCTGACCGAACGCGGACTCCCTTCCACTTCCTTCCCATTTACCGAACGAGGACTGCCTCCTACTTCTCTCACGCTTTCTAAAGTATTTCTTTGGGAATTTGTGGTTTTGTTATTTAAACTCGATAACGAATAACGTGTTTTTTTCCTATTTAACATCTGATCGATGTGGCGTTTATGTACGCGACCGTCGTCGGCTGCAACCGTGTATGTAACCGGACCGTCCCGTGATTTGATAACGCCCGGTGACCATTTGTGTCCACTTTTAGAGTAGTTTCTGATGTAGACCGAGTCACCATCAGCAGCTTCTCTCATGACACCGGCACCTGCGTTACTTCTCTCACTCGCTTGCTGAGCGTCGCGAACTATATCGGCGGTATTGGGGCGTAACAGATCCAGTTTTCCTTTAAGACGACGCCCAAACATTGCTACAGCCGGTTCCTTACCGGTTGTGCTATGTTCGCAATTTCTATACATAAATAAAAATTTTGATAATGCCACGTTTTCGTCTTCTTTTTCAATAATTGCTTTTTTAAGTACTTTCTTAATACTTTTTACAGCGTTTTCGGCCGCTCCATTGCTAGATGGGTGGTACGGCGCTACTGGTAAGTGTTTGATACCGTTCGCGTTCAAATACGCGGTAAACTCAGCAGATGAGAAGGGTGGCCCATTGTCTGTGACAATTTTTCTTGGAAAACCGAATCGCGCAAATAGTCGCCGTAGGTGATGAATAACTGCGGACGCTGATGTAGTACTGACTCGTTCGACTTCAATCCACTTGGAGTGAGCATCAACTATAATTAAATAATATTTATTATTGAATGGTCCCAAGAAGTCGATATTGAGTCTGTCCCAGGGTTCAGAAGGCCACGGCCACGAGTGCAGCGGTGCACGGGGCGGCTCGGCGCGCTGCGACACACACGCTTCGCAAGCCGCACACACACGTTCAATGTCCGCGTCTATTCTCTCCCACCAAACGTAATTGCGACTTATTTGTTTAATTTTAACGATGCCCGGATGACCTTCATGTAACTCTTGTAAAACCGTTTCGCGCAATGATGCAGGGATTATGACTCGATAACCCCAAACAAGACAACCGTGTTCTACATGTATTGAATCTTTTCTGTTAAAATAAGGCTTTTCTGATTCACATTTATTTTCTTTGGGCCAACCGAACATTACATAACTAAGAATCTTACTAAGTAATGAATCTTTTCCTGTTTCATTCTTAATTTCTTTAAAACTTAATGGAAAGTTTTCCTGGACAAAGTTTAGGTAACTACACTCATTGGATTTTTTTTTTGAATAAACATCGAGGGGTAAACGTGATAAGGCGTCCGCTAGACAATTTTTTGAAGAATTAATAAATTCTATTTCAAAGTTATACGCTGCTAATTTCACCGCGTATCGCTGTAGTCGACTCGCAGCAGTCACCGGAATACCTTTATTTTTACCAAATATATAGCTCAAAGCTTTATGATCACTTCGCAAAATGAATCGCCTACCATACAAAAATTGATGATGTTTAGTGACGCCAAATACTATAGCCAACGCTTCTTTGTCCAATTGCGAATAGTTAAGTTCGGGCGGTGAGAGGGTCCGCGAGGCGCAGCTAACGAGTCGCTCGGTACCGTCGTCATGTACCTGTGTAAGCACGGCGCCAAGCCCGTACTGACTACTGTCGACCGCAAGTATTAGCGGTAAATTAGCATCATAATGCGCGAGTACCGGAGAGCTGCTTAACATTTTTTTTATTTTAATAAATGATTGACTGCATTTATCATTCCAACACCATACCGTATCCCGTTTTAATAAATTGTACAAAGGTTTTAAAATATCACTCATGTTTATGATGAACCTAGCGTAGAAATTGACAAGACCCATAAAACTTCTTAATTGTGTCAAATCAGTAGGGGCGGGGGCGGCCACTATCGCATCAACTTTTTTGCTATCCGTATGCAGACCTTCTTTATCGATTTTAAACCCAAGGTATGTTACGGAATTTTGAAAGAATTTACATTTATTATAATTTATTCTAAATCCATTTTCTTTTAATCTTTTTAGTACTGCGCGTAGGTTTAAGGTATGTTCGGAATGATTTTTTCCAGTTATACAAATGTCATCTGCAAAGACCGTAGTAGAGGGGAGGCCACTGAGTGTTTCCTCCATAATCTTTTGGAAGTTCTCTGGGATACATTTAATCCCGAACGGGACACGCTTATATACGAAAGTGCCTATGTGAGTCGTGATCGCCGTCATTGGTTGAGAATCTTCTTCCAAAAGACACTGTTGAAACGCGTTAGATAAGTCTAATTTAGTATATTGCTCGCCACCGCCTAATGTAGCGAATATATCTTCAATACGCGGCAACGGGTAGTGGTAGTCTTTCAAAAGTGGATTGATAGTGACCTTATAGTCGCCGCATATGCGAATATCACCGTTTGCTTTAATAACAGGTACAATGGGTGTACCGTAGTCTGACCGGTCCACTTTGTAAAGAACCCCCTCGTTTTGGAGTCGGCTAAGTTCGCGTTCAACGCGCTCGCGCAGTGCTAGTGGCAGCGCCCGCGCCTTCACAAAAATAGGAGTCTTATCTTTAAGGTGTAGTTAATTCGTGTGTTACAAGTACCTAAGCCATCGGCAAACACATCGGGAAATTCTTGTTTTAACGTTTCTGCCATCGAGACCGTATCTGACATAGAATGGCATTCTAAGAAACTTAAGTTTAATTTCCTCAGCCACACGCGACCCAACAGCGGTGGACCTCCGTTATTAATAATATATAATTGTAATTGCACCGGCTCCGAGCCGCAACTAACATTAACCATTATATAACCGATGGTCTCGATGACGTCACCCGTATACGACTTAAAAGTTAAAACATCTTTATGAATAGGCAAACACATGAAATATTTATCATAAAAACTTTTCGAAATAGCTGATATTTTACAGCCAGTATCAATTTCGAATTTACACGGTATATTTTGAACACGAATTTTAGCATAATATGGGCCGTCGCCTTTGTTATTAATCACATCACTTAGCACAAAACAATGATTATCATTTGAATCAGAATCACTTTCGTTTAAAAAGTACTGACCTTTAAATGTTTCTTTCCTTTGGTTACCTTTAGTAATCCGACAAACTGATCGTAAGTGTCCCTTTTCGCCACACGAGTCACAAGTGTAGTGCCTGTACCGACACCGTCCCTCCGCGTGACCCAGCTTCCCACAGCGCGCGCACTTGCCGGGTGTCGCGCGGCGTGCCGGTGCTCGCGCTCCGCTGCCGCCGCTGCCGCCGCTGCCGCCGCCGCCGCCGCCGACCCGGTGTTTCGCGTCGTGTGTCCCGGGCTCGGCCTGCATGCCGCTGCCCGCCGCGCTGGCGTGCCGCTCCGCTGCCTCCAGCGCCGAAGCCAACTCCACCGCGCGCCTGTAGTCTATATTTTTTTCTGCAAACAGCCTTGAACGCATCTCTTCGCTGTAAAGTCCAGACACGAACTGATCTCGTAGATTTACTTCCAGCGTAGCTCCAAAATTACAGGTTTTAGCCAGGTGTTTCAGACCTTGCAGATAAGAGCGAATGCTTTCACCGTTCTGTTGCTTTCTTTGCCGAAAAATATGACGTTCTGCTATCTCCGATCTTTCTGGTTCCAGGTGATCTTTCACTAATTTAATAAGTACGTCGAGTGTTTTATCTTCAGGTAGGTCCGGTGCACACAGATCACACATTAGATCGTAGCATTCCGACCCGACCAAGGTCACGAGCGTTGCAACGTGGAGTCTTTGTTCGATGTCGTTGAGTTCGATGAATTGTTTCACTCGTCGAATGTATGCATCCCAATTTTGGGATCCAATAATAAAAGGTTCCACTTTTCCGATCGGCATTATATTACTTTTAATGAAAACACGCGTCTTTTTACGTTAAAACTGATTATTCTCGTCGCCAGTGTTACGTACGTACAATGAAAGTCGGAGTTCCAATGCAGACTGATTTATTTTTCAACTACCTTACAATATATAATGTGCGGTGATCGCTATACATGACAGATACACATATAAAATGTAATGTTTTTTATCTGGTATATTTTTAATAGGTCAAAATGTGAGTTTTCATTTCTGTGTCAAGTGTTTGAAAAGCTCTAGATTACCTACTAAAGTATGCGATACCAATGAGACTGGTCAGTTTATGCAAAGTTTCGATCTGAGTTGAAAAACGGTAGACCTCACTATACACTACTTAGGTATCCGATACAAAAAAATATTAAGCATATTTAAGAAATTGTGGCCGTGGTAGTTCAAAATATCATCAAGGTGTACCTTTTCAAAGAATTTTAAATTTGTTTTGTAACAAAAAAAAAATAGGTATGTATTTTTTTTTATTTTTCCTTAAGTACTCATGAGCAGGTCAACCTTTTGGCGCCTGCTTATCGTTGAATTTTGGGACACGTTGTACATTTTTTTGTTTTTAAAAACATTTGCTCCAGACAATGTAGTTTTTTATTGCCTCGTAGGCAGACGAGCTAACGATGTAGCTCTCGATCGAGAGTGGTTACCGTTGCTCAAGGACCTCTGCATTGCCAGGGGACACTACAATCTGTTATAATATGTTTATTATTATTTTGTGATAAATAAATTAAATATTTATATTCCTTTTTCAAAGCATACTTCTCTTTACTGATTCACAGAGTCAGTCTGACAGCAGTACTGCGCATTTGGGTACAATGATCCAGCGCGATTGCCCATTCGTAAAGTTTTCGGAGATATGACCCTGGGAAGCGGACACGGAGACGCTAACGGCCCTTTAGGGATGGAATGATGACGCCCGCTTATGTGAAGATCGGTCCTGTGCGGAATCACGCTACGTTTCAGGCGACGGTAGGACTGAAATAGTTATGTTTTGATTAAATTTTAACGGTTTTGTGAGCATTGAGGAGTGGGAGAATTATAAAAAAAAAAATCAGGTAAAAAATAAACTTTGGTATTATATAAAATGTAATGGTATATTTTCCAAATTGCTAATCTAGTTACAGATCGGAATGTTAGTCGTATTATGATTTCATAACCACTGATGAAAATACATACTGTGATTTCGTTTGAGAAATCGGGGTTACATAAAATAGCATTATTGTGATATAGTTTTGTTAAAAAATATTATGTCAAATCAGATTAGCTACTAAGATAAATCCAACAAAAATAAACACTTCAGCTCTACACCGTTCGTAAAAACCTTTTCCAAAAGCAAGCTGCTTTTTCCGATAGAACAACCAGATTAAATCCTACATGAATTATGTAGGTTACGTGTGAGACAAAAACAATAGTGCGGATAGTTGGAGAGTCGGAATTACACCACATTAGCGGATGTTACAAAACAAGCCAAAGGATTTGCGGCGAGATAACTGCTTTCATGTACTTGTTTGTTGTCTTGATTTAGTGGGGTAACCACCTCTGTTGATTTACTGTGTCTTGTTACATTTTGTTGATTTAGCACTCGGCTGCAGATTGTTTTATTTCACGTACTGGCTATGGGATGAGCTCTTCTCTTAAGTGGGAAACGCAGAAGAGGAGAGCGCTATATTTTGTCCTTCTTCATACGAGGTTTGAAGAAAGTCCTTAAAGGTCGTAGGTAGTGTGCCTAGATGGCAATAAAAAAGTCATATAGTAAAGTGAATTCGGAAGTGCTGTGATCACTTTTAGAGGTGTAGTGTCTTTTACTGAGATGACGTCTTGAAAGAAGTCTTTCTAGAAGAAGACATCCTAGCTGTTACAGTTATTTGTTATTGACTAATTTCCTTGAAAAATCATAGTATCATGATTGCACATAAATTGGATTAGGTACATGTAATTGAACGGTAAGTTATAAAATTATATGTAAGATGTTGTTTTATTACGTTACGTAGTGTATGAAAGTCAACTTCAGAGACGGATGAAACACAGCACCGTCAACCTTTCAGACCCTTTTCAGGAATCTCAAATCAAGAAAAGTTAACTCTTATTCCTCGCAACGCTAAACTCGAATGCGAAAGCGTGAAACTACTTTTGTAAAAGCAAAATTATTTTACTTTATCTATAAATAAATAGATTAGTACACACTATTCAATAGTGTATATTATTTGATGAATGTCTTATCACGAGGTAGTATCCTTTATAAGCCACTCACATTAGTGGATTACAAGCGAAAGCTTTCTCCGTTCCTAAGGCGACCTGTAATCGGCTTTCTGACCCTTCCGCATAAATGAAAGGAGAACAGGATCGGAATCAATACAAAGTTATGAATGGTAGGCGCCGGTGTAAATTGATTCTAACTTCAAAAGGTTCACTGTTAATTAGTGTTTAGTTAAAGCAGTTTGGAGATAATTAAAGTCCAATATTGCTCAGTCGTTTCAGTGGGATTAAAAAATATCAAGTTATTATCTATCATTATTAATGTAAAATGATATTCGTGAAAAACTTCTTTTAGTTCGAGGAATCATTTAACTATTACTCGGTCGCTCAAGTGGGCCATCTAGGAATTGAACCACACGATAACCTCCTAGTCCCCGTTCTCACTCTCCAAACCCAGATTTAGGCCAAAACTAAGCATAATAATATTACGTTACACACTCATCGCAGAAAAAACTTTGACGACCAACAGTACTTTTTTCAAACGTATATTTAGAAAATGGGAATGTATTTTTATACTTGTTTACATACAAAAGCAACAATAATACCCTGATAATCGGTAGAAAATTATTAGAAGTGAACCATGTTCAGCAGTGGACGTATAGTGACATAATGATAATGATGAATAACGACCTCGTCAGAGCTATAATAAAACGTAAAAATACACGACAATTACAAACAAACATTTCCATATGTTTGAATACAGTTGTAAAGTTATTCATTGTAAAATTATATTCTGTTATTCATAAATTCATATGCAAATTAGACCCGAAACAACAATGCTATGTAAACTTTTCATTGTTAATACAGATAAAGTACTTTATATGTTTGTAATGTATCATAACAGTAACTTATTTTATCAACACTTTCTGAAATGAATACTTATATTTTTGTTACTACGCAAATAATGAAGAACAGATTACCTTTTTTCATATTTTAAAAACATGGTTAAGTTTTGGAACGAAGTTCCTTATCGCGCGTTATCGAAAGAGGGCTAGACGGAAATTCTTATGAAAAAGTTGTCACGACACTTTTTTTGTTTTAGATGATTATCGCTAGATGGCGCTGTGATTAAAATAATTAAAAAAAAAATCCTTATTTTGTTTTATATGATTAATGCTAGATGGCGCTGTGATCAAAATATTTTATTGTCTCTCTCTCTCTCTTTCTAGAAAGACAGTCGTTTTAAAGTAACTAATTATTATAACTTAAAAAAATAAAATTTTATTACAATTCCCTCACTAATTAATCGAAAGGAACTTCGTTCCATCCGGGTGTACCTTGACACCTCCCCCACCTTTAAACTTTTAAGTTATTCCCAAAACTTACGTAATATTTTGTCTGCTACTATTTCGAAATGTTTGTTCTAAATTAGTTTTATAATACTAAAATATTTAAAACTTAAGTATGTAGGGTATGCTATTTTTCAATCGTCTTTAAACTCGATGTTACTTTTAAGTATCTACCGTGACAATTACACCTACAGCGAAGCTACCATCTATGGAAATCATTGTAGATAACAGCTATATAAACCATTATTAATTAGTTTTCTTAATATTTCAAATAACTACATCTACAAAGTAATCATAAAGACGACGATAAGATAACATAAAATACGAACTAAAACGTCTGTTTTACTATATAACACAATCTGTACGCCAACGCGCAAGCAGTTGTGGAAAATGGATCGTAAATAATAGAAGGTTTTGAGGCACACGTTCAAACCTTTTCCTGTATTTATGTTTCCCTTTCACCGCCTTTTACGTGCTCAGTTTTAACTTCCACGCCTCCCTTGTTCAAGCATATTTCTGACCGAAGCTTAGTTTTCGTTCTATTTTGTCTTGAGTTTTGACTAAGTTTACATATAATAATCCCATAATTTTACCCCCCCGTAGAACGGCCAGCCTGTGTCAAGTCTTCGTCAACTTCTGTACCAACCCATTACTGCCCACTGTTGGGCTCAGGTCTCCTCAGCAGAGGGATTAGGCATAGTCCACCACGCTTGCCCAGTGCGAATTGGGGACTTCACATATCTTCAAAGGATTTAGAGTTTTCCTTCACCGTTTATAGTCAGTGGTGTTGTGAAAAAAGGCACATAAATCTGTTTCACATTTAGATTTAGACAAGCACAAGTCGGTACAAGTAGGTACAAGCCGGCCGGATTTGAACCCGCGACCTCCCGTACGGAAGAAAGCGCTTCAACCACTCGGCCACCACGACTTCGTCAACTTATTTGACCGAAAACTTATTTAACTTATCTGGCCGAAAGAATTTCTAGAAGAGTGCAAATCTCTAACACAATTTAAAACATAAAATAATCATTTTCACTTTGGATGTTGTTGATGTCTTTTGAGAGAAATATCAGTAAAATGTTTTAATAAAACGATTCTTATATCACCTTTTACAATAAAGTCATGACGGCTAAAAGAAACATATACTCTGAGTAAAAGATGTATCTTATTGAGAGTTAGACGTTAGAAGTAAGATTGAAAAGAAAATTTTAAGATCCTCGTCAAAAATGATAAGCGTACAAGCAAATAAAAATAAACAAACAAGAAGTTTGAAACTTTGTAGATTTTAAAAACAAAGTTGAAACTGGCGCGAAACTGCTAGTAAACTTAAAAGCTGGTTAAGCTCGGCTGCACACTGCTTCAAAATTTGACCAACTAATGCTCAAAATTTTTATAGTCATCTATAGTAGTTTTATCATCATCATCACTTAGCACTACTCACCTCTTCATAAAATCCAATCCAATATACGACTCTAGTAATCCATGTTTTACTCTCATTAAAAGTAACACTATTTTTAAAAGAATTGTTTTAACCGTTTTTTTAGCTTGTAGAAATCACCGGATTCCCATCCTGTGGGTATTATTCATAGTTATAGTAAAATGTAATTAATGAAAGCCTTTAAAAAAACCAAAATATTAAGTCAATATTAATTCGAATTTTAACACAAACCTACTTGTATTCTAATCAATAATAGTATTTATAATATTTTGACCAATTTACCATTCAAAATATTATAATTACCATGGTTGGTGCTAGTAAGATCCCGTATGTTCACGCTAGTAAGCCGCCATCAGACAGCACCTTGGAAGGCACTCTGACGAAATTGGAAGAGAAAATAAACAGAAAAGTTCACGTACAAGATTACACCTGGATGCAAACGCAATTTCGGCAGGTGTCGTGTCTGCGATTTTCAATAATCTGAATAAAAGTAAATAAAGTTGCATGCGAACCAACTTGTGAGTTCAATTTCAAATGATACAATTATAGTGGAGTTGAGATTTGTATTTATTTAGCAGTCTCGATATTGAGACTGTCTCAAGAGGACTCTATACTACTGAAATGGATTTCAGAAAAATTGATCTCTTCTGTTGCTTATTTTCTTCGCAATCTTTCAATATAATGAGTCAGTAGATTAAGATATTATAACAAGATTGTTGTTTGTTATCACGATTCAAACACGACGCCACATCATTTTTCATTGGTAAAAATGTGCTAAAGGATCTAGTTTTATTTTAACTCATGTATTTCGTCTTTACCTTTTTTTTTATAAAAGTAGTACTAACCATTTCAGAGCACAAAAACACACTCCTATAGAATACCACCACAACAAAACGAACCAAAAACTATACCAAAACCTGCTAACGAACATTCGTCATGTCAACAACAAATGCGCCCAAACCAGTCACAGTTCATGTTGAATTAAAGCCACTGGAATCCTTACAAAACTGGAAGGCTCGGCTCCAGGTCAGTTTTCCCGCGGGATGATGAAGGCGCGTAATTTACTCTGTCCCCGGTTACGCTGTGACAGATGGCTATTCGCGACGCGTTTTACAAAGAGTCTAAAACAACTTAAGATTATGGATGTGGTAGAATGAAACTTACATGCTAAATACGTAGAAATAGTTAGACTTATGACTGCCTAAGTGAGTCCTATAGTAATTATTAGGAAAGCTGTATAAATGTTGAGTTATTTCAGATTTTTGTCCAATCAGTCAGTGTCCCAATACTAATCCAATTATTCGTGAATAATGCTCTGTCTTCCTTAGTCAGAGAGCTTTCAAGGCGACTAATATCAAATAGTGGTCATTTATGAACTATAAATGAAGCATGGTGAAAGGTAGTGAAGAATAGTGAAGAGACTTGCATCGTAAGAACAACTGTTTACAAATCATATATTCAGAATATTTTTCTTCTTCATAGATCTCTTTGGATATTTTTGTGATATTACTCAGTGATATTATAGTTTAAATACATCCAAATTTTAAATGCAAAGGCTGTCCCGTGCCTTGTCCAATTATATTCATGTGACACATTTCGTAACTCCCAATCCAAATGTAGGGCTCATTTACTAAAATATCCGGAACATCTGCGACCTCATGACTGTTTAAGAAGATTTATCATTTGCGTTTCAAATGTAACATCCAATTTATTTAAATGAAACCACTCTGAATGTTTCAAGTTGAAACCGAGTAATTTACGATGATCGTGATGAGCAAAGTGATTTGAATTAATGTGTGAAGTTTTTGATAAATTCTATTCATAATAAGCGCACATTACAACTTACTTTACATTAATCTACATAAATAACAAAGTGTAAATAACTTTGTTGTTGAACTGATGTTCAATAAGTGGACTGTATATTATTTTAGATCTTTATTGGTTCTTAATTACTTACAATAGACAAAAACTAATGAGTTATACAAAATAGGCGTGTTCTCGTCGGCCGCAGGTCGCAAATTAGAAAAGTGTCATGGCGGCCCCTTTGCGGAAACGGAAGGCACATTAAAAACCACGTTCAGAAACTGAACACACTTGTATATCTAGAATCTTCAATTAAATATACTGTTCCTAACCAAGCGTTCGAAAATGGTGTCACAAAAATATAATCAATCAAAAACCTCTGGCCTGGCTTTACTCTTTCCCTGCCAATATGAAAATTAGCATTTATTGACTGGATTAATAGATATTTGCATTAAAATACGGAATATTGTGATCAACACAAGATTATTTCAGTTAGTGATGTAGTATTTGGTGCAATTTTTACGCTAAAAAAAATGTTGTTAATTTTGATCAAATCTTATAAAAATAAATCCAGCTTTCGAAATTAAGTTTGTATTTATTCCATGAGGTTCAACGTTGAAACTATGCAGCAAGTTAAACCTTCTGCTTTTTCAGTTTGACTCCCACATAATATTCTAGTTTATAGAAGAAGGAAGGAGAAATTAAAAATCGTACAAAAAAAAGTCAGAACATATTTAGAGTAACACAGTATTACAAAACTTTTCTTCTTAACTGCAACTGAAATCGAATTTGCATTATTATTTCGATTCTTGAAACGTACAATACAAAAAAACACACTTATTGTTACTATAATATCAGAATTGTGTATTTATTTTTATTTTAAATATTGAAACAGAGTCAAAGCAATAATCCGAGGCGTCGTTTTCTTATTTCCGCCGTCCAATAAACGGGATTTGATATTCAAAATGAAATAATTTCCTGACTTTGAGCACAGTCAAGTGTGAACATGGAATTTTATTATTTTTTTGTTTACCATACCAAATATAATATAAAGAAACAATTATCAGAAAGTTCAAAGTTAGAACGTAGAAGTGTATTATTTTAATAGATAACATATTATAAGGTTCAAAAAGTACGTGTGTTAGTTTATATTGATAGTGAGCACCACAATATCAATGTTTAACTTAACTATTTGTTTTTCGAAGTATACTACGTGTTTTCACATTCCAAACAGCAACGAACACAAATAAACTGAGTTCGTTTGTTATTTTTCTGTTAAAAGCCTTTTCAATTTCCATAGAGCACAAAGAACGTAAATTTTCATTTCAAAAATATCAGGCATTGTCTCTGACCGTGTCTGAGCGTAGATAGTGTCCTCTTAGCGAATGTTCAGTGTTGCATTGACGATTCCCCGTATCAGGGCGCCTCACGCCGCCTCCTGAAGCGAATTATCCAATAAACATAATGAAAATTTAAGCCTACAGTCGCTGACGGCCGAGACGTCTCCTCCAGATAATCCCGCGTCGGGTCTCAGCCGGAATAATACGCAAATTAGACTGAAATGAAACGGATTGCTATAATATCGACGGCTGCGGTCGTCGGTCGCCCCTCTGTCAATTGTTGGCGTACGTTGATGTCGGTTGGGTACTTGATATGGTTTAAATGGTGTGTTCTATTGCGATTCAAAATTTTAACGTTATTTTCCAATTTATATAGACTTTGGTTTGTTATGGATTGATTTTTTTTTGTAGGAATAGAATACTACGTACAAAATGATTTGTTTTTTTAGGAAAATATCTTGAAACTGATTTTTTGATAGTAAATCTATCAGTTTGAACTGAATTTTATTTCTAAAATATAAAACAGAAATAACCAGTCAACACGTAGCGTAATATAATAATCGTCCAATATAAACAAACACGTAACAAGCATGCAACTACATCGAGTAATTGATTACGTAAAATTAATTTCGTACATACGACGTGACATGATTACCCTAATCCGGTGGACTCGTTAACGAATAAAACATTTACACGACCGGGAACGGACCGCCATGAATATTAATACTTTCTACCTGAAAGTTTATTTCATTAGTAGACCTGACGAGCTCTGAGTGATGGATGTTTTACATATTGTTTAAGTGCGTAATTTAATTAGACAAGTTATGTTCTTGTAGCGTAACTGTTGTTTATTAATAATGTTTCTTGTTTAATCGCTAGAGTTTTGCCGGATCCCCTCGTGTGTGAACCTGCAGTTTGGTTGGAATTACTGGTTTGTTTATCTTTTTCCTAATGATTTTTATTTATAATACAGAATTTGAGTGACCGAGCTTTTTGTCTTCTTTCTATTTAACTGAATTATGCTATGACTGGCTTTTGCCCGCGACTTCGTTCGCGTGGACTTCAGGTTCGTCCCGTATTATCAAAAATTGTAGCCTATGTGCTATTCTGATGTATAATCTATATTGTGGTAAAGTTTCATTCAAATCCATTCAGTAGTTTTTACGTGAAAGAGTAACAAACATCCATACATCCATCCATACTTACAAACTTTCACCTTTATAATTTATATTAGATGACCTATGCTATGTTTTTTATGACCTATTTGTATCCAGCTGATTTTTATTATGTTGTGAGAAGCAAATGTACTTATGCATCTACTGGTGTGTAGTCATTACTCGACGGTTTAGCTCTTTCTGTGTGCGTTACATACATAGTCCGTCGCTCATCGCGATGCAAAACATTAAAATATAAACCACTTTTTTAATTTTCGCAAACATGCACGGGTCGGGTGTTCTATGGGCTATTACTTTAATAAGCTGTAATTAAATTCGTTGGCAACCGTGTACGGTGTTAACAATGTGCCGACTCAGTATCGCGGTGCGCACGCTTTCGTAATTTCAACCGCGTTTCCCGACTTTGTGTAGTGCTGTGTATATTGGGCCATTGGACAAGCGACTGTCAATGATCTATCAGAAAATAATGAGCACTATGACTTGTCCTTCTTTAAAGGATGAAGGACAATTCATCATAAATAATATTCTTAAAGGTCGGTCGTAGATCGCGACCCTTCCGTGTCTCCTGTCATTGCAGAGCTCTATGAGCGTTAATAACAATTCACGATCAGGTGGTACAATCGATAGCCCGTCTACTTACAGTAATATAATAAACATAGTAAACGGCGTAGTATAGATTTATGTTTACCTTATTAGGCGGTGCAGCGGCCTATACAGGCTAAATATAGTGTCAATAATCCTTCTGTCTCCTTCAAATCCTTCTGCCTCTTTGTAATGTAAGAATTTGAATTCAAACATTTGAAGTCAACCAAATTATACTATGAAATAAGTTTATAACCAACAAACCATTCTCAGATTGGAGGACAATTTTCTCCTCAATATTAATCGTTCAAATTAGAAAGATAATTTTTATTGGGGTTTAGAGTAGAGCGCAAACATTCTGTCATTTAATCTAGTTCGTTTTTCTCGTGGCCTCAACTGACGTCAATAGAATGTTTCATATACACAAGAATCCAGTGAAACTTTCGCACGTACTCAAAATAGCGATCTCCGTTCAATCCGGAAATATTCTGTAAATGGCATGCTTGTGCTATATTAGCGGCAAGAAACGCGAAAATGGTAGTATGTATTTAATTTGATGTTTTGGTAGAAACATTCTTTATACTGTTGAAGTTCTTCCTGTTCATAGATTAGGTGTGTTGAAATAGAGAGTAAATAGCTAAAATATTATGAACTAGATAGTGAAATAGATAAATACTAACTGGGGAGAACCTTTGTTCAGAATAGGACTTGAACAAGTTGATACAATTTAATAGTCATTAGTAGCATTTAGAGAAATTGCAACAGCTTAATTTATATTGGAACGAAATTCCGTATCGCGCGTTGTGAAAGGGGGCTAGACGGAAAAAATTCTTACGAAAAGTTGTCACGACACTTTTTTGTTTTAGATGATTATCGTTAGATGGCGCTGTGATCAAAATCTTTTAAAACACGTTCCTTATTTGTTTTAGATGATTATCGCTAGATGGCGCTGTGATAAAAATCTTTTAAAACACGTTCCTTATCGCGCGTTACGTTAGGAAAAAAAAATATAAGATACCTTTTAATCGAAAAGAACTTCGTTCTATTCGGGTGTCCCATGACACCTCTCAAGTTTTTTTTTATTCTTAATTGCTACTTATATTAAGCTGAAGAGTTTACTTGTTAGTTTTGTCACAGGAACCACTGGTCCGATTTGAAAAATTATTTTAGTGTTGGATGGTTTATCAAGGAAGACCCTTTGTGACGCAAACGAAATTTCACGGATTCTGTTCATAGTCTTTTCCAACTTTACTATTTTCGAACACTATTTAACGCGTGAAACAGCAGTCATAACAATAGGACGTATTTAGGCAATAAGATAAACTTCACGTTCAATCCCCTATCAAATGTTCCTCTAACGAAAACTTAAAAGAATTTCCTACTGCAGTTCGATAGTAAAACTAGTTGCAGTTATTTATGCGGCCACAAAACCGGAACTCGTTCGGTTTCGAGCCCCTGAAGATCAGGAAATGCAGCCATTATTTCTTTGGCTATCTCGTGGAATATCTTACGTTTCACACTAGTTTCCACTGCAGTAGAGATTTAGGTCGATAGATGAGTATTCAATGGCTAGAAAAAGTAGATGATATTTGAATTCACTGTATGTGAGTTGAATATTTGAAAATTGGAGATTTTGAGCCTTATCTTGAATTGAGTTAATAAATCCAGTATTGTGTAGTGATGACACACACATTTAATTTTTTGACAATTGTAATTTAAATTTACTATGTGCACAGCATAAGATAGTTTGTGCAGTTCAATAATTTGTCCTGAATTATTTTAATTTTATCGAAGGTATTTCTGTCTACTAATTTTGGAGAAAGATTTAGTTAAGAAAGCGCTATTAATTGTCGTATTATTTCAATATTTAAGTCTGAAACAAACGTTGGTAAATTACTTCATTTATGAAGCACACATTTTGTCATCTAATTAACAACTAAAAACCTCAACAAGACAAATTCACCTGTACACAATTGCAAGAAATTTTATTACAGTTCACATTGTACCACGAGACATGTGCATCAACAATAAAGCTATAAAAACTCGGAATTACGACGAGCCTATTGTTGGCGCAGTGGAGTGCTCTCGCAAGCTCTTCGCCCAGACAATATGCATACACCCCTCGTGTACCGTGCACAGAAAAATTTCTTCCGACTTAAGACGGGTAATGATGGCGAATATACTTGCAATATTGTCATATTGCCTATTGTTATCGCACTTACGACCATGTTGAGTGCCATATTATGTCGTGATATATAAGCGATGTTTTTCAGATGTTATGTGTAGTAGGTATGGAGGAAATATTCGGAGATGGATAGAGAATTTCGTGCGGTGACAGATTTTTTCTGCGTAGGTAGGTACGTATCTTTAAAGCAAAATATAATAATAGTATTATATGACTGATGCATATTAAATCAACTAAAAAATAAAGTTATGATACGTATTGTTACACGTATGATACGTATCGAAAAAAAATACGTAGCAAAATCTCCACTTACTGTCTACCTTTGGTGACTCATTTTAAACCACGTTTTAAATTTGTCATAAAATAATTATTAAAATTACTAAGAAATACATCATCAAAATATTTAATAAATAATTCTGTGTCTGCTCTACCAAAAACAAGAACTAAACTAAGTATAACAATTTTCAGATTGTATGTAGAATTTTTTTTCAAGCTTTCATACTTACGCAAGTCAAACACGAATCGCTTTCAGCACTACCAACATCAACTTAATCCACTTTCCTTCACCTAGCAACAATAGTGGATTCGAAAACTGGCTGACAACACCGACCCATGCCAAAAAACCCGCGTATGCCTACTTAAACGGCATTTATATTCATATCACCGTGTATTTACATTCCGCCCGGCTAAGGTTCTATTTTTAAGGGCATTTCGTTACGGTTTTGGGTATAAAGCTCCCGTTTGGGTTCCCTAAGCCCTTCATACGTGAGCCGATACGTAACGGATTCTAATCAGAAATTTTAGATTTAAATCGTTTCGCCTTGAAGTTGTGGTTTTGAGTTGTACATGTTTTGAAGATAGGTGAAATAGTGAAAATATCAGCAGTAGGTAATTGTTAGAAAATCGAATAAAAAAAATCCTTATATGGATTATCTTTAATGACATAAAATAGGTGTACCTAAAGCGTCCCCTTCACGAACGTATACTACTTAAACAAAGATGACCGATGCCCAGTAGTCAAACTGCAGCTATACAGTACAAATGACAACTATGTTATATTTTACACTATCAGAACTGCGCAATGTGAGCAAAAGGTCGCATGTGACTCAAAAGGGGGTAGTTTCGATCTAATTTTAGCTTTAAAATTATCATAATATCGCCTACAAGACTCAAGTAACGTACTTTTTATTAGTAAAAATGTGGCGACCAATACCGCGCGAGATCCTGAATCGCGGTGATGACATTTTGCAACGTTCGACACATATATACGACATCTGAAATCTACTACAGTGGGCTTTGGTCTGACCGAGCATACACTACCTCGCCCCGTCGGAGACCTCCCTTTGGCCTAATACCACTGAAAGACCCCAAAATTAAATCAGTAGATCCAAAGATTACCCCCTCAACGTCACAAACATCACATCTTTAAATATTAGTATAAAGCCATTCAATAAGTGCAATACTCAACTTCAACAAACGCTACAACAAAAAAGATGCTCCAACTGTATTCAAGTCTACTTTTAGTGTTCAGAAATAGAAAAGAATACTACAAACATTACAAAAGGAACGGAACAAAAAGTTTAAAAGAACAAATTCTAACTAAAGCCGGGATTACAGTCACGACATACAATTTATTCGGAAGAAATACAGAAACACTTAGCCGTACTGAGTTTCTTGAAAGCACATTTCTATGTAAAATAGTCGCGTTCAACAGTATTGTAAGAAATTGAACTGCTTTTTAGTACACTTAAAATTGTCGTCGACGTAACGGTGATTTCAGTAGATTTTTAATTCTAATTAGTAGTTAAATCCCAGTACGAAGTAATGCTATTTAATTCAATAAACAAACAGCTGTCGTTGGCTATTTTCTTAAATTTAATAAACTATCGCTAGTTTAAGATTGAAATAAGAAAAGCAATGGATTAAATTAACAGAAACTATTCTACAAAACAACTGCTGAAAACCATCAAAAGAAGGAAATTGGAGTATCTGGGGCATATCATGAGAAGCCCGAAGTACGATTTGCTGTATTTGATCGTACAGGGCAAGATCCAGGGGAAGAGAGCTGTAGGTAGAATGAGAACATCTTGGCTGAAGAACTTGCGCCAGTGGTTCAACAAAAGCACTCGTGCTTTGTTTACGGTACGTTGTTTACGTATGGTACGTTGTTTTATGTAACTCAAAACAAAAACAACGAAGAAGGTCCAAGAATAGCTAAACTGAAGCCAAAACAAGAAAATCACGAAAAGCTATCAGATTCCTAACAGATACTTGTTAAAGAGTATCGATGTTCCTGTAATAGAAACCGGTGATAATGGGATTAGTCCGATATTAGTTGGAGAAAACATCGTTACGAAAGCAATTTTGGGTTCGCATATTGGCTATTAGTACGTTGAACTGGTTTTGTGAGCCGTTTTTGATAGGTAAACGATAAATAATTGGATTTGTCTATACGTTTAGGAATACATCTTTGAAAAATAATATGCAACATTTGTGTGTAATCAAGAAGGTACACATTTTGTGAGTTTGTTTTTGAGCACAATTTTTTCCACTCCAGTTATTATTAGTCAATTTAGATCCATTTAAGTAAACCGCATCTCAGTTTTGTTAAACATTTTTATACTTTTGAGTAGCGTTTAAACATCGATATAGTGCACAAATAAAAAACGTAATGTTTTTAACCTCATCGGTGTAGCAAAATTATTTGGAAAAATAAATATTTTAGTAAAAGTAACAAATAACTCAAGTTTCAGGGAGCCTCGGGATTGTAAAACCTTTCAGAATTTCAACTTGATACTTTAATTAGATTGGAACAAATTTATATTTTTAAACATAACGCCTCTTTAACACATTCACAAGTTTCGCACAAGATACACTTTTACATTTGAAAATCTTTAAAAACTTTGAAGACCCAAAATTTGTTCTATTATTTCACAAAGCCAATTTCGAACAAAAATACGTGAAATTTACGAATCGTCAGCACACCTGCGCGTGAATAACGTTTCCACATTTCCGTCTAATATCTTTAATAAATCTTGCCGAACTTCTGAACATATTCATACAACTTTTATGGGCACCGATGCCACGGTTTACCTTTGAATACATTAAAACAAAACTTTTCCGTATCGAAATAGCAACCGTAATTACGATATAGCGGTGATCTCGATACTAACAATGTTGAAGTTTTTGTTTGTTTGTTTTAACGTGTATATGTCTTTTGTCTAAGTGAAGTTTAAAAAAATGTTATGTTAAATAGTGTTTTCATGCAGTGTTAGTCGGTTAGTAACTAAATTTATTTTGATATTGTTTTGTTAGAAGTTTTGTTTGTGAAGACCGATATTAAGGATATAGAACATATGAGCAAGGTTTTAGATCCAAAGTTCTGAATTATTTGTTAAAACGTCTATTATAATCTGAGGCATAAATCGCACAAACCCACAGATAACAGCTAGTTTTCAATAAGTTTCGCTGAAAACCCGTTGAATAATTAAAATAGTTGTTTAAATATGAACACTGACCGCATATTTTCGATACACTGTGCTTAATTAAAACGAAATTCATAACAGAAATACGTAACGTTATTTCATCGTAATTAAAAACAAAACAACACCGATGCGGTTAAAATTGACAAACAATGAAAAAAGCGCTTAAAAATTCTGAAACATATTAATCAAAAGTTATTCAGTCCGGTTTTTTGTAAGCAAAGGGTGCTTGTGAATGGGACCCCTTCCAAATATTGGTTTTTGTTGGGCAGTAAGAGCCAAACCGTGTTTCCCATTTAGAGCGCCACATTCACGAAATCTTGGTCTGGATAAAGGCTTTTACTATGACGTTTTATAGTGGCACGTCATTAAGCCTGGAATATAAAGTGAGGGAATGACAAAACATGAATTAATTTGAGATATGTCGCACGGTACGATGAACACCCCTAATGTGTGGGATATACGGGCGCGATTTCAAATTGGCCAACTATTTTATTGGTGGATATTTGAGTTTAGCATTAATAGTTCTTCGTAGATTGGTAGTGTTAGCTTTTGGAGTGTTAGATTTTGTTGGTGTGTCTTTTTTAATTATTACATAAGTACACGTGTGTGCCGTCAACCTACAAAGTACCGTCGTACTTTGTAGTTACGGTCCATCAAAAATGTTCGATTAACAAACCCGATATCTGAAATTTAGATTATTTGAATCTAGTTAGAATTGCCTCAATAAATTGAGATTTTATTTATACTTTAGTTTTCATCCAATATTATTATTTAAAAAATCTTCTAAATATTTTTCTGCATAGAGTCAAATCATAGATAAATTAAACTGAGAAAAACTTAAGCGAAGAGTAAATATTTATAAAACTCAGAAAATCTTAGTGTTAAAATGATTGATAATTCAGTAGATCTATTTCTGTTTACTTATACTTTTTCTATCATAAAATAGTATAATGTTAGACTGTCTTGTCATGGTGGCCGAGTGGTCGAAGCGCTTCCTTCCGAACGGGAGGTCGCGGGTTCAAATCCGGCCGGCTTGTACCTCTAAATCTAAATGTGAAATAAAAAAAGATTTATGTGCAATTTTTCACAACACCACTGGCTAAAAACGGTGAAGGAAAACATCATGAGGAAACCTGCATGTCGGAGAAGGGTTCTAAAAATCCTTTGAAGATATGTGAAGTCCCCAATCCGCGCTGGGCAAGCGTGGTGGACTATGCCTAATCCCTCTTCTGAGGAGACCTGAGCCCAACAGTGGGCAGTAATGGGTTGGTACAGAGACTGTCTTGTTAATCTCATCCTTTTTTGTTAACTGAACATCAAGACCGTGTGTATCAATCGCTGGTACACAGCACGATAACACCCTCTTTGTGGAAATTCGCTCAATTATATCGCCCCTCCATTGCTTTTTGGCTTATTTATCAATCAATCTCAGATACAGGTCTGATAAACAACACCTCAATGTCAACTGTACTGAATTGTTGATTCACTGTACTTAATGTTATTTCGATTTATTTAAGTAATTACTAGTCTCAGTCAAAACACAATGGTAGTTATTTATCAGTGATTGTTGTACCTACTAATTTGGGAGTACAAGATTAAATGATTTGATTATTGAGTTTGTTTAACTTTGTTTTCTATTTTGAGCTCTTAAGTTTAAGGCGTGAAGATTTGTTTCGAATTCCAGATTCAAGAACATAGTTATTATACAAAAGCTTTAGGGATACTGATTGCTAATAAAGTGTCTTTACAAATGGGTAAAGATCGAATACGATCCGTAGGTCGGTTACATGTTTTGTTTTATGTTCTTAAACACTTTGCTCATCCACTTTTAAAAAATATATTACACTGCACCTTATTATGAATGAAACTCTTAAGCTTTATCGTAAATTTAAACTTATTTATTAACAATAAATTTCAAGTCTTAAGTACTTTGAAAACTATCGTAAAATGTTCTTCAATAAACTAGTTCTCAGCACGTATTCATTATTTCTATACCTACCAAATAAAATGCTCATTATTTTAACGTCACAGAAACGGTATGTTTATTTCGAGTTTGTGAACGACCGAGAGTTAATTTTTCATGACTCCATTACATAGCGCGCCATTTTCCAAAAGCCGTATTGAACGCATTAAATTTTCAGCAAATAAACCGACATTATTGTTTTCTAAAACTGTTATTGTCATTTCATTTTGTTCTATTTACGTTTCTATATTATTATTGAAATATTATATTAATTTCTAATATTATCGAAATCATTCTGAATACTTAAATATAGTAGAATTAACACTTCATTGAAGTCAATCGTTGCAGACGGCGCTTGGTATGTCCTGCAATGGACGTCTGGTAACTCTGGCCAGCAGGTGCTGTAAAACATTATGAATGACATACGCCTACCGATGCTACTAAATCTTCTTCTAATATATAAAATTGTCGTGTCACGGTGTTCGAACTTGAACTCCTCCGAAACGGCTCGACCGATTTTGATGAATTTTTTTGTGCTTATCCGGTACCTATGAGAATCGGCCAACATCTATTTTTCATCCCCTAAATGTTAGGGGTAGTCCACCCCTAATTTTTTTTTTCGGCGCAGACGAAGTTGCGCGAGTCAGCTAGTTAAACTATAATAAAGGCTTTTTCGTGTATATTTGGAATACATAAAAAACGATTTTTATGTTTTGACAGTCCAAACAAATTCATTTTTAAAGTGTAGATTAAGATCAACTCATAATATATTTACACAAAGAACTTCCCTCAGTCGTAACCAATTTGCCAAGAAGTAGCACTTCCAATCTCCGCTAGTGTATGTATGTAATACACATTAGAGGTTATGTTGGCACGTGGCTGACACGCGTCAGGCGGAGAACACGTCATTAGCTCCAAGACTCTCCGGGGACATACTATAAGTTTTTTGTGCATGAATTTCATCTAAGGTAAGGTTGATAGCGATTTTAGATTTTATTTTATAGCTGATGCGATCATCTATACTTCTCTATTACCAGGCAGTAGCACGATAATTATGAAAGCAATCAATTTCATTTAAATTTCAATCACAATCTGCTTTTTGTTTTCTTATTACAATTGTCACTGTCGACCATCGTCATCGACGTAATATTCAGCAGTAGGTACCGCACGTACGCGTACCTTCATCTACGTCACATAGGACGAAATAAACAAGGTTGTTTCCGTTAATTTTCTTTTTAAACCTTCCCTGTACTTTCACGACCATTTCAGCATTAAAATTAGCCAAATTGTTTAACCGTTCTCGAATAACTAACGAACAGCAACTCATTTTTATATGTATAGCAGTGATTAGTTTTATTCAGTTTTCAAAAAGTGACAGACTGGCCTGTGTAATGTGATAAATATATCGTGGTTCTCACTATAATATTGTTAAGCATGGTGACCTTGTCCTAACACAATTTTCACAACCGTAACTCGATGCACATAGACAATTACTCTTTGCAAATTAAAAATATTCTAGAATCAGGTTTATTAGCTCATCTGCCGAAGTAGATAGATAGATAGATAGATAGATAGATAGATAGATAGAAAATTCTTTATTGTAACACCACATAGAAATACAATTATAGTGATTTTGTACAAATAATACAGTGTGACAATTGACGTAGGTAATAATTAATGTAACAATGTCGCTTTATTCTTATGACTTGAAATAAGTTTTACGGAAAAAAGGGTAAAAGTGGATAGTCTCGACTTTTTAAGTTTTCAACGGAGCGACAGAGTGGTTTCATTACTCTGCAATTTAGTAATTAACGTCAACACGGACATCACAAACGAGATTTTTAAAAATAACCTTAATCTTTACCAAAATAGGATTCGATAATAGTTGAATCTTTAGAATTTAACTTTGTGTTGTACTGTATTGTAATGATTTTTAAGACTCACTTTTGGTAAATGCTATGTTTTTTACGTACCTTCGACTTACTTAGTTAATTGTTTATTATCATATAAATTTATAATCAATTATATCTAATAATAATTAACCTAGCAATACTTATTATCATTCACGTTAATAAATACGTAGCGGTCACTATCTCAATAATTAATGATACCTCTAACAGTAGGTATCGCCAAAATAAGAGAGCCCATGAAGTGACAACGGAAGGTCTTCTTCCTGAGTAATGGCTGCGCACTTCCGGCGATATATTTCCGCTATCGCGACGCCAACATGGCGGCCGTACTTCCGTTTGACCGTTACGGAGTGTTAATCGAGCATTATGTCTGAGATGAAAAACTATCATTAGATGAGCGAATCGTGTGGATAATTCTGATGGCTTAGGGGTAATTTTATACGTGCCATTTTCTGCTACGTAAGGGAAATGTTTTGTAAACACGTACTAACGATATTGTCGATTAAAATTAGTGGGAAGTTTTGAAAAACGTATGATGATGAGTCTAAAATTGTTTAGGGATTTATACGCCATTACTTTTGCGATTGTTCCTTATTCCTATTGATTGATATTTTTGTTATTTTTTGCATTGATAAGGACATTTGCTACAAAACTAGAGTGCACACTACGATATTCAATTTGTTTTTTTTTTTGTTTTATTTGATGTATTTTTTTTTGATGTTTTTGTTTATCACATTTTTATTTTGTTTGTAATTTGTAGCAACCATTGGTGACGTCACTGCCAGTTGAGGCTAAAAACCAGCGCTCGGTGTTGGTTGTTGTTAATCCTCATTTAACACCTAGCATTTAGCTGAGTCTCGACTGGTTTGTGGTAGAAAATATATAAATATTTTTTTTTTTTTTTAACACGTGTTCAATTACTTTGTATTTTGTTTTTATGTATTTTTTCTTGAATTTATTACAATGTATGTGTGTGTTTCTGCCATAAATAAAACTATGTCTATGTCTAAAATTTTATAACTGAGACTATTTCCGAAAAGTAGTGTATTAGGTATGTTGATGTTAGTATAAAAAGGTATGATCGAAAAATAGTTTTAAGCTGATCTAACGTCGGACACAAACGAATTTATTTTCTAGTTTAGGTAATAGACGTTATTAGAGCAAGTTTTCCCGTCTAATAAAATACCTAATACAATTTATTTCATATACGAACCTTACAAAGTCACAAAGGTACAAAAAGATTGACTGCACACAAATTTCTCGAGACACGTGAAACCGAACTAATTACGTATTCATCGTATTTTAATATCGTATTGATCCTTGACGTGAAAGGAGTACAGCATCGCAGACAACATTGTTTTCATAACCAACCCTCGCCTTTTGTTATTCTCGGCTTACCTTCAGACAAAAGAACTCTTTGGATGAACAAAGACGTAATTATAAGGAAGGGTCGCTCGCAAAAATCTAAAGATTATTATCTAATTTTTCAATGTTCCCTGAATTGTGAAATTTTGTTTATTAGAATTGAGTTTGGTTAGCTGGAGCATTTTAGTCATGTTTAATATGTAATTATCTATGTTTTTATTTTTTTAAGCATCGATAATAAGTTATACTAAACTGTTTTTATGTTATACTAAACAGTGTGTACGGCAGGAGATTTTAATGCAGTTTGATTCCTACATACTTTACCTGTTGGGCTGGTGGGATTTACTCCTTTCAAAGAAGAACTATACTGTTTACTACAGTTTCATAAACATCAGTGCCGAAATTTCTAGTAAGTAGCAAAGAGAGTATTGTAACAAAAGCAGTAGAAAAGAGAATACAGATTTTCTTTTTCCACACCTAACACAAAGTTCATCGAACCAGAAATAACAGACATTGTTGCACTATTATTTTATTGAGTAGTTCCGCATAAAAATCAATTGTCGACAAGCTTTCGTTCCCACAGGTAACTTTTGCATAACGACACTGCAATTATTATAGACAGTGACTATTCTATTGCCATTTTTTCTATAATATTTCCTTTTAAGTTGTGGTAAAGTGGCACAAATATGCAGTGTTTTTGGTACTTGGTATAATGACTAGTGGAAATTATTGGAGTTGTTTTCCGTGGGAACTATAGCAAAGTGGTGAATTTCTTTAAACACTCGTGGTTATCTACATCACTTACACTATTACTAAACGGGTTCTTACCACGATTATTTTTAATTGAGAAGTCTCGATACCACTTTATACCCTCTTTCTCGTTCGTTTGCCGGTAGACAGATTTGTCTGCTCTTAAATGACCTACCGCAGTTCTTCAGTCTTCCCGTGATCATGGCGCTTGGAACAGTGCTGAAATATCGGGACCTCTCAATTAAAAATAATCGTGGTAAGAACCCGTTTAGTAATAAGTGTAAGTGATGCAAAGTGGTGAAGTTTTAATTTAGCATAGAGTATAACGGATTGTTTTGTCTTGTATCGCAGTGGATGTGACAATGTGATAATATTATTATGTACGAAAGAAGCACTATTCGCAATTTTAGTTGGATTAAAATAGTGTTCCAACTTTTGGAAATGAACAATTTAAAATAAACGCAACATACATTTTTTTTCGGAAAAGCTACAGTCTCAAATGTCATTTGGAAGATATTTTCATTTCTTTTCTATTATTTGAATACTACTTACTTATAAATTTAGAAATAAGATAAATCTATTTTTGTCTTTATGAGCGGTAAAAAATGGTCACTCTTAACTAACCAAAAGTAAGTAATTTATACAGGTTCAACAAAGATTACCAATTACAATATTCATAAGAAAATTATTAAGTATTATATTTATTTCTCTTTTATCTTGAGGTATGTGTCTCTATAATTACACATAATAGGTACAGGGTAGATCTGTAACTTTGCACCAGCTGAAGTAGAGTGAATGACCTTTCTAAATTTAACTTAAAACCAAATTTAGTTTTCGAATCTGTTTTTTTTAATAACATTGTATGGGTTATGTACGACTATCGCTGCGGACTTACGTATGGCATTGAAAAAAAAATTAACATATATTCCAAATTACATAGTTTTTTTATTGCCATTATTTTTATTTATAGTTGTTCTTTTTTATTTCATTCCTTGTTTTAAATTATTATTTTTTTACTTTTATATTATTGTTTAATCTTAGTTTTAATCTTTTTTTAGTAATATATTGTTCTTGTTATGTGTAAGTTGTGTGTCTGAATAAACGTATTTTCTTTCTTCTTTCTCAGTTGTTCGACAGGTCATTCACCCCACTTCAGCTGGTACAAAGTAACAGATCCACCCTGTATAACTCACACGACCTACTAATGTAACAGCAATGTGTAATATTATAATACCATGAATAATTGAGACACAGTCAACAACGTTCTAACCACGTTCTTTGATACATTATTCTGTTTGAATTAAGTATTAGCATTTTTTTTTCTCGTAAACACATACAATATCCTTAAATGTATTACTAGGGTTTATGCTATTATTAATAGTCGTGGTGGCCGAGTGGTTGAAGCGCTTGCCTTCCGTACGGGAAGTCGCGGGTTCAAAACCGAACGGCTTGTACCTCTAAATCTTAATATGAAAAAGATTTATGTGCAATTTTTCACAACACCACTGGCTAAAAACGGTGAAGGAAAACATCGTGAGGAAACCTGCATATCGGAAAAGGGTTCTAAAAATCCTTTGAAGATATGTGAAGTCCCCTATCCGCATTGGGCAAGTGTGGTGGACTATGCCTAACCCCTCTTTGGAGGAGACCTGAGCTCAGCAGTGGGCAGTAATGGGTTGTTACAGTATGCTATTATTATAATGGTTATTGATGATCAAGTTTTGCTTTTTTTTTTTTTTTTTTTTTTTTTTTTTCAGTTGGAGGAAATCACCGGATCCCCGCCCGCCCCGCGGGCGGGGTATGTGGGAGTTGAACCTCACTAAAACCTCCAACCGCTCACACTCAGCGTCCGAACCCCGGCTGAGGTCAGAACCCAGCACGGGGTTTTGTGGGACGGCGCGACGCGTAACGCTCTCGGCACACTTTTCCGTCACGCCGTCCCCGGACGCCGAACCGGCAGCCGCCGGCGATACGGCCACCGGCTCTCTCGGTCGGCGAGCTATCCGAAGCCCGCCAAGATGGCTGGACCGCGTGTCACCCTCCCACGGAATACCCCGCTGGGTCAGAACCAGCGTGGGTCGGGGAGCGCGGTCCGCCATCCCCCGGATGCTCTTACGCTAAGGGCGTGCTGAGCGAGACACGGCACCTTCTTGGGTCCCCGCTCGCACTCACATGCGTTGGGGACCCGAAACTCTTAGGGGGCCAGAATCCGGGCGAGATCCCGGTTCCGGCCCCCTGCTCGACGGCGGCGGGTTGGTAAGTTGAGAGTGGCATATAGCCTCTCTCTCTCAGCCCCCGCCACCTGCTTCTGCGAGATGGTGGACTCGCAGAAGTCGAGCATCGCCTTCCAGGACTCGTCGCTCTCGAGCATCGACGCCGCGACGCCCGGGAGCGACAAGTCCGGACCTATTTGTTGGACCAGGACACAGCGCTGCCTCTCCCATGCGGCAGCGCGCGAGCGTATGCTCCGGCGTGTCCTGGTCACATCCCACGCAATGGTGGCACCTCGCCGTCGGCTCGGCCTTGATCCGGTGCAGATACCGACCGAAGCACCCGTGCCCGGTCAGCATCTGCACCATCCAGAAGGTGAGGCGTCCTGCGCCACGACCCACCCAATCATCCAGGATCGGGCGGATCGCCTCGACGGTCCGTAGACCCCATGTGGGGTTAGCGAGACGTCTCTTCCACGCTTCCGTCACGGACCGCCGAGATTGGACCTTCCTATCGCGAACAGCTTCCCGCAGGGGACGCACCACGCCTCGGGCGCGGAGGTCACATCGCCAGCGATAATCGCTAGCGAGCGCCTCCGCCTCCAGCTCCCAGGGCGGCGTCCCCGCCAGCACGCACGCCGCCTCAAAAGCGACGGTGCGGTACCCGCGGATGGCCCTAATAGCTACGATGCGCTGTGGCCGACGCAGGAATCGGGCGATATATTTTCGCACACGTGCGTCGGCCCAGACGGGCGCACCGTATAGGGCCATCGATCGCACCACCCCCGCATAGAGGCGGCGCACTGCGTGGCTGGGCCCCCCGACATTCGGGAGCAACCGACCGAGTTGGCCGGCCGTCCTCATCAGTCGGGGGACCAGGTTCGCGAAATGGGTCTGGAAGGTCCAACGGCTATCCAACACGAGGCCGAGGTACTTCAGCTGCACCCCGACCTCAATCTGGACGCCTCCAACCATTATTTGGGCGTCGACCGGCGGCACAGCCCTAGCCCCGTGGAACCACAGGGCCTGGGATTTGTGCAGCGCCACGTCGAGGCCCAACCTCCTTATTTTGCCGACGACGAGGGCCACCCCCGCTGTGGCAAGACGGGCAGACTCCCGGAAGTCATCCCCCCGGGCCACGACCAAAGTGTCGTCCGCGTAGCAGATAACGCTAAGGCCCGGGGGGAGGGCGCCCCTCAGCACCCAGTCGTACCCGATATTCCACAGCAGAGGTCCAAGAACGGACCCCTGTGGAACACCGCGCACGACCTGGAACCGGTGCAAGGTCCCACCGTACCCGGTACACATGACCGACCTGGCCTCCAGGTAGGAGCCGATCAGCCGGCGGAGATAGAGGGGCACTCCATGCCTCTCCAGTGCCCCCCCAATCACGGACCAGGGCAGGGTGTTAAAGGCATTGGCGATGTCGAGCGACACCGCCAAGGCCACCCCACCCTGGGAGACGGCCTCCTCCGAGAGGGCCCGGACACGTAGAATTGCGTCTACGGTCGAATGACCCTCCCGGAAGCCGTACTGCTCCGCCGACAGATCGGGTCCAACCCCGACCAGGTGCTGGACGATGCGGGCGGCCAGAACGCGTTCCAGCAATTTGCCCACCTCGTCCAGCAGCACGATGGGACGGTAACCGGCGGCTGAGTCCGCCGGGCGCCCCTCTTTCCGCAAGAGGACCAGTCTGCCCGTCCTCCAGAGCGAGGGAAACCGTCCCGACTCCAGGCAGGAATTGAAAAGCCTTAGGAGTCGGTCCCCTAGGGCATTGATGGCCAAGGCCAGGACCCGGCCGTGGATGCCGTCCGGGCCGGGGGCCGTGTCCTTCACACTCATCCGTGTCACGGCCACATGGAGCTCATCTCTGGTGATATGAGGCACCTCAGCAGTGGCTTCACCGCCGGTGTTATCCGGCGGCTCACCCATAGCAGGCGGCGTAAATGGCCTGCTCCTGCGGGAACAGCGTCGAGACGATGTCCCGCAGCTGCTGAGGCGGGAGACGCTCGGTCAGGGGAGGCGCCCACGGACGCAACTTTCCACGCACCAACTTGTACGGGCGCCCCCACGGGTCCCCATCGAGCGTCCCCACGAGAGCCTCCATGTTCCTCTCCTTGGCCTGCTTGATGGCCAGCCGCATGGCGCTCCTCGCTTCCGCGTACTCGCCATACAGCCGGTCCTCCTCCTCCGCGAACGCGACGGGATCGTCGCGACGCGCGAGGATGCGGCGGCGATGTCGGGCGCACCGGCGCCTCGCCCGGACGCATACAGCACGAAGCTGCGCTATCTCGGGCGACCACCAGTACGCCGACTTGCTCGGAGGCCGAGGGCCGACCCGAGGCATCGAAGCATCGCTAATGCGATGCATCGTGTCCCGGAGCCATAGCGCCTCGACCTCCACATCCACAGGGTGTGGACGCATGGGCGTCCACGCCGCCACAGTGGAGGCTTCCATCAAGCGCTCCTTGTCCAGGAGCTTCAATGCCCACCTGGGGAATGACCGAGGTGCAGTTCCCTGGGCGACCGCGGTTGGCGTGGAGGCGGACAGATCAAACCGGATGTACCGGTGATCTGATAGAGATTCCGCCCCCACCAGCACTTCCCAACCGCGGATGCGCTGTGCGATGGCAGAGCTCGCGAACGTTACGTCCACGATGGACTCGCCCTGCCACCGCACGCAAGTCGCGACCGACCCTCTGTTCATTATACAGAGTCCGGCCGCGACCGCCCACTCTTCCAACAGCCTACCCCGAGCGTCCGAGCGGGGGGAACCCCAAGCGACAGATTTCGCGTTGAGGTCCCCCGCAAGTATCACTGGACGGGGGGCGGAGCGCTGAGTGATCGCTCCGATCCCGTCCAGGAACTGCTCAAACTCGCGAGTAGGCCGATTTGGAGAGAAGTACACCCCGATCACGACGGTATCTTCTATCTTCACCGCGACGAACCCGGGTCCCCTGGCCACCATTTCCAGGGGGGGATCGCCGCGGTCCTCCTGATGTGAATGGCCGCCAAGCCGCACTCATCCCCGAACCAGCAGTCGTCCGCTGGGGGGACAAAATACGGCTCGGCGACCACAGCCACGTCGATGGACCACTCCGCCATGCTCTGGACTAACATGTCCTGAGCCCTGACGGAGCGGTTCAAATTACCTTGGAGGAAGCGACGGGTGTAGTCCATTACTGTTGAACCACATCCATCGCTCCCTCCCTTCCTCTATCGCCCCCGCCATCGGGCGCACTAGGCGCCACGGCGGGGTCTGAAACGTCGGCCGGTACTCCCCCGGCCGACTTCTTCTGTTGGCGCCGCTTCATCTTGCGGCGCCTGTTTCGTTCGGTGTTACCACCGGATGGGGAGCAAGCCTTGCCCCCCGCCCGGTGATCATCCCTGCGTCCGGCCGCGGCGCACAACGCGCAGTGCGGCACGGCCGCTTTGTGTCCGGTTTGACCGCAGCGGAAGCACAATCCGCTGCGGTCTACTGTGCTGGTGCACCTGGCGACGCTGTGCCCCGTGCCGAAACACTTGAGGCATCGCCAGGCGCGTGACTCCAGCAGCCGCACGTGGGCTGCAACCCAGCCCACGCGCAGCCTGCCAGGGTCCCCAGCCGGCCTTCCGGGCGGAGGAGTGGCCAGGGAGTTGGCGGCCCCGATCGGGCACCGTACCCACACTGAGCTGGCCCCGGTGTAACCTTGGCGAAGCTCGCCTACGGTTACATTTTCCGGGGCGCACTTGCCCTGGGTGGCGATGGCCGCCACCACCTCCTCCCTGGTGGTGCAGTCATCCAGGCCGGTCACACGCAGTTCAGCCATCTTGACCGGCCTGTGCACCTTGACCTCCTCCTCCGGCCATACGACCCGCAGACCCGACACCAGACGGTCCGCGACGCTGTCACTGTCAGCGCCGGGACACTCCAGCAGTCGGGCCCCATTGGCCGTATGCCGGATGCGGAGGCCATCCTCCGCCCCGATCTCTCTGAGGTCCACGGCCGCACGCGCCTCGGCCATGACGTCGGGGTATGTCAACCCCTTCGCCTGGCCGGCAGGCAGTAGGGTGACAACCACCGCAGCCTGCCGCGGCGCGCGCGGCTTCTTTTTGGCCTTCTGGCTCTTCTTTTTCTTCTTCTTTCCGGCGGCGGGTGCTCGACTCTGTTGGGGAGCAACCACGGCCGCCGGAGTCACGTTCGTGTTTTGGGCAACGGTCGGCGTTCTCCCCAGCTGAGGAGTCGTCTTGGCCGCTGCCCTCGTCTCGTTCGGTGTTGTAGGGGTCGGAGTGGCCACAACCCTAGCCCTCTTTGCGCCCCGCTTAACCACTTCCGTCCATCCCTCATCCATATTGGATGGGGGCGGAGGAAGCGGGCGGGGCTGAGGCGCTGGCACCGGAGCCGGTGTCCCGCCGCCACTCTTCTTGTTTTTCCGGGTCGGAGCCGTACCCCGACCCGGGGGTTTAGCCGGGGAGGCAGGAGCAGCGGGAGGAGGAGGCGGCGCGGATGGGGCAGCACCACTCAGCGCCGCCACAATCCCCTTGAGTTCGGCAATTTGTTTTCCGAACTCCTCCGCCAACTCCCGCCTGATGCAAGCGACCAGCTCCTCCCGGGTTTCCGCCTGTTGCGCTCTGGCCCGTGGTGACGCAAGTCGCCGCGGGGGCAGCAACTCGTCGCTGGTCTGCGACTTTTTGGCCCGCGTCGCCCTGTCGCCGTCCGGCTGTGCAGGCGGTGGCGGGGGCCGCGCCCTCCGCGAACCGCCCGCCGCCACGACAGGTTCAGGCCTCTGAGCCTCGAGGGTCGTCAGCCTCTCCCTGAGGAGAGCCACCTCGGCCCTCGACCTCTCCAGCTCGGTTTGGAGAGCTGCGTCGCGACTGATGGCCGCCGCGACGGCAGGCATGATCCTGCCGGTCTCTTTGGCCACTCGTCGCCACGCCAGCGCGTAGGTCGGGCGCACGGTATTATATCTATACGTGGCGTTAGTGGCCCGTCGTTTTATGGCCTCGAGAACGGCGACGGGGCTCTCTGAGAGCTCCCCGTCGGTCGTTTGGGTCGAGGCAAGGGGTAAGGCGGGGTTCTCCCGCGGCCCTCCCTTTGTCCCTCCGGTGCTGTGGGAACCTCGCTTCGTGGGTCCTCGTGTCATCTCCTCTTCCGAGGAGGCGGACGAAGGCCCACTACTTTCCGAGGTCCGGCGCGCTGCGGTCTTCCGCTTGCGCCGGACTTTCCCACTTTGGTTTTCAGAGCAGGCATCGCTCGCGACGACACTCGCGCACGATGCCCACCCTGAACCTCCGCCAGTGGCATTCTCCGACACAGGGGCCTGGTCGCCTACCCCTGTGCGGGCTTCGGTGATGGACTCAACGTCCATCACACCACAAGGTTGGGGGGAGTAATCGCACCAGTGCGATTACTCCCAGGCACCCAACCTCACGGCCGCTCTCCCGTTGCTGCTTTGGCACCACCCGGGGACCACGTGCGGGGTCAGCCTTCAGAGAAGGTGGTCGAGCCCACGGACGTCAGCAACGGGGGGCCCCCATCAAGTTTTGCTAGGTAAAGTTTAAGTTTTCATATCAAAAAAAGTATTAAGACAGAAGCAGTTCGGTATATTATTTATTAAAAAAATTAAAAAAGTTTGTACAAAAAACTTAATTGTACTAGTCAAAATCATTTTCTATCAATGGTATGGGAAATAAACGTATACCTTACAATACATAATAATAATAATAAGCCTTTAATCTGAACCAATAACAAATACACAATTTACACATAAGAGATAATAAAAACAAACATTACTAATAAAATAACCTTACTTTAAAATTAAATATCTTGATTTCATTACCCTTAAAGTATATGCCTAAGTTCAGAGTGCCTCCTGGCATAGGCCTCCTCCAATGTCTTCCACTGCTGCCGGTCCCCTGCTACCTTAGAATATATACCTTAGAATATAAAATCTAACCAGAATACTCAACCGAGTTGTTGACTTTCAGTTACACTAATTTAACATAGACAAAAGGTTTTCGAACTTTGTAAACAAGAATATTCGTGCATATAACCCGTGTAAAAGCTTAATTAAATGCCTTCTTCTTAATTAGGCAACAGGCGGTACAACATTCCAAAGTTCTGAGACAATAAGGGAAGTAATTAAAATATTACCGTGCAAAGTCAGATGTTTTCGGCCGGTTATGGCTCAACAAGTTTGCCTTCATTTGACTGTTTTATGTGGGACAAAGTTTGGCGAATATGCTTCAGGGTATACGGGTTATTGTTCTTCTACTTTTCCGGAATATGATATATGACGGCGTAAATAGTGTGTTGAGATGTAATGACGTTGTAATTAGTCGATCTTAGTTTTGTTTTGTCAGGAATGACGTCACAATGTCCACTTGAACACTCGATGATCAACGCTTTTGAATAAAAACTTCAAAATAACTAGTTTTAACAGTTTATTACTTTTACATCAAGAGGTCCGTTCGCCTCGACAATTCAAACACGAATGAATAGTAACAGCGGCCAACGCCTGTATTTATAGCGAGTCTCCACATCCAACTACCCGCACGGAGAATAGGTTGGCTTCCCTTGTTATCATCCCGTTATATATGATAAGAGATTTTTTTGTTTTTATTCGACGTCATAAACATGCACTTACTTATGTTATGGTTATTCAATAGTATTTTCTTGTTTTTCTACTTTCTAGTAGTTGTTTCTTTTAATTGCTATTTTCTAGTATCCAAGGTTGAAAGTTGATCAAAATTTAAAGTTTAATTAATGTAGGCAGTTGTGGTAGTCAGAACTGGTCCTTTTCTTGCCGAAAAATAAATTCACTTTTCAGATTTTGAAGCCATAACAAAATCTAAAACAGATTCTGTTAAAAAACTTAAAGTAAACTTCAAAAATATTTTTATAAGTAATTTGATTTTTAAAAACTTCGTAAATGTAACAACTTTTTTGATTCATTATTCATTACGTTTAAAGTCGAGTGTTTTCCAAAAAAACATTTGGTCCTAACATAAACAATCGTATTTGGGAATTCATATTTTTGTTGCGTCACATATTTTTGGGGGTTTGGGCATAGAAACATAAGGGTAGAACACACGTTTGGCGCGGTGTTTGTCCACGTGTGCTCTCCCACGAGGCACTGTTATTCAGCATTATGCTAATGTTGTGCACACACCGTAATATTTCTAAGTCATTTCGATGCGTGACGTCACTTTTATGAGTTAAAGGTGTATTGCAACTGAATCGTGAAAATTTTATGGAATGAACCCTACTGTTCTTCTTTCGGTGTTTTGGGTGAGCGCTACGACATCCTTGTTTTTTATTTTTTTAGTTTATTCTGCCGACGACGACGGCCACCCCCGCTGTGGTAAGACGGGTAGACTCTCTGAAGTCATCCACCCGGGCCACGATCGAAGTGTCTTCCGCGTAACAGATAACGCTAAGGCCCGGGAGGAGGGCGCCCCTCAGCACCCACTCGTACACGATATTCCAGAGCAGGGGTCTAAGAACGGACCCCCTGTGGAACACCGCTCACGACCTGGATCCGGTGCAAGGTCCCACCGTGCCCGGTACATACGACTGACCTGGCCTCCAGGTAGGAGCCGATCAGCCGGCGGAGATAGAGACGACGTCCTTCTTTAAACAAATCTTGAAGACTCACTTAAAGGTTTCGTTCATATGGACTGCGTATTTGACGAGCGTCATTTTTTTCTATTTAATATAATGTTTAAAACCCGCACCTTAGGCTCAAACTCTAATTTCATATGACACTAGTTTATCGAGTAATTGTAAATTTTGAGCTTTGAGCATTAAATAATTAAATTGAATAAAAATAAAATTGGTCGCTTTTGCGTAATGCGAACGCAGTCATATACCCGTACACCTTATAACAGTTATAACTTATACCCATATTTACCAGTGTATCCCGAGTTGATATGATCAGGTGGCGCATTAGCTGATTTGCCTGAGTGGTAAAAAAAATATAAATTATCATGCTAGTAACACTTGTAAACAAGAGTAGTAGATGTAAGGAAAAGGATTAGACTACTGAATTGGCACTGGGCAGGACATGTTTGTAGGATGAACAATAGATAGACAAAACGTCTAACAGAGTGGGTACCAAGGGACAGTAAAAGGAATAAAGGAAGACGAACTAAAAGATGGAGAGACGTTTTTCACTTCAGGTGTGGAAAGCACTGGATGCAGCTGGCTCGGGAAAGAGACGTCTGGAAAGGTTTAAGAGAGGCCTATGCAACTACTACCGGCATACATTAATAAAAATTAAATTAAGTATTATATTATAGTGTACCTTTATCATATTTAGTTATTAAAAGTCAGGAAATGTAAATAATAATGTAATAGTAAGTAAATAAAGGCTATTTTATTTATTTTATTATTTATTTATAACACTTGTAATATTAACCACCGGATTCAATTGAAACTCCCAAAACGAAATTAACTTAAATCACTTTACTTTTAGGCGATTCACAATTCTGATATATTATTATACTAGACCCTTCGCGTTATAGCGTTTAGTAAAATAATATTATGTCAAATACAAATTGTTAATGGTGGCACACACTGAAAAATAGCTACACGTGTGTATGCGTATATTGAAGGCCTTACTGTTAGATTTCAAATAAAACAGTGTTATGTTTATAAAATTTCACAATCGAGAAAAATAACCGATTTGGATTTCGTAACAAAAGTTCACTACCTATGTTCCAGGCACAACATCAACCATCAACATTGCATTTTGGCTAACAGAAGCATGAATGAACGTGAGTACCGGAACAATACACGGTCCTCGTTAAATTGAACATTTTCTGAGCAATCCAAATTACTCCAGGCAAGATTCAGTCAAAATCTATCCGACCAATCGAACTGCATTGGAATGAAGCCAAATTAGAGGTGAAATGGACTGTATAAAGAGAATCGTTGAAGCCTGAGCATCAATCCTAAGTGTTCTTAGATTTATTGATACTTGCCCGAAAACTTTTAAGATATTAACATTGCAGACCTGACATTGCAGAGGTTCATGAGCGACGGTAACCACTTCCTATCAGGTGGGCCATTGGCTCGTCTGACTACATGACAATAAAAAAAATACTAATAAAATTGTAACTAGTAGTAGTTTTAAGTAGTAAAAAGACTAAATTTCATATTATTATTCACATCCTTAACATCAGTAATCTATAATATAACCATAATATAACTAAGTAAAAGACAATATCGTAACAAAATAACTTTTACAGTGTTTTTTACAGTTATACATTTAACTATTGCATTTGAGCCATTATTACACCGTCACGTCTCAAACTCCCAACCCCACATTATTTGCAAAGAACATCGAACAGGCGGTTCGCTTTTCTGTCTTATTGCAAAACGTAATTGTTATATCCAGTTTATTCTTAGAGGGCTCCTTGATTGAATATTCGGAAATTGTAGTTTAAAATGTTGTTTAAATAATCAACTCTCTTTTGTTTTTCGAAAGCTTCAATATTTGTAAACATGCCAAAAATACAGTTCATCCAGGTCAACACGATTTGCATGCCAATGCTTCCGCGGTAAACTCCATTATGATGTAAAAATTCATTTCTTTATCTACATGTACGGAATATTTAAGCGTTCATTAATGTTTGACTTTCTTTCCCCGATCTGGTCGGGAACAAAACTCATAAATATGTAATGGTCACGGGCTATGCAAAACCGGAGCCTCTCGCTGGCGAGTTGACTTCAACTTTATGTTTATTTTAATCTTAGGGTTTGTAGATCTCGGTCGGTTTGTGTTCGCGACTGTGTCATTTTATGATAAGTCAATTGCGTGTAGTTGAGAGATAATATACTTGAGTGTATCTATCAACTATTCAATCTGAAACTAAAAATCAGTGACTTTCACAAATTGTTCAGAATTTCGATTTTGGCAGCGAAGAATCTTCCTAATAGATTTATAATATAATTTAAAGTAAGCAAATAAAAAATGAATAAAGGCAAGCTTATAAAGGGTATTTTTTGTATTTTCTTGTATCATTCAGTATTACAAAGTATTTTATAGGTAGTGTAGTAATAGTTAAATGGAACCACATGGCCTTATCGGGACTATGACTAATCATTAAATTAAACATTAAAACAATGTACCTATAAAAGGAAGAGTTATTTGAATACATTAGAGTTAAGAATCTCAAATAAGTTGAACAATCCCATACTGTCCTGAAGTCATCGCACTGTACTCATATCTCTGTCGAAATCAATAACAAAATCATAACAACGTTAATGTTTACTATATCACGCTTATTAATCCTTTGATTCAAATACCTCTGTAAACGTTATTGAAATATTTTGAGAGAAGACTAAAATGCTATCCTTAATATGAGAAAAATATTTTCATATCGAGAGCGAATACAATACCGGTTCCACTTTGATCGTCGGGTTTAGTCTCACAAGCGTTTCTCCAATCTTGTAAATATTCAAGCAACTTTATAAAAGGTCAGGAATTCCATTTGTCTCGACGAAATGTCGATTTGGTCTTATTTATTAAATTCTTTAAGCACTGCCGTCAAGAGAAACAGAAGCAAAATTTATATTTAAAAATTCTGTACGATGTAATGCAAAACGCGGAGGATTTTATGGAATTTAATTTGAATTGATTGTCAGACAAATATTGTAGCAACGCTCGCTTGATATGCAGAGTATGCGATAAATGGCGTCTCAGTAAATTAAAGATGCCTTTTCTCTATATAAAATGAGACTTAAAATTTATAATGTGTTTTATTTATATATCTTAAGACAGTTATTTACGTTGCGCTCGTATCACAATTCTAATAAAGAAATGTATTTTAAGATTACTCGTAATAAATGGTGATTTAAGGTACGATTATTGTGAAGTAATGGTAGCAGTCATGTTACCACCTATCTACTGTATTACGGAGCATGTCATTCAAATTGCTTCTCTTTTGTTTTGTGTTAAATTTTATTACTCCATTTGTTAGCTAATCCACGACCAGATTACAATAAAGTTATGTGTGATCTTGAAGTTATGTGGACCTCGGAACCTTTTAACTTTTCTCTTCAATATCAAATTTTAATAACTTTAATCAATTTAATTTACTTTGGACAAAATAAGCTAAGCTAAATAACCTAGTCAAAGACCAAAGAAACCAACTTAAAAAATGATATGAAACTTAACACAATAACCTGCAGAGCCATTATCTATATTACGGTGCAAACTTCGTCGGGAATACAAATGAAAAGTCACCCCTTGACCACCCACGGGCGAGTCATAACTTGACTTGTTCAATAATATCGTCATATTTTTTCGGACTACGAAATTGGAATATAAGGACGAAGGGCAGGACCAGGGCTCGATTCGAAATTGCCAGGGTCGTGTGCTCGCGATAAATAATAGACACAATCTGTGCCTCCGATTTTGAACGTGACTACTATGAACGTGTAATGACGGATGTATGAACGATTTTTCATAGCAATCTTTCATTTTGGTTAAACATATTTTATAGTTTGTGATTAGTTAGTAAGGTGGAATCGAATTTAATAAGATTATTAATAGTCCCAGTAAGTAGCAACAGCTCTGTCGTAGTTGGTTGTAATGTGGTCATCACTTACAATCAGGGTCATAGGCTCGTTCTACCTTCGATGAAATAAAAACCAACAAGTTTCTCGTCTGCTTACGATTTATCGGGAGAGCAATGTTTATAATAAGAACGTAAGTATCTATATTCATCGAATCAATTCCTTAAACTATAAATTTATGTAATAAATCTTAAGAAAGTCATTAAATTCAAAACAAATACAAAACTATTTACACGCAAAGTTGAATAACCAAAAAGCAAGAGTCGAGCAACACCTCCCCTGATTAGAGTTGATTCATTGAGCAATTAGCCGACGATCGGTGACCACGGGCGCACACATCGGATACACGCTCACCGGAATCGGTAGACCGTAACTCAAAGTGAAACGTCCGTTCATACTGATACAGTGGTTGACCTTCCCCTATTGCCTTCAGATAATGTATATTCTAAAACATTAAAAAAAACATAGACAAAAAAATTCTATCATTTCTTATAATTATGCCCTACTTGATGGAAAGTGGGTACCTTTGTAGCGTTTGTAACTATTTCACTTTATTATCTCATTTCAATGAAAAGAGGTAAAATTTACTACAAAATATTGCCTTACGATGATATTTCTTTTCATTTTAAAACTTTTTAAATCGTGAAATATTTTTATCAAAGTTTTAAAGCATTTTTAACTAATTTGAATTAATTTAAAAACGCTTTTCATCTGCGATTAACCAACAGAAGTAATTAAAATTAACCAACACAAAACCGGATGATAAACAGATTAAATCAACAAAACACGCAAAAATAAACACCTCGACTCTGAAAGGAAACATTATGAAGAACACTTCAAACATTTAATCTAATTTAACGCACCTAATCATTGAGGAAAATTCATTCTTTCTCGTTTTATGGCCGAGAATAACGTTCACAAAATGTTTTTATACAATGGGGGTCTTAAATAATTACCTACGTGTTCACTGACCCTCATTTCAATCTTTGGAAGAAAGAAGAAACCTGCCCGTGCGTAACAGCTTGCTGCAACAGTTATTTATGAAGGTCCTCGAGATTTTAGGGCAGTTAAAAAAGTTTTTCCATTACGAAACTTGCTGGAAATACAGTGGGAGGTTGCGAAACATGAATAATAATTAACAAGTTTCTATAAAATTTCGGGAGCACTTTAAATCGGAACTGAACGTGAAATTTAAACTTCATTCTATTGAGGTGAGTGGATCGTCGTATTTCTCTATAATTTTGTATTATTTAAGATCAATTGTAGTTGTTATTTTTATTATCTACTATTTACCAAAAACGTGTTTAGTCAAAACCTCATCGCGATAATATAAACTACTTCAATATTGAACTATAAGAATAGCATTTAAAGTAACCAACATTTTTGGGCATTCACATTTGTAGAATAAATCCAGGTAATTTTTTATTCAATAATTCAACTGAAACGGCTGAAAAACTACAAGTGTTATAAAAGTATCAATAAATCATTAAAACCAACTGAACCTTGCCTACTGAACTCATCCTGCCACACTAATAACTGTCCTACTAATAGACACCATGTAATATCATATCTCATTTTCAGTAATAAAATACAAGGCACAATTTCTGTCTTGAAGTAAAGCAGATGTGTCCGCGACTGCAGACCTCGCCACCCCGCCTCGTAAATTAGGAAGACTCGGACCCCTTGTTTCAGGGGAAGCTTCCAGAAACATTATTCCGTTTACAACCTATTTAAACAAGTGTACTGATGTTATAAATTAAATAGAACATCGGATAAGGATAATTTATTTTATTTTTTGTAAGATAACCACGATAAAGAACGGCTGGCATTTTACTGAAAAAAATATACTTGTTAAATAAATTACTTTTTCATCACCTCATGTGCGTTAATTTTGTGATGTTTTCTTTTTTTTATAAAGCAAGATAGATAAACGAACCTACGCCCCACCAGACAAGAAATCTATTGGACAACTGATTATTCTGTAGGTTCGTTAGTAGGTAGGCCCGCAGTGCCTCTTGATATAGCAAAGGTCCATCAGTGATAGAAATAACTTGCAATCAGGTAGCTCATTGGCTCGTTTGACTACGTGACATGAAAAAGTTAAAAAAAAAACTTAAGAGGTGTCAAGGGACACCCGGATGGAACGAAGTTCCTTTCAATTAATTAGTGAGGGAATTGTAATATTTTTTTTTATATTTTGATCACAGCGCCATCCAGCATTAATCATATAATAAAACAAAATAAGGAATTGTTTTTAAAAAAATTAATTACAGCGCATCTAGCGATAATCATCTAAAACAAAAAAAGTGTCGTGACAACTTTTTCATAAGAATTTCCGCCTAGCCCCCTTTCGATAACGCGCGATAAGGAACTTCGTTCCAATAGTTCATATATCATAGTGTAGAAACTACAATATAGGAAAATCAGCTATTCATTTATAGTACAGTTTCTCAACACTAATTGAATTTGTAAACTTAAAAGGTAAACCAATATAAAAGTACGAAAACAGTGTAGAATTTGTACAAGTTCGATATCAGAGTATTGTTGTTTAATTGAGCTGAATAACAGAAGATTGGTTTGCCTCGCAGTCTGAGGTCGGAGTAACGTGACTCGAGCCAAGTGGCAAGTTTCTTGTAACTTTGACTACAATAACATTTACGAGTATAAAGACTCTAGATGCGTCAATATATTTTATGAACTATACTTTTTTATGGCTCATAAGCAGCCGAGCTAACGGGCCACCTGATCATAAGCGGTTACCGTCGCTCATGGACCTCTGCATTGCCACAAGGTACTGCGGGCCGCTACATACGGCCTATACTTAAGGACACTCTTTAAGCGTCTTTGGAGTATTTTGAGACTGCGTTCTTTACAAGTGAATTTTAATAGTAAGCTTAATTAAATGTTATTGGATATTACATTTTATTCCACGTATGAGAAATGATGCAATTCTAAAAATTAAGCCAATTAAATAGGGATGATTTATAACAAGACTTATATTTATAGATACTATGGCAGATGCGAAGCGAGAAAAAATCAAAACCTATACCATAGAAAAAAGACCAAGGTCACTGATGTAATATACAAAATGAAAAAAACTTAAATGGAAATGGACAGGTCATATGATGAGAGGACCTGATAAATGGAATAAAATAATAACACGTTGGTATCCTAGAGAAGGAAAAAGAAAAAGAGGAAGACAGATTAAGAGATGAGACGACAACATAAGGAAGGTGGCTGGAATTATGTGGAACAGGGTAGCGCAGGAAAGGAAGGAATGGAAAAGGTTGGAGGAGGCCTTTGCCAATTGGCAAACGGATCTACAAAGGGTTACAAAAAATCAAATACTAGGTTAAGTTTATATTATTAAATTAAGAGTACAAAATGTTAAACAATTCTACATGTAGATTCTGAATAAAAGGCTATTTTACTATATTATTTTATTATGGTAGATGCTATGACCTCTGCATTTATTCAACTATTCTTCCTTTATTACAAAACTATAAGTAAATTATATATTGTGAATATATAAAGGTAAGTATAGAATTAAAAATATATTGTCCATTTATTTGCTTGTTTCTTATATTATTATGTTGTCAGTTCCAGTAAAACTAAATTTACTATCTTTGTAACAATATCGTCTTGAAACTGTTCGCCTGCAGTTTGCGGTTTAATTTGATATTTAATTCGAGTTATTTTAGATATATATACGCTTTGTTAGTTAATGTGATTTTAATGGACGACACTATTAATGTAGTTTTAAAACATTAGTATTGAAAGGTTTGTCCTGAAAGTAATAAAAGTATCATTTGGTTGTTAATGGATATTTTCAATTAATGTTTTAGTTTAATTGGTTTTGCTTTTTAATGATTGTTTGGAATTTATTTAGTTTTTTTTGGTGTATAAAATGATTTTAGTTTTTTTCTTTCAGAAACTTCTTGAATGATCTTTTTTTGAGTGAATATTGAGCTTAATAAAATATAATTTCTTCTTAAATAAAAATGATGAATTCTTTTATTATTATTATACTTGTAGCGTTATAATATAACTTGTTATCTTTTACCTTATTTAATGATTTGCAACTGTATTTAGACAGCTAAAAAAATCTCATTTCCAACACATTCCTTTCTCTTTGTAGCTAAATTCCAACTTTGACATACTATATTATTTATTTTTTTAAGTATCATTGACAAAAATATTCCGTGTATATGAGTAGCCTAAAACTAAGTTATCTAAGCAAGTAGAACAGTGTAAGGCTACGGCCCGTGGGAGTCGTAGCACTACATTGTAGCTGCCACTGTAGCGGTCGCGAGTTATACAGTTTTACGATTCACACTTTTACGTTCGACGGATCTAAAATGACTGACTACGTTGCATTTCTTTGCATATTTGGTGTTTTGCTGGTTTTAGGATGATAAAATAAAAAAAATATTGGTTCGTCGGATGGTGGTAATTGCGGTTGTTTGTAGATTTCCATTCATTTGATTAATTATTTTTTGTAAGAAAGTAACTGTTCCCCGTCACTTTTAAAACAGATATTAAATATTATAAAGCTAAAACACAATAGACCTCTATACGAAATGAAAATATTCATATTTTACGAGAACATCGTATCAGTTTAGTCTTTGCGAGAAGACAGTACAGGTTCCAATCTGCTAATACTTATAATAAAATTAACAAAATACTTAAAATATATCCTATGAACATGTTTCAATGTAAAAACAGTCTAAAAGATTGGCTCAAAAGCTTAACACAAAATGAAGTTGAATTTCAACCATACCTAATTTAATTACTTTATTCTCTTTAAATTTCAAGTTTGAAAGATAACACACAAATGTACACACTCCCGCAAACAAGCATACACATTACACATACATAATACACATACACACACAAACATAAACATACTAACCTATTCATAAATATCCTAAACTTAATTTTGATTTTAAACTTAAATCTATAATAATAAGTGCTTATTTTGTAATATCTTTTCTTTTGTTATATTTGTTAATCCAATTGGGTAGTAGCGGGTCATTCCCATTATAAGTATGTTCATTACTTACTGGGAAGACCCGATGTATGGTTGTAATAACTTATTTTTTAAATAAAGTCACTTTTTATTTTTTTTTGTATTTGTAAAAAAAAATGTCTCTAAATTAAAAAAATAAAAACAAATCTCATTTCCGTAAATGCTGCAACAAACTACATAGTATCATTGCATTCATTTACTTTCAGTTGTACAAATGAAGTCAAATGAAATCAGAACTCCACGCAACCGGTAGCCAGGTTTGCTGAACCGTGAAATTTTATCGAGGGAATTAATCTCGTGAAACCAGCCCTTACGAAATTGACTTTTTTTTTTAATTTGAGCAACTGATTTTATTTCTACTTAGTACCTTTAATGTTAATGAGTATCGTTTGATGTTCGTGTTTCCTGGGTTCTGTGAATGATCTTTGCTAAAATAAAAGTTAAAGTTAGAATTAGTTGGGCTTGTTGTGTTTTTGATCTCATCCATGAGTAACTTCTATCCACCTGGTGATACTATCATCAAGAGTGGTCATAAGGCTCCGTTAAAATAAAAGCAGCTGAAGTTCAAACTGTAAAGTATGAGTGACCCGGATACTGAAATTCGTCTGAATCTTAAGCGCTTCTTAAATTTTTGATGAGCCTCCAAAAATCTAAATTATATTTACTATCATGATTTTATTCGTATCATAACTAACATAAGCATCGTTAATTCAAAAAAAACTTACCTTATTTACTTCAAGCTTCAGATTCGAGAAACTTTTCTGTATTGAACTCTCTACTAGTTTAGAAGTGTGAGCCTTTCCACTCTCATCTTCACGACTCAACAACAGATCGTTAAATAAAACCTCTACACCAATTCCCTTAAAACAACCCACCAAAACAATTACAACAACATAAACAACAAAAAACTGTAATCCATAAAAATTATCAGACATCCATCGAAATCGAACGGTGAAGCTTTTGACACCCCGTAAATCGAGTTTCTACTTTAATAGCAGGTGCGGTGCGGGCGTTTATAAACAAAACATATGATTACCTGTCGACCCTTTCAGACGCTCAATTGTCGGCTTCGTACTGAACCTGTCCAGGAATAAATGCTTATTTGAATGTGGAAATCGATTGGTTTGAATTTTGGGTAAGGATATTTGGAATGTTGTTATAATAACTGTAATGTAATATTTTATTTTTCTCGCATGTTCTGTGTGGATAATGTTGGGTCTTATTTGGTTGGTTGTCTTTTTAATGTAATTCGATGAAAGTATTTCCCAACCCATTCTGGGTAAGAGTAGTGAGTTATGCCTGATCCCTCCACTCATAAAACTTGCTCAATGCAGTACAACTGCTGACGAACTACCAGCCACAAATACTGTTTTGAAAGTTAATGATATGCTAATCCTTTAAAACTACCCGAATTAAAATTGTCATGACGACTATTCCACAAATACACAGTTACCTAATTTTCCATAAAAGAAGACTTCTTGTTTCCCATTTATCTTAACTACCCAGAAACAAAAACCAACCATTAATTAAATCAATACAAAAAAAAAACTTAAAAAACTCCGTAACTGTACGTATATTCGGGGACGTGAACGAGATCCATGAAATCGTGGAGGCACCATGAATGAGTAACGGTTGAACTCATGAATGTTTTATAAGTCGCCTGCTATGATATATAAAGGTCGATGACACACCGATTGCCGGTGATAGATGAACGGTGAATATGAGGTGTGAACGAGCACTGGGTATGAATTATTGAGATTAGGCTTTACATAATATACTCTATAGTAATTAGTTCTAGGTGGAGTAGATAGGAAATTTTAATATATAAATTCATTATCGAATGCATTTTAGCAGTTACTATAAATAGTTTATAATTTACCATCAAATTATAACTTATTTCGGCAAAAAATTTGTTGACGTCACTCTAAGAATCAGATCTTATTTTGAAGCTACGATTTTTTATATTGCCATGTAGGTAGACGAGCTAACAGGCCACCTGATCGTTAGTGTTTACCGTCGCTCGTGAACCTCTGCAATGTCAGGGGACACTGAGGGACTGCTTCGTGGATTATCACCAGTCATATTTGTAAGTCGTTAGACATCACTTCATAAAGGCAAAACTAAAGATGAGCTTAACCCATGTCTGAGTTCTCTTTTAACACACCAAGTTTTGATAAAACAGGTACAGAGTATTCTTATTAGAAAAAAATATAATTGGATAAAATAATACTTTAAAATTATAAATATATACAAATAAAAACAGGTAAATTTCCTTTGTTATACAAATTAATCTTTGAGAGTCTTATTTCAAAGCATCACGTCTCCGAGCGAATGCAAATCCTTGTTCGAGACGTTTCGAATTCTCGTTATTACCAATAGTCACAGAATATCTATATAGAAATAAAGCTTTATACCAAATGATTTCAAAGGAGTACAAGAACTAGCGTTACAAAGACTGTCACAGTAAGTCAGTGCCAATTGTTAGATGTGTTGATCATAGTTGATGGTTTAATAGAAGATGGATGAAAGAAGAGAGGAAGGCCTAAGAAATGATGGGTGGAAAGAAAGTATTAAAATTTGCAGTGTGACTAAAGACTTATGCCAGATTGTGAATAAGTGGACAGAACTAACATCAACGACCATTACGAGAGAAAGTTGAGCTAAAGGAAATAAAAAAGTTGAGTAAACGGTACGTTGAATAGATTGGGGGTTTACTTCTGTACAGTAGATTATTCTGTGCAATAGATCTGAAAACGAACGAAGGGAAACATCACGAGTAATATTCAAGATATTATCAAAGCGAAAATAGACCGATTCTTTGAATGATTTTAAAGAAGAAAAGAAATATCGGAAAACGGGGATAATGATTTAAGGACGCTTTTATTTAAATCAAGATCTTTCTGAAAAGTTTTATGATAAAAATAGTCGTAATTCAGTTAAGAAATGTTTTTAGACAATATATGAGAGGGAATAATATTGAAGTACTGATTTGAGAAATTTATTCTTAGTTAAGTGATGATAAAGGGATTATAGATACAACTATGTTTGTATGTTTAAAAATCAAATAAATGGTGTGGAAATTTCATTAGTAACGACAGAGAAAAATAAAATAAACTTACTATGATTGTATAGTACTAGTATTTACTGAAAACAAATATTCATAAGAAAATTTTCACATTACCGAAAACCTTAAAATATCTTATATTATCGTACAAAACCTTTAGACTCTTAAAAGGCGACCCGTAAGTCTGAGAGGAAATTTTAATTAATTAGCCAGCACTTCACATTAAGGACTCTTTGAAGGCTGTCACTATTTATTTGCACCTTAAAAAGGCAACTCCATTAGCAGAATGAGCGCCGGCGAATGAATAGAGGTCATTCATGAGATGTCGACTGTCGCGAGAAAAGGGAATGAGGGTTGCTTGAACTTAAAATTGTGACGAAAAAACAATATTACATTTTGAAAAAAGAAACTTTTGATAATGTATAGTCAAAGTTTTTAGATTAATCCAGTTTCAGGATAAATCTTTTCTTTTACGTATTGAAAAATAAAAAAGAAGTGATGTAAAATCATTCATTTACATAGCATGCTTTCATCCATTTTACCGATTTTGATAATCCTACTTTATAAAAATCGAAAAATTATTGACAACGTCATTTCTGAAGTGATAAACTATTATCAAAATCTAACAAAAAGTTATAGTGTAACATTAAATTTCAAAAAAGCCGTGACAAATTTACGTGCATTAAAACCACAATTTCCAACAATCCGTTAAAAACATCTGCTTATATTATTCCGAGTATTTCCGGAAATAATGGTGACCCATCGCGGCTGGGCTTCACGATCGATTGGAGACGAGATCGGTAATAAATCAATTTGTACACGGAATTTATTTACGAAGCCCGAATGACATTTGTTACCTCTACGTATGGCGGATACAATACCAATATTTAAATATGGATATGCCCATAGGTTGTGATTGCATAGTAAAACATTTTTCTGCGCCTACATTGAATATGCTGTTTAAATCTTCTGTTAGGGACGCAAATGAAATCACACGTGACAACTAGTAACTGATACTTTAGTTTTTTTTTTTATATTATGCAAGTTTTAATATGCTATAGACAGCAGTGACCGCTATGTAGCAGATTTGATTGTTTACCAGACAAAAATACATCTTTGTCTTAGACTTTTTGAGACAATTTTTTTCGTAGTTATCGATATTCCTGAATGTAAATAATACCTACTCATGAAATTATGATGATCGTGCATTTTACTTTATTACATTACAAAAAATTAATCAATAATGCATGAATAAAATAATCGACATATCCACGTTAAGTAAATCGTGAAAAATGCACAAAGTAGGCAGTCGGATACGGATATGCGATAACGAATGCAATTTTCCAAGTCCGTGAACAGAGTTTAGGCGGGGTCCGGACTGATCCAGGGATCTTTTCTTAACTGCCACCTGCTTTGCTACCTTTGCGTTTTTTGTTTTACGTTGTCATGAGTTCTTCTGTAGAAGGCGATGTTGAGATATCGTCTGTCAATTTGATGTTTGTTAAAGTGATTGTTTTGTTTTATTATTCGACTTCAAAAAAGGAGAAGTTATTTTTGTTTGTTTGCGGCGCTTCGGTTATGATTTTGACGATTCTCTTTTTGCTGAAATGAGACGGTTGTAAAATTTATTAACTACACTACTTAAATTACTTCGACTATCGTTAGAGTATTGAATATTTATAAATAACTGTGCAAAGTTAAAAGTGTAGTCAAAGTTAGAATCATCGCAAATACGTCGCGCTTATTGACCAATAATTGTCACTATAAAAACTCGGACGAAACGGGAACTAAGAAAATAAAATAATTTATTAGACATAAAGTATAAAAAACAGTGTTCTTGATTCAATCTTAAAATAATCGTATTAATAGGACTATTCCACACGTAGTTAAAACCTTGTTGGAGGTTTTTATATGATCAAATAACACCAACGTATATGAATTCAATTACTACAATTTTACTGTTAAATCAATTTCCGAACACAATCTTACAACACTAAATAAATCAAAGTAACGTCAGAACACTACAAACGTATTTTTATTTTATCCACGCGATAAATCGATAACCGATAGTACCCTCGACTAATGCCGGTTCAGCATATCATAATAGAGTTAATGCCCAGGGGATAGCTATTTAGTTCGGATAATCCCCTTTTACAGAAAAATGAATGGCCACCACTTTTATGTAAATTAAATGAAGGGATCGCATGTGCTAGGAAGATCGATTGTTCTATTAAAACTATAGTAAAATCTTTTAATCCTGACCAACTGTGTCAATATGTTTGGTGATATAATTGAATACATTAGTGGTTGTGATTGAGTCTATCATTTATTTGTATTTTGGTAGAATTATTTGTAGCTTTGATTCTTTTTTTCTAGAATGTTTGGTGATTAATGACGATTATTCACGACTGAGTCCTGTTTCCCGGATTCCGACTTTTTTCGTACCTACTGTCTTCGAAAAAATATAAAGGTTTTCAGAATCTGAGCGAAGTAATCCTGATCTTATTTGTTACACGGAGATATGATAAATGACTGGTTTTATTCTTCAGATATTATTTACTAACACGTAATGTACCTACACAATCAAATATTGAAAATAAAGTCTAACAAAAGTATTATAGAACTCATTCATAACTTTTATCCAAAATTATAAAAGTTTCGTTTCTAACAGTATTTTTTTCTTTAATTAAAAAACAGATTTACATAAATCCAAGTAATTTGTCCGGTGCATCTATACTTCGAATGAACACATTTTACATCACTGTTTTAAACTTTTTAATTACTGCACTTCGTCTTTCACTCCAAACTTTATTTATTAAGGACACCATTTTTAGATGTTTTTTTATTGAAACGCTAAAACATAGCTAAATTTTAACGATAATTATCCACTTAACTGGGAACGAATCAAAATTGGTGTTTATTTAAATATACCGTCTATAAGCGAATGTTAACGTAAAAACTAAACGTATACTTTGCATACGCGGGTAGTCTTGAAAATTTTAAGTGTGTGGTTTCAAAGACAATGCGAGGTCAGTGGTTAATGCAAATAAATAATTTTTTTCATTACTAATATTACCCAAATTTTGTTTACCCAAATAAATAAAAATAAAATAAAATAAATTGTTCCTATGGAAACAAAATATATAATACTTCATTCTTGTAGGTATACAAACGCATTAGTATAATCTCTATAAAGAGTAAAGACTCACACAAGTGAAGTTTGTTTATTCCAAAATCTTGTTACTTCTTCTGACATACCGCCCACAACTCAACAATACTTAGGCGCTAAGCCTGAAAATCGATGGGGCGTCGCGAGCCCCACAAGAAAGTTTCTAACGACATAACCGCGTGCAATTGATATGCCCCAAGAGTAGGCCCATTGCAAAGAAAGGAAAATCCCGATCCGAAAATCTTTGGAGAGTTAGGAGTCTCGGGGCATTGCATCAGTATTCAGACGGTGTACCCCCCCGGTGTCGTTTACCCCAGTCTTATGCGAGTCACAGAATATTGTTGCAGAAGTTATACTTGTGTTTTATTGCATACGGCCTGATTAATGGTAAGTGAATCGCTCATGGACTTGTTAATTATCAAGGGACTGCCGCCTATGACCTTAACCGATACTTAAACTTTGTTATGGACTTTGTTATTTGTTAGCTAACTAACTCGGACGAAGATGTCGTTTGCATCATAAAGAGAGATAAAGATTTATCACATCAAAAACACTGAAATAATCAGTGTTTCTTTCTATATATTAAACTTTTTTAAACATATAAACCTTCCATTTGAATCTATTAAAAACTATATTGCGTAGTTTTTAAGATTTACTTCTGTGCAGACATTATTTTGTTCCCCAGTCTCCATTGGACGCGGTAAACTCCTTCGGTAATTTGACTTTGTTGTTATAACTCAGTTTTGGTTGTTTGTCGTTTCCAGATTTATTACTTTAGAGAAATCCGTTAAGATGTTGCCGGTGTTGTTATGATTATAACGTGTTGGGGTTCATTAATTGATTATTTTAGATGTGTACAAAGGCACATAATAATCTACTTTGTAGCATTATTCTGTTCATTGCAGCTTGTTTTTTATTGCAAATAACGTTAGATAATATGATAATAGTTTAAGTCAATTGTTTTACAAAAACGTAGACTGTTATTATGTACGTTAGAAAAATTACGTTTTAATTTTTACTCATCTCTGTTGAGACCAAAGATGTAGATAGATATGTGGTCTATTGATGCCAAGTATGTGACAGTCCATAGAAGAGTCGTTAAACAATCAAATTCACAAACACCACAGATGTCTATTGCAAAACAGACTTAATACAAAACAAACTACCAAAACTAAATTTACTAGATAACACTCTATTACCTGTCAAAAACAACAATGAACATACCATTCGGATTAATTGCATTTTACGAACCGCCCGCTAACCCAGTACCCACAAAACAAGGCAAAGCACGTAAACGGGGTATTCCGGATTGGTTCTATTAAATCAGCGCATTGTCGTGGCCAATCCTATTCAGTGAATAGCGCACCGGGCTGGCTTCATCAAATTGCATTGAACGGACGTTAGAGCACTCGCCAGCTTCGAGGGTAAAAATTTGAATGGAACATGCGGAAAGGGAATGACCACGGTACTTTGGAGTATAATGGTCAGGATAAGCATTGAGTTGTCATCAATTATAAGTTTTGTCGTTTATAGAACTTAAGTTTTAGGCTGAGTGTTTGTGTTTTAACATTGACTCGTAAATAATATGTTACAACGTTGAACAATCTGGCTTATCATTACATTACATTTGCACAAACAAGTCGTAGAGTAACGCTACAGTTTTTTTTCTTTTGAGGATGGATAGCTAGAAACATACTTTCAGTTGACACCTATGGTAAAATTAATATATTTTTGTCAATGACAGTTGGCTCATATTCAGACGTGACGATAAAAGTACCAACTAGTAAGTACCTACGTTTTTCATTGAATTTATATCTACTTCAACAACACAAATATATAGTCAAGTTACTAGTAAAAAAATTACTTTTAAACCAAAGTCTTCATCATTATACTCATAAAGTCAAACAACTTGAAAATCAATGTGAACAACGAACAAAATTCGCAATCCACTTAAGATTTTAATCGCAACATCAACAAAGCGCGAACCTTGAAGATTTCGCAGCTTTCAATTTTAACTTTGACACTTTCATAATTACTTGAAGAGCTTGTCAGTTTAGGAAAATATATGACAGAGCCGATTGTCAATGGATTCATAGTCACGGAGGGTAGGTCTCCCCAATCATGGACCTCATGTGATCGTTAATGATTCCATCCCTCATACGCAATGTAGGTTACTGTGTAAACAGAAATAGGGTGATTGTCCTCAAGGGTAGCTTAAGATGCGTCTATTTTGGATAAGGATTCCATGAGTGCTAAATTTTATAGGGCTGCCTTCTACGATAAAGAGGTACCTCATGTTTCTAAATTGTTGTGCTTTATTACGGCCTTAGTATAGTATAGCCAATGTTTGGTCTTGCTTTTGTTTCTTACTATATTTAGCCATTGAGATATGCTGTAAACTGTAAAACAAGCTAGAATATTCAATTTTACATCAATTGTTTTAATTTTTTTCCAGGAGTATATTATTATTATTTGAACATTCAAGAGTCGAATCTGATGAATTTACTTTTGAAGTATTGCAATTTAAATTAAAAATTATCTAATCTCGCACGCGACAGAGATAACATGCGATCACATAAACTGTGGTTTTGAAATTTATAGCTATTTCAAAAACTTAATTGGGCATAAAACATTTAAGATATTGTTTACAAAAGATAATCTAGCACCCTTTCTTATGGTCATAAATTAAATGCAGTCATGTACTTAGTAGACGCATGTCGTTGCCATTAAAGTCCCTTGCAACACATCCATTGTTGAAGCTCATCGCAAAAATGTACATACAACTTTCTAGTTTAATGTATTACAATAAAGTTCAGAATTGCTTGTTTTTCAAGCTATTGGGTTGAAAGTGAAATTTGAACGTTATGTGACATTACATAGGGTGTTAAATGAAAATATATGAAAAATGCATAGATAACTCACTGACCTACATCTCCGGAGAGAGACTAAGCAGAATTATGCGTGTCCGCGGGGAATAATATTTATAGGGTGCATTATGCACATGACGCTTTTATGTTTTCGGGGTTGTGTTGATAATAAATCGATCTACTTACTGTTACAAAATCTTTGCTTGCATTTGATGTCCCATTTTAAAGGGAAGGTTGTAAGAATATTCTTCTTTTAAAATTGATTGTATTTGACTGTCCTTGACATTCTTTTACTTGTTAGACTATATAATTTATTATGCTTTTACATTTTCCTTTTAACATAACACTTTTACATCGTTGACAATAGTCACTATGGAAACTACTAGTTCGTTCCTACGATCAGAGATGTCGCTTCTCAAAACTTTGCACTTAGCAACACCTCCCCTCAAAGTTTATAACACTACTACACACCAACTACACACATAACATCATCATCCCATTAGTCATTCTATCATTCCTAAATTTTTCATACATTCTCCTCCTCCCCTGGCTTTTGTGAACATCCTTTCGCGACGAGCCATGACTTTTCTATTTGTTGATCGCGCAACTATTTCCCATGTACCATTCTTTATTTCATCTTCCAAAGCTCTTCGCCATTCGGGTTCACCATCATTATTTTCAATTTCTTTCCATGTCAAAGGATCAATAGCTGCCATTCCTGCTATAATTTCAGTATCTTCTACTTCAAGCTCCGATTCTGTATCTGCCCCTGTGTTATTTGTACCTGGTTTATATTCTTTACGCGGTCTCCCCGCTAAACCAGTACGGATGATTTTTGGTCTTCCTCTTCCTCTTGTTTTTATAGGATTCGTCTTTTGCTCTATTTCTTCATTTTGAGGATTATCCAACTCAACAATTATTTCTCTGTTATCAGAACTTTCTCCTTCTTCATTTTCACTATCATGTATTTCTACATATTCATTATCAAAAGCGCTTTCTTTCATAAAACAAACATCTCTCGTTATAACTATTTTCTTAGTTTTAGGGTCATGAATTCTATAAGCTTTAGATTGATTGTCATATCCCATAAATATTCCGACTTCTGAATCAGCTTCAAATTTTCCTTTCTTTGTTCCCTTTTCTTTGTAGTATAGCTTTGCTCCAAATGTGTTCATGAAAGCCACTGTAGGCTTTTTCCCTGTCAATACAGTATAAGGTATTTCACCTTTCAAAGCTATAGTAGGACATCTGTTTCTTATAAAATTAGCTGTATTTATAGCTTCAACCCAAAAACCTGGAGGGCTTCCAGCTTGATACATCATGCATCGAGCCATTTCAATCAATGTCCTATTCTTTTCCTCAGCTATACCATTTTGCTGTGGTACAGTTAATTTTATTTTGATTTCTTCTTTCTTTAAAAAGTCATCAAACTCTTTATTTATGTATTCTTTTCCATTATCTGACTGTAAATTCTTTATTTTCATACCGGTTAACTTCTCTGCATATGCTTTGTACTCCTTGAAAACTTTCAAGACATCACTTTTGTTAGTTATAAAGTAAACTTCACACCAGCGAGATCTGTCATCAATAAACGTCACAAAATATTTCTTCTTACCATATGACTCATGTCTCATCGGGCCACACACGTCTGTGTGTACTATCTCTAATAATGATTCAGTGCGTTTTTCATAACTCTTAGGAAATGGTTTACAAGTCAGTTTTTGACTTATACAAATTTCACAATCCGACAGTTTTTCACTATCTCCAAACGTCAAACCATGTACTAAGCCGTTCTTGGCCATAGCTTTGAGATCACGCTCATTGATGTGGCCCAAGCGTTCATGCCAAATGTCAATAGGTTTTTTCACCATTTGCACATTATTGGAGTTCTGCTGATTTAATCTTACATGGTATAAGTTACCTACACGATCGGCCCTCATATGAACCTTCTTATTCTTATCAATAACAACAGCATCTTGCTTAGTAAAATGAACTTCATATCCATAATCAGTCATTTTTGACACTGACAAAAGACTTGTTCGTAAGTCTGGCACGTAGAACACTTTCTGAATGTCTACCAGGCGTTTTTCACAACCTGTATCAACCGAGATACTAACTTGACCTACCCCGGTTATCTGTGTACTGTCTTGGTTTGCTAAACAAAGTTCATTGTCTAACCGTGTAAATCCCTTCATCATGTGCTTATCATTGCACATATGTCCTGTGCATCCACTATCAATGCACCACACAGAGTTGATCTGTTCGCCTGTACGAGTCTCTTCGGTCGTGCTAAACATTGTCGTGTTTTCCTGCCGCTCAGAACTACTACGTTCTGCTTGTTTCGCGCTATGCTTAGCTTTTTGTAAAACTTTAGTCTTGCATTCTCTTGCAAAATGTCCCCGTCGACCGCAACGATAACATTCTATTTGTGCTTTATGGTTGTATAACGTATGATCGTTCTTCTGGTCCACTTTGTTAGTGCGTTTGACAAACATCGCTCTTTGGTCATAGACTGTAACCTTTCTGCCTTCATAGTCTTCGAGAATCTTTACCTTGAGTATGTCTGTCGAAGGTAAAGCATCCCGTGATTCCATTGCAGTACGGAACATTGTAAAAGAATCTGGGAGGCTATACAACAATAAAATTGCTAATAGTTCGTCAATCACCACTAAACCGATTTCTTTCAGTTTCTTCACTGCATCAAAGAAATCTGCAATATGCTTTCGGAGATCATCTTCTTCACTCATGCGCGTCAGTACAAGTCTCTTCAACAATGATGCTTTACGCGCTGGCCCGCTTGATTCATACATTGATTTCAATTTATCCCATATCTGTTGTGAGGTATCCAAACCATCTAATGCTGCGAGCTCACTAGGACTAACGGCCAACAGTATATCTGATTCCGCCTTTCCATCCAGTCTCACCCATTCTGAATACTTAGGGTCGGTGCGCGCCGGTCGCGGCGCGGCACCCGATACGAATTCCCACAAATCATTTTTTTTCAAAATGGCTCGCATGTGGATTTTCCACGTATCATAGTTATTCGCACTTAGAGGTTCCATTTTAAAAGTAGCAGCCATGATAAAGTTTTAACTTTTTATCACGAAAAAAATATTTTCTTGAACGAGTCCACTTCAACTCAACTCAACACTCAACGAGAACATCGTATTGCACTTTTTAGTTTGTATTTAATCCAAAACCTCACAAAATCAATTGTATATATTACCCTGGGCTGGGCCCATAACCTGTTAGACTATATAATTTATTATGCTTTTACATTTTCCTTTTAACATAACACTTTTACATCGTTGACAATAGTCACTATGGAAACTACTAGTTCGTTCCTACGATCAGAGATGTCGCTTCTCAAAACTTTGCACTTAGCAACATTACTGCATCATTAATTTTATTTTTCTTTCATGCTAACAAGCCTATCTTTTTGAAATTGCTCTTAAGTATCAATTAAAGATAATTTAATACAAGGATTAAGGAACACATTAGGGCTATCAAAAACATCGAACCCCATAAGTCAGCAATCGCTGAGCATGTGCTGGACTCAGGGACTAATCACTGGATGCAGTTTCACAAAGCCAGGGTTTTGTCATCTGAACGCCGTTACATACCAAGACTGGTTAAGGAAGCTATTGAAATTTCGAGGAATAGCACTTGTAATCGGGGTGACGGCTTCAAACTATCCTGTATGTCGAATCCAGTGTTAGACGAAAATAAAGCCAAAAAATCTAGTTTTGAGACGGCAGCCGATACTGTCAGTGTGGTATGTCGAAATGTGAGTTCGAGTTCCAGTGGTACCGGCAAACGAACGAGAAAGAGGGTAGACAGATTTGTCTGCTCTTAAATGACCTACCCGCAGTTCCTCAGTCTTCCCGTGATCATGGCGCTTGAAACAGTGCTGAAATATCGGGACCGCTTAATTAAAAATAATAGTGGTAAGAACCCGTTTAGTAATAGTGTAAGTGATAATTATTCTAGTTATACAAAAAATATTTTTATAAAATTATTTTTAACACTAAATTACCCCAAGTTTCTATAGTTTCTTAATACATAATTGTCAAAGCTCAGATGCTCTACAATTGTCTGCTAAATTGCTGTTTGGATTTCACTACAACGTTATTTGCACATGCAAAGCAGTATTTTGTTTTCCTGCTGGAATAAGTAGAGTTAGAGTGAGATAGAACTATTGAAATCATTGAAGTTGTTTTGAGTAAGTGAAGATAGAGCAGGATAGCACGATTCATATCATCGAAGTCGTTTTACATTGATTTGCATAAACTATTAAGAACTCGTAGGGATGTCAAGTTTTAGTGAAACTTTTCACACCCTTTCTGTGTTTACTTAATAACAAAATGGAGTGTTTTTTACGATTTATACGACATTAATTACGTTCAAATAACGAAGTGTTTATATATTGAAATATATTTTGACTCCATTTTTTTCATCTCTATTTTAATCATACTAATGTATACTTTCAATTTTATAATTATATTTCTTTTAACGAGACGAAATACGAACACGCGGTATTTAGATATTTTAGTAGCCTAATAAAATTGTTGATTATTTCCATCTAAAATCTGTACTGTATCTGTATTTTTGTGATTAGTAGGTAAATTATGTGTTTCTGAAATGTCTTTCTTCAAACTAAATTGATAGACGAAAAGAACACTATAAAATTAAAATGAACATTACACTTTGTTGATATTATTTTAGTCGCAGCACAACATAAAACATACAACACGAAAAAGAATCCAACAAAGTAAACTCCAAAAATACATTTTTCCTGTTTTCACTTTATCCAGACTTGGTCGTGTCGAAGTTGTTGAAAAATCAATAATATATTGCGTCCCCCTAATGCAATGATGGATCGAGCGCCACTTATCTGTCTGCGACATCACTGACCGGTGTAAACAGGCTACCACTCTGTTGTTTGAGTGCTCGTAAATTTAATACAATTTTTGAGGTTATGTTTTGGTTGGAGATGAAAAATCAACTATAATTTATCTAGTACCTACGATAGATGCTCTCTTATGGTTTGTTTTCAGTGGCTTTCGGATCGATTCCTGGGCTTTTTTGATTTAGTTGGAGGAAATCACCGGATCACAGAGTTATGAGGAACGGCGCGACGCGTTACGCCATCGGCACTCTTTCCCTTTGCGCCGTCGATTCCTGGGTAGGATTGTTATCATTCATGAGGTCTGAAATGTATTGAAATGGAGGCCATTACCTGAATAATGACTTATGCCTACGCTTTAGGACGCTTTAGTATCGCTTGAAGAAACTCTAGATTTTGATTCTTATGAAAATCACCGTTTTGTTTTCTGAAGACATTCTAGTCCCACTGCTGAGTCTTCTTATTGTAGTAAGAAGGAATTGTGCTACGACGATTATTCTACGATTCTATTCACTACAGAAACTTTCAAGTATGGCACTTCAAAAAGTATTCCACTGCAGGCGCGTAATCATAACGCATATTTTAAGAAAAATCCTTTTCTAAAAATAATAAAAATCCTATACCAAAATTAATACAACTGAAAGTTTTCAAAGAAAACTAATCCAAAATGATTAAAAAGGTTGTAATGAATTGGACATTCAAGGAATCTAATAAATATTACTTTGAATAACGTATGTGTTGTTCACGTGTCTAGACACCATGAGGGTAAAGCGTCCCGTGACAAACTTGTCCCGTAATAGTTAAACGGAGAATCTTATGTGTTTTATGTTAGTCAAACACGAAAATGCGTTGAGGAAAAAGCCTTTATTGCTCTGATCCAGTTGCTATTTTTGGTGTTTATTGAATTGTAGTTGCTCTCTGTATCTATGATATTATTATTCCTATTACTGTACTGTACTACTGTAACAACCCATTACTACCCACTGCTGAGCTCAGGTCTCCTCCGAAGAGGGGTTAGGCATAGTCCACCTCGCTTGCCTAATGCGGATTGGGGACTTCACATATCTTCAAAGGATTTTTAGAACCCTTTTCCGATGTGCAGGTTTCCTCACGATGTTTTCCTTCACCGTTTTTAGCCAGTGGTGTTGTGAAAAATTGCACATTTTTTTTTTTCATTTTAAGATCGTACGGAAGGCTAGCGCTTCAACCACTCGGCCACCACGACTATTAATTACCATTTATACTAAAAGCAAGGTACACTTTGCGTTATTTGTGACGGTAATCAATTACCAGGAGGTGGGTCGTAGACACGTTTCCCTTTCAAACAACTTAAAAAAATAATAAAATAAAGCTTTAGGTTAGCCGATAGGGTGGGTAGCCATATAGAAACACTGTGTTATATGAAATGAAATAAAATTACATTATTTATTCTCAACGTTAATGAAATTCTCATGCTTGTTGATGTCAAAAGGCTACCACCAGTTCGGAAAAAGAAATAGCTACTGTCCTGAGAAGAACTGGCAAGAAACTCAGCGGGCATGTCTTTTTTGTATTATTTTTCTGTTTTTTTTTATCTTTTCAACTCAATATTACAATTTTTTGTTACAATTTAGATCTAAAACGAAAGCTTTATTCCCACTTAGTACAGTCATCTAGAAAATCACTAATTGTATAATAAGCTTTTTTCACAACTTTTTTAATTAATGTATGCATATTTAGACTTTGTAGTGTGGTATATGGTGTAGTATATTTAAGTTGATTAAATACAATAAATACCTATGACATACCTATATAGTTAAACTGTTCTTCTTTGCCTGGACTCATATATACCTACTGTAATATAAAATAAAATTGCAGCTCTATTAACTTCTTCTGAAAACTTGTTTTGCTTTGTAAAATAGTAGGTAATTTAAATACAATAAAAATTAGTGTATATAATACTGTTCGTGAGGTTCACGATCAGGTACTAGAAAATTAAACTTACAAGACATACATTATTAGTTTCTAGCAGTTAATTGGTATTTTATTGTTTTACAGTAGAAAGCACGCGTAAGAAACAAAGTAGACTAGTTCAGAAATTATTTTAGCATGCGAGTAAATCTAAAAGGAAGTGAACAGGGAAACTCGTAAAGTAAACAATCGAGAAACATTAGAAAATAGACATTTTACCTCAAAATAGTTTTACTACGTATATTTTACTGAATATTAAAAATGAATGCGAACTCGAAATAAATCTAAACACAGTATGTAGTGGGTGAAATCTGTGATTTTTCCTTCTTTTATTTACTCTGTTATTGAACAATGTAAAAAAAAATGAAACTGCTAAAATCTACTAGTAAAATTGCCATCAATGCGTAATTTGAGTAGTTATAACAGGGAAAGTTTTACACAACTTTACTTTTTTTTGTATTTAAGATTCGTCCTTAACTTCTCTTTCATCGACACAGATTTTTTGTATTGATTCTATATTTCCTATATATTAAATTACTAATACATTACACTATACTCTATACAACAGCTGCAATTATGTTCATTAAAAATTGTCATTCTATCTAACCGTCTACGGCTGCAACACTCCAACCCTTCCAACGCTGCAACGTGATCAGGCTTAATTCACTTAATTCAAATATTCTGGGTCATTGTCAACTGCGACGCTCTAATAAAAACACGATGACGATTGCCCAAATTTAATTACAAAATGCGTTCGGAGACAATGTTGCTAGACTAACAAAACTTTCCAAAATTATGAACAATTTCTTTTAGTATAAAGCTAAAGCTGAAAAATTCTATAATACTAGAAATATACTTTTGTTGAGTTCTTTTCACGAACGGCTCTTTTCCTCACTTGTTTCTGGGGAGTTTACCAGGTGATCGATTCGTCTTCTTGTAAACCTAACCACACAGGTACCAGGTACTTGTTTACTTCTTCAGAACCACTGCAAAAGTAGTTTTATGAATAGTTTTATTTTGCTTGAGTTTACGAATAAAAAAATGCTATAAAAATGACTTGCAGTAATTTTCTGTGACCACAAAAGTAAAAATAATGAATTAAAACATTTTCAGTTGTCTAGCCTGTGTTATGATGTTGAAAGATTCTGTATACTTATAGCTTTCTACTCTCCTAATAATGACTAGACAAATAATATTACTATAACTATAAATTTTCCCATAAAATTCAATTAATTTTCCAAAAACTTTCAGTATTATTTCGTAGTAGAATTGAATCTGGCAACCCAACAAACCCTTCGGGCAACAGAAACAGTCTCCAAAAACACGAACGGCACATGGTACAGTTTTGTAATTTTATTAATGATGTAATAACAGTTCTGTCAAACGCATGTGCGTGCCGTGAGCGATAGTGGACTCGTTAGCACAGACGGGTTAATATTAGAGGGTCGGATTGGGGATCATCTGTGAAATCCATGGCTATATTTGGTGCAAAACGATGCATAGAATGGCCTTATTGAATGCATAATTTTGTAGTTACAGAAATGATCTAATTTAATGGATGGATCAACGGAATCTGTAGTTACTGCTCCGCTATTAGTTTCCAGATCTCACTATTGGCTATTAAATAGTTGAATACCAAGAAGCTAAGAAACTGTTTCATATTGTGCAGTATACAATCTAAAAAGTAATGAGCAGCCAAAATGAAGATGAACAAAACTTATAGTGGGACGAAAAATAGGTGTTAATTTCTTCTTAAAAACAAATCAAAACTTAAAGATTGTTGAAAAGTCCTAGTGCCTACTAATTAACCTATGAAACTAAAGAAGTTTATAAATACAAGGCTAAAACTAAGGGGAAAAATGCTATTCTTAAGATCGGACTTGAGCCAAACTCCATGGATAAGCAATGAGGGGCAATGACCGCCAGTCCGCAAAATCTAATATTATCCGACCAAAATAGAATCACATACAGTTTCATTTATTAACTTAACATGATCTTATATGTATGAGGGAAAGCAGCGATAATATACGGGCGCCCCAAGACCAAAGTGCCCTTAATACTGTGTTTAAGTGGGAGAGGCTCAGAAACGTTCTGAGCCTTTTCAGATCCAACACTTGTAAGCCTTTTAATATCGCGCCCTCGCTACCCACGAGCTCTTATCGACGGTGTAATGTTACCTTTTTAAATGGCGTTTGCAGTTGAATCTCGTCTCTCCAGTGAAAATGCGGAGAAAAGTAATGTCATTACCATCAGTGGTTTGGTTGGGAGAATGATCAGGATGTGTTTATATTGAAATGCATTTTAAGGTAAATTTTTGGTGGTCAGAGGAAAATTTTAGAGTTGATCAGGATATTTATCTGATTATTCTATCAAAGTATTTATGATTAGGGGGATCAAACATCATGAGTATTTCTATTTTTTATGAATTCATACCTATTATCGTCCGTATGTGTCAACTAGTGAGGTACTGCTTACTCCTCTTACATCAGTGGATAAATCATGCGTAGTCCACTAGACTTACTTAATGCTACTTGGGTTAGGTTAGGTTAGTGTTGCACTTAAAATTGCTCACGTAAATTTTGCTCATAATGCTCATATGCCTATTTCACCAAAATATAACAATTTAATTTATTTACATAACACATTAAATATCCCAAGTTCAAAATCCGTTTATAACCATTACCGAGAACACAAACATTTCCATTACGGTAATCGATTCCTAAAAGCACCACACCTCTGACAAAATCATGCATCGGCTATAGAACAAGACCCCCGGTACTCCACGCAACTTAATCAACCAATTAATATCTAATTGAATTACATCCGTCATCGGCTGGATCCCCCAGCATTACCTGAAATCGACATATTTCCGATCATTTCACCAGTAAAACGTTTTGATTTTAATGGTTTTTAATGACTTCGAGATTTTATTAATTATGATCGAGGGATAACCCTTTTAAGCCCTGTCATTGATGCTAATAAATCTGTCAAACTCGAAGGCTTTGAACGTTTTAATTGAAGTTAAGTTCTGGTTCATTTAAGTAATTGGTTTTAATAGTTTAGAAGTATTACAGATTTTGAGTTGAATAAGATATTTTTGTAGTTAAGGCGTACTTCCAAGACTAACTTTGGAATGAAAATAACAATCCAAAAGCACAGTTGTGTTGGTATTTTTTTGTTTTAAATATTATAATATTATAAATCATGTACAAAATCTTAGCTATAAGTAAATGACAAAAGCCTTCTATTTAGTAGGTAGGGAACTCAGGACATTCTAGTTACTAAATAAACTCCACCACAGACACACACCCATGTAGGTGGAACATGTGGGAGTTAAACAGTACTAAAAGTTCCCATTGCCCACATTCGACTTCCAAACCGTGGCTGAGACCAGAACCCAGCTGGAAATTACACAAAGTATGTGACGCTTTACACGCTTAGGTCTACATCGCAAAAGGCATTTCTTTATCGTAACAACTACATCATTGACACGATAAAAATAACGTAATTTTAATTCAACACTCATCTACATTGTGTGCTCATTACATTATTAACCCATTTCGAGGCGTACATTTTTTAAAGGTCGCTCAGAGCTCCCAGGCAGTTGATCAGTTAACTTTTAAAGCTCATTAAAATAGATGGTTCATTCGTTCCGTGTAAATTTCCACGCTGGCGGAAAATTAAAACGATACCCGCGGCGAACGAGATCCCCGCACGTCTATTGTGAAAATATGAAAAACTGGTACGAATGGAGAAACTTCACGGTTCATACGTTTACTTCATGAAAAAGTTTGAACCGGGCACTGCACTGTGAGAATTTTTATTTATTTTCTAACAGTCGTTTCGCCTTTCGATTGGATTTTTCTTTCTTTTTGGGAGCACTACTACGAATTGGGCGTTTTATCAATATAGTGAGTAATCGAAAAAGGTGATCCATTTTTTATCGAAGTTGAATACTGGAAAATTGAATATTAAAATACTAAGACCAAAAACATGACTAAGCACTAGTGGACAATAACAAAATCTTTTCGAGCTCGAGCTCTGAAAAAGCTGAATGTAAGGCAGTACAAGAAAGGGGACAGTCTGATAAGGATTTCAATATTTTAAACACACATTTGTAATATTATATCCAAATTTGACTATCTGTTGAATTGGAAAGCTTAGCTGCATTTTCAGTAGATTAAAAAAAATACCCCTATATTTTGCGCAACTGACTCATTATTTAACAAGACAATAGGGTGACATTCGTATGTTTAAATATCATAGTTATCAGCATCCTACAGACATACGACTAGACGGACCGCAACCCGCTAAATACCGCCCAACAATATACTTACGGCGACTGTCAACCCGAGATTCGATTTATGCTCATAAATTGAATACGTCAACAATATACTTTTGTTTGATGTGATTTAAATTCCATTCATTAAGGTCGGGTTATTCCTTTGTCCAGACACGCTATTGAAAGTTGCATTTCAATTATATGAAACTGTATTTAGTTTGGGGGTTCTTTTTTCGTTTCCTGCAACTGTTGTACTTGTTTTTGTTTGGGTGCGTTATAATTGCTTTCACAGTGCTGTTAATGGGAGTAAGTTTATGAATTTTTAATGAGAGTCTTGAATGTTATTTGTATCAAAACTGAGCACGTTTTATACAGTCACCACACAGTGGTATTCAAAACGTTTAATGCAATAATGAAATGGAACTGAAGTGGTATCCACGATGGTAAAACTTAGAGTATAAAATAAAAGAAAGAAGGTAAAAGTAATTTTAATTATTTTATTAAAAATAGTTATTCAAAGACTAATACAAAATTAAAATCAGTTTTAGTTTGATTACAATATATGATAGTAATAAAGGCTTGTCCAATAATTTAACTTCGATAATGAAGGTTTAGGCAGTCACAACATGCAACTTTTTGTATTGTTAACTTGATCAGTATTACAAAGAAACCTTTAAAAATAATTTGGCTATATTTTAAGTATTCATTTTTGGAACATGATAATAGTATGCAGATGAAGATTACAAACAGAAAGATCGAAAATATAAATTGTATATTTTTTTTCACAGCATAAATTAGTCATATAATTTTTAAAATATAATATTAACTGTCACATGTGCATGACAAGCCTTAAATTTGAACAAGTGTCAGCTAATATAATTAAATTCTATTTTTAATACTGTTACAATGTATTTTGATTACAACACCTGCTGTGATACGCGTAAAAGTGAAATATACAGCTTCTTGCCAATATATTGTTAAATGCTTGCAGTTGACATTAAAATAATAAATTATTATACGATAATGATATTTTTCATAATATACTAATGTATTATGTAGGTACTAAAAGTCAAAATAAAATGATGTTCGGAGGAAAAACTATGTGATGGACAAAAAATCTGTTTCGTTTTCAAGAAGGTAATGTATAAAGTTGTTTAAATTTGATATCTATTTTAGGTTTAAAAACTGAATTCAAAAAAGATCTTATTTTATTACGCATGGAAAATTATTTTATTACTATACCCATTTAGAGAAGTTAATCTTATCGTACAGTTAAGATTTTGAAATTGTTTGATTCTTTACTTATCTATTAACTACATAAAAAAGTGAAGAAACATAATATTATTTAATGCGAAAAAAAGTCAGTCTATAATACATCGCCATGGAAGTTTTTTCGGCGATTACAATAATTTCTAATTACAAGATGTCCGAACTTTACAGATTTAGGAAAATTACAATAATCAGAATCTAATATGTAGTTTTTTTTTGTTAGGCGCTCTATCCAACAGGTTTTATTATGGCTTTGACTACATCTATTTTTAAAGACAGTGTACCTATGTGCAAATGTAATAAAACTACAGCAGTTACTTTCAAATTATTGTCAAGTTAAAATTATTTTTGAATTTAAAATGATAATTATTGCGCAGTATTTTAGAGCTATGACTACATAACTCTTTAAAAGGTTTAAAAAGTTTTAAGTAGTTGCAATTTTTGACAATACCGATAGATGAGTGATGGTATCTATCTTTCCATTGATCTGCTTGTGAGTTCACTGCTGTTATAAAATAAAACTTCAATAATTTAGTAAAATTACAATAATTTATTATCTGTATAGTTCATCTGGTGTCATACCAGTTACATCAAGCGGTTATCTATAAACCTCTTTTAACTAATACATGCCTAAATTTGATATGCAATAATACAAGTGCTAATCAGATATTATAACAAGTGGTTATATTATAACTCATATCACATTATCTTACGTAGATTATAGATTTTTTTATTCGTCTTGAAGCTTCACTTGAACATTCACAACTCCAATGTTACCTTAACAATTTAACTACAGAAACTCTAAATATGGCACTTTAATGAAACTAAATTTAAATTAAAATCTAAAAAGATAAATAAAATTTAAAGATAGGCAATGAAAAAAGATTCTTATTCTGTAGTCATTAAACTACTATATTAAATGTAGTAACTCAATATTTATTGCTAAGCGTTTTACTTATGGTTTTTTAATACTTAATCTAATGATATTTAAGAATACAAATTCGTTCAATGATATTCAGACGGACATATCAATTGAATGTAATCAATTCCAAAAGAAATATCAACCGAAACTATTATATGACGTAACCGCTTTTAAAGTCAATTATTCAAATCCTATCGCTATCTATTTACAATATTTACATTTAGATACTCTTTACAAAAGACTAGGAATAGTTTTAAATTAATATAATATAGACACAAATGTCTGTGCACCTTTAAACACTTAGACCGAACGGAAACCATGGTCATGTCACTAATCACACTAACACCTCAGAATTTAGATAATAGAAGATCCGTTAATGTGTTTCAGTATTAATTTTAACACACTTTTAACACTACGAGCAATGAAACTCACACTGTATTTAAATCTTTTCATATTCCGTATTAGAGCCACTTAATTATTATTTAGCACTATCTATTTATTAAAGTTCTTGAAATCGTGCAAACACTTTAACGTGAGGAAGAACAGTGATACCGGCACTATATTAGGAAACTACACGTCCGTTTGGCACAGTTCGCCGAAGACCGGCAAGGCGTGATACTACCGAGTCACAGAGTCCACGCGGGGATGAGGGGCGGGGGGAGGGTGTGTTGGTGGATGAGAAGACTTGGACACACTCGTCAGCACACCTTGACCACGCCTGAATGACGTCAGCCGAGCTAAGGTACCATTAGTATCAAAGTTAGGCCTTTCATATTGATGCTGAGGTCGCCTTTGCATCGCTTGTAGCTCATCGTATCCATTCCCATCATACTGCTCGTCATCAGAATCAGGCTCCCCAAAAGCCCTGTATGTGGTTTCGCTTTCGGAATTTTTTCTTGAGCTTATCCCGTATGTGCGACCGATAAGCGATTGGGAAGCGTCAGTCTTTAAATTCTTTTCCACTTTTCGATCCTCTAAACTCTGGTTGTATCTCAATTGTGCTTTTTGAGATTTTTCCATTGGAGGCAAATCGTAAAATTTCAGCACGTTGGGGTGCCCTTGGAAATATTTTTCACTGTAAACGTTTCGGTTGTAGTAACCGCCGTTACTAGCTGGATATATTTCTTCCTCTGCTCCATATCGATTGTCAAAGGCATCGATATTTTTGCCGCCAGGTGGAAACCAGCCCTGTCGAATTGAAAGCAAAGTTTAAACACTAGATCTATAGAATAGTACAATATTTGAGCAAGTGTTACTAACCAGTGAACTGACGCATTGTCTCGTGTTTGCTACCAAAGTTACGGAAGCGTACGCAGCTGGAGATGTTGCAGTCTTGTTTGTGTTCCATTCATTGGCCCTAGCGGATGTCACCTCCGCATACTCTGGTAATTGATTTGTCACTTTGTCGTATTCAGAATTAGTCTTTTCTTTACTTTGCGTTGTTTGATTTCCGGACATACACACACCCGATTGATTTTCCATCCAGAGTAAGGATTCAGTTTTAGTAACTGTATTCTTATTGTAACAGCTAGTGAGTGGGTGAGATAGTGAAACAGCTGCTTTTATGTTCATTTGTGTCACTAAGCTTGTTCCATTAGAATCTACAAGACAATAAGCAATTATTATGCGAACGCCTTCCAATAAACAGGAATTAATTGTCGATTTCATTATGAATGCAAATTACCTCGTTTACCGAGGACTTAAAAGATATGAACGCAAAGCAAAATAAACAAAGCGGGAGAAATTGGCTTAAAGGTAACTGGGTGAGTCAACAAACGAATCGCCTGGAGAAAACAAAATAGAAAACATTTACATTTACTGGGTCTTTATTTCTCGGATTTGTATCATTCCTTTGTGCCCCGAATGTGAATGCAAAGTGAAAGAGATCCACTGCGCTCGGTAGAGAGGGCTCGTGCTACCTTTCAACTCGAAAGTAATCTAGCACCCTCCCTTGCCGTCGCATGGCAAAGCCTCCATCAAACAAGCGTTGGGCGCCCTGCACCACCCCTTACACCCATGGAATGTTTTTAATTTTGAAATTCTGATGCTGATTCCACGAAAAAAGTTAGTATTTCGAGATAAGCCAAATAACTCTTGACTTGTTATTTATTCATTTAAGGTTTGCTACAAAACCAATTTATAAGAAACTTTATAAATATTACACTCACAATAAAATTACTTACCATAAATATTTGGAAGTGCTGATTTTTTGGCGAAAATATTGTGCTTTCGTACATAAATTATGCCACCAATAACAATGATTTTAAACAGAACAATAGCTCCAATCAAAAAGTAAAACCACGATTCCATAACAAAGTCACCAGCTACAATAGAGACTTCACCATTCACTGGATACCTGTTTAAAAATATAAAACATATTTGAATACACGTCTTTGTAAAATGTTAATTTGATTTTGATTTTTTTATATTTACCTTGACAAAAGATCTAATCCAACAGACCGGGAATCAATGTTGAAATAAACTTTTTGGCTAAATGGACCTAATCCAATAATATTTTCAGCTGCAATTTGGACGGAATAGCTCACTCCTGAAGTCAAGTTGGTCATGATGAGACTGGTAGCTTGATGGACTGTAGTGTTTATAGCCACCATGGATTTATTCGCAGGAATATCCAGCCAATTGACAACCACATTGTACCCAGTGATTATACCATTTTGTAATTGAAGTTCTGGCGGTGACCATTTCAAATGCACTGTGGTCGTATTCAAAATAAACATTTCTATGTTTATTGGAGGACCATCTGGTGCTAAAAAAGAAAATTAGTATAAAATTTCTACATAGTATTGCTTAATTTATTGTGAACTCAAAAATTAATTTATACAAACCATCATCCAACGTTTGTGCAACCCTCGAGTTAGAAGGCTTCCCTTCGAATTTCTTGTAAAACGGTATGAGGAAAAACTCATATTTCGTGTATTTCCGCAAAGACGTGATTTCATACCCGGAGACATCGTTGGAATGCAAAATAGTTTTCATTTCGTACTCTGTCGTTGTATTATCAAGGGGTCTAAAGTATATGAAAAGTCCTTCCAAGTAATAAAAGTTTAATATCTCCCACATAAGCTTGATCGTTTTGGAATCGATAGGTGTTGCTTCAATTAATTCGACAATGTGATCTGTCAGTATATTGTTTCTATATTCAGTACTATTGGAAACGCCGGTGCCTTCCCACAAAGAATTTGAATCCTCGCCAACAGTGATCGGATCTGAAATTGGACTCGGACCGGACAAACCATGCGAGTTTTCTGTTCGAACAATAAACATATAAGTAATTCCAGGAATAAGCGATTTCACTACGTAATGAGTTTGATGTACTCGTCTCGCAATAACGACCCATCCTCGAGAATTTCTCGGCGTATTATTCCCTGAGAGGGTTTCTCTTGAAAATACTTCCACTTGATATCCAAGTATAGACGAAGAACCAATTTTATTATTTTGGTTCCAAGACAATGTGACGGTTGTGTCAGAGACATTGTGTATTATAGGCTTAGTGGGGGGCCCGGGCAACGATGATACGTCAGCTGCTCGGAAAAAATGAATGTTCGGATTTGTAGGACTATCTACTAATAAAGCTCCACTCCACACGTATTTTCCGTGATGAGACGACGCGACACAAGTATAAGTACCGCTGTCGGTTTTATCTAAATCCTTCAATATGAGAGTTCCGTCATTAGTCACATTCCTTCTATGATTTTGTATTAATGCTTCCCCTTCGAAATACCATGCTATGATTGGTTCAGGTGTACCGATCGCTGTGCAGGGGAATACTGCCATCGATTTTATAGGTAAAGTTTGGTTAGAGGGCCCGTTTGTTATGATTGGCGGCGGGCGGTCATCGTCTGATGTCACGCTTAGCTTCCCTCGGACAAACGAGCTGCCAGCGTAGTTTACAGCCGAACAAACTATTGTATTTCCACTATCGTTTTTGTTAGTGTCATTGATTGTGAGTACAGTGACTCCATCGAAGACAGCCGTGGCATGGTATTTGCCTCTTGACATTCCGGGGAATATTATTGTTCGGTTTCCCTCAACACTCCAAAACATTGTCGGTTCGGGACGGCCTGTTGCGGTACACGTAAATGTAGCAAAATTACCGCTTTCGACGTTGACGGAATTTGGCATTAAATTTATCGATGGTGGATCTAAAATATGATGACATGGTTTAAATACAGTTAATACAAATTTTAAGTAGCTTTAAAAGTAATATTAAAATATTGTATTTTTAAATTTTAATATATTATATTTTATTTTAAAGTAATTTGACTGAGAAATGTATTAAGAAAGAAAGAAGAAAGAAAAAAAAAGATGTAATTATTAGTAAGATCTCCACGAGACAGGCTTGACCTAGTGTGGAGATCTAATGGTTAATTGTATATTACACTGTAAAATTTGGCTGAATAAATATTTTTTAATCTTAATCTAATCTTAAATATTGACAAGTATCGAACATATTTCTCATTATTATTCACTTACCATAAACAGTAAGATAGCCGCTAGCACTGACAGCACCAACAGAGTTTTCAGCTTCGCATGAATATTCTCCTTCGTCAGCCAAGATTACAGTGTCAAGTCTAAGGCTCCCATCATCTAAGACTTTAACTCGGCCGAGTGGCATATTGCCTCCTCCAGCTGACCGTCGCCAGAGCACATCCGGTAGCGGATCGCCTCCCACTCGACATTGAAATGTGACACTACTGCCAGTCTGCGCAACTACATCTTCTGGCCCCGTTATTAAGTATGGTTTAACTATTTGGAAAAATAATACTTAATTAGACAATAATTTCATGAAACTTTAACAATGCTAAATGGCAATCAAAATTTCTGGTATGAACCAAAACATGTAATACTCACTGTGTATTTTGAGTGTAGCAATAGCCGATTCCCTGGTCCCTGCCGCATTCCTGGCGATACATTGGTATCTGCCGGCGTCAGTCTGTCTGGCATCTTGTATCACTAAATTACCACCGTCCACTAAATGCATTCTGTAGATATTATTATTACAATGTATAAAGTTTGGTAACAAACATTATTAAAAAACAATTACATTGTCTTATAAGTAACTCTCATCAAAAAACTCATTGAAGAGTTGGGCGGAATTATTCAATAGGAAATTAACATTTAATAAGGGGTCCGTTGAGTCAGAACTATTGAGATTTTTACTTGATTGCTTGTCGAGCTCTTCAAAATATCCCCCTTCTTTTATAACTTTGATGTACCCTCCCTACGACTGTTAATTATTTTTATGCTTCACCATACGTAACAACACGCTCCCTCAAGATGTAAACTCATAAAAATTCATAGACGTCGAATGAAGTGAAATAAATTGGCAACAAAATAGTTAACGTCTCATATGATGCTATTAATGAAATCAAAGAGCATGCCCCAAATAAACTTATCGACTTTATTACGTTTAATGTTAAAAGTCGTTAACGAGCGCCCTAACTTCAGTATATTCTCACAGTGAACTTTAAAACGACCACGACAAAGTCACAAGATCATAAAGAAGGCGCGCAGTCATTAAACGCTGTGTGAATTAGTAATCATGATTGTTCACTAAATTGCGTAGTGATAAATTTAAACGTTTTACGAGATATCTTATATCAAACGGCTCTATTCGGGTAGCTATTCACAAGACTATCGAGTTTCTACCAACCCACTTAGCTTCAAGAGAGCACTCGCGGACTATCCTCGAATTTGCTTCAAACTACATTTTACCCGGGTACGGATTTACTTCTAACTTTGACTGGTTTAACTTATTATTGCCATACAGCGAAGTTTGTTTGTTCCAAACTTTGATCTTTTTGAAAGTTGAATATTATTATGGAAATGTTGAATTACCTAGAATCACCATCGAAGTGTAAAAGTTGGCCATTCTTTTTCCAGTACACAGTTGGTTCTGGAGATCCTCTTGGAGGCAAACATTCAAGAACAACAGTGTCTCCTTGTGCTGACTGTTTTGATTCTGGTTCCAGTCTGAATTCTTCACGAATTACTAAATAATGACGAAAAAAATATATTATATATAAGTGTGTTGAAGGAAAAACAATATTGCGATAGAAATGACATTTGTTTTTCACAACTCACCTGCTACATGTAATGTTGCATTCCTACTTCTGGCTGTTCCATAAGAATTTGTTGCTTCACACCAGTAAACGCCAGCATCAGAATGGGCTCTTCCGTGCGTGGCTCGTAAAAAGAAAAGACCTCCAGCTGGTAATATACTTCTGTGAGTATCGGATACTACTAAAACACCACCTTTGTACCATCTTATAGCCGGAGGAGGAGATCCCCCGGCTCGACAGTTGAGTGTCGCTGGTTGGTGTCTGGCTACTGTGACATCTAGCGGTTGCTCAATGATGTAAGGCGCTTCTCCGCTGCTGACGTAGTCATCGCTCATTCCAGCTTCAATCGAACCTATTAACAAGGAATATGATATTGAAATGTGATAATTATTGGTAAATTTTATTGTAATCTTGTCCAGCATTTTTTTTAATCTAATTTATCACGTCGCTCAAAGTTTTTTTTGCATCTCAATTATTAGAGTGAAATAGACTGCACCACCTCAAAATTAAAAAAAATAATAATAATAGAATTTAATCTTTAATCGCAATCTTTTTTCTAGTTTAAACACTTTAGTTCAAGCACATGTTGCAACTAAAGTATCGGGTCACCAACATAATGAAAAGCAACGTAAACTTCATCATGGATCCCGCCTATTGCAATTTCCGAGTCTTTATTTTAAATTTACGTAACAAAAGCCCTTTCAGTGCTTCGGTTTACTTTAATAATAGGCGGAGTATGTCATTTGCAGCTACTCTAAAGCGTTGTACAATAATGAGCTATAAACACAGGCTTGCAATGGACTCCCTAAAGCCCGGGACGTTGGGTACCCTACTATTTTAACGTGCAGATGTTAGTTTTTGACACTTGAATTGATGTATGTCTATTGTTGTGTCGCACTATTATTGTTGCGAAATAAAAATCGATTAATGAAAAAATATCGATACGGTGTCCGATTTTCGGAATAAACCCCGATTTTGAGACAAGGTTATATTTTTTTGGGAACGAAATCAATGGAGTTCACAGGCTTTGTCCTCTGTGATTGTGTTTATTTATTCACGTGTCCCAACGTTTGTATGCGGTACAGTACAAGGGCTAATCTATAATTGAATCTCCATTCGTTGCGCTATCGTTCGATTTTTTCACAATTCAGACCCTTTTTGACATTATTAATTTCAATTACAATTCCGGATTCCATTCAGAATTCGAACTAATAGTAGATCTGTACATTGCATAGGTTCTAATTCATTTATATTATTCCTTAAGATACACTACTTAAGCCAGTAATACTGGTTTGTATTACAAAAATTACAAGATTTTATAAGAACAATTTATACATTTATCATAACGTTATCTACAATTTAGCAATGATAAAGTATCTTATATTACAACTTTAATTTAGATTGCAATAAATTCACATCACAATTCATGCAAAAAAATGATCAATAGATGCAAAATACAACGAGAAAAAATATAAGCATTGCGACGGCAATACATTAACTGTCATCGTCATAAAGACGCAGATATCCGAGATATGGCAACACTGATACCGCTGCGACGTAAACGGATAAAAATAAGATTCTGCAGATTGCGTGGACATAAAATAATGTTTATGTTTTATCTGGATGAGATAGTTTATCGCACATAAAGACGGGTTTACTACGTAGTGTCGCTTTTGGTACCGATCGATTTAATGTGTTATGAAATTATTAGTTTTATTTTTGGCTGAGCTGAGTTCGCTATAAAAATATTGTCATTTATGGTATAACGTAAATAATATAGCTGAGTTAACAGAAGAGTTAGCTCAGCATACTAATAAAGTTAAATAAGTTAGATTATGCTTTGTGTATCTTGAATTAAGTCAAATGCCTATTGATAATATTTATTCCGTACCTACTAAAATCTTACTACTTAAAATTTAGTAACCAAAATGTTTGCTTTTCGTCTCATATTTAAAAAAAAATACACACCAACGCCAAAGGGAGTGATTTCTCAACTACACACGAGTAGTTACGCTCCATTGTTCAAAATATCTTTGTTAAAAAAAAAATCGCGAGGGTGCCTAGTCCCCTTGCTAATTTATATAATACTAAAGGCACATGTTGACACGCGGCGCAAGAAAAAATAAATAAAAAAAGTTATGAGACACGGTTTTCACATTTAAACAGGCGGCCACGCGACCGGCCCATATATACTGGAAGCTGTTCGAACAACACTCTTAGTGTTCTTTTTTGTTGATTTGAAATGGATAGCTATCATATGCAGGGACTGATACTTCGATAGAAAAAAGAAACACAACAAAGTTTTAAACTTATGTTCTTACAGAAATTCTGTTACTGCAATCTTGCGTATTAAAAACTTATCTATTTATGTCTGAAAGTTTGCTATGATGTAATCGTAGAGTAATAAGCAAGTCGATTAAACTTTTAATACTTCATAACGAACATTTCAAATGTTCATAACTATCAAACGTTCATAAATGTCACCCCAAGTAATATGATAACCGTTTGAACTCCGAATATCTAATTCTAATGGCTGTGATTGGCTCCCTAAGGAGGTAATCATGATTTTTCGAATTTCGAACACGTGTTCAATTTTAGGACCCTAATTGCAATTCGAAGCCAGACCTTTATAACGCAGCAATGTCGACTACTTGCGAAAGAGCTCTAATTGGCTTCAATGGTTCGAAAAGCTTACAAAGTAATATCACTAATTTAAAGTCAAAAGCTATTAACAAAGTAATATTAGAAAATTAAGGTTCCTCTACAATTTGTTAGATTAGTAAAATTAACAAAATTGTTTTCACATCCACACGTGTAACTGACACTTCATAAAATAACGTTACGAGTAACAAAATACAAGAAATGCCACGGCTAATGAAATAGCACTTATGTTTTACGGTGCAAAAAACTCTCGCACATGTGCTATGAATTAGCCGCTTCGACGGATGGACGGATTAGCTTAATATGAATTTCGTGAGTTACAATGTTTGTCTTGTAACGTGTTCTAATGCACACTGAGACAAATTGTTTACACAGTGTCATCTTTCATAGGGTCCGACTTACCTGCCTAGGGAGAGGGCAACGCGGCTGATACACATTTATTGCAATGACAAATTTTACCACTCCTTAAATTATTTTCACGGGATATGCGACATTATTACGTCCGTTTAAGACTGAAAGTTGTGATTTATGATTGAAGTTTGTTTAGTTATTGTTGTTCCGTGACAAAGTTTACGGAAATGCGTCGCCGACAGTTGCGACGTTTCTCTCGGGTTTGTTGTTGAATACGCGCGTGGGCTGATAAAATAACAAATTGCGACGCTGTCCGAGGAAGACACATTGTACATTAATTTACGATTAGGAATCTTGACTGCCCACTTACGAACAGAAAATAAACTTAAGCTTGTCGGATGGAGTGCTCTTCAGCAACTGCACAATTAGACTTATATTATTTATTACTGCATTTACTGCTATCTCACAAGGTGTTGTAATTGTAGATTTAAATTTATTATGATGTTGTTTTCTAGCCAAAACGGAGATTTAACATTAATCTTTGCAGTTTTACTATCTAATATCATAATAATATTATAAAGGTGAAAGTTTGTATGTATGGATGTATGTTTGTTACTCTTTCACGTAAAAACTACTGAATGGATTTGAATGAAACTTTACCACAATATAGCTTATACATCAGAATAACACATAGGCTACAATTTTTGAACCCCTTTGTAACGCAGACGAAGTTGCGAGGGTCATCTAATAAAAATATATTTAAGATCTTACTTAATGTTTACCTGTTACTTATTTAATGTACTTCAGGATGTGAATATTTTTTAATAGATAAAATGTTATCTCAAACTAAACAAACCTTAATAGCTTTTGAAATTCTCAATCAGTAGCTAACAGCAAACTTTTTGCTTCGTTATTAAGATATATCGCACAAAGGATATTTTGAACGAAACAAGTAAAAAAAGGTATTTCGTTTGCAAAGTGGACGTTATCTGATCGAAGCTTTGAGGAAGTCGGTACAAAAAGTGTTTTGGCGATGGCTCCTGTTGATAACTCGGTTGACAAACTGACATCTATATAGGTAGTCCGATTAAAACCTGTATTGGTGTTTCAAAGAAGCCGACTGATTCAAAATCTAACCTTTTTTGTTGGTTTGTAATTGATAGTTGTCCAAACATCATATTATTGTTATTTACATAAAAACCACTGCTACTGGAATATTGTTTCACTTAGTTTCACCAGAAATCGACTAAAATGCAATTACAAAATCGAAGTATCGTTTCCTTTAAGCAAATGGTATTTATTTACGTAAAGATTTTCACGTGATTTTATCGAGTTAGTACACCTGTTCTAACCAGTAAGTAATATTTGACCCTAGGTCTACCATTCAAAGTCACAAAATAAACGTTCTGAACATATAAATTAATATATTTTTACTTATTAAAAAGTATTTGGTACTCTTATAGTCACATTTATTTTATAATACTACATGGCGTAAACTTTTATAGAGGTCAGAAGCGGTAATATTCATAAAAGTCAATTTTTTAACGTTTTTAGATGGCGTCCATTCTTCAATTGTATAGAACAGAATGACCCGCTGTAAAATAAGTTAGGACCATTGTGAGAACGGAAAAATTGAATATGTTTATTTTTGACGTATTTTATTAAGGTAAGGTCTGTGGTTATTTTTTATTAGCATTGCTTTTGGAAGTGTTTTGTGTTTTTTTTTCTTAGTAGTCAATATTTTTGACTAAATGTAGACTATACGTAATATTTATTCGGTATAAATAAATTGACAATAAATAATTATGTTGTCAAAACGGTAATATTTATTCCCTCTTCTGTTCTTAAACACCTTTCCTCAGTGTTCCAGGACCACTGTGGCATGATCCTTTATAAAACGAAAATGAAGTTACTCGTGCGAGATATTCAAGTCAAAGTATCATCAAACCTTCTTGCCATAAAACATCTCTACACCTACATTTAAAACACGTTAAAGTTATTCGTCCTAAAACCGCGTTTCCCAAACAAACATGGGATAATGACACTTTTGGGATTCACTACAAAACGGAACCGTAACTTTTCGTCTAATCTAATTACGTTAACAAAACACACATGCTTACCAGACCCACATCTGTCTATCTCATATATTCTATAATCAGCGGACTATAAAAATGTCCGCGTCGCTGAACCCCAGTTGAATGAAGTCAGGGTAATCAATTCTTTGTAGCAAAAAAAAAGTTTAGCACCCCTGACTATCAAAGCGTATCGAAGTAAGCTAATGTTGAACTCGCCTATCTTTTGTGTGGATGTGTGATGGATGCTCCGTAAAATCGTAAAAGGTTCAAGGTCTAGTGTAACTATGTTCTGTACAATACTGGTAGACTGTGAAATATTTTATTACATGTAACAATGTATCTATTTACTGGAAAACATGTATGTCTTTCATTTTATATTCACGGTGATTTTATGGTTCATTGTTCTCAATCTAAAAGTTTGAACTCATTAATTATAGTTAATGAAAATCAGCACGATCATTTTCATGACACGAACAAATAATAGAAAAGCTGTATCGCATTTCAATACAATAAATTTGCACAAAATACATCCATAACACATATTATTTTATTACCATTTTGTAATTGTAATAAAGTACTGCAAGAATCGTTAATTTGACTCTATTTGCCCTGATGACATGTCCCTCTTTAAACGAGGTTTAAGAAAAGTCTTGTATGGGTAGGCGATAGATAACGGCCCCTCTTTGCCCTGGCATTGCAGAGGTTCATGAGCGACGGTGACCGCTTACCATCAGGTGGGCCGTATGCTCGTTTATCTACCTTGCAATAAAAAAAAATGCTAATTTGGAAATCATTGGTTTAGCTTTGAATTAATTTACATTACAACCTATTTTTTACTTTATTATTTTGATACCCTTCTTACAACACATCAAAAAGATATCCCGGCTGCATCCTTACCTTTAACCCTTGCTCAAAATTTAACCAAACACCGTAACGTTTGACACAGTGCACTAATATATTTCATATTTCACTTAAATTACATCAATTTGTGTTGTCAGTGATAAATAAAAGCTATTACGCGGTGACACGGTTATTTTCGGCGTTAAGTGTTGTCACAAATCTAAGATGGTACCGCAAGGCACTAAATATCAAATAGTGCGGGGGTGGCTACCCCATGGGAGGGCGAATACCAAGCTATTAGTGACGGCTGAACCTTGACTTCTCACTCTAACTTTATTTCTTTCTAATTCATAAATAAACTTCTTTAGAGGGTGTTGAGATTTCACTGTTTTTCTTGAGGTAAGTATTGATAAGTAACTTTTATTTTTATTTAAAGGTACAAATTGGAATTTTACTTTGAGTTGTTTGCGTAGTATTTTATTTCAAAAATTACTGTTTTTTTTTTGTAAAAATAGGTCTCTGACTATAGGATCAGTGGGAACGTAATTTATTTTGAGTAATAATAGGCATTTTTATTTAAGTCTTAATGTAAATTTAAACTTACCCAAATATAAGAATACAATTCCAAGTAATGACGTCACAACTGCCAAAGGATCCATGCTGGTATCACTGCCACATTTTCAGTACTAATCTTCAATTTTTAAATTACCACCTCTAGTTTCATTGTTATTTTATATCTGAAACAACAGAAAAAATATAAAATTAAGATTTAATTTAGACTGAAGAGCTGTTACTTATTGCAGACAGAATTTGATTTAAACTAAAGAGATTAAAATTTAACACAAAGAAGAAGAAATTAGAAATCAAGAAACACCGAGGAGGATTGTATTTTCTAAACTATATCACTATAATCGAAATTAAATTTCACGCGCCAAAATAAACCGAAACCTTTATAATAAAGTGGAAACCGGTTTATTTGCAAATGGACTGAACTCTAGATTTATACGATAAACGGATTCAAATAATTCAGTTACTATTCGTTCGTCGGATTTCATATAACCTTTGACCTTTATTGAATAATAGGTAACTCGTTACCGGACCCGCATTACGCAGCGTCGAATAATTTTCGTAAATATTCTCAGAATTGTAATGAAATTCCTATAAACTTTATAACTCATTTCTGAATAAACTTACATTTATGTACAGACTTATTATATTTAGAGTGGAATGTTAGTGACGAAATGGAAGAAAAAAGGAAATACATATCACTACTGAAGAAAGTACCCAGTAGTAGATAAGGATATTCATTTTGGAACGTGGAAATATGTGTAAAATGTTTTTTTATAATTTAACAAGCTTACTTTATGTAAGATACTTGTTGAGAAACTAAGAAAACTTTGAAATAAATCGCAATGCTCCTGCAGACATAGGTAGCCTATAAAATGGAAGATAACGTAGAACAATGACAAGTTGTATATTTAAAACATATTGGAACGAAGTTCCTTATCGCGCGTTGTGAAAGGGGGTTAGACTGAAAAAAATCACGACACTTTTTTTGTTTTAGATGATTATTGTTAGGGAAAAAAAATTGATATGTTTTAATCGAAAGGAACTTCGTTCTATTCGGGTGTCCCATGACAGCTCTCAAGTTTTTTATCTGTATCGCTTTACCTAAACAATTGTCGAATAACATTCACATTGTTCAGTTTTCTCAGCATATAACATGTAACATTTTTAAACAAATAAACAGACAACCGCGACACTCACACGTCACACGTGAGCGTAAACACATTATAATATTTATTTGGATTATCATCAACTCAGTAAACAGACGTAAGAGGAATCTTTGACTTGGATTAACTGAGCTTGGGAAGAGAACTCTAGATAAATAAATATTTGAACTAAACATTTCTGAAGTTCAAGAGTATAATAATATTAATATAGAGATAAGGACATTGAATTAATAAAAGTATCTTTGTTACTTCTTACGCAGTAGTTTGGACACTTTTGTTTACTGGACGAGTTTAGTAGATATTTAATTTTAGGTCTATATAACTACTTAACAGTAGAATATTGGAATGCCTTTTTATTTTTTTCAATGTGATGTAAAGATTGTTCCTTCAAGTCTTCACGAAAGCTATCAGAAAATTATGAACGGCGTCATATTCATCTGTAATATTATTATACTCTATTTAATAAATTGTGTATTGAAAGGCAAGTAGATGGTAGTTACTTCCTAAAACAATTCAATGTAGCTGAAGTTGAAATCTTATTCAATTTACACGATTGAACCACGTCAATTTACATATTGATAGGAAGGATGTTTCAATTAAAAGTGACAGTACGTTCATTGATCCAATTATTGATACCACTGATTGAAAACAAATATTTACGACAACGAATAACGCGTTCATTTTCAACCTTAAGTCCATGGCAATAAGGAATACTTTGTGAAGGTGATATTTTGTTATGAAGTTGCAAGTGACCCTGATTTAACTTTTGTCAAGTTTCAATTAGTTTATTGTGAATAAGATACTCTTGACAACTTCCTTTGGGGTCAAAACGTTAATGTTTGTTATACATATTAGAATTTAAGTAACAGATTAGTCATCGATCGGAATACAATTACTTTTAAACCAGAACGGAACGTTAATTATTAATTTTCATGTATTAGTACTTTTAGGCTACAAGTGCTTAGACTTTAACATCGTCAAGCCATTCATGCAATTTTATGTGACTATTTTTAGATTTTTTACTCTTATTATATTTAAAAGAAATGAATTGCCAAAGAGTCTCCAAAAAAGGAGTTGGTAAACGTAGGTAATTTTTTATACCTGCTTATTTATGCTATTATGAGTGCACATAAATAATTTAATTTTTTATCTATGTTAAAATCACATATTGTATAAAAAAGATAAGATACACAAGCTACATGCCATAAATAAACGGATCAAGGAAATAATAATAAAGCTTTAAATACCTTCAAGATAACGGATGTAATTTTATGACCACGTGGAACTGTTGCAAAAGGAAATTATCTATACATATTAGATTTTATGTTCAATATCTTTTTACTTTTATCAGTATAGTATGGAATTTTATGCACCATGTTGCGACGATTAAATATATTTAAGAATATTTATTCGTAATTGAAAATAATATAAGTTTTGAAAGTGGAGACTCAATCTCCACTTTAGAGAGAAGAGTAGACATAAAAACCCCGCAAAATCCGCGTTATTGTTATTGTTATTCATAATAAATTATAATTATATGCGTTGTAGATACTGAAATATATTATTTATTTATATGGATGTTAGTTTTCATTTAAAAAAATACATAACGAGTTTTATTCTCTACTTATCGGGACATTACAACATACTGTGAATAGTTGCCAGAAGATATCAGATGTTAAAACCATCAAACGAATAATTCACTTAAATGATGCATTTCAAATTAATTTCGAATTTAATCTACATTATTATCATTCTCGATAATCTCATTTCGATCCAAATTCGATCGACAATCGAGTGAATGATACGAATTATTGGAGTGATTGATTCCAAATCTGATGGCTATTATTATTGTGTGACGTCACTGGAAGTTACCAAATATTTTGTGGACATTTTAGAACATTAGCGACTGTCGTTTCTCAGTATATTTTGGTGGTGAGAGTTCTCTTTTTGTATTCTGTTAAAAATATGGGTCGCCATTTTATTTTCAGTTTGAAGTAGTCTTAAACGAAGAGTGATCAGTAGAGCATTCATTATCTATCCATTTAAAATAGTATTTTGTTTCTATTTAAATACGTTTTTTAGCATCTCGAACAGATTCCATCAATGTTTATTTCCATCTTTCAGTGCAACTTATATTCTCCGATTATTATGAAGGATTCCCACGATGAACACATGCTTTTAACCGTGACGGTTACCAAAACAAGCACCGCCAAGGTTAAGTTTATAATTTATTGCCACTTGAACGTCGACAGCGATGCAGTTACTCGAAAAGTATCGACCTGTATAAACAATGGGCCCTTTCGATGGAGACCAAATCATTATCCAAGAGTCATTAAATTCCATACAGTAAACAAGTGAGAATTTATTGATTTCTCGTGACAGTAATGAGTTTGTGGAATAGGATTGTATATGTATATTTTTGTTGTTGAAAAATAGCTTTTGTAGTATGTACATGTATGAAGTTAGTGATTCAAGTTAATTTCTCAAGTGATATGACGTGGCTTTTTTGACAAATTATTATAAAGACTTTTTTGTTTATCCAGGCAATTCAGGATTAGATATTAGCTTAGATCCTCGATCTTGATCTAACTCTAAAAATTCATTTTTATTTTTGACTTCGATACTTTCTACCATTATCTATATCTCTATATATCGTAAGATTATAAATATTACGTACCGGATATTTCCATAAATGTAGATTCAACAAAAGTCGTTAGTGTTGCAGCGACACTCCAAAACATAATGTGACTTGTTGACTCTTTTGGTTCCAAGGCGCGGTTAAGAGATAGCTTTAGCAAACGTACTAAGCGTTGAGGTTCATGTTTAATCTTCACATACACAAATGTCAACACGTTTTATGAACATATGAGGTTTGTGTGCTGCGTTAGTTATATTATTGCCTGTTTAGTTGCGTCCCTTTGTACTGCAAAGTAGATCGTTCGCCGAAGAATTTTGCCTTAAGCTATAAACCTCACGGCCTTATAAGTCACGTTCCGTATGTAATGAAATATTTTAATGTAACCTTAAATGTTTATATGAAACTCTCACGAAACCTGCGCTCCGGTAGCGATCACACGCGGCTGAAGCGTGGGTGTATTAAATATGAAAACATACTTTTTTGAATAATGTTTGTTTTGACGAGACTACCATATTTACGGCGGCACGTGAAACGGGTGTCGACGTGAATTAGACCCACACAAAGAGGGATTGATAGTTCAAATCTTAAAAAATATTCACGCTCCAGTTTTAGAATTGATTAATTGTTGGTTGAGAGACTTCTGAGAGGCGCTCCGCGGTTCAATTTAAGTGCCGTCTCGACCGCTTATTTGTCGACTGAGAAACTACTTTTTTAATTACTGTATCATCAATCGTATAAACGTTGATGTATACTTTAATGATGTAACCAAACAATTGGAATAGAGTGTTTCAAATAGATATTTCCGTGTGATTATGTTTGACAGTCGAGCTTTCAAAGTGATTGAATTTTTTGTGCATGTGCGTGTGTCCTCGAATTGTGCAAGTTTTCGTAAAAGTTTTTCATAAAGCGGTGGCTTGTCGACAATGGTGTATTTTTGTTCGTGCGGTTCGTACTGACAGTTCGCGTGATGTATTAGGCTGGGATAGAGGATTATTTTTACCCATTTCACGAAGTTTGCATGCATCTATTGTGTGCGACGGAAACGGCCTCACAAAGCGACCGACAGATTATTGTCTGGGTTTGGGACGCCTTTGAGAAATTGGGGTTTTGAAATACAATATGATGGCGAATCATAAGCTTCTTATTTGTTTTAGTTATTGGTGTAGTTTTTTGGGTTCTCTTTCACGATTTAACGCCAACAAGATTTTTTTGCTGTGTGAATGGACGTAGAGATATTGTTGTTATTTCTTGGATGTTTACTTTAGTGAATGACTACGCATTGCACAAAATCGAAATTGAATATTTCACGTAATGTAATTTTACGTAAAGTAAAAAAAAGTATTGTTATTAAGGTTATCAAAGTACATTTCAGGTTTGTTTGTTATTCGTTCTGATTATTGAATTGATTTTTGGACCATATTAAGCCATATTGTTTGTTTCGTCTTTTTGTTCTTTTTGATTAAATCACTACTTTAGTTTAATGATAATATTTTTATTTTATATGGCTCGTATAACTTAAAATTGTATGCAATTAGTTTTGTACGTTTTTTTGTAAAATAAAACATATATTATTCAAATTTGTTTTTAACTTTATTTGCCAACTTTATTTTACTAATTTGATCGATTCCTCAAAGATTTACGATTTTCATCATCTACAACAGTAAAATGTGTCAATTTAAGTGGATATAAAATAAACATCACAAATGAAATGAGCACATAAACTGCACACATAAACCATCCGCTTCAATTTCGAAATCTCACACGCGATAGCTATAATTTATGCCCTGTTCAGTTAGATATATTTTTTTATATTTTTATTTATAGTTACTAATATCATAAAACTGAAGCTTCTATTCGTTAAAAATATACTTTTGTTAGACCAGTATTTTTACGTAGCAGTTTTTTTGAGCAAAAGTTTGGTCACAAAATTGTGTGTCAACGTCTTCCATTAAGTGATCAGAGATACCTACTTGTATAGGAATGGCTACTAATACTTTCAACAAAACTTTAACATAAATCCCTTTATAAAATTTAGTTAAAAGTAAGAGCAATACAAACTTAAGGAACACAAAAAGTATTACTACCGCTAAAAGATCCTGAGAATAACCGGAGCAAGAAACTCAACAGGCATGTCTTTTTTTTAATTTAATTTGGTTTTTTTTTTAATATTACACACTAAAGACCAATATTACACGCAGGCGAGCTTTCTAAAGTTGACGAAAGCAAGTTCGACTAAAAAAATACTCACAATCAATAGTTTATAGTTTCGCGGTTCAGAACGGCCTGTTGCAACGACGATAAAAACTTATTTATGACTGATTATTGACTGAAATGCAGATCAAAAGGAAATGGACCTTTGAATTAGACCACGATGTGTGGTTATCTGGTGTTCGAAGTTTGATGTGTGATTAATATTTATTTTAATAAACCACGATACTAAAGATGGTCGTTAAAAAATGGTTACTAAAACAATAACTGTAATACAAGATATTAATATCATGTAGTCCGTCGAAAATAAAATTCTTTAAAATCAGCATCAATTTAATACAATTACTTCTTTTAGATTTCAATTTCAAAAAAGTTGGTTACTGCATACTATCATTGAATTTTATTGATTAACATTTTCTAATAAGTGAAAATCATTTATTGCTTTCGAAAACTACTTTGTTTTCAACCGTCTAATAGAATAAGCTATAGTTATGTTTGTACATTATTAGAAACTTACCAGAGCTTTACCAAACCTACTTAACTGTACTTCAACATAAAAGAGAAAACCATTTCAAAATCCACTAGTTTATAAAAAGTATTCTGAAACATATAAACAGATGTGAAGATTGATTTCATCTCACTATGCAGCACAAACAAAATTATTTAAATCTCCGTTTTCTCGCAACCGAAGAAACCAATCGACCTAATTAAACATCCGAAAATAAACTTATCGACAACCATCATTGTTTAAAACAAAATGCGGTTCAGACAGCGTTAGTAGACATCTTAATATAGAGATAAAGGAATTATTAGTTCTTCGATAACCTCTTAGCGGGATTATCTCTCAGTGGTTACAAAACCAGTATTGAGCTTTTACAATGAAGGTTCAATTACAACAATTGGTTTTACTGTGGAGTATTATTGTATATGACGGCGTAAATAGTGTGTTGAGGTGTAATGACGTTGTAATTAGTCGATCTTCATTTGGTTTTGTCAGGAATGACGTCACAATGACCACTTGATCACTCGATGATCAACATTTTGAATAAAAACTTCAAAATAACGAGTTTTAACAGTTTATTACTTTCACATCAAGAGGTCCGTTCGCCTCGACAATTCAAACACGAATGAATAATAAAAGCGGCCAGCGCCTGTATTTATAGCAAGTCTCCACTTCCAACTACCCGCACGGTGAATAGGTTGGTTTCCCTTGTTATCACCCCGTTATATAATATTAAGCCTTAGTTCAAATTATGCTGCACAATATTAAGGCATCGGCAACATAGAAAAGTGGGAATGGAGAAACTTATTTTATAGCAGATTCCACTGTAACTGAAATAATGACCTTGCCTCATATCTCAAGTAAATCGCATTTATATTGTAATGCTCGCAAATTTCGGACAGTGAAGACCAAAAAGCGGAATAATTTCGCTACAGCCGCCCGTGGCCGAAGTGTCAAATTTTCCACACAATTTAACATGCCCTTAACTTTAAATTGGTGTTCAGAAAATGATGGCAATTTAGTTCCGTTATGAATATCGATAATAATATAATGACTACTACACGTATTGTGAGGAGATTCCTCTCTTTTGAGCCCTGACCACTGATGGCTTGGGTCGTAGACCTCGTCTTCAGTGGGCCTCTGTTTTTTATATTGTATTTTTAAATTTTATTCCTTTGTTAATTTTTTTAAAAATATAATGTAAAAAATAAGTGTAAATAAATGAATACAGGGTTAATGACTACTGAATTACATGTAATGATATAAAATGTATCTTAATTTATGTTCAATTTCTTGTCCTAGTCTTAGTAAATAATTTTATGATTTAATTTCCTCCAATAAATTATTGATACCATGAAATACTAACACGAATAAAACAATAGTAGAACGTTTCTAAAGAAAACAAATGTATACTGTGGAATACAATTAATTATACTTCAATCAGAAAGTGTAACACTTCTACCGGCATGTAAAAAATAAAAAACTGTACTGCAAAATGTCTTTGATGTACAGGAATTTCTCGAGTTAGCTGTTGATTCATTCCAAGCGGCTATTTAAAGCGTCTGTTCTTTGGGACACGGAATGAGCGTGCCGAAAGCATGACCACATTTGTTTTGACTTGTAACCACAAAGATTTGAACAGCCTGCCTCATCGACATTGCACAATGTTTGCTCAAACATTGTACATACCTACCGGTTGTGCGGCCGACCACGCGCGTTATCAAAATATTGACCCTCTTATACGCGGCCAACTTTTGTAGCACTTTAAATACAAGTGTGCCTTTTATTTGCTTACCCCACTAGCCAGCACTTAATGTATCGGCATGCGGTATTAAAAAGTATTTCGTTAACTGGCGTCGCAGCGGCGTGGAAATCAAAGGATTCCTGCCAAGATTCACATTATTGCCTATTACGGCTACCGGATAGTTTTTTGCCGGACCGACGCCCAAAACGTTGATTAAGGTCATTCATTTCGTCCATTTTTTGTTAGAATGGACGTTTTTATTTGTAAAGGGTGGCCAGTAATCGTCGGGAGCCAGTTACAGTTAAAAAATGTCACCCCTTCAAGGTTCTTCACGTGGGCTGGAAAAAAATGGTCCGTTTTATCACCTGGTTTGGAAGTCACAAAATTGTTTATCGCCACTCAACGGCGTGTTGATTTATGCTTCCACCCCATCGAGGAGTGGACCCGACCGAAATGAATTAGATTGTTTAATTGGTCATTTATTTTCAGAGATAGCGCCCGGTCACAGTGTCGAGTTATTTTAGGTCACACTGAGAGCCACTCGAACGAAAATCAAATACATTTTTGGTCGTTAGGACGGACTTCGAGTACTTACATAATTAAGGTAAATGGTCGCATTTGGAAATTACAGTGTTTTTGTTATTCCCGTTCTGCGGTGAAACGTTTTGGAACTGGTGTTGCCTATTTATTTTACCCTTTCGGTTCTATATGATGAATTGAACAAATTTCTTGATACCCACGTTGAAGTGGATCAAAATACGACAGTAAAATAATATTTATCATAACTCTCTGGCATAAAATTAGTTCCTGAAATCATAATTACCTATTAATACCTACAAATTTTTATTAAACGTAAATAACAAAGACGTTACAAATGAAAAACGAATAACGAAAATTAAAATTAATTTAGGCATCAGCTGTTGATCTAACTTAAGATTTATTACACGTAATTGCTATGAGCTCATGCATTATGGAAAACGTTCGAGAATAATGCTAAGACAAAAGGTATAAAAAGTGTTTCGAAAATGTTCTTAATAGCCGCCTCAGTTTCCTCCAGCCCACCCGAGACGAAAAAATTAAAGCGTTATCTTAAATTATGGTTAATTGAAGGGTCTAAAAGTACAGATTGAATTTCAAAGGTTTGATTGATAGCTTTGCGCTGACGCTCCTTCGTTGAATTCCTATGTTTATTGAGCTAATTACCATAAGCTACGCAGTACTATACAAAGGACCGTAAATATAGGTGTCTGTGAAGATTAATTACTGTCGTAGATTGATGCTATGCTTTATTGTATGCTGAAAATTGAGGACCACCTGTCTCTTAGAAATCATAGACTATATTATAATATATGAAATCGCAAATAGCTACCTTTGAAGGCTATTATTATACTCATAACTAGCTCGAAATCATGTAATACTAATGAGCAAATTCTACTTGTTGGCATTAATGTGAATGTTTCATATAACTGAGCTTACCATTGAGCATGCCTTTTATTAGCATTCTCAAATACCTAACTAAGATAACAAGCATAACTGTTTTGAAACAGTATCTTCTTTTTTTTTATTGCTTTGTAGGCAGACGAGCTCATAGACCTCTGCAGACCTCGTTTGTTTCTTTTAGCTTCTGGGTATCTGACGGTAAATAGTTCTTCTTTAGTATCTCTAAATATCAGTGACAAAATGATAAAAGAAGTTTGGCATATAAGGATCCTAAAAATCATACATACAAAGTGATACAGTGCGTCTCTATTTTGCCATATATTTATCATCAATTTTAAGAGATCTGATCACTCAAAATCTCAAATTCAAATTTCCCAATGGTTTACGATTTCGGTTTAGATTCCATTGCGTTATTTATGGAAGCCCGAATCGAAGCCGTAACGTTTATGGCACAACTAATTACAACCATTTGCATTTTACTGTTTGTATTCCCACAAACGTTATAATACAGCTTTTAGTATTTTACGCACGATTTTGGACATTAATCGTTATTTGTTTATTATAGATTCAATAAAATGGCAGTTGGTTGCACGTAATGCAAATTACAATGGATAAAGATCTGGTTATTACTGATTGGATTCACTTAGAATTAGTTTCAAATTAATTATTGTTAATCTTATTCGTTCTTCATTTTGTAAAGTATTTTGTAAAGTTCTTAAGACTAGTAGTTAAAAGTAAAATGAAATTAAAATCGCTAAATTATTTAAAAGACATTAAAATAAATGATACTATCTAGGTACCTAATGTTTATTTAAAAATGTTTTTTTCCCTAATAGATACACACTGAGTACTTCAAAGAACTGCACCTTAATGTCCAACCAAAGAATATTTATTCAAAACGTGAACGTTAAAATAGGAACAATGCTCGACCACTAAATTCACTTCCGTACATTTATGATTCTCGAGTGAAAGCATCTAAAGGCTAGATCCGCTAACAATAGCTTATTGTTCCAAAAACTACAATGCATCCACTGTTTCAACCTCACTTAATACAAAATCCTCTAAACGAAGAGCTGTAGCAATCCGTGAATTTCGACAACAAACTCGAAAGCAATAGCATCGGTTTAATTGGTGCAACAAAAACTTGGGAGCTCTCCAATAAGTAGTTTACAACATATGGTTGTAATATTTTATAGACATTTTAAAAAACCTTGTTGTGGTTGTATTTTGTTCTTTTTTAGTTAATAGGATTCTTTATTTTATTAAATTCTTGGATAAATTTAAAAAGCACACTTGAAAATAATTGAACTTTGAAATATTGTAAGATAATAACAAGAAGTTACTTATTACTGTGACTGTGCTAACATTACGGAAATTAACTTGATAAATTGGGTCCATCGCAAAACTGTCTACAGAAATCTCTGTTCATCGTCAATGGAACGAAACGGCCAAAATAGAGATGGCCATCGGATGTGGGCGGGAATGAGACAGTTAATTCTAATTATGGCCGTATTGTGAGGCGAAATTTTATTGCTATCTCATTGGCGCGCTCATTACCCGAGCCGAACGTAATTGTGCCCTATTGTGCTCTCTCCCACAGGCCTCCATTTTTCCTGAGACCGTGTGAATCTGGCACAAGGGGACATCGACTAATTCGCGTGAACTTTTTGCTGACTTTCGTCTATTAACCGCGTTGGATCTATAGAGTTCCGATTTTAAAATCCTTAAGCTCTGGGATTAGTCTGAGAAATTACAATCGACGCTTTAAGCTTTAAGAAAACATGTAGTGCAATGTTCATTAAAAGTAACGAGCTCTAAGGGGCTTTTCGCTAAAAGGATAACAAAATAAATAACTAGCGTTATTGTTTCTATTTCGGTGTGAACACACGTAGGCCTTTCAGACAACCACTGATGGACTCTAAAGTTTCATCGCGGCCTGTCGGAGCGATTAGCGCCCTGACAGCTAATTTATATACTCAACTTACCGTTCTATTCCCGGAGGGATGCCCACAGACTATTCTATGTTTAGACACGACATGAATGGATCGCGAGTTAAACGGAAAAGCATTAATCACAAAACCATTCATTTTTAACACACGAACTCTGTTATGTACTGTTCTAATTGTTTATGCTCTTTAAAATAAAATTACTTAAATACAATTTTCAGTGCGAATTGCTGAGTAATTGATAAACTTAAATAATTTCACTTAAATCCACTTTTTCACTGATTTTTCTAAATATCGCCACTCATCGTTCTGGTAGAGACCATAGAGAAATTGTACTTAACATTATTTATTTGAAAAGCACTTGTATCGTTAGCAAAACTGGCTAAACTGAGTGCAGTATCATTATCGAGAAAACGCCGGCAGCTGCGCCGAGATCACACCTCATTGCTTTTTCCGTGACATTGCCCGATGCCATAAAAGATATTGAGTTTTGTGATAATACTAAAGTATCTCGTTTGATTTATTATATTTTCCGAGTTATTCTTATGAATGGTTTCGATTTTGCGAACTGTTTGTGATTTTAAAGACGGGAATGACTTAACAAAACCTGTGAATTATATTATTGAGATAGGTGTGATTCTTATTAACATTGAAGAGTTTTTATTATGGAAACATTTATACGTAAAAAAGTATGTAGGCTAGGTACATTATGTATTTTTTTAATAGCACGCCTATCCATTTAATATTTATGTAAAAAATTGTAATCCTACGTGGATCAATTCCTTAGAGAATCTTGTGTTTACTCGTAATCATTCTTTCATTCTTTTTTCTCTTTACTATTAACAATGTCCGAATCTAAATATTGATTGTTAATGCGTCTGTGGTTTTCACATTGTCTCCGATTCGAACACTGTAAATGCATCGATGTACCCCTTCGATTCTAAATCTGGAAACAATTTACGGAATGACAGAGCTTGGCGCATAATTTGAGTACAAATTGCTTCAATGGATCAACAGTTAAGTGTTCTTGTTAACAGAATGTAGGTATTTGTCGCGTTAAAGATATTTTCAATTAGTAAAATTATTTTCATTAGCCCGTTCAACGATTTGTTCAATTTAAAATCATGGATGTTGCTCTGTCTACTTGTAAGAATAATTGTTTTAGAAGTTTAGTTGTTGGAAGAAAATACATGTCTGGAGTAATTGGAAGTGAAAATAAAACGAAAGAATAGAAACTCTGGCTTTAAAATTGTACCTACGTTAAGGGTAAATCTGTTTTCAATTTTATAGGACCTGTAGTCCTTTTTTATTGTTCTTGCTTTGATCTCCATATAATTTAATTGAATTTTCTTCCACAAAAAAAATTAAATCATATAACATTAAATCCGGTTAAATACGAAATGCATCAAGTTAATCATCGCCCGAAGCAATATCCAACCTCTAAGCCTAAACACTATAATTTAAATCAATATACAGATCAGTATCTTGTAGACAAACGTCCCGCTTTGATGACCAGGAGTGTGTGAAAGTCGCCTACCATGAATGAAAGAAAAATATAGTAGGTATTAAAGATTTACAATAACAGCCTACACCCAAAAAATAATACAAAGTAAGTTTTTAAAAATAGAAGACACACAAAAGGTTTTAATTAATTTACCTTGTTCGATTTCAAAGACGCCATTTCTTAAAAAATAACGATTTAAAACCAAATTCTGGCCCTAAAACCGGGGCTGTTGTGTGCATGCTCGTAAATTACCCAAAAGCGACGTACTAAAATAGCGTTACACCCTAATTCTATGGGAACCGACCCCGCAACCTCGCTAAATACTTACAAATCTGCAGCTCAAAAAGACGTTCAAGATTCGTTCCACCCGCTCAGTTATTCAAAAGAAATTCGCAAACACGATTGACAAATGCATCACGCGATGAAAGATTTTTGGGTAAATTGGAATGAGGCGGAAGATTGGACAATAGAGAGGGGGGCAGGGAGCTTCGCGAGTTTTTCCCTGTTGCTCGAACAACAATGGGAGTCAGCTTGAATACTCACCTAGGCTGGGGCCGTCTATTGTCTAATTAACGGATGAAATAATTAAACTGAGATTCGAATGTCATCGCGATGTTGGGCTTTTAGATTCTATTGTACACGATTTGATAGTCATTAGAGAATTGTAGTTGACTATTTATTGAATAAGTTTTTAGCGAAGAGAATATATCACCAAATTGTCGACTAGTCGACAATAAGTAGATTATCTTATTTATTACTTGCGCAACCATCTATCTGTCTTAACAAGTTGTATATTGAAATTATGAGAATACTAAGTACCATACATCATTAAGGATTAACGTATTTACCACCAGGAAGTACAAATGCATGAATTGAATACCATGGAAAGTCGATCATTCAATATTGACAGTAGTTATGGTGTGAAATGGGCGGTAACTCACTACACACCCATCAATCAGGCACATTCGCAGAAAGTTGATAATGTATCGGCAACACAACATTTAATTGTTGATGGATCACCGACGACCCCGACGGACGAATTTAACGGATGAATTTCATATTTTCGGAGGACCTGCAAGTTTATTCGAAACGTCTATCGAGCTGAGGTAATACGTTGTTTAAAAAATACACAGGGAACTCATTTATTTTCACTGCATAACACGGTATAATACAATTATATCTGTAATAAAGTCTGTATTTTTAGAGTGCGTGTTTTGTCAACAACATAAAAAAACTACAAAAAAAACGATACCACTAATTAGTGTACGTCATTTTCCTAAAGTTGCAACTTTACATGTGTATTATTATTACAAGTATAAGCAATTCGATTCCAAAAATCATTTTTATCATAAACTTCAGCAGTTAATACTTTTCTTCATTACACAATGCATTAACAACGACGTTCACGTGTGAATCCAGTAATTGAAATAGCTCAGTTCTTTTCTAATTCATGAACACATATTAAACCTACTGGTACAAATTTTCTCGTTCGCTTCAACCGTGCATATTCGATACGGATTTATTATTTTCATCTTTACATCTTACCCTCTTTAGGGCTCGGAAGGGATACGTGAAATGACAGAATATGAAGGGCGGTAATGGGGGGAAATTGTGCTTTATTCGATTTTGATAGACTTGATGGCGGCTTAGCAGCCAATGTCACTCAAGTCAGGACTTGTATATGTTTCCGTATGTCCTTATAGTTCGATGTGTACTTAGTATCTGATATTTCGAATTTGCTTAATATATCTATGTAGGTAATTTGAAGCTCTGAGCATAACACGGATGTGTATGTTAGGCTCACTATCATCTCAGATTAACAAAATGAATGTCTAGCTCATGTTATCGTATATGGAAAATGTATCCAGAAATTAAATAAAGAACTATTACCTAAGTATCGAAATGTAGTGTCAGCTAAAATTGATCATAGCATATTGATATAGCATTTTAAACTAAACATGAACTATTGAAAAGAAAACAAAGCCTTGTTTTGCTAAATTATTTTCGCAAACCTCACGTGCTAACTGATACTAAAAAAACACGTTGGGTGTTCCTTCGTCAAACTAAAGTTGTGTTTAAACATACTTATCGCGGTTGTATAAGACTTCTGTGGTAGCATTTTATATATTTACACTTCAGAGTGATAAGCTTCTTGTTATAAATTGACGGACGCTCAAGAATAAAAAACGGTTGAGAAAATATTATGAACTTTACAATCGTTTGTTTAGGATAGTGTTGTCACTGTAGGATGATTTAAATATTTTATTTAGTAATAATAATTCAGAGAGTCTGATCACTTTCAAAAATAAGATATGGGATGTTTCAAAATATTATTTTTGTTTAAATTTACGTTGGTTCTGAATAGTAGTTGCTAATAGAGTGCTGTGTGGGCTTAATGCACAGAAAAACTCAATTAAAAATAAAGTGTAACTCTTGACCAACTCCGAAAAATAGACAAAGGACTTATTTTTATAGTATTTTTGGTTGATCATTTCATATTAATTTCAAGATTCTTGTATCCGTATTGTATATCAGAAACCAAATCACTCACATCACTCTTCTGGGAGCCGTCCCCATATGGGGACCAATTGGTGATATCACCAATTACCTTATTTGATAAGAGAATTATTTACGATCGTCGGGCGGTCTGTTCCATCGAATTAAAATTCATTGTTTCTCTTATCCTGAAAACGAAAGATATACCGAGGTCGCATGATATCTTTACTTTATCTCTGTTACAAGAATAGGCTTTTAAAGGAGAGGGCTTGATGGCGAATGGGGGAAACAATTACGTGACCTTCCTAAATTCCGAATCGATTCCTCCAACTGATCTATTTGTTCCAAAAGTTAACTTTAAAGGCGCTATATCGGATTTCTTGAATGGTAAATCTGGGGCTATTCGTTTCGATTATCGAGGATTAGATGACGATAGATGATAAGAAGGTTTTATTGCTTTTGGGTGTCTCGTAAAATGGTGATAAGGGTTTTACGCGTAGAACTATATCAGGGTTTAGTGCGACAGTTCATTAAAACAAAGTGACAATTTAAGAAAACGTGATATGTAAATTTAAGTAGGCTTAAAAGGTTTTCTTGCAGATAGATCTTCTTTAGATATCCGTAGTATTATGAACATTATAGTAGTTGAAAGTGGTAATAGACACTCCAATTACGCAACGAAAAGAAAAAAAGTCTTCTTTTGACGTCTTACTATTACCATCATATTTTTCAATATAATACACGAAAAGATTCCTTTGCCTTTTTAAACACTGATCCAAATTTACCATCTAAATTAGAGTTTATAATGAATAGAGTATTCAGTTATAGACATACTCTTCAATAACAATACAAAATGCGGAAGAATTCCACGTGCAAAGTTATCGGCAGGTCTACAATTGCCGTTCCCGTAACTCTGTTAACAACGGTACCAGTATATGATAAATATGCGCATATTCCATATTGTATGTTAAGCGTGGCCTCATACGAGATGCATCCGTTTGGTAAACGATGACCTCTGCACCGTACGACAGGATCGGGTATATTACCCGTTTTATTATTCAAATGTGTTTCAAAATAGAATACGTTTTCCTTGTTACATTTGTTACGTGAGACAACAAATTTTTGGTGTATATTATATGGATTCCTGTTGTACTCTTTTTTATTATTGAATTCCGTTTACACATTCATTCTATGTAATTCTTAAACTTTGTTGACATCGTCTTTGCCAGCAACTGATGTACATACTTTGACAACTTATAAAGCGAAAAAAATTGAATTATGATTAAAAATGTTTTGAGAGACTCCATGTTTATAGAAAAAAATGCGAGCTTCAAATTTAACTTCACGAAAGGAGAGATGCTGTAGTGATCATAAGATAATGCATTGCTAAAATCGATTCGAATGCTCATAAAAATGGAATTCAAAATAATACAATGCAAGTTATTAAACAAAGTAGCTAGTGTTAATATTCGTAATGAAAATTTCTAAGATTTGCCTCAACCAATAAAGGCTTAATTAAATTTCATCCGGCTCACGTTTCCAGCAAAAAGCATCGAACGGTAAAGTTACAAGAACTAATGTATCTATTTGTAATGCGCATCCGGCTTCAGAAGCAGCTGCGAGCTGAAGATTGTGTATTTGCTTTGACGTAACTTCAAAAACTTTGTAAAGGTGATTAATAATGTTTTATTGCATTTTCATTTTGTGCAAGAATGGGTGATAATAGACTTTAAGGTATATTTTTAGGGTTGGGTGTGAGAAGGTTGGATTAACAACACTGTCAGATGGGTTAACATTTATCTACAAGATTTAACAATCCATTATTACACACTACTGAGCTTCATCATCATCATCATCAGCCTATAGACGTCCACTGCTGGACATAGGTCTCCCCCAAACTTCGCCACATCGACCGGTCCTGCGCCATCTGCATCCAATGACCTCCCACGATCTTGACCAGATCGTCGGTCCATCTTGTGGGGGTCTACCAACATTGCGCCTGCCGGTTCGTGGCCGCCACTCCAGAACTTTTCGACCCCATCGGCCATCCGTTCTTCGCACAATGTGTCCTGCCCATTGCCACTTCAAAGATGCAATTCTTTGGGCTGTGTTGGTTTCTTTAGTCCTTCTGCGGATCTCCTCATTTCTGATGAGCTTAAGCTTGCCCAATGCGAATGGTGAATTTCACATATTGTTATTTTACAGGTTTCCTCGCGGTGTCCGTCACCGTTTTTAGCCTGGGGTGTTGTGTTGCATATTAATGTTTTACAAATAATGAGATCTTGAACTACAAGACAGTCGATTTGAACCCAAAAATTCCCGTACGGAAGGCAGGCGCTTCAACCACTCAGTCAACGCAACTTAAATTACAAAAGCTTCCTATTTTATTTTGCAACTGTGAAACTAAGCGAATTAATACATAACCCATTTACAATTTAATCTGTATTTCAACCACCAAAAAATATAGATAGACTTAAACTTTAAATAGGTATTCTTTTTACCAAAAATGTTTTTTTTACTAATTCACTGAGTCAAAGCGGTGGTAAGTATGGCGGTCCGACCGGAAGGCGATTTTTTCCCGCAAACTCTGGAGTGCCCTGCAAAATGTCCCCGAATTGACTTTTCGCTTTTTAAGGACCTTCTGATATTTTTTGTTCCTCATTTTTACGAAGTTTTGGAGTACTTTCGACGGTTGCGACCGACTGTATTTTTTTGATGGACGAAATTTTTTTTATATAAAATCTGCAACTGTAATTACTGTGAGTGATGATAAAATTTCCACATTTTATCTACTCCTAACATTCTGTTAATTTGAAAAGATCGTAAACATCATAAAATGAATAATATTTTAAATAAATTATTTAGTAATACATCAGTATCCAGATTATCATCAACTAAACTAAATGAGTAAAAACATCAAATAAAAAATAATGAGTGATCAAAATTTCCAAAATAATAGATTCAAATATCTTTTTGTTTTAAAATAAAACCGATTTAATAATATAAGTATCTAAGCACTATTAAAACAATTGACAATAATATAGGAACAGAAATAAAAAAAAAAACTTAATAACAAAATAAATTCAATCACTTACAACTCAATAACGTTCCATCAACTGCATAAATCACAAAAACGAACAATCCAGAAAAAACACAGTCACTTCACGTCAAAATATAAATTTGAATTTCGCGCCAATCGAACAAAGTTCAACACGTCTCTCCCGTTTGCTGGTCGGGACGCGACTGAAACTGTTGGACGGGGAGATCGGCTCTCGGTCTAGACAAGGACTATGCGACGCAGGGGGTAAGGGTGAAACAACCCTGAGATTAACTAGGAAACTAGACGAAAATAATTTTCCTTAAATTGCGGAATATGTGGTCATAAAAATGACTTATAATTTTTCTGTGCATTTAGGTCGGAAATTTTTAAGTTTTGACTATAATGAAAAAGGCTTTATAATTTGATTTTAATAATTTTAAGGTATGCTTTTTTTAAAAAAAGGGTTATAATAATATCCTCATTATCAGCTTTAACATTTTGTAGTGTCGTGCTTTGTAGTTTGTAGGTATAGCTACTTCTGTTTTTAAACCCACACAAAATAGTCGATATTTTCAATTAAAAAACTGATGAATATTTATCTATTATGTTTTAAAGTACTTTACTATACCTACCTACACTAAAATATTAAATATAGTTTCGTTACGATTATCGACAAAAATAATCGCAATCTTGTCTAAAACAAACATATTTGGTGCATAATTTAAACACCATTAAATAGTTATTATAGAATCGAAGTTCAATAAATGGCAGCTCAATTTTATGTCTTCATTTGGGGCCAATAACCTATCAGCCAGTTCTGAAAACACCATTTTATAGAGTAATACTTACACGTCCATTTTGTAGTGAATCGGCGATAGAATTCAAATTTTCTATTAATAAAATGTCTGCATCAGCGTACTGAAAATCGGCGATAGGGCTGTCTTATGGCCCATTACTATCAAATTAAATAGTGAAATCATGAAAATTCTTTAAATGTGATTCATGTGATTGATAAAAAAGATTAACAATAAATTATATACGACTAATTTTGTTTGTAATTATGTCTACAAAAACAATATTTGTGTTGTTTTTTATTGCTTCGTAGGCAGACGTCCAGCCACCTCATCGTAAGCGGTTGCCATTGCGCATGCACCTCTTCAATATCAGGGGACACTGCGGGGCGCTGCCTACAGCCTACCTTTAAGAACTATCTTCAAGCCTCGTTTGAAGAAGGACAAGTCAAGAAAAGTAATGTGTTTTCTTTAAACAAGGCCTCTCTCAGAGAGTCGTAATATTTTACCATGTCTAAAAATAATTAAAAATACAATCCAAGAGACAGCCCTAGTCGAGAATAATCCGTATTGATCTAGTTTAAATTTAGTACAGAACGTACACTAAAACGGGAACCCGCAGACTGGTACGAAGCGTTTCCACGTTTTGAAATACGGACATCTGATTGACTGCGCATTTTCCATGTTCCCAAGAACCGCAATACTAGTTTTTGATTCACAGACAGATCAGTGCTTGGTTACACATCTAATTATTTATTAATAATAGTGACAAGTTTTTTAAGAAAGCATTGTTTATGTGTAAGCAATAAATTACAAAAGTTAGTATGATCAAGGCCGTAAGCTGGTATTTATGCTGGTTTGATACATATTTCTACTTGCGCAACGAAGTATGCTCGATTAACATCCGAAATACCTATATTTGTTCTTTTAAAAATACCGCTACACTGATTACAACTATTAAATTAACATAATAACCGATATCATATTGTCATGTTTAAAAATAACAGGATTAATGTCAATGTTAATACGGGATGCGGGCAAAATGACAAATAGTAGCACGCATGACGTGTGTTTCTGATACGTTACTGTCTAGCATGGCACTGAATGATAGAGTCGTGATGATACAGCGGTTTACATTGACACGCCGCACTTACATCCCAGTTGAAAAGCACTTATTGAATTTAATTCGAGAACTTACTTAAGACGATTTGTGTTGGTGAAATGTCTCTCGAACTCACACTCGGTATTTAACTAGAGATAAAGCGACACTATGATGGTCTTATCAAGTTTTGATTAAGAATTTAATTCTTCTCCAAAAGCCATAGGCATAGACATTCTTTATTTGTGATGAAAAAAAAGAAACATACAAAGATTAAAAATATTAATACACAAAAAATAAGAGACAATTGCGAGTAATTTATCTTTCACCACAAATCAGCTGTGACTCAGCATAATGCTGAACATTGACACATACCGGCAGGACAAATGCCAATATCCAGCGCTGGTTAAAGAAAGACCTTGCATTTCATCGTAAAAGTCTATAACATTGGACTGCAAATGTTCAGGCCGAACTAGGATTCGAATTCACAACCAAGAATAAACACAACTGGTAAACTACTCTCAACCAATAATATCCTTTTCAAATATTATTATTACATAACTTATTTGCTACTTCGTACAGTAAAACTTCTAGGTAGTTTACCAACTATAAAAACTAATTGATGGTCTTCAAATAGACTCGTAATCATTAATATATGAGATGCACGGAACTCAACGTTTGTTCGACCGGTGTGTTGGGTTTTATTGTGTCTGGCATCGGACTAACGAGTCCATGCTAGATTTTGCATTTACCTTTTAATCTTTTCATTTATCCTCAGTGAATTTCAGTGAATTCTCTTTTGTTTTACACAAGTATTTCATTGCTTTTAGTAGGTACTTTAAACGTAGATAAACAATAATTGTTAAGTCTTATAGATAATAGATAAATAGAATGTACTAAATGAGGAATGAGGAGTTTTATTAAATGAATTTAGTACAAAGTAGAAAGAAATGATGTTGTGATGGTGATGGTCATTTACGATATTATAACTACTACTAAGATAGGTGAATACAAAGACATATCAATTTCCAAAGATAAACTATAGACATTAAAACTAAAAAAAACATTTTATTGTATTTGTATTAACGCTTTTACTGTTTTCCACAATTTTTATACAAATGTTCAGTCAAAATCAGTACAATATCAAAGATAAAGAAATAAAGGCAAACTATTAAAGTTTTTTAATAATCAAAATGTTTATCCGTTAAGCTAAGTTTCCTAGAGTTTAATAGTAAGAGCAACTCTTCGTGGAGCACGAATCGAGATGCAATTTACACCACGCGTAGTTAATTTTCGCTAAGCCGTGAAGAATTTCAATTTTGTATCATACACGGTGTTGTGTTAAGTGAATTTTCAGTCTAGGTGGAGAATTCTGTATGTTAGGTAAACTAAAATAAAGTGAATAGCAGTTGGTTTCTACTTTAGAACAGAATGAGGTTCAGTCAAGTTGAAACAAAATAGTTTTTAGAAAATAAGATGTTCTATGACCAAAAAAGCTGGTTAATATTATTTGAGAAAATATTCACAGTGACACTACTTAATTGTTTACTTCTAAATTCAACTAACCTGATGTTTTCTACACAAATTTTTTAGGTCTTCATTGGCAGAATAATGTCATTGATTTAATATTCTAATAATTACGCTATAAATGTTACTTTCTAATTTGTCTTTAATTATTTACTAAAAACGTTGTAAGTAAAAATCAAATTCGTGCACACAATTAGGACCGCCATTTTGTAACCAGTCTAGTTGGTCGTGGCGAAAACTCAAATCTAGTAGGTCATGACTAGTTTCACAGACTATTTTTGTGTAGGTAGCGAACGTTATCAGAGTAAAGAGGTTTATTCATTTTGTGATTTTTTTTAATACCTCTAATATTGAAGTTTCTATTTCTGTAAGTTTTTTTCTATTTTTTACTATGTAAAACTCTTTTATCAGGTTACAGCCTGGCTTCAGTCTTATAGTCCTATATTTTACTAAGAAACTGACAGTTGTAAAAACAAATGAATTACGAAAACAGATAAATTCTAAGTGTACCGAACAACTTTTCGTCGACGTCCGAACTGTCGGGCTAAGTGACCACCCGTCTGGACTGTTTACGGGACAATCCTGGAACGATTCCAAAGTTCCTCTGCTCATTAACGGGGTCGTGCTAATAGAGAGTGCCCGTGAAATCTCTTAAAACCCTCGAATGTTAGTCTTGGCGAGGTACTTTAGATAGGTACGTCGTTATTTGTGTTTAAATCGTGGTCAAGTGCTTTCTTGGAAGCTGTTTTAATTATAAAATGAATTGAGCTGTGTTTTGTTTTAAGGTTATTAAAAATTACTTTAGTAGTAGCAGCACAATCCGGTCGTCTATTTTTATATATTACTATTTGCATTTTATTTAAATACCAATTTCATGAAAATTAATAAATACAACATTTCCCATCGTTTAATATGGAATCACTAGTGAACCGAACTAACACCAAGACGAAACTGTAAGAGTTTTTTTATTATACAGAACCCTAAAAACTGTATTGTATTGAAAGTAAAAAATGAAATTAACGATCTAACATCGATTTAAGAGTTCACTATATTGTAACCCGTACCTCATCGATACGCATCCTCTATAAAAACAGACAGCTGCCTCACTGCCTCAACAAAGCAATATTTGTGATGGTCACTGACTGTTCAACGCGAACCATTTACAATAGTCGACATCACAGATCACCAACACAATACAGTTTAGTACAAAAGCAGAAACTATTTCATGTTTTTTGACATAAAAGACACAGCCTAAAAATGTTTCGTAGATCGAAATTGTAGACGGAGAGATTTACCTGCGTGTAAGTTCTGTTTGGTTGTTCTATGATGCGTAGGTTGGACGTTTTATTTTGACAAACGGACGTGGATTCCCTTTGTTATATTTAGCGCTATAATTCAAAATGTTACATGTGATTTTGTCACTAAAAACGTGTCGTTTTTTGAGTAACAATGAACTTGGATTCAAAGCAATGATGTCTTTTCTCGTGATTTAATACTTTTGGGATGTCATTGAGATACGAAATAGAGTTTTAAAGCTTCAAATCGATTTATAATAATCGTTTACATGAATCGTTTCTTGTAATTTATGAGTTGAACAATTGAATTTGGATACGCGACCACCCGTCAGCTTACTAACGATGTCGTTCATAGACAATACAGGGACTACAATGCAAGAGTAACGACTTTCCGAGACCGCGTGCATTGATACCGACTTGGACTAAACAGTCAAAAACAAAAGATGAATATAAATCACTACCCCTGTACCCCACGCGTCCAAAACACATGCCTTTAATTACTTTTGAAACAAGCAATAATGCACCTTAACTCGGTGCAGTAAGACAATTACGACTGCACGAAATGGTAGAGAATAAAATTGTATTGAAACAACCACTTCGACGTAAACAATAGTCGCTTAGTACGATGTTAGCATGATATAAGCGACCGCTGTAACATAATCATTGCCTCATTGTTTGGGCGACAATTCCCAAAATTTGGGTGTACTAAGTACGGTTCTGACGTAAAAGGACAAAATATTTTTACCGCTAAGCGTGACTGATTGAGTTTTACAAAACCATTGGACCATTTGGTAAGTTTTAAAGGTAACTATTGATGCTGTAAATCAGTCGTCTATTCGTTTTAAAAGTAATGGTGACATCAGCATTCTTTGTGTCTAGTTTTTGAATATTTTGCATTTTGTGCGCTTTATAATGATACCACCTACTCGTTACACTATAGATTGTCTTACGTTAATGTCATTCTAGGAATCTTTTAAAGAACTAAGACTAAGACTTTATTATTTCAAAAATCAAACTAGTGTGTTTTTTTAACTTTATTCTAAAAAAATGTGGTATTTGTTAACTTGTTATTCTTCAAGAACGACTATTACATAAAAATCACACGAATACTTGACGATAAAACGTAACAAGAGTCATTCAACACGTGATTATTTTATGAAGATGTTTCAGATATTACAGCATTTATTCGACATCAAGTCAAATGAGATTGGTCGAAAAACCATTATAAAAACCATCAAAAAAGTAATATTTTAGTACTAAGATTATTTGTAAAAAATATTCTTACACAGGACCGTCTACTCTATGTTTTATACTAATAGTATTTCGTCCTACACCCAACCGTAAACTATGTCCTCCTTAATCTGTAGCTCAATTTATTTCAATTTGTCTCTAATGTGCTTCTAAAATGAATACAGACAATTTCAAGTTGTTTATTGTTTTCGTAATCAGCATTTTATATTTCTAAAGCGAAAACTTTTAAATAATACTGAATTTTAATTCTATTAAATACTTTTTCTATGTAGATTGATGGGCTTACTACCATTTCAGAAATGGAATTGCTTCAATTACGATTTATATTTCAATTTCAATTTTAACAAAAACTATTTATATTATATTTTCTAGATACGAATCACATCAGTAGGTACTTTTGTTGCTTCTGTCATCAAAAATAATCTCTAAACTTTGTCCTATATTAATTATACAGTTTCATTGTAACTATGAAAATGAATTATCACATCGTAAAGACGTTTATGAGTGATTCATTTAGATAGTATCAATTCCTAAGGTCTTCTTAGTATCGTTTCGTGATCTTCTGAGATGTGTTTTTGATACAGTCTGATTGTAGGTCTGAGTTCAACGTTTCTATTTTATCTTTTATAATTTATCGCCTACAGCTAACGGTGCCCATAAAGAAGGAAGACTACAATATCAGGACTTGGCTATTTCTTATATACCTACTTATTCTTTATCTTTTCCCACTTCATTTGGGGTCGGCCGAATTCTGTGGCTCATATCCGAATGTGAGCCATACGGCTCTGTTATTGTAATGTGCCTGTATATTTTGTTATAAGCTTTCGGTTAACCTCGACCTTCTATTGAAAACAAATATTTTTTAAGGAAAATTATGATTTAGACGATTATTTTTGGTGTTATATCCTGTACTAGTTCAGCTCTCTTCTGCATCAAATTTAAAGCCTATGATTTAATGCAAAACAGCATCTTAAATTACCGTTATAAATTAGTGGCTGTTATCATTACCGTTAGCCGATTTAATAGACAATAAATATAAGTATAAAAAATTCCCATCAACAATATTTTGTAACAGACAATACATAACTTTATGTACACAAAATGCCCCATCAAACAGACGTACTTCTAAAAGTATACTATCTGAAGCGTAGGGTAAAGTACGAAACAGTACAGGGAAAGTTGGATAGCCGTGTTCTGGACAATTTACTGCGGGGACCAGTGCTGTTAATCTAATTGTCGCTGGCTCGTTCGCTTCGTTGCCGCCTTGACCTTCCTAAATGCGTTTTGTATGTTCGATGTCTATGCCTACTTTGTACAGGTGAGCTTTAATAATGGAAAACGTTTTGATGCTATTGTTTAATGCGAGTTTCCTGTTTTTAGGTTGTGCTTTTGTTTATTGAGTAATACAGATTAATTATTGTAGGTATTAAGATTACTTAGCTACAATTTCATAACAGAAATTTCAAAAAATGAACTACAAAATTTAAAAAATATATCCATAACCAATTTGTACATAACAAAATCAACGCTTCAAACACGAAATACAGTAAATTACAAACGAAAAACGGGGAAACTTTGACGGTAAGCAAACATCTATTACCAGCAGAACACGCAAGAAAATCCATTGTTACATCGTGCAACGCAAAGAAATCTTTTGTGACGACCCCACGATGTAGGTAACTCATCGCATGACATTCCAAATTAACACATCTCGATCCTTGTTCCCTAATACACGTACGTAATTACTGAGGAAACTTTGTTATTAACTAAACACACAATATCGTGGTGATAATTGTTAGACGCGAGCCCGGCGATGCTTTTTTCTGTATTACTAGTTTTATCTTTGAATGTTTTAATGGAATTAGGTGTGATTGGCCCGTTAGCAGGAATCCATTTAGAAAATGAATTTTATTTATATTTTTACACAAGATATAAGAGAATTCGGTAGTAATGATTAAGAAGGCTTTCAGATGTACCTATAGCTTTTGTTTTTTTAGGCCCGAGTTCTTTATTTACGGATGACTCTGCCAACATCAATCGAAATCAACTTAAGTCGTGGCGTGGCGTTTAGGTATGTACCAATTTCTGTCTAGATATGTAAACTATTATAAGTCCTGTGGCCGATTGTTGATTTGTTTTAATAGTTTGTGTAGTTCTAGTTTAGCCACTTACAATTAGCGTTGGCTTGTCTGAAGTGTCTGCTAAAAAAGTTATTCTGTACTCAAATCTAAAGATTTTGTGAAACACGGAAGTGAACATCAACAAAACAATTAGAAAAAAACAGGAAGCGTAACAATCAATTGTTTGGAATCCTCCACGAGTCGTAAGATTAATTTTTGCGACGTAACCCTTATTCTATACGGTGGAAAATACACGAATGGCGTGCACAGAGCGTCCGCAGATACACGCGATCATATTTCCCAGGCAGGGCGCCGAAGGAGAAAGCCTTCGTTATAATTTAGTGGCACGCTCCAAAATATTGAAGTTTGTAACAACAATTCACAGGGTGAGATAGATATTTACGAGTTTATTTTTGAGAATATGCAAATCGACGTATTTGTGATAAGGAATGAGGCGCTGCATCCAGTAATATAAATTGTATTATTTTGCTTAAGTCCGGGATGAACGACTTCAAGTCCACTTAATAATGAACAACCGAAGTTATGTCATATTTTCAGGTAATGATCATGATGGCAATGAGGTGAATAATTCCTGTACGCCGACCAACATAATGTTGTTAACAGTAGCCTACTTTTCAATTAAAATGATTGAATGTGCATAGAAAATGTTCAATCTTATTTTCAAGCTGGTACAATTTTCTCTATTCTAACTTTTTTTTTGTTTCCACTACATAGTTCTGCCACTCTTTCGTTAAGGCACCTAGTTTAAATACAGTTAATTCTTTCAAGAATATCGTTTTCTGCTGTCATTGAGCTTAAGTAATTGAAGGTAAGACTAATGTCTTAATATAGTATTAAAACGATCGCTTCCCTGAGTATTTATTTAAGCAAGCAGTCAAGCTCGTAAAGCACCTATTAATCACATTCATCTTTACTCAATTTCCTGAAAGAATCCCTTTCGTCGGAGCATCCGCGGCGCTTTTTATATTACATTCATAATGTTTATTTTACGCGTTCTTATGTGCCATCGAGAATAAGCTTTATTGCTCTGGAAATAATGGCCATTATGGGATAAAGCTGAGGACTCCAGAGCTGAGCGATTCCATTCCTTTCGCCGCCCATAATAATGTTTGGCGATTTATCAAATCGCAATTTCGTAATAGATACCGGCTTGATGTTAACTGATGATCATCATCCTTAAACTGTTCTGTCTATTATGTCAGATTGTGATGGACATTATTCAGACCATTAAAGCTATGATTCAGATACTCTGGGTATTAAAAGGTGCAATGTATTTTTAGTGGTGCATTTCGTGATTATTGTCGGTTTCGAATTGAAGAAAAAAATAAATATCAAAACCATATCATTAGGATTTATTACTTACTTGATATTTTACGATTAAAAATTAAATGTTAGTTTTCTTTTTACTTTTATAACGGCTATCCGATGCATCACAAATTATGTGCGTTAGAAGCAATTTGTCTCGATCACGTATTGTTCAATTTTGCTATATCATTTTTGCAATGTATAGCACAATACAATTTGTAAAAAGACTTGAAAATAAAATTATTCCAACATTTTATTTACTACATACTTTATATCTACAACAAGATGTACACGTCGAGTTCCTCTGCATTTCTAACAAAACACTTCAACTGAATTAAAAATAAACAAAAAAAGTACATCTTCAAACAAGACCCTCCCGATTATTATTCAAATGTTATTCCTGGACGTCCACTATCTGTATCACTTGTATCAACAATTTCAAACACGAAATTTAAAAAAACTAACACAATTTACACCAACGCGTTTTTTCTACATGACAATGCTGAATAAAGACGCAACGGATAAAGTCATTTAAATCTATTGTCGTGTTCAAATCTTGGATGAGAAAACAATATGTCTCGGTATGAAAAAAAGTTTGAATAAAAATGGTCCTTAAGGAGACGTAATAGGAGTCATTGTGGTGTCAAAAACAACGGCTATTATACAAAGAGGTAGCGATAAAACAGATAGTCTTGTTACAATAGATTGTAACAAAAGGTATTATCACGCAGCGCGGACCTCTTTTAAGTACATGATACAACTAAGAAACGTGTTCTTATTGCCCTAATGGAACTACGAAATCGGGATCCATTCTATGATAATTCGTTAAACACCCCGTACAAAATTACTGAAAAACGGTAGGCTTTATACGAGTACAACTGTTTTGTGACATTAATAAAACTGCTTTTTTAAAAATCTCGTTAGAAATTAAATAATTTCTTCTTATTCGATAGAAACAATCTAATTTGTACCTACACGTCTTTTCAGTTTACCCTTACTGACTTGACTTTTAAATCCCTTGACGAACGTGAGTAATAGGAAATGTGTTTTATAATAATTTCGGCAATGTAATGTACACTTTATCAGATAAAAATAATGATATGTGCAAATCTTTGATTGAATTACATAAATTTAGTATAGTTCAGATGACGTTTCCCGTTCCCTCAAACAACTCTAGTTATAAATTTCGGTTTCAAATGATTATGCAGATTATTACTCGATACAAAATTAAAAAAAATCTTAAACAATTTTACAAAAACTTACCTAAAATCCCTTTAAAAGTCCATCAACAACTCACGAATTAAGTCATTCAAGCACTGCACTTAAGATCACTGAATCTACTTGAAAACAGCATCACTTGCAAGTATTACGCTGATCGGGGGCGGAATGAATCCGCCTTTAGCACGACCGCCCTCGCCGACCGCCAAACATGTACTGAGGGGAGGGCTAGAGCCTCCAGGAACCTTCTCAACCTTCCCTATAACAGACGCGCGCATCTTGTACCTTAAGCACTATACGTCGGATGCTAAGGGTAGAGTCATATGTCGTTGCAATATCGGAAGCAGGTAAATGTTTCATGGGGTTTTTAGTCAAGGGTCCATTTATGGCACTGGAAATCTCGGGCCATAAAATTGTGGATTATGCGTTTGGGTAAGCTGAATGTGTCCACTTATTTTGGCATATAGTATGGAATCCCAAATAGATTTTAAAACAACTTTACCGAGGTTAGAAATTGACTAGTACTGCGTCTTTGAATTAGCACTCGGAGACCTGGACTCAGCAATAGATGTCTACAATCTTTATGATTAGACAAGTTTAATTTCACACCGGTCGGTAAGGCTTACATTATTTAAACTGAAATAACCATACTAACTTATTCCACTTTTGATTTTAAAAATGAAACCAGCATAAATCATAAAGGTCATATACTTAAAATATATATCAACAGTCTTTTATAAAAGCTTCTGTCGTACCTACAATAAAATCAGTGGAGCGTAGCTTTCATTATCTCTGAAAGACAAATGCACTCGCCATGTCACACGTCGTCAAGTGATATATACATTCGTGAGAAAAGGAAAAATTACACACAATAAAAACTTGAGTTACCGGGAAATTAACGATGTATGAGCTGACAGCACTTTTGTCGCATGATGATTGTTTCTTACAGAGGCCAGGTTTTGAAACTGCTACATAGTGGAGATAGGTATCGAAATATTGATGATATTCAATTGATATCAGGATACTTCCGTACCTGCATCACTTATCTACCCAGTTTTTCTGTAAAGTATCTCTATTTTTTTTTCCTTATCGACCATGTCTTGTTCTGCGCACAATGTGTCCTGCCCATTGCCACTTCAAAGATGCAATTCTTTGAGCTATGTCGGTAACTTTGGTCCCTCTGCGGATCTACTCATTTCTGATTTAACCACGCAGAGAAACACCCAGCATAGTCCTCTCCATTGCTCTCTGAGCGACTTTGAGTCGTCTTACAAGACCCATTGTAAGCATTGTGCGCAGAACTGATGGCCGATGGGGCCGAATGGTTCTAGAGTGGCGACCACGAACTGGTAGGCACAACGTAGGCAGACCTCGCACAAGGTGGACCGATGACCTGGTCAGGACCGCGGGAGGTGGCTGGATGCGGACAGCGCAGGACCGATCGATGTGGCGAGGTTTGGGGGAGGCCTATGTTCAGCAGTGGACGTCTACAGGCTTATGATGATGAAAGCTGTCTTGAAATAAATTTTGCAATGAAAGTTTCAAATCATGAAAGTAACCTAAAATACTTTAGCTATAAATGTATTTCTCGCACAAACAAATAATTACTGTTACTCTGTTATACTTTTGTCTCGTGTACAAAAGCCTTATCTTCTATTTTAATGGGGTGGGGTAGCTTATATCTGTACCTTTTTCGCGTTGGAGCATTAACCGTGTTTTCTTTTTTCGTAATGAAATGTTTTTCAGTGTTTAATTCTCTTTCTTTTCCCTTTAATGTTCTGTTTAAGCCATTAGCATAGAATGTTTTTGTTGATACCGCGAGCGGATTGTGTATTTAACGGTGATGTAATTGAGGTTTTTGTTAATATTCGCCGTTTATTTTTGATTAAAATTATTTTGGTGTTTTTGTAATTGTTAAGAGGAGTTGGGAGTTGGTATTTTTAATTAATGTGTTTGATTGTAGACTTCATAGATAGGTATGGGAGAGTTTGGATATATCGATACTTAAACTTAACTATGTATAGGTACTATGAATAAATTATATAAATTACGTATTGTCATTAAATGTTTGTAATTTGGTATATTTAAAAGAATAAAAACTTAATAATGCAAATATTATCATTTTATCGTTTCTCGGTTACATATTTCTAGCCATATTTTTTAACATGAAAGATAATTGATTCTACTGCTATCGGCTCAACTGATAACAAGTGGATACCGTCGTTTATAAGCCTCTATAATTACCAGGACTTCGGAGAATGGAGAACGGATGCTCTCGTGTGTAACCGGTCGTTGTGAGTGTGCCCGATGTGAAGCCGAAGAGGGTTCGAACAGGCCGCGGTGCGTTGCGGCTAGTGGACGAAGTACCCGAAGAGGCTGAAGCAAGCTGGCGTGGTGCGGGGGTCGGAGGTGTGATGATGTCGAAGGAGTCGTGTTCTTTGTCAAGGGTCACCAGTTGTGGGTACAGTGGACTTATGGCCAAAGGGAGATCTCCGACCGGGTGAGGTAGTGAATGTCACCAATCCTCATTTAAGCAAACAATTCCAGATCATGTTTACATCCTAAATTGTATCGTTATATCTAACAGTAGGCATGACAATATTTTCATAAAAATAACTGACTCACCTGCTATGCTATCAACGTACATATCATAAACAATACTAATGTATTGCAAACAGGGTGCGAACATGCTCTCTTAAATTCTCGGTTCACGTGACATACATATTTTATCTCAAGGCCTGGTGTTTACGAGTTACCTACGTGTTATACTTGTGGAAAGTTCTTCAAGGACTTAAAAATGGTAGTAGTGTTCAGTTGTGTGAGAAAAGAGCTTGATAGATGATGATTTTGTAAATAAATTGAATGCAAACCTAGTGCCTATAGATTTTAAAATAAATGTTTCATAGAATGAACGAATAATTATATTGTGAAACTCTTTTTCACAGTAACAATGTATAAATGTATCCTAGTCATAGAATTTACGATATGTTCAAATGTTATTAAATCTTCTTTAGTAAATTACAAAGGTAATCTTAAATTAATAGCGGGATTTTTCAAATGAAAATAGCATATTTAAAATTAAAGTATGAACAAATAAATCAAAACAATCGATTTTTAGAGCACTCATCAGAACTATCGATATTTATTTTATGTCAAAAATAGTTACACTAATCCACTTTTGAAGAATGAAACTCAAACAATCACTCTGAAATGCATGAAAGCCTTCCACAAAGTGAACACAATGTACTCAAAATGTCGCTCTTTAATTAATCACTCTCCCTCGAAAGCCTCTGTACCACAAAAAATCCTACAAAAACTTGACACTCAATGTAGCACTGTTCTTCCGTTTATTTTGAATCGTTACAAAAAACCTTTTATCTAACAGAAGAGAAAAAAATACGTTTTCTTTACAAATAAATACTTTTCACATTGATAATTTCATCGCATGGGTATTATTGGTTAGTTATGAGATTATATTTTATGAAGAAAAACTATAATTGCGTATTAATAATAGAGTTATTAGAGCACTTTGATGCTTGAAAACAATACGCTTAAATATCTAACGCTAAAGTATGTTTAAACATTGCTGGCATTAAAAGTTTATTATTAAAATTAGATCTTTAGATTTTATAAATTTCTCTTTCGTACTACGTACTACAAAGGGTAATATAATTTTTCAAAAAAGTTTGATTATTTCATTCTTTGTTTTTAAACGTGTAAATTTAATTTTGAAATCAAATCGAATTTTACACGAACAAATAATGATTTATCTTGAATCTGTGAAAAACACAAGTCAAAAAAAAGGTTTCTACTAATCAAACTCTGATGGACAAAGGTTTTAGTTTTTACATTCCCTCTATAGCTGTTTTTTATGTTTGTGTTTTACACATGCGACTAAAATGTTTGACTCCCTGATTTATTGATCGAATTTGTCACGTGCGTGCATTCCGTGTAGAGCTGGCATCCAATCCATTTGGCGTCGCGACGGCAGACTGGATCATTGCAACTATAACTAACTGGAACAGGTACGACACGCTAGTTTGACAAAGTTTGTGAATAAAATGTTTGGGAGAAGAATTTCGGGTTTGCGAGAAAGTAATTTGGTAATTTGTTTATTTTAGAAGCTTATTTTTTGTAATGAAGTTGTTCTTAGAATTTAATTGATAAATTGAGCATTTAGTTGCTTATTTAATTTAAGTAACTAAAATGCAGCTCCATCAGCATGTCGTAGTCGTTGTAAAAAAACTATAAGACAACTTACAGCTGTCACAAACATTTCATAATATTTTTACCTACATCCATGCGTCTTTCAAAATATTAAAAGTAAAATCTTCAAAATTACTACATTAGTTTAAAAATCAAAAGAAAACCACCCACAATTCTTTTCCACGAAATTTCCCATCCATTTTTCGTATACCCAACGTTCACAGCACTACAAATTGAGCCATGCACTCCAACGGAACACAATATTCGATGGGGCTCGCACCGGCGGGTGTCCATTGCTATTATGACGTCCGACGCATTGTGTACACACGACTGTGAACAGAAATGGTACGATATTAATTGAAAACTAGAGATTTGTGACCAAAGGGGAGCACTAGACTGGGTGGAAGGCTTTTTTATTTATAACCTAACATGAATGATGATGACGGGCTTAATAGTGTGCAATCTGTATAAACAAATTTTATTAAAGAAATTACAAAAACGATGTATTTTGATAAATTCAATAAACAAACACTTCCCATTCGAATTTGGATTTGAAAAAACCTTATAAACTTATTGAAAAAAAAGTGGACCTTATGAAATTAACGGTTAACAAACTTGGCTTGTAAACAAATCATTACTCAACTGACTATCATTCTGATATTAAGTGGTTGCTGTCGCTTATAGATTTCTGGAATTCCAGAGTATAGAAGCGATAAATCTCACTACATATGAAAAAGTAAATCCTTCTAATAGAAAAGCTATACTTGGCAGACATATTGCCGATGCATTATCAGATATAAATTTAGCTTCTTCAATACACTCGCTTTCGACAGCGACGTAAATATCAGAAAAGTTATAAAACCTTTTCCGTCCTGCCTACACAAAGAAACTATTTCTGATTGCAGATGTAGGATGATGTTATTGCAAGTTCTGAGAATTGAAGGTGGGCGTTAACATTAAAGTTGCAGCATTTTCTCCAATTGCTTGTGAGTGGGCGGTAAACTCGTTAGTCAACTAAAAATAACAAAATAATTCTGTTTATTTACGTAGCATTTGGTATTACGCAATTCGAAAAGTTATAAGAAATATTAACCGTAGTGAAATAATTATAATTAGCTTGGTCTTTGAAATAGGTAATTGCTGATTACGAGGTCTACTTTTATACGTGTGTACGAGTAAAATTAGACTTACATGACCTTTAACCAAGTAAGTCAAAGGTCGACTGATACTTCTTTATTAATTTGTACTTAAATATCTTTAAAATAAATTCATAAAAATATACCTAACTCTCAATTTACTACTCTATTCATATTAGGAATAAGAACGATCTGTAAATTATTATTTAATTTATCATGCAACATACTTCAAATACCTTTGCAAACTTAACGGAACATCAAGATAACTAATTAAGTTGTTCCTTTGCTGAAGATTTACAGCATAATAGCGACTTCTAAAGGAAAACCTTCAGAATAGCTGTTAGTTAAATTTGGAGGTGGAAACATTAATGAATACAATAGTAAAGATAACGTGAGATTTATTAGAGGTGAACAGGCGAACGAGAATGGCGTTCTGTGCGTATTTCGTTTAACTTTATAGCACCTTTTTAGAAGAAAGTACTATTTGGTACTTCTACTTCTTCTCTGTCGGTACACTCTTGTCAAAGCGATCGTGGTTATCATGAATTAGATTTTCTCTTGCTCGCAACTATCACGCGCCTCACGGTGTTCCGCCACTTTCCCCGATCGGTTGCGGTTCTGGTACACTGGTGTAATGGAGCTCCCAATGTGGACTTGATCTCATCGACCCACCTCATAGGTGATCTTCCACGAGCGCGAACCCCCTCAACCCTTCCCTGGACCACGAGCCTATCAATGAAATCATCATCATGGATACTACTACTAGGTGATTTAAAATGATACCTGGTCCAAGAAGATGCGAAAGATCTACACTGATTATAATGGATCTCAGATCATTTCATCTGCATTGCAGCAATAACATTACCTCTAGTCAAGTCTAGTCTATCTTTGGAATACTAGTGGTAGGTTTATTTTTAGTAAGGAAAATTGATGGAGATTTTGAGAGTATAACGAATCTAAAACCTCTAATTGTCATTCAAAACCCGATTGAAACCAGAAACTAGCGCGACACGTTACATTGTACCGTAAGTATCACCCGTGTCACCCAACCGTTCCAAACATGTACCTAAATGAATGCTTAGCTACGATCACTAGTCCTTTAGTCCACTTTCAAATAAAGAATTCAATAAATCACTAATCAATTGCAAAACTCTTTAACGAACCCTTTAAACTTTAATAATAAGCTGAGGGGTCGGTTAATTAATAAGGTGTGTTAAAAGGAACGTCGGCTTAAGTGGAAAGTTGCTCGAAGCAAATCACCATTCACGGGGTTTTAATCCGATCGAAGCCTGAAAATAAATATAAAAGTTAAAAAATTGGGATTACTAGTGTAATCTGGGGGTAATACTCATATATAGCGCTCTGTTGACACCGGTCGTCGTCGGATTTTTATGTTAAATCCATTTAAAATATGTATGGGGAAGTGAATAGTTCATTTGTGAGTAGAGGTTCGGGCGAATATGCTTGGAAAATTACGTATGAAATAATAAAAACTAAACTTGAGACAAAGTTTCGTTTTGTCGTTTAAGGCAAATAGATTAACATTATTTGTAAAGTAATGTCATGTCATAATAGTTCTCTACTTCCTACACCATCTATACACCATTAAATGAAATTTTGAAATTTGTATCATATTTCACACAGCGATTTAACTACGTTCCATTTACGAAACAATTTCATAAATAAAGGAAAATAAATTGAAACATTACGAGCTCACAAATCTCATTTTGCTCATCCTCACGTTCGTAATTAAAATTTTGGATACCACCCCAGTTCGCAAGTTTGAAGCACCGACACCTATACATAAAGTGGAGGTGCGAAACTCGAAACAAATTGCTTTAAAACGTAATAGAAACTCGTTTCCCGTAAAAGTTTCTATCAGATTACGAGGCAAATTCAATATTTAAGATTGATTCGCGCAGATGTCTGAAGGGCAGCGTCTCGTGAAAAGGGTAGCCTCGTGTCTAGTTACTCGTTTAGTTTTATCTAAGAGTTTTTATACGAACACGATCGAGGTCGGGGAAATATTTTCAGAAATGTCGGCTTTTGTAAAAGTACTGGCAGTTCTTTTTTGTTATGTAGATTATCTAAATATCTGTGTGCCAAAAATATTTTTCGGTTATAATATTGACCTTTCTTGTACATACTACGAGTACTAGAGATCAAAATACGGTAAGCTAATATCTTGAATCAATCACTTGTATACAACCGAAAAGTAACGATAACTTACATTGGAAATACCCAGAGATCACAGAATGGTATCGGATGTTAACAGCAAATAACTGCTCATGATGAAATTTGTGGGAGACTCAAATCCAAGAGTGGATGTTTACAGGCTGATGACAAAATGTAAAATTTCTATTGTTTCGTTTACGTTTCACCCAAAGTGTAACTACAATATTAATTAGCATTTCTTTTATGTGGTCCGAAACCTAACTAATACAGGTCAATTAAGTGAGTACTCTCCTTGAAAAACAACCGCGCCTTTGTGAATGTTGTAAGTGAAACGAGTGTAAAAGCTTTTACGACATGACCCCGAAACCGAAAGAAAATGAAAGAAAAAAAAAACGAATTTCATACACAAACCGGTAGAAATTTGCATGATATTACTTATCTGCCATTCGCGAGGCTTCATGTACAACGGTTAACGATTCGGAACATAAATTTAAATATTTCTTCAGGATTAGCCTGAATGACTAATTAAGATGGACGGAGATTTTGTTTACATCAAAATTTCCTCTTAGAACGGTTTGAATATCGATCCATAATATTTTATATTTAAAAATATTATGGTAATAAGACTCGAAAGGCATCTCCTTAATTAGCAACCCACAATCAAACCTACAATAATAAGGCTGTTAAATAAATATCGCAAATTTTAATCACATTGATATGGTTCTGATCGATCATAAATTATCACAAGTTAGGGTAATGGAGTGTATCTTGACTGATCTCCTAAATTAATAACAATTTTAACTCTCAGAAGTCAATGATTAATGCCTGATTTGTCTTGGATTTTTTTCATTTTTTTACTATTATTGACTCCAGTTTATTTGTTTTGGGTGTAAATAGAAAGCAATCTGGATGCTCGTAAAATTTTCGCATATTCATCACGATGACAAGGCCTGCACCCTTACAAATGAAGCGAATAATAACATCGTTTGGTAGATGCACACCACACATACATGTCCGCATCCCCATACTTTATTTTAAACAGCCCGAGGCGTCCAATTTACAGAAAAAGAATCCCACAAACACAGTGTTACTCGCTCGAGATCACAACATGCACTATTTGAGTTTTCTCCCGCGAGGGTGGAATCAATTTAAATTTTAACTCACACTTAATACACCCTTGTTTGGTGTCTAAGTGGTGTGTTTGGATCACCCTCCTTTTGAAGCGAATAAGTTGTGAAGACAGCTCCGATTATTTGTTGAAAATAGGAAGAAAATTCGCTTTGTTTTGAAGGACTTAGACTCTGTCCCTCGATGAGATTGTCATGAATTTCGAGTATGCAGTTGCTGTAGAAACAATAGGTTAGAATTTAGCTCATTTTTTAATACTATCTAGTATCTACTAATGTTCTTTTAACTTGAAATCGAAAATCTTTGTTTTACTTGCTGTGTCAACTATGTTTGCTGTTTTTATACATGTATTATCATTAAGTTAGAATTAGGGCTCTTATTTAGCGTTAAAGTAAAAAATCATAAGTAAAAACAAGTTTAAGATCTAGTAGCAAAGTTCATTTTCATAAAGTAGATAGTAAAGTAAAAAAGTTATTAAAGAGTCGCAGATATTTTGGTCTTGCCAAAATAGAAATTGTAGGTTTCACGAAAACGTTTGGCGCACGCTCATTTTCATTTACTCAAACGAGTCTTGTGTAGATAAATTTAAATAGAATTGCCAAATAACTGCCATATTGCTATTCATTTATAGTAATTTAGATTTGAGATAAATTGTGATTCACCATTACTGCTTTTGTACAGAAATATTTCAATATAATTGTAATTTCAATGTGTCATAATACTCGTAAAGTATTTTAATTTTTTCAGAGCTATGGTTTATTATATGTTTTCGCTGGTTATGTTAATTTATGACTTCAAAATTGTAATTTAAATGTGTGTCATTAAAAAATAGCAAGAAATGATGTAAAATTTCTCACATTAACATGAAATTTAAAACCGGCATGAGGTCTACGCTTTGTCCTTTTAAAAGATAACCTATGATACACAATGTACCTATTCGAATAATTTAAATCCCTCTTTCACAGTCTATTTGTATTTCTAAGAAGTGTCATTCATTAGTTTATCTTATCTTACGTATTAAAGCGCCCACACGCAGTAGTTCTATTAATTGGATGACGGACAGTGGCGATACAAAGCTGCGTTCAAGACCGACATCGTGATAACAACAATTACTTTATGTTCGTCTTTAATTATTTAACACAGTGAACTTATTGCTTATAAATAGTTTATTGTAGTGGTTAAGATTATAATAATGTCTATGGTGGAAGGCAACCCGCACACAAAATATTTGTGTCAAAAATATTGACAATACTTTAAAGTCTATAGTGTGTATATTGGTCACTTCGTCTCATCTCGTGCTGGGTTGTCCTCAGCCGGGGTTCGGACGGTGTGTGTGAGTGGCAGGAGGTTTTAGTGCGGTTCGACTCCCACATACTCCATGCGGGGCAGGTGGAAAACTGTCACAAAAAAGGGTATTAATAACAACACGAAAATTCCCACAAACACAAAATGTTATTGACAATATCATCTGCTGGTATATTTCTTGATTATGAACTGTTGAACTATGGACTTTAATCGTAATTGATAAGTTGTAACGGGCTTTATGAATGAATTCGTGTATGTGAGGAAGTTTTGTTTTATAATAGAAATACTATTATTATAAAAACATACCGGATGTCGTAAATAATTTTATCATGACAGGATGTAGACTTCGTCTCAGCATAATGACAACTTTTTTCCTACTATGACGGCTGCTTTGTTACATCGCGGGCGGAACCAATGTAATTTCTGACTCCCAACCTGGGATTCCTTCTATGGTTAATTTAAAGCTAGTCTTGCCCGCTATCTAAAAAACGATGTGTTTTAGAATACGTTGTGTGAAAATCAATGTAGTTTATGACAAAAATAGTTAAGTTGATCCGAATTTGTCCGTGCCATTTAAAAATATTTTTTTATTTAGTACACCACAGAATACACCACAGGTAAACGTGCTTATAGCCCACCTAATGGTAAGTGTTTGGTATCATCATCAACATCACTATACAGGGCACAATGTTACGATAACAAGTAAATGCAGTCTTTTTTTGGTAAAATCTGGCATTGCAGAGGTTCATGAGCGACGGTGACCGCTTACCATCAGGCGGGCCGTAGGCTAGTTTATCTGTCACGCAATAAAAAAAAAAAAAAAAATACATTCCCAAAATATTTTAAACCCCAACTCACCTAGTTTTAAAATTCGCCAAGTATTCCTTCAAAGAGTGCTCTCTTAATATAGTATAGTTGAAAACTTTGCGTGTTCATACGTAAACCTATTATGAGTTGGTGGCTTTTGTGTGCCCGTACAGTTCAGTTAGTTTATTGACTGCGCCAATTTCAAGTTTAAAACATGTTCGTTAAGTTAGCATAACGTTGAGGCGGTCATCGTAATAAATGCACTACGTTCGTAAAAGTTTTACAATTAAAATATTTATTTTAGTTTTATGCTTTTAAGTTAGGATTGCCAATTTTATACGTTTATTTCGAATGCAGTTTATTGTGAAATTATGTTTATTTAATTTTAAAAACACATAATTATAACTAGGTATACATTTCGGTAACAGCCTACTCAATTTTTTCATTAGCATAGTGCATTATTTGTCATACAGATGCATTATAAGAAAATACTGTAAACCTTTTACTGAATAACGAATTTTATTTATTATTATTTATTTATTATCAAGCTACTCCTCCTTTTACCAACAACATTATACAGACATGCAAGCAATTAATAAAGACACATTATAATATACGTATATAATATTCATAATAACATTTAAATTTCATATCACAGCTACCAATTTCAAAATGTACCCCGGGGCAATCCACGTGCTTACCTGTAAAGTAGTCTTTCGTGTCGATTCCCGCATATAATGGAATGATCAGAGGAAACAAGCCCAACGTTGTCGCAATACAGCCTTCGGGCGAACAATGTCATCGTGTTTTTACTCTGTTGTAAAGAATTTTGTAGTGCAAGTAAATTGAATGAACGAAATGAAGACGTACTATGTAGTCTAGTTTAACTAGTTTATTTTGTTAGGGACAAATTAAGGACAATTGATGAGAAACATTTAGAAATGTTAAAAAGCTAATCTTAAAGTCTAAATGACCGTGACAACAAAACTACTCGAACTGAAATTCGTAATTTAAAATAACCTACAAGTATACATAAAGTCTAAGCAGACTAAGCTCAAAGAAAAGCAATTAAAATAACAACATCGACAATCTTTTAAGCATACAATTACACGAGTGCCCATACACTTGAATTTTAATAACGCCACAAAAGAAAACATAGGAGCTTCTCAATAATAAGAAGGAGCTCTTATAACATTACTTGCAACTGTGCACACACTCTCGACTGGTTTAAGAAGACTTAAAATCTGAATAAATATTCCGACACCTGCGCAAGACGGCTAAGTGCCCATTATACGGAGAAATGCTTTTTAATGTTTGCTATTGTTGTTTTGTGTGAAAATGAAATGCTTAGGTAAATAAATAGGTTTTAATATTCTCAATATGTCTAAAAATTGTAATAAGTAAATCTAAATTGAAAAGATTTTGGTGTACAGCTCGCGTTTTGTGCAAGTTATGTATTGTTTGGCTTATTTATTAAAAGAAAACAGCGTTGCCAATCATTTTAGGAATAAAAATTCTTAAAAAAGTTAATTTCAAAGGATGGATTTTTTTCGATTTTTAGTAGCTATCGTTGAAAGTTACTACACAACTTGTAGTTACTGGCTACCACTGGTAATTTGCAAATCAAAACAGTTGCAGACAAACATTTCCTCTCAAGCAATTACAAATTTAAAATTACACGTCGAAAGCGATCATTACGCTGGAACGACATTTGAATAGATTCATAAGTAACTCAGGCTCAGTCCGGGATCACGAAGTCGATTCATTATTCTTACAAAGATTTATGATCGTCCTAAACTCCTTTATTACAAATTTCGCAAAACGTTAATGCCTAATATCCATATCTTTTGAAATTGGAATGAAAGGGAATCTGTGGTATCCATTTGCGTTACAGTTTGCTTGTTTGAGAATTGAATGGGTAATTTGAAAAGGCTTAATTTGTAAGTCTCGGAGTAAATTCTTGATACATTAGGTCTATTTACGCGTACTGTTTCAACAGTATCATTGACGGAGAAGTTGAAATGGTGATTGTTTTGGTGGTTTTTGTTGCTGATGTCACATTTAATTTCGCATATTTTACTGTTCTAAATGCGCACATCATATTCGCTTAGTTTAGCAATGCCAGGTAATCAATCAGATTTTCATTAACAAGTTAACTGCCGAGAAAAAAAACTTATTGTCTTTTCAAAGGCGTGTCGGTCAGCACTGACCTTGCTGGCAGCAAAAGTCTTGAAAAAATATTGTGATATCCTGCACTTCTTGCTGTTGTGTTTATTATATTCGAAAAGAAAATTCATCTGCACCATCTTGAAAGACATTCTGAATAGCACTAGCAATCAACGAGACAGGTTTCGATTTCTACATGTGAAACAATCATTGATGTTTATGAACATGGTGAAATCAGGATTTTTATCAAATGATTCATCATAAATTATCATCGAACAGCTGTCGCATCTTAACAGTTTTCATTTATTATATTAGGTGTATTAGGTGTATGTTTATGGTCTTGATAAATACTAAGCTTCGACTAGTATTACTAAAACAAGAAAATAAAAAACAGAACAGTATAAAATGTAAATGAACGTGTAAGAATATTTATTCGATACAAAACCTAGCAAAAATCAGATCCTTTCTTATTTGAAAATCTTTTCGATACCATCCTTTTATCCCTTAAGACTAACCAAAGTTGTGCCTTGATCCTGTCTCTAGAGTTTTCGTGTCTTACGCAACTATCTACATATCTGGCTTACGTAAGCCGGCAAATTCAGGTTTATCCCATTTCAGTTAAATATTTCCCTAAACGACCTACTCATGTAACTCGAAATATAAAAGTATCGTAATGTTTTTTTCTAGATGATAATGTAGTAAAAAGAAAATTGTTGTGTTTAGTATTTTTTCAAGTTATTGTACATGAGAGGAATCCTGTATCTTGTCTGTCTGTCTCAAATAAATGTATTTCCTACAAGTTTCCCGTTCTATATCGCCTTTGGCTTCATATAGATCTTGACATTGCTGATTCATGGGCAACACCCCAGTACCAAAACTATTTAGAACACTTTTTTGTGGTAGAGAAATGGAAAATTATATTTATTTTTAATGTCAGACACAAACGGAAATCCTCCAGTCATAGTTTCTCATACTATGTACGAAAATTCGTATTTTAACCTGTTTCTTAACTGCTGTTATTTTTCTACCACTTTTATAACACAGACTAAACAACAATAATACAAGACGTTTACGTAACTCATCCGACCCTGCAAAGGTTCGTTTACATTTCATAAAATTCTGCGTTAAGCCTAAAAAATAAAAATTTTACACTGTACCATTTCTTTTATCGTGCTCCATTTGGTGCGAACTTAAATAAAGGCTGAGTGTAAAGTGGGACAAAAAGCCTCTTTCATTACTCCCTGGCGAAATCTGTTTTTTCTCACAAACGACAAAACTTTACCGGGACTTCTATAAATCACTTCAATTTATAGAGACGAGAGGTTTGGAAGAAAAACTTGAAGTTGAAATACGAGATTCCGGTAATGGGTGACGCTTGGCTTATTCTTGTAATATACTTGCTGGGTTATTCTTGATTGGTACAGAAATTGTTATTGTTAGGTCGAGACGTAAAAGTATGTGCGTCATTCAAGATTTTCGGACAAGGGTTTGACTCCTACATTCTACGCCTACGACAGACCGTAGGCCGAAGTCCAGTGATCGAATAGAAATGTTTTTGATGTTAATAACATATTAGGCATTGTTACAGTTGGACATTGTTAACATTATTCAGAAATATTGTGAGCTAATAATAATAATGCTAATAATAATCGAACTCTATGGCAACTGTCACGAAAATAACATGCCAAAATTCTAAAAATTAAAATATTAAATACAATTGCGAAAAATGTCGAAATTAAACATGAATTCAGCAAAACAATATAAAATATGGACTGCAAATATATATGGTAAAACAGTTTGGCCAAATATTACTGAAAATTAATTAAAACAGTTATGAGACGAAATCTGAAACGTCAGTGCCAGTGCCGAGAGAAAAGCGCACGATTACCACCTACTCAAGACTCGTCGCGATCGTCGAGTGAACACACGACGAGACCAAGAACACCCGACGACGAGACTCCCGCTGCGCCAACAACAACTGCGCGGCGGGGACGCCCACCGGCTCGCTTGGGACCAGCGGATCGAAATGGTCCGTCTACGGCCCCCGCTACCAGTGGTGCAGTGCGCCCACGCATGAGATGGACACAAGAAATCAATAAAAATGTCATGCGGGCGTACTACAGGGCTACGGAGGGAGGAACTAACCTCACTGCGTATCGCTCAAGAATGGTGCCTCTGTTTCAGGTTTTGTGCCCAGCTGTCGACGTCACGGTGCAACGATTAGCGGATCAGGTGCGGGCCATTCAGCGACTAAAGTTGTTGGATGAGTCTCTACTTGACCGATTGCGCAACGAAGCACTGCCTGCTCCTCCTGAACCACTACCAACACATGTGGTAAATGTCACCGTCACCCAACCTACACCACCAGCGGAGGAACTTCAGGTGCAGGCATGTGCAAATATCCAGGATGATGAGCGTTTGAGGAGCGCTCTGGAGGACTCTATGCAAGAGTTTAGGTTTGTCTCGCCATGCTCGCGGCCACGTTTACCGCGGTTGCCCATGTGTAAACGCAATGTTTCGCTAGTATTGGCCCTGGACTGCATATTAAAACCTTACTTTGAGTCAACTGTAGACCTTGTTGACACCCACTCGGTTCTGTACTGCGGTGCGGTTGCTGTATGTCGTGTGGCAGGAGTAAAATTTCCAAACCCGAACCAGACATACCGCCGACATGATGGTAAGCCGCAATGGCAGTGCAGAATCGAGAAGCGCATAGATGCAGCCAGGACCCTTATAGCGAAGCTTATTTGCTTCCAGGCAGGCAACACGCGCCCGCGCGTAATGCGATTCGTCGACCGAGCCTTCGCTGACACCGGTGTCAGCAGGAACGACTACCTGGCTCGTGTCGTCGAGCGTGTTGACTACTGGAAGCAAAAAGTTTGCGCGTGGGCGAACCGTATTCGTCGGTACCGAATAAGATCGGAGCGGTACCGCTTGAATAGAGTCTTCCAGAGTAATCAGAGGAGTGTCTACAGAAATTGGGAGGCTTCTCGAGGAAGAGTTACCGATGGACACCCACCAGTTGATGAGGATGTCATGACCTCATTTTGGAAAAATATCTGGTCGGTGCCCATCGGTCACTCCGAGGGGGAGTGGACTGAGACGGTCGGGCGCTCGTGCGAGTCTATTACAGACATGAACACCGTAGCGATCACGCCGATTGACGTAGCTTGTGCGGTGCGTTCGGCCCCGAACTGGAAAAGTCCGGGACCGGATGGGCTGCACAGCTACTGGCTGAAATGGATACGCAACTCGCACGGGCGCATGGCTGCTCAGTTTCAACAAGCCCTTGAGTCGGGAACCCTCCCAGATTTCATGACATCAGGAGTCACTCATCTGATATACAAATCTGGCAATACCTCGGACCCAAAAAACTATAGACCAATAACATGCTTACCCACCATCTATAAGCTACTTACATCCATTCTGAGAAACAAAATTCAAATACATATCTCGGCAAACGACATAATGTCACCTTCTCAGAATGGGTGTAAGATAGGGTCTCGGGGTACAAAGGATTTGCTCCTCATTGACATGGCTATTACGCAACAAGTTCGTCGAGGCAAAAAGGGTGTCCATATGGCTTGGATAGACTATAAGAAAGCGTATGATTCGGTGCCCCATTCATGGCTAATGAGAGTTTTAGAGCTTTATAAAGTACATCCCACTCTACGCTCCTTTCTTAGCTCATGCATGGGTCAGTGGTCTACGTTTCTTCGTCAACCAGGACATATTGGATCTCCGGCCTCCCCGAGCTTGATAAGGATAAGGCGGGGTATCTTCCAGGGTGACAGTCTGAGTCCTTTGTGGTTCTGTCTGGCGCTTAATCCTCTAAGCACGTTGCTTGGAGATTCAACGCTAGGCTACCGACTCAAGAGAGGGGGTGAGCCCATTTCACATCTCTTGTACATGGATGATCTAAAATTATTTGCTTCTAAAAAATCTGACCTAATAACTTTACTCAAAATAACCGACAATTTTAGTAAAGCTATTGGAATGGAATTCGGAGTAGATAAGTGTGCGGTCATAGATATACAGAGAGGAAAAATTGTAAACTCTGAGAGTTTGCAACTTAGCCAAAGTGAGGTGCTCAGATCTCTTTCTGAGTCGGAAACTTACAAATACCTTGGAATGTTCGAAGCTTTGAGTATAGTCGATGCAGATATGAAACAATCGGTGAGGGATCGTTTCTTCGGCCGCTTGGTAAAGGTTTTGAAAAGCCTCTTATCTGGCGGAAACAAGATCCGAGCCTTCAATGGTTGGGTCATGCCTGTACTGACGTACTCCTTTGGCATTCTAAAGTGGACGCAATCGGAACTAGATGCCCTGGATAGAAAAGTTCGGCGACTGCTGACGGCATACAGGATGCACCACCCACGTTCATCTGTTATGAGGTTGTATATTCCTCGGAAGTGTGGGGGTCGTGGCATGTTAAATGTCAAGGACCTACACAACCGAGAGGTAAACAACCTTCGGGAATATTTCCTTAAGGTAAGCGTGGGTATGTACCGTAATGTAGCAGCAGTTGATAAGGGACTCACTCCGCTGTCCTTAGCGAACGAGAATTGGCGGACGCTAAAGGTAATGAGTGTGACGGATCGCACGGACGTATGGAAGAGCAAGGAACTACACGGACGGTTCTACCGGGCCCTTATGAGCCCCGATGTAGATCAGTTAGCCTCTGTATCTTGGCTACGGTACAGTAACCTCTTCGGAGAGACTGAAGGTTTTGTCTTTGCAATTATGGACGAAGTTATCATGACGAACAACTACCGAAAATATATTCTAAAGGATGGGACGGTCGACATTTGTCGGGCATGTCACCGTCCGGGAGAGTCTATTAGACATATCGTTTCCGGTTGTTCTCGTCTTGCTAACGGCGAGTACTTGCACAGGCATAACCAGGTAGCTAAGATTATCCACCAACAACTTGCTCTGAAATACGACCTTGTTGAAGCCGCTGTACCTTATTACCAGTATTGGCCTCAGCCGGTTCTCGATAATGGTCATGTAACGCTCTACTGGGACCGATCTATTATCACTGACAGGACTATTGTTGCCAATAAACCTGACATAGTGATAATAGATCGGGACGCGCATCGGGCAGTGCTGATCGATGTCACCATTCCGCATGACGAGAACCTTGTGAAGGCAGAAAAAGAAAAACAGCTAAAATATTTGGACTTGGCCCACGAGGTGACCGACATGTGGCGTGTTGAATCGACCATCATTGTTCCGATCGTTGTATCTGTGCACGGTCTAATAGCGAAAAGCTTCGACCGTCATCTTGAGAAGCTTTCGCTCCCCAGCTGGGTAAAGGGCTTGATTCAGAAGGCGGTCGTTCTTGACACGACACGTATTGTGAGGAGGTTCCTCTCTTTTGAGCCCTGACCACTGATGGCTTGGGTCGTAGACCTCGTCTTCAGTGGGCCTCTGTTTTTTATATTGTATTTTTAAATTTTATTCCTTTGTTAATTTTTTTAAAAATATAATGTAAAAAATAAGTGTAAATAAATGAATACATGAAAATATCGATAATAATAAAATTGTAAACTCTGAGAGTTTGCAACTTAGCCAAAGTGAGGTGCTCAGATCTCTTTCTGAGTCGGAAACTTACAAATACCTTGGAATGTTCGAAGCTTTGAGTATAGTCGATGCAGATATGAAACAATCGGTGAGGGATCGTTTCTTCGGCCGCTTGGTAAAGGTTTTGAAAAGCCTCTTATCTGGCGGAAACAAGATCCGAGCCTTCAATGGTTGGGTCATGCCTGTACTGACGTACTCCTTTGGCATTCTAAAGTGGACGCAATCGGAACTAGATGCCCTGGATAGAAAAGTTCGGCGACTGCTGACGGCATACAGGATGCACCACCCACGTTCATCTGTTATGAGGTTGTATATTCCTCGGAAGTGTGGGGGTCGTGGCATGTTAAATGTCAAGGACCTACACAACCGAGAGGTAAACAACCTTCGGGAATATTTCCTTAAGGTAAGCGTGGGTATGTACCGTAATGTAGCAGCAGTTGATAAGGGACTCACTCCGCTGTCCTTAGCGAACGAGAATTGGCGGACGCTAAAGGTAATGAGTGTGACGGATCGCACGGACGTATGGAAGAGCAAGGAACTACACGGACGGTTCTACCGGGCCCTTATGAGCCCCGATGTAGATCAGTTAGCCTCTGTATCTTGGCTACGGTACAGTAACCTCTTCGGAGAGACTGAAGGTTTTGTCTTTGCAATTATGGACGAAGTTATCATGACGAACAACTACCGTAAATATATTCTAAAGGATGGGACGGTCGACATTTGTCGGGCATGTCACCGTCCGGGAGAGTCTATTAGACATATCGTTTCCGGTTGTTCTCGTCTTGCTAACGGCGAGTACTTGCACAGGCATAACCAGGTAGCTAAGATTATCCACCAACAACTTGCTCTGAAATACGACCTTGTTGAAGCCGCTGTACCTTATTACCAGTATTGGCCACAGCCGGTTCTCGATAATGGTCATGTAACGCTCTACTGGGACCGATCTATTATCACTGACAGGACTATTGTTGCCAATAAACCTGACATAGTGATAATAGATCGGGACGCGCATCGGGCAGTGCTGATCGATGTCACCATTCCGCATGACGAGAACCTTGTGAAGGCAGAAAAAGAAAAACAGCTAAAATATTTGGACCTGGCCCACGAGGTGACCGACATGTGGCGTGTTGAATCGACCATCATTGTTCCGATCGTTGTATCTGTGCACGGTCTAATAGCGAAAAGCTTCGACCGTCATCTTGAGAAGCTTTCGCTCCCCAGCTGGGTAAAGGGCTTGATTCAGAAGGCGGTCGTTCTTGACACGACACGTATTGTGAGGAGGTTCCTCTCTTTTGAGCCCTGACCACTGATGGCTTGGGTCGTAGACCTCGTCTTCAGTGGGCCTCTGTTTTTTATATTGTATTTTTAAATTTTATTCCTTTGTTATTTTTTTAAAAAATATAATGTAAAAAATAAGTGTAAATAAATGAATACAGAGATTATAATAATAAAGTTCTTTATTTAGAAAAAACATTACACAAATTTTAATTTTACATCCGAGTCCGAACTAAACTAAAAATAGTTTGTATCTCGGACATCAGCGCTCAAACATCCAAAGTTACAATATATATTTATCTAAACATTGAACATGTAGGCTAATAAAAAAAAATTACAGTTAATAACAGTGTTTAAATGTCCTCTTTTTGTGTAGCATGAGAATGAGTGAATGTGTGTAAGAGGGTGAGTAAAGTAGGTATAATAAATAGTTATACCTGCTATAATATTATCCACGAAACATATTGATGAACAGATAACTCTCCACGCGTATTTAATTAAACGACAAACACATTATTGAAATTAATCAATCTTACATCGCACAGAAAACATTTATCACTAAATTAAAACAACATGAAAATATACTCGATTTGATCACAAGAAATTCGAAATATTTTTTTTTTTTTTTTTTGTAGGGTAGATATTGTGAACATTACATCTGTGCATTCGACAATACACAGATATAGTGAATACTAGAAGAGACAATAGTTTCATACTCAATTTTACATTTTTATAAAATCAAATCTTTAAGTTTTGTTTATTTTCATTTATTAATTTTGTTTTATTAATTAATAATCTCTATATTGTTTTAAATAAAAGTTTATTTCACAATTTCAAGTAATTTCTCAGTTTCTGTATAGCTTAATTTTAATAACCAATTTAATAAAGAATTTTTACATTGATGATTATTTTTATCGATTAGATTAATATTTTTATTTAAACGTTCATACAGTAGGAGACCACGAAAACGAAAAAAGCGTCTAGCATAGGAATGTTTGGCTGAGTAGTTAGTGTAGATTCGAGGCACACGACCTCTTTTGCAGGATTCTGCTTTGTACTGAATTAACCCGTGTTGTTTAAGTACTGTATGATATATATATAATTGCCTTACAGATAATACTTCGCAGCTTGCATACAGCATTGAAGTTGAAAATAGTCTGGGCCTAAAAGTTGACACCTTGAGAATTGCTCTTTGCGCAGTTTCAAGGTGAATCAAAGCTGATTTAGCTACTCCTCCCCATACAGTAATCCCATACGTTATTACTGATTGGCATAGAGACTTGTATACTTGTTTTACCAACTTCTGGTCCGCAACATGCCTCAAAGTTTTAAAAACAAATATTAGTTTCCTAATCCTACTAGCCATCAAAATTATGTGCTCTTTAAAATTAAGTCGATTATCTATAACTATACCTAGATATTTGATTTTATCAGTTCGTATCAATCTTGGGCAAGTACAGGATTCATTCGGGAGGACATCACAATAATGGGCCTTAAGTAAAAACTCCGAGGAAGGTTGAGAACAATTTCTCATAGTAAATGTTATGTACTTAGTCTTATCCGTGTTTAAAGTTAAAGCGTTTATTTTTAGCCATTGCGAAACAACGTCAAAACCCCTTTGCGCGGACTCAAATACTCCTGGCCAACTATCCGCAGAGAAGACAAGAGCGGTATCGTCAGCGTAGGATATAATTTTCCCATCACCTATATCTGATTGAAGAAGATCATTAATATATATCAAAAATAGAACCGGACCCAAGATACTACCCTGCGGAACTCCCATATTTACAGTTAATTCTTCACTAATATTGTGACCAATCCTTACACTCTGTCTTCTGTGACTAAATGAATCTAATCTGAGATCAAACGAGTTATTTTAATTTTGTCAGATTTTATTGTTTAAATACCAAAACATGTTCGCTAAACTAATATAACTACTCTGTAACCATATGTTCATATGTACATCGACTTACGCTGTTTGGTTCTAATATTATGAAACAGCCATCAATTCGTATAAAGAGAGCTTTACCTTTTAGAATCTTAGAATAAATAGCTAGCCTGTCTATTAATAGTCAGACATCTCATTTAAGAGACAAAAATCATGCCAAACCGCAGTAAGACTCGACTCTTTTAACAACTATTTTATAAAATACTAGATGCGCCGAGCAACTTCGTAAAAAAAAAAATTACGAGTGTACCACACCTAACATTTAGGGGGATGAAAAATAAATGCTGGCCGATTCTCATAGATACCGGATAAGCACAAAAAATTTCATCAAAATCGGTCAAGCCGTTCCGGTGAAGTATGGCAACGAAAACTGTGACACGAGAATTTTACATTCGATTTTAATAATCAATAAACTTCACTTACGTACGTCACTATACTTAAATTTAATTATGTAAATAGTATTACCTGATAATATAATATCACAGTGCCAGATTAATGCTCTGTTATGTGTGAAACCCTTTGTTCCGTAACCAATTGATTCCAAATAGCGAGTAATCAGCTGAATAGTTATGCACTAATGATGTATTTACTCGAAGCTGAAAGCCGAAATACATAAGCTTATAATATTTGATATGTATTTACCATATTATAATGTATCGAATAGTTAATTTTCTATTTAGTATGTAACTACTCAGTTTCTAGTTTTTATTGCTTTTGTAGTTTAAACTGACACAGTTGATCATTAAAAATTTGCGAACTAAAACATCTTTTCAAATCACTTTATAATAAAACCTGAAGTGTATGTTAAAAAAATCACGCGTAATGAATCATAGCAGTACACTCGTACTTTTAATTAGTCTCGAGAATAAATTAAAGAATGAAAATAAAAGAAATGAAGAAAGAATAACGATGAGTAAAATAGCGTAATGGAAAAAGCAACTGAACTGAATTTTATCCAACCAAATTAAAATTAAACAACTTTATTGTAAAAACCAAACAAAACGTGATTAAACTGTACGGAATGTTTTTCGTTAGCAATTCTTTTCGATCGAACTTTCGCGTTACGAAACTCAAACATCTCAATTGAGTAACTCAAACGGATCCCGTGGAGCACTTAAACAATCGCTCTGACCTCAAAACAACAAACTTTAATTATTTCCCGATCTTGTTACTTTAAATGTTTAAAAGTTGGGTAAAACTTCTCGGGGCATTTTTCTCGAAATTAAGTAATTGCGTATTTTGTTAAAACAGGTATTTGGGGAACATTTTGTTAATTTTTGATTTTAAACGAATTTAACTTTTAGAATGAAATAGAATTCGGATGTGATCTAAATACACGCACACATTTTCACGTTAAGATGGTATTACAAATAATTTTGATTTCCTAACAGAACAAAATTTAAATCCAACTCCATATACTTAATCAATCTTCGCCATCAGGTAAGTAATATAGCCATTTCTACGACATTCTATCGCTAGAAATCTAGCACTACTATTTTGGATTAGTCACTGCTTAGCATTTCAGTCTCGAACTTCGGCACTGATAGTTTCGAAACGGCAGATTTCGTGATCATGCACTTTTAAGGACACAAAATAATGAAGTTTGTAGTCAGGATACTTACTTATCCGTTACATATTTATTTACTTATTTTCCTTAATGGGAACATCAAAAGAATCATAATAATAACATTACAGAATACAGGACATTATGCATAAAAACGTAATGAACTCATAATACTAAAAGCAGGTGCTAAGAAACTCATTAGGAAATGATAATTATTTAATTAAACACTGTATGCTATTTCTTGTATTTTATATATTGTCATAGCACAATTCTTATTATTCTTTTAAAGGAGGAGTTTTATAATTTTCAGTTTGCTAAGTTAGCTATTCTTTCTTACTAGATTATTTGCATATTTTAACTTAATTTGAATTGACTCTTTTTCCAGTGGTTTTGTAACTTTTATAAAAAAGGCCGTTGTAGCCAATGCTCTTTTTTTTTAAATTTGAGTTTAATTGATTGATTACTTAGTAGGCATAAGAATCCATATTAATAAGAAAAATATGAAAAATGCTGCTTATTTTACAGACTAATCTAAATATTCACATAAATTCTTTTCATATACATGATGAGTATCCAAAGTCAAAATGGCAGCTCATAAAAGTCAAAATAAAAAGGTCAACTAGTTATGTTTCAAACTCGTATTTTTTACTAATATCTTAAAGTAATAATTAAAACTGGACATACTCCAAACATACCAAATCCGTGCTCTTTAGCGATGGCTGCCGTTTCGAAACATGGGATGTTTCAATTAAACTTTTTGTCGAGTTGACCGTCCGCTGCGATGGCCTGCGGCTTTTACCCGCAGCTATATGTCACAGCGTTTTTGTACATGAATTTCGCTGAAACTGTTACAATTTTAATGAATTTCTTTTATTTTGAAAATAGAAGATGAATTAATGTGAATAGGATACTTTTTTGTCTCTTTTTGGGTGCTCTGTTTGTGACGTTCTTTTCAATTTAGGAGTTTATTAAAAATGAGGTTGCGTTTTTTTTAAATGTTATGAAATATTTAACGAATAAGATCGCTTTTTGATTTTACTTTTGACATTGCAGAGGTTCATGAGCGACGGTAACCACTTACTATCAGGTGGGCCGTTAGCTCGTCTGCCTACATGGCAATAAAAAAAATAATAATATGAGAAGTAACTGTAACAACCCATTACCATATAAGAGGGGGTGACTCACCTCGGGTGAGAAGTAACATAATATGATAAATATATAACTATACTATAAGCTACCTAAGTAATAAGTAATCACAATATTTTTTTCCACAATATTTATTAACTAAAAATCCAACTACATTTTTACAATCATTCACTATTAAAGGACAAAACCCATTAATCCAGTGAAAGAGAGCAGACTCTAAGTTCAGTTAACTACTATGATACCTGGCTCACGTTAATTGAGATCTGTGTCTCATTGGGTTCGTTAAACAGAGCTATGAAATCGAATTAGCATCGTTAACAACTACTCAGAGCGTAGCAAAAGTTCTACGGCGTAGAGAGCTCGTAGACGCTGAAAAATTGAAGTTGAAAAGATGTTACGATAACTTAGTTTTTGTTGAATAGCAACTGATCCAATATAATTGGTGTTACATTTTTTGAAACGAAGTCCCTTATCGCGTGTTGTGAAAGGAGGCTAGACGGAAAAAAATCTTACGAAAAGTTGTCACGACACTTTTAAAGTTGTCACGACACTTTTTTGTTTTAGATGATTATCGCTAGATGTCGCTGTGATCAAAATCTTTTAAAGCACGTCACGTTAGGAAAAAAAATTATAAGATATCTTTTAATCGAAAGGAACTATTCGGGTGTCCCATGACACCTCTCAAGTTTTTTTTAGATTTGGGTTTAGTTTTATATCAACCCTGACTAAAACAGTGATGGAAAACATCAAAAGAAAATCTGTCCATTGATAAAAGGGTTATAAACTCCGAGAATACATATTATGACGCGTGTGAATTCGCAACTGATGGCACTGCAGTATTCCTCGGCATATCAGATGTCCTTGAGCTACTGTGGCAACTCACCCTGAGACGTTATTCTGATCTACCCATAAAGGTATGTGTGTATAAGAGTGCCGTGGACGTAACGCGTCGCGCCGCCCCTCATAACCTCGTGCTGGGTTCTGGCCTCAGCCGGGGTTCGGACGCTGAGTGTGAGCGGTTGGAGGTTTTAGTGCGGTTCAACTCCCACATACCCCGCCCGATCCGGTGATTTCTTCCAACAAAAAAAAAACATATTTGATCACCAACTTCCAATGCATGCAAATGACAACTGGTAAGCCAACTGTCAAATGGTGTTAAAACGGCAATAAAAAAGCCCCAACCTGCATTGCGCATCTTACAAAAAGGCAACACAACTCGAATATCAAACCAACAATCTTAATGCAACGAGTTTTCTTATTCGTGATTTCGTATAATGTTATAATATCGCTATCATGAACTAGTAACACAGGTGTAAGATGAACGCGTGTACGCCCACGATGTATGCGCACTAATGAAGTTAATTAATTCTTAGAGTAATGTTTAGTTAGTAAAACATACTAACTAATGTACGGGCTTACCGCTTGCTTAGTATATGTTAACTTTACGCACGAGAATATGCTGTGCGGTAATGAATATTAAATAATGAACTGTTGTTAGAACGTGTATAGTTGTTTTATCGGTTTTAGTATTTATAATATAGTTTTAAAAATAATATCGTGCAGTTAATAGCACTATAATATCATTTTCCATTCCCAATCACAGTTTCATTGACGTCGCACTTATGATCTATTGAATGTTTTCGATGAATAGTAAAAATAACCAATTAGGTTTCTTATCTTACTTACCGTCAGATAGATTATAGGCTCGTTGACCTGTTGAACATAAATCACTTGTTATTTAACACTGAAAAAATAACATAACTATACTTAATTTCTTTAAGATGATAAAGTTTCAAAAACCTCTTGCCTCGCCAAGAAATTTCAAACACTGTCAACAGTAAAAGAGCATTTTAAAATCACAACAACGTTCTTTTGTGTGCAACAAATTACATTAGGTAGAAACAACGGTTCGTGAAGAGAATGTTCCGACACGATGAGGACCCTAATGCGATGTACGGAACAAACGTAAGCCGCTTGATGAACACGTAATAAGCTTCGGTTGGTATAGTCTGGTAACCTAGAATTCTATAAAAACAATCTGAAAATTTTCATCAGATAAAAACTACATTGTAAGAATGCTCTAACGTACCTCTCATAGTATTTTTTTTATTAGGTCCACAAAACTGGTTAAAATATAAAACTAACTTAAATATCTACTTACAGTTTACATAATAACAATTTTAACCTTCTAGATGTAAACGCAGCATACACAACATGAATGGTATAGTGAACTATGGTTAGTTAACATATAACAGCTTTACGTATAAAACTATTGAATAATTACCATTAATACTAACAACTAAAAATAAGTGTAAAAACAATATGCCAGAACAATAAACTGTGAGATAATATATATCTATATTTATAATAGATATCATTATAGTATTTAAATCAATAACTCTGTGACCAGGATTCACAGCGTTAGCAATGATGAGCAGGAATCAAATTTAGGTTTCAAATGTATCGATGTTGTCGATGTTCAACTTTAGTTTAATTTTTAGTTTTGTTTAGTTTTAATTTTCAGAGTCATTATTTTCTTAAGTGCCAAAGTAATTCCTTACATTTTTTATTACTACTTTTATTACATTTGTGCCTACATTTCTGCATAACATTGTAATATATGAAACGATATAATTTAAGTCCTGTCCATCAGTATCCACCAGAAAAAGCTGTTAACATTGTAAATTTCTGCAAAATGTTTACGACTAAAATTTCAAGTTTACGACTTACCCCGTTTTCCCGTTTGCAGTAAAGGGTGACTTAAGGCGTTGCAAGCTCCTTAATGAAATGAAGACGCGGCCAATTTTGATGCTGTTTTCGTTGCACCCGACGCATTTACGAGTGGCTGATAATTTGAGTGTTTCTGGCGTAAGAGTAATTTTGTATTTCTGGAGAAGGGGAAATTGTACGTGAATCATTTATCATGTTGTTAAGTATGAATGATGCTGTCGTTGTTTGTGATGCTTATAATACTACTTCACGTGGAATGTTTCATTATTATTAAGAAGTCTACTTAGCAGTAGTATGTAAACAAGAAATTACTTAACTTAATGAATACTAGTAGTAGGATCAAAATATATGTTATAAGGGGTGGGCCATATAAAGTTTGCATTTTCCAAAAGTTCGACTGTCATGTTGGCTGTGTGGCATGTTGCGCCATCCTGTTGAAACCAAATATCGTCCATGTTATACTCTTCAACATTTGGAAACAAAAATTCGTTGAGCGTGGCACGGTAACGCTCGCCATTGACCGTAACGGCAGCTCCTTGCTCATTTTCGAATGATGCCGCCGGACCAACACCCACACCAAACCGTAACTCTTTGTGAGTGCATCTCAATGGTGACGTGTGGATTTTCCGAATCCAGGTGCGACAATTTTGCTTATTGACATAGCCTCCGAGGTGAAAATGGGCTTCATCTGAAAAGACGATTTTTTGGTAAAAATCTTCGGCCAAACGATCTTCTGCTCATTGGGCGAACCGAAAACGTCCCATTTCGTAAATGTCAAACCTTTAACTAAATTATGAACACAAATTGAATGACATTTGAGCTGTCATTCTCTAAATAAACAGAAGTTAAAAATGCAAACGTTAGATTGCCCACCCTATAGTAACCATCGTGGGTGATAAAAGCGACATTAGTAGCTAGGTAAAAGTAGGTAGCGGCCCCGCAGTGTTAACATTTACGATCAGGTGGCCCTAAAATTAAAAGTATATAAATCATGTATTAATTTAGGTATATAATCAATTGCACAATTTGATAAGTCGTATTTGTAAATCTCACAATAATAATTGATTTAACAAATAAATATACGCAACGCAAAACTGTGAGATGAATTTTGAAACAGCAATTGAACATTGTAATGACATTACCATCAGTTCGATCTCGAAACTGAACGGCAAATGAACTCGCATCAATCACGTTTCTGGTAAGCACTGTTTTAATGAGATTATTTCCTAATTCTGAAGGACAATTTCCCGGATAACCGTATTATGGAGGTGGGTGTTGAAGCGAACTTTCAATGGTTTAGTTCGGTTATGGGATTTGTTATGCTGTAATTGCGTGTGTATTAATAGATATTTCTAAGTGTAAAGTGAAAAGTCAAGTTTTTTTTTTGTTTGTACAGGTTGTTGTGATTTTAAGAGTAATTTAAAGTTTAATTTAAAATTATTGTAGAAAGCTGAGGAGCAGTTACTATACCTTCTTTATCTAACTAATAAACTGATTTCAACCCTTCTTTAAAAAACAGAATCATCATCAGGACAGTGGCTGATTTTGTTAGAAACCTTACCTAAAATAAGCCTTGGGCTTATTTCTACGACAACATGGCAGCCACTCCAGAAACTTGAATCCACAGATTATTCTAGGTATTTTTCTAACGGATCCTCATTTTTGAATCGATCAAGCAAGAAAATCTACAAGCACAACACACGTTTACCAATTTAATCAACTTCTTAATGTCATTGTTATTTTAATATTATGTGGGAATGGTAGTTTCTGAACGAACGATGTTGTGAAAGATGTTTTTGAACGAAGCTCAGAGTGAAAGAGATGACAGATGTAAGAGAGAGATAAAAAGGAAGATGGACGAAAGACGCGAAAGACGAACGTTGTGTTAAGAGGTTTATTATTTTTTATATGTTACATCATTTGTTAAGTTGTGAAATAAAGTTTCCGTACCAGTCCTCGGTTTTTAAATTCTATCCCCACAAATTTTGGGGGCTCGTCCGGGATAGAAAAAATCTTCAGGAAAAATAGTACGGGAAAAACGACGCCGACACGTGGAGAAAAAAAAAAGAAGATCGCGGACGCTAAGTTCAAGATACACACGAGGTACACTACTTTTGTGTTACGACGGCTACAAAAGCGGTGAACAGAAGGATGGCAAGACGACGTACCAGAAGCCATTCTTTTGAAGACGACGGTATCTGTGAGCAATCGACGCGAGGCATGTTCCACCTCACAGAAAATGTGATTAAAAAGTTCAACGGGAGTGATCAAACATATGCGGTGACGAAGTGGATACGGGATATCGACGAGAACGGAGAAATATTCGAATGGACGCCTAAACAAAAATTGTTGGTGGCGCGGCGTTCATTGACGGGCACAGCAGCGTTGTGGCTGAACTCTGAAAAAACATTTACCAGCTGGGAGTCATTGAAATTAGCAATTTCCAAAGAATTTCCGGATACCATCGATGCTAAAACAATCCACGAGATGATGAGCGCAAGAATCAAGAAAAAAAGTGAATCGTGTATTGATTACATGTTTGCAATGAAGGAGCTTGGACGTCGAGGTAAGATGGCAGACTACGTTGCAATTAAATACATCGTAGACGGGATCCACGACAACGAAGTGAATAAAATCATGCTTTACGGAATAACGACGTACTCGGAGCTGAAAGAAAAACTTAAAATTTACGAGACGGTCAAAGAAAAAATGCAGAAGGAACCAGAAGTTCACGGAAAAGAAAAACTGAAAAATCCTACGAAGTCTAGATGCTACAATTGTGGAGAAAGGTGTCATATTAGCGATGATTGCCCGAAAAAGTCGCAAGGGAGAAAATGTTTTCGTTGTAATGAGTATGGTCATATTTCTTCAAATTGCCCGGCGAAGTTCAGAAATTCATCGGCTACGGAACGGCAACCAAAACACGTGAACATCACCACCAATCAAGACGGCGCGAACGCAACACACGACAATGTTGGCAGCAATGCAAAGGGTGTGATTGGTCAATCGGACAACATGGCGTTTGACAGGTGTCATAGGGGCGACTCTAGTGTTTTCGATGTAAACAAAAATTGTAAAAATATGGAAAAACCTTTAAAATTAATTAAAATGTTTGGTGATAATGAAATTAACGCATTGATTGACAGTGGCAGTGAAGTGAATTTAATAACAATGGACTGTTATGTGCAAATGGGTTCTCCGAAGTGTTATTCTAACGAGAATATAGTTTTAACTGGTTTAGGTTTGTCAAAAGTGATTTCGAATAAGCAATTTATAACGTGTATTGAAATAGATGGTATTACGTATCAAGATGTCAAGTTCCATGTAATTCCTAAAGATTGTATTCCTTTTAAGATGATATTGGGGCATGAGTTTTTAAAAAATGTAATAACTGTAATGAAAAATGGTTTGGTATGGATGAAGCCAAACAATTGGTTGGATAGTTTGAGTTGTTTTCCATGTTGTGTTGATATTGTAGGTCATGTATTGGATGAGGGTATAAGAAATGAGGTTACTAGTTTAGTAGACAACTACAGGCCGTGCCAAACAAAAGAAGCTCCTATTGAGTTGAAAATCACACTTAAAGATGACATCCCAATAGCTCAACGACCCCGTCGTATCTCACCGCGGGAACAAGAAGAGGTGGATAAACAAATCAAAGAGTGGTTGGAACAAGGAGTAATTCGGGTAAGTTTTTCAGAATATGCTAGTCCGTTGGTTCTTGTCAGAAAGAAGAATGGAGATTTAAGAATATGTGTTGATTATAGATTAATTAATAGGAAAATGGTAAAAGATGAGTACCCATTACCTATCATTGATGAGCACATTGATAAGTTGGCTTCGGCAAGAGTATTTAGTGCACTTGATCTTAAGAATGGATTTTTTCATTTGAAAGTCAGCGAAGATTCAATTAAGTATACATCTTTTGTCACAATGAATTCTCAGTATGAATTCTTGAAAGCGCCTTTTGGATTATCGATTTGTCCCAAAGTTTTTACAAGGTTCATATCAATAATATTTAGAGATTTGATAACAAGAGGTATTGTTATAATTTTTATTGATGATCTGCTGATTCCAGCTATAGATGAGGTTCAAGCTGTTATAGGATTGAAAGAGGTTTTAAAGGTTGCTATGGATTATGGATTACAAATAAATTGGAAGAAGTGTCAATTATTAGTAAGAAAAGTAGAGTATTTAGGACATGTCATTGAGGGAGGAACAATAACGCCTTCACTGGGGAAAACAGATGCTGTTGTAAAATTTCCTGAACCTAAGAATGAAAAGCAATTACAAAGTTTCTTAGGACTTTGTTCATATTTCAGAAAATATATCCCAAATTTTGCATTTATAGCACGACCACTAACTGATATGTTGAGAAAAGGTAATAAGTTTGAATTTAATAATGAATGTCGTTTAATTTTCAATCAGCTCAAAGAAAAGTTAGCCAGTAAACCTGTATTAAAGATTTATGAACCAAAAGCAGAAACAGAACTTCATACAGATGCTTCAGGTATAGCATATGCAGCCATATTATTACAGAAAGATGATAAAAATGAGTTGCACCCAGTACATTACATGAGCAGACGAACCACTGATGCCGAAAGTAAATATACAAGTTATGAACTAGAAGCAAAAAAACAAATATTTAAGGTACAAGAAGAAAATCGAAGAAATTACAATAAGAAAAGGAAAGAATGCAGTGTATATAAAGAAGGTGATTTAGTAGCTATAAAAAGAACTCAATTTGGTGCAGGACTTAAATTGAAACCAAAGTTTTTAGGACCATATAGAATAGTAAAAGTTAAAAGAATGAATAGGTATGATGTTGAGAAAGCTGACTCACAAGTTGAAGGCCCTAACAAGACTACCACATCTGCAGATTATATGAAAAAGTGGCCTGACTACATAGATGATTGAGCAAATGGTAAATATAAGTTTAAGATTGATGGTATGAAAGGATGGATGTTTTTTATCATTTAGAATTAAAAGTTGTTTAAGATGCCCTGATATTTTACGTTAAGAAGATATGTTTTGTTATGTTTATTTTACAATTTGTATTAATAATTAAGATGTGTTATGTTAACGTAATTGTAAGAATTTTGTAACTTTTATTTATGCTGTATAAGTTTTATCTATGATGTATGATGTTAAGTTGTAAAATTAGTTGTTAAGTTGTAAGTTGTACAAGTCTGAGGACAGACTAATTGCAGGACGGCCGAATGTGGGAATGGTAGTTTCTGAACGAACGATGTTGTGAAAGATGTTTTTGAACGAAGCTCAGAGTGAAAGAGATGACAGATGTAAGAGAGAGATAAAAAGGAAGATGGACGAAAGACGCGAAAGACGAACGTTGTGTTAAGAGGTTTATTATTTTTTATATGTTACATCATTTGTTAAGTTGTGAAATAAAGTTTCCGTACCAGTCCTCGGTTTTTAAATTCTATCCCCACAATTATACTCATCTTTTTACCAATTACCGTAAATTAAATCGAATCAAAAATACAGCAATTTCATAGATATATTCAAACACAAAGAAATAAACGGGCAATATGAAAACATCAGTCACATCGGCAAACCCTTTCAGCAATATTAAATAGCAGAAACGGAAACTTGCCACTCAACCGTATTGGTTTGTACGATGGAAAAACAAGGAAGTTTACCTAAGTTTGCACCTTTTATTTATCTATCTCCAGTGTTATTGATGTAGTATTTTATTAGTAAGATTTTGTTTTGTGGCTAAGTGGCTGCTACAATAATCTACATTCTACAGATAAATTTCAGATCACAGGTGAATATCTAATTGAATAAAAAAACTGAACCCACATAGTGGCGATAAAATAAATTTGATTGGTACTAGTATCAACAAATTAAATAAAATTAAGTAATGTAGATAAAGGTTCAGTTTCTATTTTAATACTGCATAAAAACCAATAAACCCAGGTGTACTTCGTCAATTTTACATAAATGCCTGTTTGTCTTGATCTTATCGACCTATTATCAACGTCTCTATTCTGCCGCATTATCAGCTCACAACGAAAACGTCTTCACTTAACGCTCTAGCAAAAACCTTAAAGAATCCTTCTAAATTAACTTTTACGATATTGTCTTTGTAAACAAAATTAATTTCAAGGCTTTACGCTGCCCAGAAACGATCCAATTTATATTTATAATTCGGTAATATAGCCCAGAATGCTATTAACATAAACCTACCCGCTGTAAGACGCAATCGGTAATATGATAAACGTTGGTACCCGACCCTCGCCCCGGTTTGATTCCAGTTTCCCCTAAAAAATTGAATAAATTTGTGCGAAACAATCGATGGATGCATTAATGACTTGTGAAATATGAGCAGTTTTGGCATTCATTAATTTTATTTCAGTTTTGTGGACAATATTTTGTTAAAAATATTTTTTTATTTCATTTTTTTCCCGCGTAGTCAGCCAAAGTTAAGAAAATAGACATGTTTATTTGATGATTGCTAATAGGTCAGTCAGTTGTATCATTGTAGAGGGAACGGACAGGACATGCTACATTCAGAACAGTTTATGACCAATGGGACCAAAGTTTCTTGAAGTGCACTACTACTTACCAACTACGATTCAGACGTTAACGGGTTAAAAATGTTTATATTTATTTTCTTATCCTTTCTATTCAGGATTGGAAGTATAAAAATAATGTTAACCACAACAAAATTCAAATAACAAAATAGACTAAAACCATTCCCCATAACATCCTAATATCTTAAATCATCCAAACTACACCATTTAAGTTGCCCATAAAATTATGTAACTCATACATAAAATAAGCATCGGGACAACAAATCTGGATGGGAGATCTGCGATAGCCCTATGAGAACAGGATATGCCCCCAGAGTGGTTCAATCGGCTACAATGTACACCACAGTTCTTATCTATCGCCACGTGCAGAGATATGAGGCGAATCCATCACCCTATGATGCAAACTCTTTGATGTAACAGGGGTTGAAGTCCGTTTGTATTATTAAAATGTCTTTGGGTTCGAACCGGATTTTTTTGGTGTTTCAATGTTTTTTTTTTAATTGCAATATAGATTTCATTTGTTGTTGTTTGATTTTTTATATTGTTAGGACGAACTCGTTCCATTTAGTGATACGTTGTTATCGTCGCACACTATAATAATATCTACACATATCAAGGAAATAACGAAACTTCTTAATAAACTAAGTAAAGTGAAATTGTAATGCACCGCTAAACCTAGTACCTATGATGTGCAGGAATAAAAGTATTTACAACACATTACAACATTTACAAGGTATGCTGGAACTACCCATCATTTTATACAGAAATTATGCAGTCTGCTACAAAAATCATTATGCCTATCATCACAAATACATACACCAAGAAATTATCTGCAAGACAATCTTCTTCCAACGCTATTTCTGTCCAATCTCTAATGTGTTCTCTCATCCCTATTATATCTAGCTAAACATTTTGTACACCGGATAAATGTCCACAGCGTAATGTTTTTATTTGATTCAATGAGGGTGGAAACAGTAGGGTCATGTCGCAATGACCGTCTCATGTCTGTCTATTAGGGTACATAAATGCCAATATTTAACTAAATTGACATTTGTACAGACTGTCTGCCAATCCGAGAATAGTTTTATACCATTTGGAGTGTCTATCGTTAAATGATTTTAAGTGATTTGAAACTTTAAATACGTGTCATTTCATCAGTTCTGTTTGCAGAAATGAGGGTAGTATATTATATGGAAGTGTATAGTGTAAGTGATTACAAAACATGTCGTCACCGTCACTACTGTATCAATACTCAAGTTACAGTTACAATGAAAGAATACGGTGAATGGTGCAAAATTTTACTTCAAAATAGAGAATAATATATTGTAAAATTTATAACATTGCACAGATTGATGAAACACGGTATCACGTGGCCCCCTGACCAGAGAGGTTATATGCAACTATACACGTCAACTCCTCTCCTTATCTTCTTATATATAAAAATGAATTGCTGTTCGTTAGTCTCGCTAAAACTCGAGAACGACTGAACCGATTTGGCTTATTTTAATCTTGAAATATTCGTAGAAGTCCAGGGAAGGTTTAAACGGTGAGGAAATTTCCTTATGTGACGCAGACGAAGTTGTGTGGGCCAGCTAGTGTATCAATAAAAATGTATGATCATAACTACAGGTGTATTTTACGTTTAATTTATCTTATGATTTTTAGTCACATTACCAGTGAAAAATAAATATAAGAAACTCATTCTAAATGCATTTTACGACACTTTAAAGTTTAAGTTCTACTCAAGAACAGTAAAATTTAACTGTAAACACTACTAAATGAAAACGCTTCTAGCACAAACATTTGTGGTTCCCTAGCGGGTCGGGATGTCGTGGAGTGCAGACTACTAATGCAAAGCCCTAAGCGATACTCAAATCTTCATAGTTTACTTTGTAACGAATCGTTTCAAGAATAGTGTTTATCGCTTTCAAGTTTTCCAATTCGAATTATTGATGACGACTGCGTTTAGTTTGTATCATTAAAACCTCTACACAGATATACTGGAGCAATAGACAAACTGAAGAACTTAGATAAAGTGATGAATTACTAGAGTAGCATAGCCTATTTATCAGATAAATTTGCCATAAAATGAAAAATGTCATGAAAACGTATTAAGTCTAGTTCTTTTAAAAGTTCTACGTTATATTAGTAAAACTATAGTAAAAACTTAGTAGAAAATATTTTTTACACTGTTTTAAGAATAAGGTATTCTTGAAAAACCTTAAAAAATATGAATGAAAAGCATAATCATGCATTTAGGTTAAAACTTGATCATAGCTACTGTTCTATATAAGAATGAAATGTTAACACACAATTTCCTTCTAGAAATACCTATACATTGTATAACATCGAACAAGAGTAAGCGTTTTCAACCGCAGTCAGAGAGGTAAGTGAGCGCTTCAACGTGAGTAGACTCCTATTTATAAAAGAGAAAACAATTTTACTCGAGTGAAAACCGTTATTTCGTGGTATTTATTTAGTAAAATTTTAGAGGCTATGTTTTAAAAATTTTATATTTATAGTAGATACGCATTCCGTATTTCAACTACTTACTATAAATTGAAATAATCACAATTTAATGTTGAATATTACCTTAGATTATTGTGGTTATTTGATTCGATTCCATTTAGTTTTGATCGACATCTCACTAATTGTTGTAATATCAGTTTTTACTGCAGAAAAGCCTGAACTTTAGAAGCGATTCTCGATCGATTTCAGATATTTAAAGATTCAAATGAACCATCATTACGCGACCCAAAGTAATATTTTTCAACTAAACTTGGCACCGGCAAAGGCATAAGCTTAAGTAAGATTAACAGCAAGCGGCGGGGCAGTAATTACAGGCATTATTGGCAATCGATGGGACCCGCAGATTTACTACTCTGGGAAGGTGAATTAACCAGTAAGTCTTAGGAGGTGATCCGTCCGTTACAAAACGTTGAATTATTTATAGGTTTGATTATTTAGTTGAAGTTTAACATAGCTTAATACTGTAATCATCTATTATGAAAATGAATCGCAAAATATGTTGGTAAGCGCATGACTCGACAACGCCTTGACCGATTTGGTCGGTTCTTTTTTTTAAAGTTTGTTGAAGATTATGGATGGTTTTGCGGCGAGTAAAATTAGAATAATTTAATAATAAAAAAAAATTGGATGGGATCACGCAGATAGCGTTGCGGGCAGCAGCTAAATAAATATAATAATAAATAAATAGAAAAATAAAAACCGACATTTAAATTCTAACTTTAAGAAAAGGGAAGTCATAGACGAATTTTTCAAGTACGTTTTAATCACTAATTTTCATGATTTGGAAATGCAACGACTACAGGATGAATATAAAGAAGAAGTGTATTTAGTATTAAATACAAAAAACAAGAAAAAAACATTATTCTTAAAAAATAAATCATTATGCACTCCTTCACTTATGTCAAATTCGTCAGAAAACATTTTCAATAAAAGATGAGTCAGAAGGCAGAAAAGTAGTATCTGGCAGCTTTTCCGATCCATTGGAGATGAGAAGGGCTGTTGTATAGGGAACGATGACATGTGAAAAGTGGCCCTTATATCCTAAACTCAGGTGCGTATTGATTTATCTGTTTTTTTTTTGTTTGTGGTTAAGTTTTAATAAATTTTTGTGTTTTTTTCGCCTTCTCTTGAAAAGAACTTGTTACTTTAATGTAAAACTTTATTATTGAATAAATTCTTTAAACACTCGCGGTTATTACTAAACGGGTTCATTCCACGATTATTTTCAATTGAGCGATCCCGATATTTCGGCACTGTTTCAAGCGCCATGATCACGGGAAGACTGAAGAAACTGCGGGTAGGTCATTTATTTAAGAGCAAATCTGTCTACCCTCTTTCTCGTTCGTTTGCCGGTACCACTGGAACTCGAACTCACATTTCGACATACCACACTGAAAATAATCGTGGAAAGAACCCGTTTCGATTATTGAATGTTTTTACAAGGTGTCTAAATTAAGCTTTCTCAAATATAGGATTTTTTTATAAGAAGTAGAACAGTAAATTTTCACTAACGCTAATTTTTCATTATCATGTTACATTTACTATTTCTATTTCTATTCATTAAAACCTTTTAGATGTTTCACCATCTCCGAAAACACTAAAGTTAGGTTTCCATATCGTTGGAGACGAGCCAATCCCGTAAAAGCCTTTCAAACAGTTATTTATTACTACTTAATGTTTCTTTTTAATTGCGAAGATGAAGAAATATGATAAATGGAACTTTGTACTCAATGTTTAATACTGCGGAACAATATCTAATTTATTTATGAAAAGTAAACTGTGATCATCCAGTAGATTTAACTATGGCAGCTGATTGATTAGATTGTAGGCCAGGTATTATAGAGGACTATGTATGATGGTAATCACCTACCACCAACTAGATTGTGAGCTCCTACACACATGCTAAACCAATAAAAAACAATAACATCGAAATTTCATATAAATTCTCATTTCTCTTTTTCAAACACAGTTTTAAAAAAACTACAATAATAGTAAGAGACAGGAAGCGACTTCCTTTGAGGTCCACAACGAAAGCAAACCACCAAGTGAGTTATAAACATAAATCTAATGTCAACAGTGTAAGCTACACCACAGATTGAAACACAATTTACAGCATTAGCAGAGTTTAACCAAATCGCACCAAATTTAAAACCACAATATTAATTTCGCAGTCTAGCAAAATATTGTTATAAAACAGCTTTCAAAATATTATAATATTAACCATTTTAAAAGCTTTTACATAAACCGTATTGGATATTGCCCGGAGCTAATTAAATCTGACAAGCGATGGTTTGAGCGTTTAATGGAAAACAGTTGCGTATCAATCATCTGGTTTAGTGCACATTGGGAACTTGTGCATCATTATTTTAATACGTGGCAATGGACCAAAACAAAACTATCAGTAGCTTTTAGGCATACATTGCTTGACTTAGGACTTCTTAAAATTTCGTAACAACAACTATTGCTGTCGTGCTGGCCGAGTGGTCGAAGCGCTTCTTTCCGAACGGGAGGTCGTCGGTTCAAATCCGGCCGGCTTGTACCTCTAAATCTAAATGTGAAAAAGATTTATGTGCAATTTTTCACAACACCACTAGCTAAAAACGATGAAGGAAAACATCGTGAGGAAACCTGAATGTAGAAAAGGGTTCTAAAAATCCTTTGAAGATATGTGAAGTCTAACACTGAAACTGGGCAAGCGTGTTGGACTACGCCTAATCCCTCTTCTGAGGAGACCTGAGCTCAACAGTGGGCAGTAATGGGATGGTATAGACTATTGCTGCCCATTTTGAATCCAGTATCTTCACGAGCCCTAACAAAGTCTCCCTGTCTAATAGCCATGCATATGGCCACCACACCAGAAGTTTCTTTGTTCTACCAGATATTTTCCTAAGAGTAATAATTCCATTAAATTTTCCAAGTCTCAATTTCTCTAAGTCGTTAAGTCGTACCGCAGTTTCTTGCTTCTTTGGCAGACAAGCTAATATTAGGCTCCCCCTGATTATAAGTGGTAGGTACGTTGCTTGTGAATTTCCACAATGTGCAATGTAGAGGAAAAGCTGACATAGTGCTCCCAATTGTTAAAGTTACTCTTAATTCACCTTAAAAAAACAAACAATCATTTTACTCCTCAAAACACGTAAAAAACTTTCGAAAACCAAAAGTTGCTTAGCATAGTAAATCTTTATTAAGTTTTCCTCAAACGTGGCAGACGTTTCACATTACCTGACTCGGTGTGCATAATGCCGTGTCTACACTGCGGAACTTCCTCGAGCCTTTTATTGGTTCATTCAAGAAACTTGTACGCTGTCTTGTTACCGACTTTACATTCAGAAGTCTAGACTGCAGCTATTACTAATGTGCGATCCAAATGAAATAAATCTTTTAAAGATCTTCGGTCTTTTGTCTTTCATTTTCTTTATTATAACATATTTTTGAGATGCTATTTGAAGTTTTCAGTACTTAGTAGGAATGTAACGAATATTCGCATTCGCAAAAAATCATGCGAATGTTTTGACAAAAGTTAGAAGAATGTTGTGTCGCTTTAGGAGAAAACTGACAGAGCCAAATTAAAGGACTCTACGTGCCCTTTAAAATGAGCCCAAACTCGATGGGTCTGCGACCTTCCGTTGTCAGCATAATTTTGCGGGGGTCTTCAGTTATTTGGTGGGGGGAGGCAAGTATCTCGTACATGTCAAGTAGATCCAGTTTAAGTAAAATATAAGTACTTTTTTTGTAGTACCTGTAAATTATAATAACTTTTGAAAGATATAGTTGACTTGTCAGTAAAAAACCTTGAACTTTTTGTTTGAAAGGTCAACATTCGCATTCGCAATAGCATTCGCGAATGATAAAACTGAATATTCGCATTTCCAAATTTCGCAATGTCCAAAAATCGACATTCGCAACATCCCTAGTAGGTACTTAGTAAATGAAGTGTTCGTACAAAATAGAGACGTTATTGGTATAAATATTATTTCAAGTTTAATTAAACCACGCTGCATATTATTCATTATCTTAATTGCACACTTTGCCTGCATCACAAAAGATGATCTAAATGTCGGAAATATACCATATATTCCTCGATTCAGTCTATACCCCACCTCAGACCCCAAGCCTGAATCATCATCATCATCATTAGCCCATACTCGTCTACTGGTGGCCATCGGCCTCTCCCAAAATACGCCACTGAGCCCGATCTTCTGCTCGTCTCATCCAGTTGTTAGGCCTAGAACACCTACAAGAGATAATTCTATAATAACTAATATTTATAAAGATAATGTTAGAATACATTCTTGAATACGATGAAGAATGAACCACGCAATTTCATAGTAATATTAATTGCCACAAAAATGTTCTCTAACAATAGTTCACTATAAGTATTCGAACACTCCATTATTAATTACCCGACTACATTCTACAGCGTCAACTAATTCATCTTTCAGGTTCCGTATTCAGTCAATTTATATTCAGAACCGCACTAAGGTCTATCGATTTAAAACGTATCCCAAATAAATCAGCGCTGTTTCGTGGAACTGAATATTTATCATGATAAAATCGGTTTAAATACATTTAAAGTATTCCATGTTTGATAAATGACTGTGATGTATTTTACAGCTTTTTTTCATTCTTTTTTACTTGTATCTAATTGCAGTTTAGAAATTAATAAATTAACTTTAGTTATTGATAGATTGTTCGGAATAACGACCGCACATTAGAATTTGGTTATAAGATAGTTATTTCATTTTTCAATTTTGGATGCAAATTTGCTATATTTTATACCCAATCACACTAATTGGTTTAATTTTACATTCAAATTCGACATTCAAAGCTATAATATCATTATCATCTTGTGATATATTCCTAACCTCAAATTAAATTCCACAGACATTTCATCGAACCAAAAAACGTACAGAAAAATGTGCTCATTCAGTACGGAATGGTTTTCATAGAATCCATTGCAGCAATTAAACTAACGAGCTATGTCCAGTATCGGGCCATTTGAAAAGTTCCTATTCATCGCAGTGCACGTTCAACTTTCAGTACGGCTTTTCTAGACTCAATACAGTCCATGGTAAGTACCTATCCCGGGTATTGATTGCGTTTCCGAACAACTTAAAACGTAAGGCGTAAAACTAGAATCAGAGTTTCTGTTCACAACTTTTAAATTCATGTGATAATGTAAATAGGTATACGAAAAATTGTATACCAGCTTATAATGGGTTTAGATAATAGAGTAAGAGGGATTTCATTTTTTCAAAAGAAGTAGTTGCTAATTAGACTTACTATAGGGTTGCAGATATGCTAATTTAAATTCCTATGACCAACGGATTCCGGTATCTAAAATTTGATTGTGTTTGTAAGTTACTACGATTGTGATTTAAATTGTTTGTACGTCTATTACGTTAATAAATGTTGAGTCATTTACTACCTAAAGACTAAGCGACGTTACCCCCTAAACATCCACGTCATTCACTATAAGCCGCCAGTGAAAACAATGATTAAACTAGAGCCTCATTATAATACCTAAATCCGATGTTATCTTTCCAATTATGTAGTACACGTAAAACCGCGTCCAATCACAGCGAAACACGAGGCATTCAAATGAGCTGCCGACCGCAATAACGATTTCGGGTTTTGTCGTACAAAACTCACGTCAGATTAATATAATCGGCTGGTCAGACTCGGTCTGATGATCTGAGCTGCATACTAAACCAAAATGCGAGTGTGTGTGGTGTTTTTGTGTAAAAATGATGCAATTTTATTCGTTGATTGGAAATGAAAAGTTGAAAGTTTTTGAACTAAAACTGTAGTGTCATATTTTAGCGAATGATGTCTAGTAAAGTGTGACCTAAACTTAGTGGCACTTTGAGGTGATTTTTGTCTTATAATGAGAAATACAAGTTAAGAACAGTACTTAAAATACATGTTTTTTTTATGTTAATCATGACACGACTAATAAAAACCTAGCTAACTAGTTACGGTTACAAAATGCCTTCCAAAAACATGAAAGAGCACGACACACAAGAACAAATAAGTAGGCACTCGAGACTCTCAGAAAAAGCATCATCAAGGTGTGCAGAAAAGACCGCTCTAAATACAGATCCATCGCCATTGTTCGCATGTCTTCTGAGCATTATCCAAGACAACCTCTTGGGGGATGACCTACTTCGGATCCATATCCCTAAGTGCTACGCATCTAGGTTATTGTGCTATAACAGTATTGAAATCGATAGTCTGACATACGATATCGAATATCGTTCGCTTTTACCGCAGATTGCGTAAATGGAAATCTGCTTTCGGCTGTAGAAAAAACAATGTACCAAAACGAAGGTTGTGCCCTTATATGAATACGATTTTCATGGTAAACGCATAGAGTACGTAAATGAATTTTCAGATAGCATCTTCTGCTACTGTTTATCAACAAAATTGTAAAACAACATATGGACATAATTGTTAAAATAAACAGAAATTCTTCGCTATACGCTTTGTGTTAAAGCAGATAATTCAAAATAACACCTCTATAATACTAATATTCAGATATAAAATAATTTATAATCAGTGTAGAAATCAAAACGATCAGTATCAATTAATAAGTGCATAAGCTACTAATTCTTCGTAGTCATACGGGATCAAAGCGAAATCTCAGCGTAGATTACAAAAACCCAATTTCTAACGTGACTTTGGCAAGTCTTATCTCCGCTTTTAAACGCTTACTGCTAAGAGATACCCTATTACACGGCAAATCCCATGATAGTTGGAACTAGTTGCATTGTCAACTTTCATTATAAACGCGAAACATTTTGCAGTTGTACAGCTGCAGCAGCAAAGGAAATTCAATTTTATGATGTTGGATTAAGACGTATATGTATTTTTTGTCCGTGTATTTTTATGTTTGTATTAACAGTGTTCTAATGCTGTCGCGTGGCGCAGACGCAGCTACGCTTAATCTTCATCCCTTTGCCTTTGATGTGAACGAGCCCCATGTTTGTCTAAACGCACCCGTTTAATTACAGGCTCATTAATTTTGGATTATTAACCGTACGGCGGTGTTTACTGATTTCAAAGTTGACGGTCAGAGCACGAAAATACTCAGGATCGGTTAAGAATTTTTTGCTATTCCTGTAACATGCAATAGCTTAACCTTGTTATATTAGCCTTACTGGTGAATCAACATTTTATTAGGTACTATTATAATTTCCTAAAAAAACAGTAAAAGTTTAAGCAAATTTAAATGCAGTTTACTTACCGCAACCTTTTTCTTCCTGAGTCAAACATTGAGTCACAGAATAATCTATGTAAAACCGCAACCGACCGCAGTAATTATATCAAATTAGTTCCTGTGAGTTGCTAAACAATGCTAATTTCGTAACATCTGCGCCTACTCTGTATGCAGAAGGCTGGCGAACAATTACTGGGATTATTTCGGCGGGAGTCGCGTCGGGTGCCCATTAAATAGACGTTAGAAGGCTCCTTACTTTTTGTTGAAGGTGTGATTTGGAGACGGTCCGACACAAAAACTGTATGGAGACCGTTTAGAAGTCGTTTTCGGAATATGGAAAGTGTTTACTGGCAGTAGTTTCAGGACTATTGTAGAAAGACGATTAAAGTGCTTCAACTTGTTATAAATACTTTATTGCTTGATCATAAGTGCTTGTGCTGTTACTGAAAACTATGGAAGGCAGTGATTACTTTCTGCGAGACGAACCACCAACCTTTTAATGAATGAAAATATTATGATATTATGATTGTTAGCTTATTCAAATCTTGCTGTTATTAAAACTTTGATATCAACGAAAAATATATTATCTGCAGACAATTCTTCTTTAGTTTGAAAACCAACCGTATTTAGATTACTGATTAGAATCACACTTAGACATCAAAAATGTTACCTTATTAATAAATCACTGTTCATTAAACACCTTTAACTCCCCAAAGAATAATAATATAATTAATTAATTATGAAAAACTCTATGGCAACTGTCACGAAAATAACATGCCAAAATTCTAAAAATTAAAATATTAAATACAATTGCGAAAAATGTCGAAATTAAACATGAATTCAGCAAAACAATATAAAATATGGACTGCAAATATATATGGTAAAACAGTTTGGCCAAATATTACTGAAAATTAATTAAAACAGTTATGAGACGAAATCTGAAACGTCAGTGCCAGTGCCGAGAGAAAAGCGCACGATTACCACCTACTCGAGACTCGTCGCGATCGTCGAGTGAACATACGACGAGACCAAGAACACCCGACGACGAGACTCCCGCTGCGCCAACAACAACTGCGCGGCGGGGACGCCCACCGGCTCGCTTGGGACCAGCGGATCGAAATGGTCCGTCTACGGCCCCCGCTACCAGTGGTGCAGTGCGCCCACGCATGAGATGGACACAAGAAATCAATAAAAATGTCATGCGGGCGTACTACAGGGCTACGGAGGGAGGAACTAACCTCACTGCGTATCGCTCAAGAATGGTGCCTCTGTTTCAGGTTTTGTGCCCAGCTGTCGACGTCACGGTGCAACGATTAGCGGATCAGGTGCGGGCCATTCAGCGACTAAAGTTGTTGGATGAGTCTCTACTTGACCGATTGCGCAACGAAGCACTGCCTGCTCCTCCTGAACCACTACCAACACATGTGGTAAATGTCACCGTCACCCAACCTACACCACCAGCGGAGGAACTTCAGGTGCAGGCATGTGCAAATATCCAGGATGATGAGCGTTTGAGGAGCGCTCTGGAGGACTCTATGCAAGAGTTTAGGTTTGTCTCGCCATGCTCGCGGCCACGTTTACCGCGGTTGCCCATGTGTAAACGCAATGTTTCGCTAGTATTGGCCCTGGACTGCATATTAAAACCTTACTTTGAGTCAACTGTAGACCTTGTTGACACCCACTCGGTTCTGTACTGCGGTGCGGTTGCTGTCTGTCGTGTGGCAGGAGTAAAATTTCCAAACCCGAACCAGACATACCGCCGACATGATGGTAAGCCGCAGTGGCAGTGCAGAATCGAGAAGCGCATAGATGCAGCCAGGACCCTTATAGCGAAGCTTATTTGCTTCCAGGCAGGCAACACGCGCCCGCGCGTAATGCGATTCGTCGACCGAGCCTTCGCTGACACCGGTGTCAGCAGGAACGACTACCTGGCTCGTGTCGTCGAGCGTGTTGACTACTGGAAGCAAAAAGTTTGCGCGTGGGCGAACCGTATTCGTCGGTACCGAATAAGATCGGAGCGGTACCGCTTGAATAGAGTCTTCCAGAGTAATCAGAGGAGTGTCTACAGAAATTGGGAGGCTTCTCGAGGAAGAGTTACCGATGGACACCCACCAGTTGATGAGGATGTCATGACCTCATTTTGGAAAAATATCTGGTCGGTGCCCATCGGTCACTCCGAGGGGGAGTGGACTGAGACGGTCGGGCGCTCGTGCGAGTCTATTACAGACATGAACACCGTAGCGATCACGCCGATTGACGTAGCTTGTGCGGTGCGTTCGGCCCCGAACTGGAAAAGTCCGGGACCGGATGGGCTGCACAGCTACTGGCTGAAATGGATACGCAACTCGCACGGGCGCATGGCTGCTCAGTTTCAACAAGCCCTTGAGTCGGGAACCCTCCCAGATTTCATGACATCAGGAGTCACTCATCTGATATACAAATCTGGCAATACCTCGGACCCAAAAAACTATAGACCAATAACATGCTTACCCACCATCTATAAGCTACTTACATCCATTCTGAGAAACAAAATTCAAATACATATCTCGGCAAACGACATAATGTCACCTTCTCAGAATGGGTGTAAGATAGGGTCTCGGGGTACAAAGGATTTGCTCCTCATTGACATGGCTATTACGCAACAAGTTCGTCGAGGCAAAAAGGGTGTCCATATGGCTTGGATAGACTATAAGAAAGCGTATGATTCGGTGCCCCATTCATGGCTAATGAGAGTTTTAGAGCTTTATAAAGTACATCCCACTCTACGGTCCTTTCTTAGCTCATGCATGGGTCAGTGGTCTACGTTTCTTCGTCAACCAGGACATATTGGATCTCCGGCCTCCCCGAGCTTGATAAGGATAAGGCGGGGTATCTTCCAGGGTGACAGTCTGAGTCCTTTGTGGTTCTGTCTGGCGCTTAATCCTCTAAGCACGTTGCTTGGAGATTCAACGCTAGGCTACCGACTCAAGAGAGGGGGTGAGCCCATTTCACATCTCTTGTACATGGATGATCTAAAATTATTTGCTTCTAAAAAATCTGACCTAATAACTTTACTCAAAATAACCGACAATTTTAGTAAAGCTATTGGAATGGAATTCGGAGTAGATAAGTGTGCGGTCATAGATATACAGAGAGGAAAAATTGTAAACTCTGAGAGTTTGCAACTTAGCCAAAGTGAGGTGCTCAGATCTCTTTCTGAGTCGGAAACTTACAAATACCTTGGAATGTTCGAAGCTTTGAGTATAGTCGATGCAGATATGAAACAATCGGTGAGGGATCGTTTCTTCGGCCGCTTGGTAAAGGTTTTGAAAAGCCTCTTATCTGGCGGAAACAAGATCCGAGCCTTCAATGGTTGGGTCATGCCTGTACTGACGTACTCCTTTGGCATTCTAAAGTGGACGCAATCGGAACTAGATGCCCTGGATAGAAAAGTTCGGCGACTGCTGACGGCATACAGGATGCACCACCCACGTTCATCTGTTATGAGGTTGTATATTCCTCGGAAGTGTGGGGGTCGTGGCATGTTAAATGTCAAGGACCTACACAACCGAGAGGTAAACAACCTTCGGGAATATTTCCTTAAGGTAAGCGTGGGTATGTACCGTAATGTAGCAGCAGTTGATAAGGGACTCACTCCGCTGTCCTTAGCGAACGAGAATTGGCGGACGCTAAAGGTAATGAGTGTGACGGATCGCACGGACGTATGGAAGAGCAAGGAACTACACGGACGGTTCTACCGGGCCCTTATGAGCCCCGATGTAGATCAGTTAGCCTCTGTATCTTGGCTACGGTACAGTAACCTCTTCGGAGAGACTGAAGGTTTTGTCTTTGCAATTATGGACGAAGTTATCATGACGAACAACTACCGAAAATATATTCTAAAGGATGGGACGGTCGACATTTGTCGGGCATGTCACCGTCCGGGAGAGTCTATTAGACATATCGTTTCCGGTTGTTCTCGTCTTGCTAACGGCGAGTACTTGCACAGGCATAACCAGGTAGCTAAGATTATCCACCAACAACTTGCTCTGAAATACGACCTTGTTGAAGCCGCTGTACCTTATTACCAGTATTGGCCTCAGCCGGTTCTCGATAATGGTCATGTAACGCTCTACTGAGACCGATCTATTATCACTGACAGGACTATTGTTGCCAATAAACCTGACATAGTGATAATAGATCGGGACGCGCATCGGGCAGTGCTGATCGATGTCACCATTCCGCATGACGAGAACCTTGTGAAGGCAGAAAAAGAAAAACAGCTAAAATATTTGGACTTGGCCCACGAGGTGACCGACATGTGGCGTGTTGAATCGACCATCATTGTTCCGATCGTTGTATCTGTGCACGGTCTAATAGCGAAAAGCTTCGACCGTCATCTTGAGAAGCTTTCGCTCCCTAGCTGGGTAAAGGGCTTGATTCAGAAGGCGGTCGTTCTTGACACGACACGTATTGTGAGGAGGTTCCTCTCTTTTGAGCCCTGACCACTGATGGCTTGGGTCGTAGACCTCGTCTTCAGTGGGCCTCTGTTTTTTATATTGTATTTTTAAATTTTATTCCTTTGTTAATTTTTTTAAAAATATAATGTAAAAAATAAGTGTAAATAAATGAATACATGATAATTAATTACAATCAAAGGTAACAGCTTTATAATTAACAATCCTACTTGTTGCAGCCACAACTGAAACCTTATCACTTAATTCGATCCAATAAATCAAGGGAAATTATATAAAGCAGAATGACCACAATTTGTACGAAAGTAACATTAGGAAAGTCTTATTAATCACAATGGATCAAAATGTCTTAGAAGCTGGGCCGTGACGTGGCTGGGAAAACGTGAACATTTAGCCGTAAAGATTAGTTTACATTGTGACTAAATGCTGCTTGATGGATCACGGTGGAATGTATTAGTTATTGCGTTACACGTGTGAAGAAAATGGTGTAACATGAGAAGGGACTGTTAGAAAAGTCTTGAAAGGCTTCAAAGATTAATGGGTAGGACGATAGCGTTTTAATTAATTTCCTTAGTAAGTACTCTCTTTTAGGATGTGTTTTAAAGTTTTTGGAACTGGTAGAGGAGCTAACCCATGAGACTCTAGTATTAAATTTTCCAAGTAATATAGGCAAATCATGATAATTTTAGCAACCTAGCTTTAGTTTGCTTTGGTGTAAGCTTTTCATGATGGACGATTCATATTTTTTTATTGCCTTGTTGGCAAACGAGCCACCTGATCGTAAGCGGTTACCGTCGCTCATGAACATCTGCAATTTCAGGGGACACTGAGGGTTTGCTACGACCTTAATAATATTTAAGAATATTGACAGTTTTCTTTAGAATCTATGATTATTAACGGGGACCGTTATTCAATTTAAAAAAATAGATTCATTATTAACCACACTCTATCGTAAATTGACGTTATTTACGAAACTCAAGCATATAAGTTGAACAAAATCGAACACATAAAGACAAGTTGAACAAAATCGAACACATAAAGACAAGTTGAACAACATTTAACATCTCTACATAATACATAGTGAATAAAACAGCGAAGCACTAACAAACAATTATACTACATTTTATGCAAAAATGATATCATCATAAAAAAATAAAATACAAAACGTTTGCAATGTAAACGTTCCCGTAGCTAGAGTTATCTTCTGAAAGCAGGTGACAAAGTAAGAAAATAAAGTTGGTTCTGTACCAGTCTCGGACATCGGCAGACATTATTCATGTTTATCGCAACTCCCGGGTTTCTCGTGTCGTAATTACGAGATTTTACTCGTATTCGCTAAAATTGTTAAGAAAAATTGTATGGGATTGTTTTGTGATGTAATACAAGGTTTTTATAAAAAGTTTGACTTAGTTTGAGTATTATTATGATGTATTTAGCAATTACTTGTTCTTCGTTACATCATCTTGAATAGTAATAGTAGTTTGTGTGTTTTTTACAAGCTTTATATTAACTTTTACTAGATGTAACTATGTACCTATGAACCATGTAATTAAGTTCGGGTGGAATCTTGCGAGTTAAATTTAACAAACTTCCCAGTGTCCGATTGAGCTGACATTTTGCACGCAGATGTATATCGCGTGACAATGCAATATGACAAAATGGCGCTGATCTGATTCGGAAGGTAGCAAGAGGAACTCCTGTACTAAACAAGATAGACCCGCCGTGTTTGTGCTCGTTTTATTTGTATTCGTTTTATCTCTACTGCTACATGATATTCAGGATCTAAAAAGCTTTCTTTAAAATAAATTATTAATAATATGAACAAGTAAGTCGTGTAATTGTCACGATCAAATACACGCAACACCTTGAGAGAAGCAAGAACCATATTTTAATTATACTCATTTTTAAATAATCTAGTCAAGAAAACAGAGACATGAAAGTAGTTGTTTGGTTGGAAAATAGAAACAAAAGCCTAATGGAAACCCACACATATTTACCTACCACGGTACAGTAAATTCTGTTAGCGTAACGACAAAAGTCCGACCTGATTAAAACAAAAACAAAACAGTGTACAACTGAAAACAAAACACGTGCGACAAAATTAGAATATTAATGTGTCTGTATCGGTCCTATAGTGGACTACACAGATATATAAAATAAATACTAGAAACAACATAAAAAAAAAAGTGGTTTTAAAAATACGTTTAGGAAATAATGTAGATAGCATCAGTTGAACAAATGTCGGATACAAAATATTTTTTCACATAAGACGTATTTTAAATAAAACACATGAATATCATATTGTTATATTAAAATAGGTGAAATGATTTACACTTAGTTTCTGACACTTAGTAAATTATTCCTTAGTTAGTTCCTTATCTTCATTAAGTCTAAGATAATATAAAACTGTTATGCTACGGTAAATATCTTATCAATTAATTTATTTTCTAGATTGACATTAACATAGAACATTTTAGATTCAATAGAAATCTGGTATAATTAACCACTTTTAATTAATATTTAGAAATCTAATTATATTATAATAAGATCTCTAGATTCTAAAACAAATAACACCACTTATAAAATACAGCTCCTTTATTTGTGTCGATTCCAGTACATTAGAACGTAGTATATGCATGTTAAACCCTGCTAATGCCGAATGATCCCAGTGTACGTGGTAGTGCAGACTAAATAAACCCCGGGATGGGACGCAGCCTCCCAAGGATTATACAACTTTGTTTTTGTGCGCATTGAATTAATTATGTTCGCGATTGAGCGAGGGTGATTAATTATTTAATGGTCTTTTGAATGGTTACAAATAATTTAAATTATTTTTGAATGTAGATATCACAAATTTACTATCAGAATTTTGGAACACGGTATTCCGTGCTGTTTTTAAATATTGTTATGTAGATTATTTTCAATTCATTTTGTTTTAATTAATCTTTCTCATGTGCTTGGCAGACGATTACTATAGACAGCTATAACTAATAAACCGTAAAAATCCGGGTTCATACTTAAAAATTAACATATTTTCAAAATTAAAATATAAGAAAACACAATCACTTTAATATCTTCGACCACGATAATAACCAAACAAACATTAAATTCCAGTATTATTCTTCATTATATTGTTGATCGAACTTCGCCTGAATGAAACGAAAAAGCGGGCATATCCAAATCTAATTTGGACACCGCAAACGCATCCCTTGCAGATTAACAGTCACAGGCACTTGGGGTAGGTAATGTAATTATGTACAATCGATGAGTCCCTCCGAACCTGGGGAGGCTTCACGCTGCGTTCTTTATACGAACGTTTTTTTCTAATCATGCAGAAAGTAATTTTCACGTGCGTTAATGGGTACAAATTGTTATGTCAGCATCGACAGGGTTGGTACGGTTATATTATATTGGAGTTGCATTAGTAGGCTTTTGGAATGTTTTTTTTTTTTGTAATTTAATTATTTGTGTTTCTGGTTTCCAATTTTTTATATTCCTTACTTTTCATAAATCTTGTACATGAATAAAAAATAGGAAGTGTCTGTTTATTACATTTAAATAAGCGATTTCATTTATCCTCTAATTCTGATGTGTTTCTCGCTCTCCTTAAAAACATGTAATAAATATCAAAGCTGATGATCTGACATCACATTAAAAGTCATCATACAGAGCCAAGAATATCAGTGAAACGTCATAACAACTGAAATGCTCTCAGAGATCACTGTTCCATAAATATGACGGAGAATAACATCATTCATCATTTCGAAGCTCAAAGGATTCGAGGGTCTATTCCATTCACGACGGAACCAAATCTTCTTGCGCCTCCGGTGTTTGGTTCCCTTCGACATTGTGCCGTCCCGAGATGACGAATGTTAGCCTGTCTGAATTGATGTCACTGTAGTATGAGAGAGGGCATAAACATCTTGATTCGACTTATCCATCACTCTGGTGTTTTTGTATGAGCTCTGTGGATACTCGAGCCTGGAGCATATTCAGTTTAATGTTGATCTTTGTCGATTTTTTAAAAATCATCTAGTCTACTTAGGCTTAAGTATTATTAAATATTACCGTTGTGCCTTGATTAAGTTTCTACTTTCAACAGTTTTACTTATCAGTACCGAAACTTTCTTATGTACTTTTAGTATTAGTTAAAAAATTAAACGGAAAAGCTACTTACGACTATAGTTTTTAGTATCAAACTTACTTCTTGGATTAGCTGCAACTTTAATTCTGTTAAAAATAAAATTCTATTTTATTGCAAGAGCAGGTTAACAAGCGCACGGCTCACCTGATAACGTTGGTCATAAACCTCTGTAACATAACGGAGGAGAGGAGTAAGATACAAATATTTTTACGAGTCATATTTTAACCGCTCGATTTCTAAAGGGTTGCTTACTCAAACTTTCTAGTACATCAGTGACAAGTAACAATGCCTTACCCAACAAAGCATAAAAAAGTAATTAAAAGAAAATAGCTTTATCATTGTCCACAAGAAAACCACATATCAGCTATCAAATCGAAGGGCAACCTTCAATAACGCTGAATCACCTCCCTTTCAAACCCTTGAGAGGTCACCGACCTTGACATTTCATATAACAAAAAGTTCCTGGTGTATTTACCGTAAACAATTTGTATAATTGTGCAATTTAGAAACGGCGTTGATCCTTACCTTATTGATATTATTGAAACCACAACATAATAATTTATTTATTTATTGTATTTATGGAATACAATAAATTGATACAAAAAGTAAAAGAAAAATAAAATGCGACTAATCTCTACATGGATAGAAAGAAAAGTGAAATTTGACATAGAATCGAATTTGAATTTGGTTTTCCATAGCGGAAGACAGAGTCATCGCGAAAACTAAAAAGTTTGAATACAAAATAAAATATAAAAAATTTGTATGTTCAATATGGATTGAACAGAAATTGTAAAAAAATACAGTCAAATTGATAACCTCCTTCTTTTGGGGAGTCGGTCAAAAATAGCATCATTCAAAAACTTGACATTGAAAAATGAAATCGACACCGATTTGAGTTTAACAGATTTCAAAAAGATGTCTGTTTCAAAATTATATAATTTATACAGATTGTTTTTTGTGTTTACCCTGAAAAACTGCCGAAAACAAATACAATATTTACATTCTAAAAATGATATTTTTTTTAATAACTATATCACAATTTCATAAAATTTTAGTCGGTTACTGACAGACATCGCAGCTACAAACGTGGGATAATCGATTTCTAACCTAGGCTAAGCTAGGAGTTCTAGTTGATTACCAGTAATATGAAGGTCGATGTAGGGTCGGATCTTCTACTATAACTTAATCAATTTTATTCGTAAAACATCATTGATGATTTTAAAAAGTCGATGTGCACAAAACGCCCGCGACACATTGTTTAATCAGCCGTTTTTAATTGTTATTAATATGTTAATGTTAATTTGCCGGCCAGACGTCTACATGTGCAAATAAATGGGGTTGGGTCGAATCTACGCTATCGGAACATTCTCGAATGTCCGGCCTCTTTTTAATCCTTTATTCAGGGACGTCGAGTGGAGTAAATAATTTTCGTTTCGGACACGACGTCGGATTAATTTGTACTCGGAACAAAATGGCGGACTGGAGTCGGCTAATAGTTTCACTGACGTAAATAGAGCTTAGATATTTCATGTTATTTTGCGGAAAATGGAGTTAGTAATTTAAGGTAAAACTTATTGAAATTTGAACAACTACATGCTTTAATGAATAACAGTGTGTAGAATAAAATACCAGTAGCTATAACACTGAAGAAACTTATAAGACGCTTGAAGCCTTTACGATGATATTTTACGTGAGGTCTCCATTTTAGTAAACTTTGTTCTGAGAAACATTCCCTTTACAAAACACAATGATAAATAACCTTAATTGACTTCAATGAGATTAATACAGAAACCACAAAATCTTGAATTAATTAACTATTTGTACTATAAGGTTAGGTCTTTGCAGTTATATTTAAAAGTACAAACAGCCGTAGTGCGTTAAAATGATATTCGTCACGTGCCTCCCGGTGAGGCTTACGGGAGAGACAGAGCGGCTGATTTATTCGCAGTACGCTCGCACGCTGAAGTACCAGCGATTCAAACGTGAGACTAAATCTTGTTATTCATGGCGATAGAGTAGATGCGTTGAAATTTCACGAGATATAAATTAAAGAGTGGAGAGAGAAGACATATTGCGCCGACCCCATCTAAATGGGATAAGGTGAAGCAAAAGAAAGAAAGACGTTAAGTTAATTTTTGTTATCAGTGATTTAAGAAATTAGTTTCATAGTGATCAAACCGTTTCAAAACCGTTTTTTTTTCCACAATTATTTCACGGAACTTCTATCTACTTTAAATTTGTCTAAGTAAAGTGTATATTTTACTAAAACACTGGATTATCAGTAACATCACCACGCACCATCCGGCTATGGAATGGGCTCCCCTCTTCGGTATTCCCAGAACGCTATGACTTGTCCTTCTTCAAACGAGGCTTGAGGAGGGTTCTTAAGGTTAGGTCGTAGGTAGCGACCCCTCAATGTCCCCTGACATTGCAGAGGTTCATGAGCGACGGTAACCACTTACGATCAGGTGGCCCGGTAGCTCGTCTGCCAACAAGGCAATAAAAAAAAGAAATAAAAAAAAAACATACTATATTCACAACTACAACTAATAAGAGTTTGGATCATTAAAGTGATGTGTCAATGTGCATATCCACAGCATAACACTTGCATTAGATTCCAAATGTATGCGAGACTGTTTTGTTACGACCAAAACATTATTTATTATTTGTTATTTCCTTTCGATAAAGTCAGAAAACGAAAAAAATTCTTCAGCCCAATTTTATTTTATGAAACAAGTCTCGTTCAAGATACATTCATACTCATAACACTGGAGGCAGATCGTAAGCGGTGTTTATGTCTAAATCGACAAAAAATCCAGGCGCAAGTGTCTACATCCCCTTATTTAGGGGTCCCTTAAGTTCCCGCGGCACCTGCTGCCCGTAAGACAAACATCGCTTATAAAAATGATGGAACTGCTCTTTTTAGTTCACTCCTAAATACTGCCGCCTATCTTCTTAATAAGTTGTGTTCATTATTGGGTGATTGCACATAGTTACTAACTTTGTTTTTATTTAATTTCAACCTCGTCGAATCAACCCTTCCCAGATGGTGCGATATGTTTTCTAAAATTCCCTCATTGCTGAGGTTCATGAGCTACGGTGCCCGCTTACCATCAGGTGGGTCGTATGCTCGTTTATCTATCTTGAAATAAGAAAAAATGTATATTTCACACATAGCCAAACATAATATAAACAAGAAAACAAAATAACTGTTGGAACTGATTTACTGTATGTGACTGACATCTTCAGTAATACCAATACAACGCGCGAGATCAACTTAACGAAATAGATCATCAGTTCTAGAGCAGAACAGTAAGAAGTTCTCATACAAATTGCACATGTTGAACTTCAACTCATCAACCTCATACTGACAAAAAATACACAAACGATTTATCAATAACAATTGTTGTGTGCAAAAATTAAATTAAAAGACTTCTGTTGGCTCTACTAACTGGTTCGCATTATTTAGGTTAGAAAGTTAACATTTCAGTAATAAAATTATTTTATATCCCGACTTAGTAACAACACGCAGATACCACATCCATATTTCATAGATTTCGTACATGAAAGTCCCTATAGTAACGCGTAAGCACGGACGAGTGCAATTTTCCCTACCCTCGCTACGTGATGATGTGGCAGTCTGTGATATTTCAAAACGTGAAAAATTACTTTGCATTTTAACTTACGCTCTTTCATGCGGTTCCGGTCGTTTCAGGAAAAGTTAAACGAACGTTATTTAGATTGCTTTTATTTTCTCTCTCATTTTAGACTTTGTAGATTAGTTTTTAAATTGTACTAGAACGTGTGAGTCGAGATCAGATTATGTAATGTTTGAAGTTTTTTTTTTTATGGGAGAGTAAAAGAGCCTAGTTAAGTTTAGTGTAACTTTAATATGTTTTGTAAAGTGTCAACCTCAATAATTAATTAGTATCTGTAATAACAATAAAATCATGGTGGATTACAAGTTATTGTTACAAAACTCATGATAAGGTAGCATCACGATTTCCATGCCCATTTATCATCGAAAACGTCTACAGTTAAACTTTTAATCGTATGATTTTTAAAATTAGGTCTAATCATCAGTCGTTGAAGATTAACTTCATCAATTCAAATCATCAAACAGTAATCATTTCTTCTAAACTAGACTTTAATGAAGAACATCAAATTGGATTTGGTTCATAAAACAAATGAATAACTACATCGATTCTCACTGATACTTCATTATCGAAATCTAATTAGCTTATCAAAAACATAAAAAGCATTCATGAAATTTGAAATAAATCAGGCAATTAATTTAAATAACTTCCACTCGATCAGTAATAAAACTATTATCAATATACCGATTAGGAATAATTAATTAACGTTTTCAATTTATTGGTTGCACCTAAATCACTACGTGTCACCTATATCAACCAATTTAATTGGATCTCTAACGGTATACAAGTTAATGGAAAACTTTCACGTGGAAATAAGTGAATGCAGAGTCGCAGAGATCCAATTAAATTGGTGTTGCGAAACCATATTAATAAAATTAATTAGTTCGAGATACCACTTCCCGTAAATTGGAGTAAATTTAACATTCAGTTGGATGTTAGGAATAATATTTTGTTGTAATCGTATATTTTTATTTCTATACAAATTATTAGGTATACAAGAGATTTTTTTTAAGTTGACTATATATTGTTTAGAACAGTAATCATAATTTTATTTTCATGACGTTTCCGAAATAATGTTCAAATCTGAAGTACAATTAAATAGCTGCCTATTCAGTTCTCTACCGAAAAAAAAAATTAAATTTTTCAATGCCCAAGAACAGCCAATTTCCCTACTAGTGTCCTCCACTATGAAAACAAAATTCTAAGAAAATTTAATTTGCAAGTAGTCCGTATGTTAACCTGAATATCTTGGCTCTCCTACAAACGGTATGTGAATGACGTCATAATAACAATACAATAATCATTCTTAATTTATAACTTCAAATTATTTTATTATCAATAATAGAATTCCGAATACATTTTTAAAACTCATCGATTTAATTCAACTGACATTTTTCGAACATAAAGTTATTCAAAATAAAATATCCTCAGGGTAGCTCGATTCAGCACTCCATCAATAGCACTGACAATAACTAACAAGCCTTAGGGAGTTGATGTTCATCAACAACAGTTTCTATCTCCGTTTATCTTATGCATTTTATTAAAGAGTAAAAGAGAAAGCAAAATTACAGGTACAGTTGAAGTACTGATTTTTCTATCCGATTGCTTTTATTCGATTCGAAATTTTTCAGATGAATTTTTTATTTCATACTATTAAGCTTAAGCAGTATATTAAGCTTAATTATATAGACAATTAAGCTAGTTTTTATAGAAAAACTATGGTTTTGTAATACCTTTGTTTACTTTTTACATTGCCAGACGAGGATCACGATTAAGCTAAATCATTCGCAAAGTTAACTTCTTCAGCAAAGGTGCTGAAGAAGTTAACTTTGACTACAATTAAAGTACTATATATAATCTGTACTGTATTTTTAATTTTAATTCTCATTCCAAAAAATAAGGTACCCTTTATGACTATTAAAGGTATAAGTTATACTATAACACAGCTTATTTAAAATTACGTTAACACCATCTTCATAATATAATAGTAACAGTCACTGGCTGTTGATTGGAACCACATGAAGTACCACGGCACCTTTTAGCCATCTGAAATAAGATCATCATTAATTAATTATTATTGTATTTTTCATATTCATTAATTAGCTTATTTTTTACATTATATTTTTAAAAAAACATTCACAAGAAAATAAAATTTAAAAATACAATTTAAATTTTTATTGTAATTATTACTTTTCTAGAAATTCATGAAAACATGACTGTGGAACTATAATATCATGAATGAGATCAAGTTTTATTCTCCGTAACAACAAAAAATACAAAATAGAACTAAGACGAGTGCTATAATAACGCAGTAGATTACTTTGTCTTTCTCATTTCAACAAAAGAATAAAATGTCTGGAAAGTGCCAATAAAATGTCGAAATCGTTAAGTATAATGTTCTTTTGCGATGAAAAATAAACTTGCACAATGAAACCGCAACTCTTTCGAAAGTTTGTAGACGCTTTGTTAGTTAAAGAATAACCAAACAAAAAACTTTATATTTGAATTTTTAATGATTCCGTTACATTTTTTTTTTAGTAAAGTTGGACTGAGTTTTTATTAATCGTGTTTACGCAATTTTATTTTGAAGAAAATGTGTGGATTTTATAAATGAAATTGTAAAAGATTAAATAGTCATTGATTTTATTCTGCTTTAGGTCTCTGTCTAACGCTAAAATGAAATCTACACTCACATTTGGTCCCTGTTAATTTATAAGATTCCAGTGACCAAGCGTAACGTATCTAAAGAGAAAAGAGGATAGAAATAATTCTTAAAATTCTCATCAAAATGTAAAGAATTTCTTAGTCCTGATTATTGATCGTATTGTAAGAGTATTATAGTGGGTACTTCGCTACGGATCTGTATCCGTACCTAAGTATCAGTTGTAAGAACCTCAACATCACAATCAGAACTAAACAAAGGCTTTATACAACTAATAAAACAGACAAAATCAAATAAAAAGACATCAAACAACTATTTATCTTGAAATGTAACCTACATTTACATTGAAAACCCATTCATTTCTGTGTTCCGATTCCGAACAACGAGTCACCGGACGTTTGAAAAAACACGAAAAAAGGTTTTCCGATGGAAGTCCGCACCGACGGTCTGCATTTACCCGTAATGAATGCAAGACTACCCCGTTTTGTCAGACTTCATCCCGTTTTGTGAGATACTAATTTGTGCTCGGGACATGTCGAGATTTGAATGCAAAATGTTGTCTTTAGAACAACTCTGCGATATGAATGAAGTGTTTTAAGTTTAATTATCTTAGTAAAATGAATACCTAATTGTTGTGACAGAAAATTGTAGATGAGCTTATTGAGAGTTTAGATTTAAGAATATGAAGTGTAGATTGAGAGTGTGAAGGATGTATACATAGTAATACATTAAAAAATATATGTAAAATGCTTTTCTGGAAACTTTCATTTTACAGCTAATTACCTAATCAAAAACTCATAGATCATACGGCTTGATGCAAGAGTTGTTTCCAAACTGGCCTTTGCACAGATCACAGTATAATTAAATATTCTGTAACACGTAGGCAGAGCATTAATTAATATTTCACATTTCACGACATCCGCGTGTGTGAATACGTTACTTCTTGTATTTTTGACGTAAATGTGTCAGCCAGTTGAAGAATATAAGCTTGTTGTGGTTTGAATGTTATAAAGGATAAGACAGATAATGAGGATTGAGGAATAAAGGTAATGACATAGACCAAGTAGATAATCATTAATATTCCGATATTCTTATTTTTTCCTTATTAGTTAAACGAAGGCCGTGTTCGCTAGTGATTATTGTCAAATGAATATGCAATACCGAAATCTCTTATTTAATTCTTCTTCTGTCGCACAACACTTTAAAAAACCGATGCTGTATTTAAACTTTAGTAAAAGTACCAGTAATTACTACTAACCGTTAGTATAGCTTATCCTAAATGTAAGTCATTCTTAAGGCTGCGTTTCCACCAGAGATGTGCGAGGATGCATAGCGAGGGATGTGTTTGTAAAGAACCAATAGGATCGCTTCATTTACCTTGCCTCGGTCAGCACAGCTCTGGTGGAAACGCAGCCTAATGCTTTTCAGATGCTTATTTTAAAGTAAGTTAAATAATATTACTATTAACGTGCAAAATACTGATTTTTTACATGCCTAGGCTTTCAATGATAATAGAACTTTTAATTAAAGGCTTCGCTTTGTTAAAACAAAGGTTTTTTAGTTACCAATTATTACTGGTACAACTAAATCATTCCACAACAAAGCTGTCAATTGTGCAGTTCAATAGTTGTAAGCTGAAATAGTAGTAGAGGAGCCCAAGCGGGGATTCCGGGATTTACTACAGCGCGGCAGATTAATATACAGGGGGTACCTTGTACCCGGTTAAGTACCTCCACAAAATATGAGGCCCATATCTAAGGCCGCCCGTGAAGGATACAGGATCAGATTAGTAAAAAAAAATTGATGATCAGAAATTCTCGAGCGCGTCAGATTAAGGTAGGGTGAGTTAATTACATCCTAAAAAGTGTATATTCCAATAATCTGACAATTTGAGAGTGACGTAAAAAAAGGAGACGGTAACAAAGTTGTAAAAAAAAAAGTCATCTCGACATTCTCGAGCGTAGCTAAATTTTTTTTTATTTTGAAGGAAATAATTCAAGAATAATAAAAAATATATAATCTGACGATTTCCGCAAGCCGAAATAACAAAAATCTTATATATATAAAAATGAATTGCTGTTCGTTAGTTTCGCTAAAACTCGAGAACGACTGAACCGATTTGGCTTATTTTAATCTTGAAATATTCGTATAAGTCCAGGGAAGGTTCGTTCGAGAGATATCGTGAACGATAGAAACCCGAAAAGTGTTTTTCGGGATTCCGAAATTTATCTCCGAAATTTGTGAGTCGATCAAAATTACTTATGAGGATGATAAAACTACGTCGAATGGTGCCAACCGCATTAAAATTGGTTGATCCATTCGAAAGTTATTGCAGTTTGAAAATTCCAAAAATAGTGTTCTATGAAACTTCTATCAGACTTTCGAGCTGGGAGAGCTCAAATGCATAGAAATATTATTTCTTTGAACTCAGGAATGGAATTAGCGGGAAGTTGCAGGGATGGCTTTAAAGTGAACCATTAACCTATTTTTTTTTTTTGTCAGATCAGGCGAATCCCTCTAGATAATCGTCAGATTATGAGACAGTACGTTTAGAACATAAAGATAAACCATATATATCTTAATCTGACGCGCTTGAGTATTTCAAAATGGCGATTTTTTTTTGCACATTACGAAAATGGCTGCGAGTTTGCGTCCCATCGAAATCGTCAGATTAGTGAATGAGAGCTTTTTTTTGGTGTACTTAACACTCCCTTAGAAAATCTGACGCGCTCGATATTTTTTTTTTTTTTTTCATTTTCAACCTTTAAATACAACCACCCGCATCACGCAAACGATCAGATTAACATACGTACGTTATTAAAAATACGTAGGGCATTGATGCTATCAATATCTGACGCGCTCGAGGATGTCCATGCAACAGTTTTTTTTTACATCTTTAAAAATCTATAGCCCCTTTCCCCACCGATGTAAAGGTATATGTCATATAACATTTTTTTCTTCTTATCATCTAAGCTTTGCATCCCAATAGGTCTCTTCAACGCTCGAGTAAATCCCCATTTAGCATCGTCGCCTCCTCTATTATAGTAATTATTGAAATACTATTTTGTGTAAACTATTGTTGATAATAATGAACACTTGATTGACTAAAATCTCTTGACTTCTTAGTGTTACTTAATTAAGAAACACTTTAATAAAATAGAGTCAGTTCAAGAATAAATAAAGCACCAACAAACATGATGACTTACCTCTAGAACCTAAGTCTAGAAGTCTCCAAAGTTTAGTTGAGTAAACAAATCCTAACTTTTGAACTGATTTAGTCTTACACTGAAGGGGGCGGCGCGACGGGAAAGAGTGCCTTAGGCGTAACGCGTCGTGCCGTCCCTCATAACCCCGTGCTGGGTTCTGACCTCATCTGTTGATTTCCTCCAACTAAAAAAAAAAAAAAAGTCTTACACTGACCATAATTTGGTTAATAGTAATAAAATGAGTTTAAAAATGCTATTGAATGAAAAATATGGTACAAAAATTTAAAAACTTTAAACAAACACAGACTTTACATTAAATCATAAAACAAAGATGGCGGTTCGTAAAATAAATTTGTAATGGCGCATTATTAAGCCGTTCGTCCTTTTTCGTCGTTTAAAATTATGACAGGTGAAATCCGCGGTGAAATTTAACGGGCTCGACTTTTCTTGACGTAGCATAAAATCCCTGGAGCCTTTGCCCTTCTAACGTTTATATCTACAAGAAACTCTTTGGTTAGGGTTACTCAAACAGAAAAGGGTATAAAATTAAATATATCCAACCAGTGTCCTTATAGTGTAGCGTAAAAGCCAATGTTAAAAAAACAAATGAGTAACTATCTCATACACATTCTTTTTTTGTATGGATAAATCCTTTTTCTTTTTTTTTCAGTGATAGTTTAGTGACCTTTTAATAATTGAAGAAGTTTATTTGAAGTCGGTATCATCGAATAAAATCTCTTTTCTCCTTCATTTAATTCTGGATATTTACCTACTAAGTCGTGGTGGCCGAGTGGTCAAAGCGCTTCCTTCCGAACGGGAGGTCGCGGGTTCAAATCCAGCCGGCTTGTACCTCTAAATCTAAATGTGAAAAAGATTTATGTGCAATTTTTCACAACACCACTGGCTAAAAACGGTGAAGGAAAACATCGTGAGGAAACCTGCATGTCGGAAAAGGGTTCTAAAAATTCTTTGAAGATATGTGAAGTCCCCAATCCGCACTAGGCAAGCGTGGTGGACTATGCCTAATCCCTCTTCTGAAGAGATCTGAGCCCAACAGTGGGCAGTAATAGGTTGGTACAGTACCTACTATTATCCGAATGATTTCTTGCAATAAATAGTTAAGATAACGAACACATTGATAGTCTGAGAGGCAATAAAAACGAAAATAGCTTTTCCTTGACCTCGGCACGCCTCCAAAACTTCTCTTCCTTCCCCGATTGCCTTTAACCGAAAAGTCGTTTGCCGATTGATATCTCGGGTACAGAACATTGATTATTCATTGTCAATTAAATAACTTTTCTCTTTATAGTAATTCGGTTACTTCAGCTCATTTATTACTCTTTTAGATTCATTTTATGTCCTTTTCTTAGTATAAGTACAAAGACGTCTCATCCAATTGTTTTTTTTTACATTTTAATTTAAAGTACCTCATTAAAAGTAGTTTAAAATACTAGTATTTTTCTTCTAGAAGATTCCATCCCATTAAAGTAACAGGACGCGTTTCACGCCAAGGCCTACGTATGGCCCCATCACCCCCTCAAAAAGCATTTAGGCAGGTCAAAATCACAAATAATCTGCATTTACTCTAACAATAATAACGGTATCGAAATATCTCTACAATAGTTTCAGAAACGATTACTTGACAATACAAAGCATCCCACATTCTCGTGTCTACGTCAGCTTTACCGTATCGACTAACGACAACAATATCAGCAAAACAGGAAAGACAAATAGCGGCGCACCAGAATGAAATAATGCTAAATAAGCAATATGTAAAGTGTTGAAGGAGGCGCGGGGAACCGATCGGCTGTGGTCCAAGGTGACGGCCAGCGAGCGATTTTACTGTGAGGAAAACTTAAAAAGTTAGAAAAAATAATATTTAAATTGTGTAATACAATCATAGGATTTATGAAGTTATCTGGATTAGGTACTATAGGTGTGTGCTACAGTTGATCTTGTCAATAAATGCAACGGGAGTCATCATTATTATTTTAAATTTAAACAATATGTTACATAAACCAGTTGGTATTCCTATTTTCTAACTGAATAGTTGCAGTTTTGTACGCAGTTACAGCTAAGAACGCATTCTTAGGCAGTTCGACTAGTCACTAAGGAAAGTCAAACTTCGCACGTTGTGAAAAACTCTTAAAAGAAAATGCAACAAGAGAATAAAGACCGTTATCAATGATCGAGATCGAGTAGAATCACAAACCAAAACAAACAAGAAAATACCTACGTTCTTAATTTATGTTTCGAATTATCACAAATTTCCAACCATAAATTTGCTTTTAATAAATCACCCCTAATATTAAGCTCAAATAAAACAAAGGCCCGCTCCCGTGACTTTGGTCCGCACACAAAAGGTTAGGTTAAGGGTAAAGAGCAAACAGCTCCAGGGTAAGTAAATACGCTGACGAAGACACCGGTACACCTCACAGCTGAGAGAATTCACCGTTTTTATCTGTCACCGCCAGCCGATGGGACAAACGTTTCGCGCCCTTTTTCATAACGTTTACACACCGAATATCGGAGTCTCGATGCTAGTTTTTGGTTTAGTTTACATTGTGTACGAAGTTACTTTTTATTTCGATAAATACTGGTCAAAATAGACTTGTGACAGATAAATGATTTGCTATTTGTAAACTATCAGGCGCTTTTTAAAATACATTATTTTTTCTTAAAGATGTTTGTGAAATGAATAGTTGCTATTAGTAAATGTACAGGGGCTTTAATTTATTATATTCCATGATAAGTAAATATGTTTATGCCTTACGGCCTAACTGCAACGGCTTAAGGGCTAGATTGGCACAACTTTCCATGGTATTAATTAATTTTACATATCAAACATTTTTACCTTCAATTACTTACTACCTATCTATGCACATTTCTGATGTTGGATAATTTTGAACTGAACTGAAATTCAAACGAATTTATAAGGACTAAAGTTTTTTCTTAAAAGGTCATTCTGAGAAACCTGTAATCAAATCAGTTCTGCATAAAATTTGAATTACTTTAATTTATTAGTAAATCATTCTTTTAAAGCATCAACTTTAATTAAGTGAGCTCAAAGTCAGAGAAACCGTATAAACGGTCTCGTCGGTCTCAAACTGTGCGTCCAAAATTTTCAAATGTTTGTGGAAAAGAATTTTCATTAGAGAGTGCAAGGGTCACCACGGAACCCGTGTCACCCTGCGTCACAGACTGCATATCGTGAGGAACCCTAAGTCGTTATCCTGTGGTGTTGCCTAGTTAAGTGATTTTTATTTGATTCTGTTGTAGATAATTTAATATTCTTTGGAAAATTTTACATTTTAATTTTAAAGTTTTATTTATGAGTAGTATAACTGGTGACTGGTGGTAGCACTAAACAGAGCCAAAACTTTTAACAACCTTGCTTTAGTAGGTGGATGAATTCATGCAATATATGATTCAAACAAGGGACTGAAAGGCAGCATACTGGATTGCCAATATTACCTATTTTTAAGAAAAAATAATTAATACCTATTTTAAGGAAAAGGATATAACTAATACACTAGCATTGTAAATCATGTGCATGAGCGACAACTAACCTAACCTACCACTCGTCATCAATTTAGTGTGGGCCCGTCTTTCTACTTAACTATAATATAAACGAAAAGAATCTTATAGACCAAGATCCGACAGCAGTTTTGCCACATAAATCAATCAACATTAAAAAGTAGATCTAGTGTCCACATTTTCTGCAATTTAAGTCAACGAGACGAGTACAATCAAAGTACAGTCTTCCCTCGTAACTACCATGAGATGTCAAGTATCCACATTGTCGTATTTTATTGTAGGGTGGTTTTACGACTGCTCAAACCATACAGAATAAGTACCGGCAGTGTTGCGATGAACCATGAGACTTTATGTTATAGCGCTGCTTCATCGAATCGTTTAAGGCCTAATAAAGATCTACTTATGTACATTTTTCACGTTATGTAATACGACTTTACACGCTTTATAAAAAATATGGACCTTACAAAGGCCAGGCTCAATAGGCTTAATATTTGAGACCGAAATATATAGATGCGTAAAATATATGCGATGAGGTGCAGCCTCAAACTTGAGGTCGCAATGTGTGGATGCGAGATGATATAATAAGTGGACTGTATTTAGGCGTGGTGCGAAGAAATAATGCGAAGAAAAATATAGCCCGAACAATGTCTTTGTGCGTTGCAAATGGCGAAACTATACGTGCCGTCAGATTCCTGATGCGTGGCGTCTTGGCAAGTAAATTGAGGTGACTTACCTTATATCGCAGCTCAACACGGGCACACACACACTGATTACGACACTGTCCAAGTTATATTGTTCGTAAAGGTTGTTGAGTTCACATAAACAGCCGGCCGCGGCCAGGATACTTGAGAAAAATGCGATACGCGCGCGCGCTTCAATAGCGAAAAGTGAACTTAGCGGTGTTGCGATGTATGTATTATATTCATATAAAGGCAGACGAGGCCACCTTCATGCGATGCGAGCGAGGCATTTTTGCGGTCGCGAGAAACGCGCGTGAGTCGTCTCAGACTATCAGAGTGCAACTGTCGGCGCCAGCGATGTCCGATGCCAGCGCGACTGCGTATGCGACGCGAGAGACTGCGATGACAGTTCGTCGCCTCCCTCTATCTTACCAAGACTAAGCAAGCGAGAACGAGACGGCATGCTACGCTAAAAACCGCGTAACCATGCTCCCCGCCAAAGCCCAGTCCTGGGCTTTACAAAGCACAAAGTCATGTGTTATAAGCAAGAATGCAGTATATGTCAATAAATGATACATACATAAAAATATGCGTGTGATGTTCTGTGAGTAAGTGTAAACATTATATAGTATACAAAGAACCACGGAGCGATTATTTTAAATGCGTATGATAATATAAATGCGAGCGCAGCTAACTTATGACTAAATAGCTATAAAGTAAAAACTAACCTAAATGCGAAAAATTAATTAAATTATTACATACTACGATTGATGCGATGCGAGACCTCAAGCGTTGAGGTCGCAATATAAATATGCGAAAAAATTTGTTAAATTAAAGCTAAGTAAGTAAAGAAAGCGAAAGTGATATAAATTATATTTAACAAAGCGCGTTATTGTAATGGTAACGGACTAAGTTGAGATCCGAGAACAAAAGAGAATATATTAATTTAAAAGTAAAATTTAAAATATAAATAGTTATGCGAGATAATTTCTTCCAGGAAGATACCTGGAACGATAGTATAAGTAGTGGTGACCCATCCACATTGGATGGAATGGCAACAGCGATTACATTGGTCGCCTCAGGTATAAGACCTTCGACGAGCGATGAGCTGAATGGTTCCATAGGCCATGCAGCAATTGGAGGACGAATCCATTCTGGACCGTACCACCAAAGCGGGTGCGTTATGATTTGAGAAGGCAGTAATCCTCTCGACAAACAGTCAGCGGTGTTTTCCTTTCCGTTTATGTGAAAGAAACGGTCCGGAGACAAGTTTTCTTGTATTTTAGTTACGCGATTAGCAACAAAAAATTTGCCATCGATGTGGTGAAGAATTGATCCATGACAAAGCGATCATGGAATCACTGAAGGCAAATGTCTCAGTGACGTGATAGCGGTTGTTGAAAACCGCGCATACTTGTTTAACTAAATTTGATAATATTAAAGCGGCACAAAGTTCTAACCTAACAAGTGATACCGTTTTTAGTGGAGCTACCTTTGACTTAGCTCTAACTAATTCAACCGATATGTCATCGTTAGGATGCGTAACGTGTAGGTATATGACGCAGCCGTAAGCCTTGAGACTAGCGTCAGCAAAGGCCAACAGTCTCACTACACAACCTGCCCCAACGCCCAAATGGCGAGGAACGCGCAAGTTCGAGAGCAGAGGCAACTCGGTTTTAAATTTAACGAAGCGATTGATGATAACCTCTGGTGGTTCATCATCCCAACCTACCTTGGTAAGCCAAAGATCCTGTATTAGGAGCTTGGCGTAGAGAATAACTGGTGCGACGAAGCCCAAAACGTCAAAAAGGCGAGCGATAGTAGATAATATAGATCGTTTAGTATTAACAGAGGGTGGAGGAGACGTGGTAAAAGTGAACACATCCGTCTGAGCTAACCACTTCAGGCCTAACACCTTCAGCGTATCGCTATGGTCGGTGAATTCAATCGGCACCCGGCATGCCTCAGGCAAATGATTGAGTAACTCAAGTGAGTTACTGGCCCACTTGACCAAGTCAAAACCTCCTTCAGCGAATAAAGCGCGTAATTCATCCGATAAGCGGATGCCATCCTCTATGGAACTGACAGAGGTGGTCAAGTCATCCATGTAAAATTCCCTACTGGCTACTTCTGCAGCAAGAGGGAAGCGTGCGCGGTTATCTTCGGCCAGCTGGTGAACCGTACGCATGGCCAAAAATGGACTACAGCGAAGTCCAAAGGCTAAAGAATTAAATTGAAAAATGCGATGATCCTCAGTATTATTAAAGCGATAAATTATTTTCTGAAATTTGCGATCCTCCTCTCTTACTAAAATTCTTAGATACATCTGTCTTATATCTCCGGTAATAGCGATTTTAAAATATCTAAAATTCAACAATAATGAAAATAAATCTGTTTGTAAATTTGGTCCCGGATGAAGAATATCATTCAAAGAAATACCATTAGATGTTTTTGAACTAGCGTCAAGAACAACGCGTGTTTTAGTTGATAATTTTTCAGGACGTTGTACAGGATGATGCGGAACGAAATAACCCTCATTCAAAACCGACGGAGTGCGGGGTATTTCGGATAAATAGCCTTGTTTAATGTAATCCTTGATGACGTCATCATAAGCTTGTCGTAATTCCGGAATAGCGTTAAATTTACGCTCTAACGTCGAAAAGCGACGCTGAGCTGTAGCATAAGAATCACCCAAGATCGTAGAGTCACCCTTGAATGGCAATGACACTATATACCTACCATGTGAATTTTTAGTTATAGTGGATTTGTAAAATTCCTCACAGTGGTTATCATCTGAGGTTAAAGTACCTGCAGAAGATATCTCTTCCAGTTCCCAAAATATTGCCATTGTTTTATTTAAATTTTCTATGAGAGGTCCAAATGACCAAGTAGAATTACATAAATTTTCATAAGAGGTCTCCCCCATAATGATATATCCAAGCGTTGTATTAAATGCGTGTGGATGAGAGCGAGTCATTAAAGAAGTAGGCTGTAAAATATTAGCCATCATGGAAGCGCCTAAAATGATTTCAATGTTTCCAGGCACATACCAGCTATCATCCGCTAGAGACAAATGATTAAAATTATTTAAATGTGAAATCTCAACTCGTTGAGTTGGCAAGTATGATATATGATCAATGACTAATAAATTTAAAGTATATTGAAAATTAGAAAATTGAGAATGTATCTTGAGTGTGACCTGACCTTTAATAGGTACAGAAATATTTCCCACTGAATTTAATGATGATTTAAGTGGTTTAATAACTAATTTTAATTTTTGACAACATTCATAGGTTATGATATTATTTTGTGAGCCGCTATCAATTAAACACCTAACTAAGAAACGTTTATTATTTTCATAGACAATGACCTTTGCAGTAGGTAATATAGATGTACATTTAGGTTGGGTATTTAAACTAGAATGCATACAAACATTTTCAATAGATGAAGAATGTTCAGGTTTATTCTCAGAATTTTTATTCTGATCAAAATGCAACAATGTATGATGTTTCTTGTGACAATGTTTACATTTGTTTAAAGAAGCACATTTTAAAGTGTTGTGTTTAGAGCTAAAACAATTTACGCATAAATTTTTAGATTTTACAAAATTAAAGCGATCATTAGTTGATAAGTTTTTAAAGTCTGGACACTCATAAAGATGTATGTGAATTGTTTTGTTACAATAGTTGCAAGATAATTTGTTTACTTTATTAAGATTTTCAGTGACTAAAAATGTGCGGCTAGATTTATTAAATTTATGAGGTGTATCTTGACGGAATATACCAGATCTTTCAAATACCTTCACACGATGTTTCAAATGACTTATTAAACTATCACTGATTGGAAGCGAGTCATGTTTTAGTGATGTTTCAAAACTTTCAATTATTTTTGTGTCTAATTTTTTAAGTATTATATGTGTAAAAATAAAATCATCTAAATTTTTAATATTGAGCAATTTAAGCGCTGACCATGAAGATACAATTTGTTCAATAAAGGTATTTAACTGCAAAGCGGTGTCAGAAACCGGTTTTATGTCTAAGATTTTGTTCAGATACAAACTTCCTAACATTCGCTTGTCTTGGTATTTATCTATTAATGATTTCCAGATGATGGAATAATTTTCCTCTGTTGGTATTAATCCAGCAAAAATGTTTCGAGCACTACCTGTCAATTTTGACATCAGGTATTGTAGGCGTTGACCATCTGTCAAAGATTCATTTTGGTGAACGTTAGTTTTAAAACTTTCATAAAATTGTGGCCACTCTGTTAGCGAACCATTAAAACTTACCAATTCTAATGGAGGTAAATTACAGTAGTTTCGTGGAGAAGATTTTAAAGCAGTAGACTCAACAGGTCGTAACAATAATGTACGAGTGTGACTTATTTTTGCGTACAGAGTTTCAAAGGCATCCCATTCACTGAAGTTCAGTTGACAATCTGGATTTTCGTCTAAAAGTATTTCATTATGTTTATCACATAATTCATTAAATTGAGAATATAATTTTTCAATGTTAGCTGATGATGACAAAAAATCTTCCTTTGTTCTCGTATCAAAAGTACCTACTTTCTTAGATTTCTGATATATAGTATCAATATGAGCGAAGATACTTTGTTTCTTAGCGATAATAATTTTAATTTTTCGATCGGACGCCATGTTGAAAAGTTTTAACAATGAAGAACAAAGAAAATGTAATAATGATGCAAATATCGTTATTTCGTAAAAATATTACGTTATATCTATGCTGATGTATGTTTATTATAAGCTGCGCTCGTAAAAATACTACCATACGCACTGATTACAAAGAATTACGCGGATTTGTAAAATCAGCAATGTTTTTGCGGTGTGTGATAAATAAATGTAAAAATGTGTAAATAAGCGGTAATAAGTTAATTAGTACTTAAAATAAATGCGATGCGTTGTCCCGTTCAATACGGAACAAGATATGCGTTATCCGGCGATACGGATCAAATTATCCGGTTCGATAAGGACCAAACTGTGGTCTATGCGAAAGGCCAGCGGTGCGTTCGGCCTCAAGTTATCTGAGGCCGAAATATATAGATGCGTAAAATATATGCGATGAGGTGCAGCCTCAAACTTGAGGTCGCAATGTGTGGATGCGAGATGATATAATAAGTGGACTGTATTTAGGCGTGGTGCGAAGAAATAATGCGAAGAAAAATATAGCCCGAACAATGTCTTTGTGCGTTGCAAATGGCGAAGCTATACGTGCCGTCAGATTCCTGATGCGTGGCGTCTTGGCAAGTAAATTGAGGTGACTTACCTTATATCGCAGCTCAACACGGGCACACACACACACTGATTACGACACTGTCCAAGTTATATTGTTCGTAAAGGTTGTTGAGTTCACATAAACAGCCGGCCGCGGCCAGGATACTTGAGAAAAATGCGATACGCGCGCGCGCTTCAATAGCGAAAAGTGAACTTAGCGGTGTTGCGATGTATGTATTATATTCATATAAAGGCAGACGAGGCCACCTTCATGCGATGCGAGCGAGGCATTTTTGCGGTCGCGAGAAACGCGCGTGAGTCGTCTCAGACTATCAGAGTGCAACTGTCGGCGCCAGCGATGTCCGATGCCAGCGCGACTGCGTATGCGACGCGAGAGACTGCGATGACAGTTCGTCGCCTCCCTCTATCTTACCAAGACTAAGCAAGCGAGAACGAGACGGCATGCTACGCTAAAAACCGCGTAACCAAAATACATAACATATTGTATTGCTTTATATTAAAATTACACACCTAGAAGAATCTCTATCAATCAATCGTTTAAATGATTTCACAATAAAGGTGGACGAAATCTACCTGCTGTTCAATTTTGTTTTTTTATTCAAATAAAATTTAAGAAAACTAAGTATCATTTCTACGATACTAGGAGGAAGCTCCATAGTATTCCAGGATATCTAATCTGGAATTATTCTCAATCACTTTTGACCTCGAAGTCAGCCTGTACTTACAAATACTACGAATGAACTATAGGTTGTGAAGTGTCGTAAGAACAAAGAAAAAGTAGCCATTAATCTCATGTTGTCAGGACAATATTGGATGCACTTGAGCGTGACAATAAACGGGGGGCGGTCTCCAAATAGTCCAGTTTACTGTCTTACTTAATTCATAGCTTGTTACTAACTTTCTTACTACACTTGTACTGAGTTATGGGAAAACTTACTTCCTATTTTTATGTACTGGAAGAAATAATAAGACTGTAGGCGACTCGGTGCTGAGAGGTTTCTGTTTGTGCAAGAGGTCATGGATTCGTATGTGGCTGTGGTCTGACTGAAAAGGAGGAAAGAGAACCTCGTGAACAAACCAGTAATTGATTAAATCTCTAATCAACATTAGGATTTACCTAATGATGGTAACGATGGGATCATATGGTGGACGATGAAGGTTAAATCAATGCAAAGATTACTACATCTTCATTCCACTTTTTTGTTTATAAAGTTTTTAGATAAAACCATCTGCAAGTAATAAAGAAAGAAGTTTTAATTAATTCCCGGCGAGCTGTTTGATGTAGGTGCAGCCGTCGTGTTTGGTCGGCCAACAATAATATTTGCCGATCATACCGCAACTTATATCATCTGGCTACACAACCTCTGACTACGGAACCAATGTAAATCTATTGATTTAAAAAGAACCTTTATATGATTCATTTAATTGCGATAATTTAATTACTTTTTTCTTTATCTATAAGGGAATTTTCAATTTAACTGTAGGTTTGTTTTGTTATAGTATTAGGTATTGAAGAGTCGTATTGGTATGTAAGAGAATAACATTACTAATGGACTCCTACAAAGTCAATACACTTTACTACCGCTTAACTTTTAAAGTCTTAAAATGGATGGAAGTCTTAAAATTTAAGATAAACAATTAAAATCACTGTCTTGCAAATAAATAGTTATTATAATTTCAATAATGATATTGCCTTCGTTATCTTCCACCGATAGATCTATAACATTCAATTAATATCAGTTCACTAATGCCGATAGTTGTTCTAAAGTTACTAATTGTACATAACCTAAAATCTAATGTGAAATTAGTGAAAGCCGAGTCCTCATTAGTAATCGATAATGTCCGTACGTGCTTAATGCGTACAGACGGCGGGATAATTGGATTTGCAAACCAATTAATGTTGAACACTCTCATTATAATACCGGTACATTGCACTACTATTATTCTAAAGTCAATATAGTTGTAGATGCTAATTGATTTGTTTCTGTTGAGACGAAAATAGTTCCTGTTCATTAAGAATGAATGATAGGTACCTACGACAATCGAATGTTCAGTAGTTAGGTAATTCACGTCTTAGGATAAAAATAATCGTCTTTAATAATATTTTTATTAAAAGTGAAAGTTTACAAATACCTTGTGGGTATAGATGGTATTAGGCCAAAGGGAGATCTCCGACCGGACGAGATACTGTATGCCCGGTCAGGCCCAAGCCCCCTGTAGTAGATTTTAAAAGTCGTATATATGCGCCGAATGTTGCAAATGACGCCACCGCGATTCAGGATTTCACGCGCTATTATTGGTCGCCAAAACCTAAATAATTATACTACTTAGATTACATTTATTTCGTTTTTTAAATATATAAATGCTTATACTAACAAGTTGTGCTTTAAGTAAGTATAAGACGCAATAAAAATTTCATCCAAAACAAACATACCATACTTATAAAAATTGCGTTTATGAATGAATGTAGGAATATTTTAACTATCAAAAATGCATTACAACTGATATTTTTACTCCTTGGAAATTAATGTTGGCTAGATATCACTATGCGACTAATAGGTTTTCCTATCCTAGCTATTTCTAACTAAAGGTAACTTTAGCATAGACGACTTCCTAACCGCTCAACTGGGAACTACTATTCGCTAGATAGCGAAATTGGGGACTTCGTTCGGAATCAATACCGTGTTTGAGCCCCTTTTTAAAAACATTTTTTTCCAACAAATTTTCATTTTGATTTTGAATTAAACCTTATATTTGTGTAAATCTTTATTACCAAACGACACTGTATTGCATTTTCAGCGAAAATATATCATCTCCGTAAAATATGAGACGATTAAAAAATGTAAACAAAACAAGTTTTAGAACTGTGCTCAATTTTGGCTCCTGCCACAGACTTGGCAAAAGTAAGCAAACCAATTTGGTTGCCGATCCCAGTTGAGTGGTTAAGTACCCTAGTCTGCTACATACTAATACATGTAATGTACCTAAGCTCATTCAGTATTGAACCAACATGAATAGATGTCCTAAATTACTGTTTCATAGCTAATGACGAACCAGCGGAATAGAATCATGGACCAATGACTCGTATTGAACTGAAAGCCGAAATACAGCTCTTAATAGGCACCTATTACTATTACTCATGGAATTCATTTACATACACATAGGCTACAATTTTTGAACCCCTTTGCAACGCAGACGAGGGTCATCTAGTATTAAATAGTCGACAAGACAAGTATTAATATCAGTTATAAGTTTTTTACTATACAGTAACGCCATCTATGAACAGTGTTAAGAAACTGCGAAATAAAACTCGCCCTCTGTAAAGTAGCCGAGTGTATTTTTCTACGTCTCTAACATCAGGAATAATGTCTTCGAAATTGATTCCAACTTATTAAAAGATTTAAAACAAAACATGTTTGTAAATGAGAAAGAACGTAGATATATCTCTAATATATAAAATTCTCGTGTTGCCATACGCCTCCGAAACAGTTTGACCGATTTTGATGATTTTTTTTGTGCTTATCCGGTATCTATGAGAATCAGCCAATATCTATTTTTCATTGATGATTAGTAAAAGCATTTAGGATCAGTAATAAAAATTGTACATTTCCAAAAAAGAAAGTTAAGTGCCAAGTTAAGTGGAGGAGGTGATAGTGGCCTAGTTAACAGTAAGTTCTCACTAAGTCTCCGTTATTTAGTATTTGTTTTAAACGTACGTAGGTGTATGTAATTCTTTTATTTACATTTTTACTTTATCATTTTCTTACAGTCTAAGGCCATTTGCGTAACCAAATAAATTTTATTGTAGGTATTGCATATATAAGCGATGGAAAATTATGATTTTTTTGATAGTCAGGGAACACTGCGGGGCCGCTACCTACAGACTTTCTTGAAACCACGTTTGAAGGAAAGGTCGATTTTACATTTTTAGGATAGATATATTATAATTAAGATTTCATTAGCGATAAGACCGCCCAATGCATGTATTTTTTTGTTTTATTTTTTTGTTTTATTTTTTTACGTGTTATTTTCTGTGTTGTATGCAATAAACTGTATTTATTCATTCATTCATTACCTACTGTTTTATTTTTTAAATTATATTTTTCTGCGACACTATCTAAAAGTTCTTCTACAAATACAAATATATCGAATATGCCTAACTTATATACCACTTCATACTATGTAAGATATACCCAGTTTATATACTATTACTAAGCCTAACTAACAGTATTGTGCGTTGAGGAACGTTCAACTTGCTCTAATAATTTCCATAGCTGAAGCTTCGGCCATTATGCAATATTATACAACGTTTGAAACTAATGTAACGTCATTTCAAGACTCGAGTTTAGTATCTGCAAGTTTGAGGATGTCTTTGGGGTTAAAGAAAATTAAAGTGTTTTAATTTTTTTGCCACGCACCATCCGGCTATGGAATGAACCCCCCTCCTCGGTATTCCCTGAGCGCTATGACTTGTCCTTCTTCAAACGAGGCTTGAGGAGGGTCCTTAAAGTTAGGTCGTAGGTAGCGACCCCTCAGTGTCCCCTGACATTGCAGAGGTTCATGAGCGACGGTAACCACTTACTATCAGGTGGGCCGTTGGCTCGTCTGCCTTCAAGGCAATAAAAAAAAAAAAATAATAATTATAAATTTCGGAGTATATTTTTCTGAAAAATTAGATTTCAAAATTATTTCTCCATTCCTTGTGAAATATCAAAATTAAATAAATAACGTAACTTAGCTTTATAAAGTAGTTATTGTACGAGCGATCCACTTTAGCTTCACAGTTCACACGAGTTCAATGCTTAATCACTTTATCTATTAAATAAAAGCGAATTTAAATTCATTGCGTAGTATTAGAGATCTAAGCATACATAGAAATAGAGATACCTATTAGATACACTATGTAGTAATGCGGTTATTTTAGGACAAAATTTGAACAAAAAAAAAAAATATTACTAAAATAATTTAATTCAATCTTTTAAAACGTACATATTTTTTACATTCGCTATAAATATAATTACAAATGAGTCTTTCTCTGTGACATTTTATATTCTAACAATATAATACAACACAGGGACATAACTTTGTATTAATTACAAACACTACTTAATTTACTTTTAAAAGAAAAAAGTAGTAATCAACTAGTGAAAGACAGTTAAAGTAAAAATAGATTTATAAAAATCGAAAAAAAAGAAATAAAAATCGAAATAGATTTTTTTATTAACTTATTATTCTGATTCAATTTTGCTGAGTGTAAGTGATACGTAAAAGGATATTTATCACATTCTCCAAAAATTATATTTTATAAAAATAACATTTTTTTACTACATTTACAGAAATAATACAGCATAGCTTCTGAATATAAGATTTGATAAACTAAAATTTTATGAAAAGGCCTAAATTGATATAGTTTTTTTTTTTTTTAAATCACGTTCTTCATAATTCCTACTAGTGAAATAGTTAACATTTCATTTACATATTTTACAGTTTCTTAGTATAATGTACATTGTACTTCAATAGCTGTCTGTCATTTTCATTGTAAATGTCTTGACCATATGAGTCTTCTATATGTAGAAATTGTCACGTGTTTTTGCATGTTTTCTTGCTGGCCTGAAAGAAACAATGCTTCTCTAGTTTGATAGCTTATTATTAAGTTGATAATGTATCCTTTAAGCAATGCGTGTAAAAAGTTCTAAACTGGTTGGATAAATCTGCTTCTGAAATTTTCTATATCATGGAGTAAAAATCGGTTTTTAAAACAATAAAACTAAATGGAAAACTGAACTGGAAAATTTCAATTACAAAACTGTCAATGATGTATTTCCTTTACCTTCTTGCTTTTCCGTCTGTGGCTCTTGTAGTCGTGCATTTTAAAAATTATAAAGGCAATTGTAACTTAAATGTGAGTTTTTTTTATATTTGTTCGTTTTTTGGCGATGGATAGTCACTGCCTTTAAAAATGCTTTTTAATTCTGAAAAATAAAATGTTTATCCTTTAGTACTTTTTCTTATTCAATAACAGTTATAATAATAATGTTTTATTGTGATGTAATTTTTCTATGATCATTAACTCACACTCATAATTCTAATGAACTCGCTACAGTAAGAACTGCTAAGCAAACAAAGTGTTTCTAGGAACACAAATACAATTTCATAGAAATCAAGAATTAAAACTAATTGATGATACTACAGTATTTGTGTCTATCCCTTTTCTATCATATTCCTAGATCAACCAATCCTTCTCACTTAATTTGTTTATTATGGGGCGATTGAGCAACAGAATTAAAAAAAAAAGGGTTTGCATCACCCAAAACTGTGTTCAGGTTACTTTTATACTTATATCTCATACTTCACAACTCTAAAATGTACACTATAATATAAACTTTAATAAGAACATACCTGTATCATATGTTTATTCCGAAATTATTTTCACGTCACTCACATCGACTTTTTCTATAACAAATTGCAACAGTAAGAAACTTCACAGGACTTTTTAAGTGAACTAATAATATTGCAGAAACAATCATATCGAAAAGAAAAGAAAATCAATAATTGCTCTTGCTTTATTGTGGTTGTTTTGTAAAATAAAAGAAAATAAGAAGCACAGTGACAGAGCAGAAGTGTTTCCACGAAGTAAATACTTTAGTTCAAACGCGAGGGTATTTTTAAATAAATTAATTAATGATGATAGCGGTTACCCTCACGACTTTGTTTTTGCATCAAATTAGCAACAAATATAAAAATATCATTATTGTTTTTGTAAATTACTTTAACCTAAATACTTCAATTAACAACTAATACATAAGAATACTATGTATGACTCACTACATTTAATACAATCTTCTTATATACAAACTTGAATTGCTGTTCGTTAGTCTCGCTAAAACTCGAGAACGACTGAACCGATTTGACTTATTTTAATCTTGAAATATTCGTAGAAGTCCAGGGAAGGTTTAAACGGTGAGAAAATCTCCTTATGTGACGCAGACGAAGTTGTGTGGGCCAGCTAGTATGCAAATAAAAGTGCACATACATATGTACAATGACATACACACATACTTTTTTCTTGAGTTCTATAGATTACACTTGTAAGAACTAGGTTTATTGTTAAAGTAATGATGATTACAAAACGTAATTACTCGAATAATATTATAATGAATGTAACAAGTTCTTGAATTAAATTACATGTTTGATCAAATAACAGTTTTCAACGTGTTTAACTAGAGGGCGCTGTGCGGATCTACATATCACTAAACAGTCATTAAAATATTTTAACTTTATTATACTCTAGCTCATGTGAAACAGAAATGCAATAGATCATTAATGAAATTCCTTATCTAAAAATGTACTAACCAATTAAGACCATGAACATTGAATATTTGTTATATCTACCTATTTAGTATATTATTGACCACAAGTTTCATGAACAAATTAAAACAATTCATAGTAGGTATCACTGACAATCTGTTCAGTCAATCTTGTAAGAAGGTACCTCTACTTATGTTATACAAGTGTGCTATGATCTACGGCAGTCATGCATCAGGTGGTTTGAGACCTTGTTTACATAATAATATTCAGGCTTCAATTACAAAACTAAACTCAAAATTACTTGCATCTTCTAGTATATACTTACGTTTAGGCTCGTTATATACTCAAAATGTAAGTACTCAAAATTATAACTTTATCTGGAGAAGGTATATCATCATAATATTATAAAGGCGAAAGTTTGTAAGTATGGATGTATGGATGTTTGTTACTCTTTCACGTAAATACTACTGAATGGATTTGAATGAAACTTTACCACAATATAGGATAATATAGGATATAAGAACGAAGTCGCGGGCAAAAGCTAGTTTATTATAATATGATCTTATTAGCTTTTGCCCGCGACTTCGTTCGCGTGGACTTCAGGTTCGTCCCGTATTATCAAAAATTGTAGCCTATGTGTCATTCTGATGTATAAGCTATATTGTGGTAAAGTTTCATTACATCCATACATCCATACTTACAAACTTTCGCCTTTATAATATATATTAGATTATTGCAATAAGAATAAGTAACAAAAGGTATATAATTAGTTCCAAGTATTAGCGAATACAAAGCATTTTTCTGGATAAACTGGGATGACGTAATCCCACAACAACAGGGCGCTTCCTGACCGCCACACCGTCGCCATTCAAGGTTACTTACATTCGGGGAACATTCCGATCGATACCATGAACTTGCGAAATAAAACAAATGCGAAACTACTCCCTGTTACGTTATTTATTTATTTAAGGAAAACCAAATAGCACATTACAGTAAGATTAAGAACTAGATTTGAAAACTAGAAGCCAGTAACAGGTTTTCACGATTAGCATTTGTGCGTAATTAAACACATTAATTAAAAGAATTTTAGCTGGTGAATAGTGGACTGTATGTCAAAGAAATTTTAGATATACGGTGTGAAGTAAGATTCGCTCCTCGCCCAATAATGTGGTATATAGCAGCAATCCACTTACCTTTATATTGTTGCAGTCTTCATATGTAGTCTCGTGGGATGATGTAGATGGGGGCAATGATGATATGATCAAACTTATTATTTTTGTTGTAGAATCAATTAGTTATGTTTATTCGGAACGTCAGATTATATATTTAAAGCTCTTTTCGTTGTTATGTCAAATTGTCTTCTGTTTCTTTCACAATCGAGTCGGCCACGCTTTTACAATATGGCCGCGCCGGCAATTCTTAGCAGCCAGCATCATGCTTCTCGGAAGTGGTTGGTCGTGAAGACGTCACTCCTTTCGTGACTTTCTTTTTAATCTATATATTAGGTAGTGGAGTATTTATTTATTTATTTAATACTTTATTGTACACCAACGTCGTCTCGTCGATTACTCGAACTACCCACCGTAAGTAGAACGATCGAACAGCATTATTGTTATTGTCATTGTTACAAGATGTATATTAACTTGCACTGGATGTGACTATGTAACTACCTATGTAAGTTCGGGTGGAATCTTGCGAGTCAAATTCAACCAGCTTTCAAATTTCCGATTGAGCTGACAATTTGTACCACGTACATGGACCTATATGGCCTGTACTAAACTGTGTTATTATAAATGTTTGATTTAGAAAACTTACAGTATATATTTCCATAATTTAAAGTTTAGTATTGTTTAAGTCATAGATAGCCAAGCTTTTAATGAATAGGGTCATGAATAAATACATTTTGTATAGATAAATAAATTCACTACACTACTATGAATAAATAAAAGATTGTATAGATAAATGAAACTACTAATGAGACGATCACAATAAATTAAATATGAGTCTCGATATTAAAAGTTACAACTGCCTGAGTAGGCGTACTTAATAACTAGATCTATACAGATAATTAATGATACAAGTTACAAGCTTTGTTTATGTAAAAAAAACACCAAATTGTACTGTCAAAGCTGAGACGTCTGGGAATTTAGTTTTTGCAGCTCGGCTTATGATGTTTTTTGATATTTTTTGTTAAAAAACCAGTTCTCAGATAGCCAGGAAACTTTTTTACGTTACGATTAGTTGTGTAAGAACAATGGTGGGTCTAGACAAACTTACTACAAAACAAGTTGTTTTAGGATTAATAAATATTATGCAAAAGCTTAAAACATTGAATAAATTCTGCGAGCATTATTTGCCTAATGCGGATTAGGGACTTCATTTAATAATTACATATATTATTATGAGTCACTGTGTGGGATTTCCTCCACAATTTTAGCCAGTAGTGTTGTGAGAAATAACACTTTAAAAAAAAAAAGGTTTTAAAATACTATTATAAGCCGGCTCTTACCCACGACTTGCACGTAAGATAAACGAGTTAAACACCTAGCCACCACAAAAAATAAAAAAAATATCTAATGCACTTATTACGAAACCACACTGTACACGAAACCACATCGAATGACTCACTATCAGCTCAATATCTAAATTATAATTTAATTGAAGATGATCAAGATCAAGGTCAAAAAAACTAGAATTAATATAATGCGATATTTCATTCATATTTTGAATAAGTATCAATTTATTAACATATTAATTTGCATGATTAACGTGATTGTAAAATAAACCTTAAAGTTTATTTATTTTTGTATTTATGACTTTAGTTTATTGAGTTTAGAAAAAAATCTTTAACTTATGACCTATTGACCTTGTCTTTGAAAAGCGTGTAGTCATACTAATTAGCAATTACATGAGACTTTGCCTACACTATTGAATTCAATCAAAGTGCACTATGTATCTCGAGCTGTATCAAAAGCTTACCAGTAGCAATCATGTATGATGTAATGTTATCATGTAGGTACATTGGAATTCTTAGTTAACGAAATTAGTCTTTAAATTCATTACACCTACTCAAAATTGTATAATATTATTATTATTAATGGGTCTCATTAATCTAGGAAATTTATTCACCGAAATATTTCTTCACTATTTTCTTTGCCAACGCATTTCAAGAATCTATTTTTATGTCTTTCCACCTTATTTTAAAAGTTCCCGTCCGCGGTGTTTCCCAAGCGCCATGCTCTGTCTGACTTCCAACGAGGTGTCAAAACTCGTCACTGAGCCCTTGGCAGTGATCTTTTTAATGAGTGACAGGTAATTATCTAATATTCGGAAAATACCTCAAGAAATTTCTTAAAACTGGGTCGTAGGTAGCATTCTCACAGGTCTATAAGCGACCGTAACCACTTATGAGCATGTAGTCTGTTAATTCATCTGCTTAAATATCAATGAAAAAGGTATACCAAAAACTTCTACTTAAGTACCTTATCATGTTTTTTATTGTTTCCAACTACAATATTCTTTAATTAATAAGACTTAAATAAGTTGGCTGAAGCTGCTATCTACCAATCAATTTAAGATAGGTACTCTGAAAGTTTCTTATTAATTAATGTTACAGATGCGTTGTTCTTCATTCAGAATTAAATCATTCGTCTCCTAGTTTTTAGGTCGAAAGTGTTCCGCAAATAGATTAGCTTCCGCGCCCTTCACGGTTCACACATGCTCTCTGGCAACATTCCAAATAATAAGAATTATGTTGGTTAAAATAACTGATTACTGACTACCGCAAACGTATATTGACGTCAACGAAAAATTATAATATTAATTGAAAAAACATTATCAGATCAAACTGTGACTGAAAAATATTTTTGTTCAAGTTCCAAAGTCGCCCTACATAAATCTCATTATATTTTTACCGAAAATAGGGAGATCTCGACTTCGTTGTCTCAATACAAAAAATATATCTTACAATAACCATGAAACACCAAATAAGTCTACCAAAAAAACCATCAAGTATTCTGATGCAGCAAAAACCGACGCGCATTTAAGGACTTCGATTGTTTTTTTTTAACCTGTTGAGAATCAAGTTCCAAAGATCTGAAACCTAACCTTGTACGCTCTGACCTTAACTTTTGGTCCTTAAATTTTGAATCACGTGTATAATGCTCTCATTGTATCGAACAGAATAGGAAGTTTTTAATTATATTGTCTGTCATCTATAGCGGCTTTATTAGGCCAGTAGGCTCACTTGTTTTATATGTATATGCATCACAATAGTTCACCATTATCTGAATGGAGCTGGCGAGGATCATTTATGACTATCACATTCAGATCTGTTCTAGCCTTAGCGTGAAAAATAGCACAATGAAAATGCAAAATGTTCCTGTCATTAATAATTTACTTCACAAGTAGATAGTATCTCAAAAATGGAGTGCTAATAGTTTGATTGTTAATTTGGTCATAACTTATATGGGCACTTATATGGATATATAAACTATTGAACCGGTGTCGTAAAGAATACCTGTTGACATTGAAATTTAAAGTTAAAACTTTACTTTTATAACCTCGCCATACTTTAGCTAAACCTGTTGATATCTATAAGTTCAACTGATACGCATGTATATACCTAGCCTAATCGATCATCAAAAGCTAAATTAACTCTAATACTATAACACAAATAAAGCACAATATATTTTTCAAGTAATTTTATTTTTGTCCATTAAATTTTACGTGCATAAGAAATTCTTACCATACATGACATTAAAAATTTCAACGCTGTATAACCTTTCCTCATTAAATTTTCAATCAATATCATCCTTTTGATTCTAAGCAAATTCCACACATAAAATTTGATAGATCAGAATGTTATATAGATTAAAAACGGTATAGGAATGATGAAAAGATTACTTTAGAAAGTTGTGTAAAAAAAAAATTATTGACAAAAAAATAACATAAAACTTAAATTCTAGTAATTGAAAGAACAAGAAACATGGCAGACACGTGACATAAGCAAATATAAATGATTTTAACAATAAAATAAGAGACTAATCTTATTAAAAATCGTGAACGTTTCATAAAATGCTACTTGATCAGAAAACTAAAAAGAAATAGTAGAAGAATAGAGAAAGAAATTCAAATCTCAACTCTTTCATAATTGTATCTTATAACTAGCATTTACTCAGAGTTGGTTTAATGCATAAAATGTATGTATACCAGTCTCATTTTAATCCAAAAATCTGTTTAAAGTTGACTAGATAGCCCAGTTGGCTAATTTATGAAAGCCAATACTCCTGTTATTTCAGCCAAACATAAGATAATAAACATTATAAAATATAACCTAATAAGTGCAAAAAAGTACGTATATAAAATATTTGTGGAATTATCTGGTGTAGGTTCCAATGTAAGCGTTGCAGCTGGGGCAGTAGTGATCGGAGTTCATGCATGAGTCCATGCAGTATGGCAAGCATACGCATGGCAAGCACCTGAAACAAAAACAAAATTATTTAATGAAAGAAAAACAATTGTTACGCGGGGATCTTTATTTGTTGTCTTAGTTAAATGTTCGTACTACTCAAGTCGTAAGAGCCCAAGTGATTGAAGCGCTTACCTTCCGTTCGGGAGTTTGCTGGTGCAAAACCGACCGGCTTGTACCTCTAAATCTTAGTGTGAAAAACACTACTGACTAAAACGGTGATGGAACAATGCCATCCCTCTTCGGAGAAGACCTGAACCCAGCAGTAGGCAGTAATGGGTTGTTACTAGGGATGTTGCAAATGTCGATGTTTGGATAATACGCGAATGCGAATATTGAATTTTGACCTTTCATACAAAAAAAAATAAAAAATAAATACTTTTAAATAGGTACCTATATTAACCCTAAGCTGGATCTACTTAGAAGGGAGGAGGTACTAGCCTTCCTCCCCCCCACCAAATATTTGTTACCCCCCATAAATAATCTTGACAACGGGAGGTCATAGACCCATCGAGTTTGGGCTTGTTTTAAAGGGCAGATAGAGGCCTGTATCTTGGCTTTGTCCGATTCCCTCTATATCCACACATTGTCCTCCTGACTTTTGCGAAAACATTCGCATGATTTTTTGCGAATGCGAAAATACAAAAACATGCGAATATTCGCAAAAGGGAATATTCGGTACATCCCTAGTTGTTACAGTACAGTACAGTACAGTACTACCCAATTAATCAAAGGGACCAACGTCTTATCTCTTATTGTTGCAGTGGTTGGATGAATATTTTTTCGCTGTCACATACTCAAACAGTTTGGTTATAGATTTCTAAAAAACAAGTAGGTAAGTATAAACAAACTGTTGTCTTTTAATAGAAAAAAGAAGTTAACAATTCAACTCATGTGCAGTAAATCTTTTTGTCTCAGTAAATATGAAAGTGCTTAACTAATATTGCTGCCTTCATTGTTTAAAACATTGTAAATTCTAAAATTTCGGATTTCTTACAGTAGCTATTATACTCTTTTGACCGTTTAGCAAATTATTTTTGGTTTGCATTTCGCATACTAATGTACTGAAGCCAAGAACGCCTCAATAACACTTGTCTTTAAATAATACATAACTTGTTTTAAATTCAACGCTAAGAATGAATCTGGTCCCACAACGAGGCACCTTGCCAACTGATCGATTCTGGCTGAGTAGTATTTTTTCAAGTCTTTCATTTCGAATGTTCATTTGATCATAAACCCAGAAATAGTTTGATACATAATGCAACTATGATACGAAGTGTTTTAAAAAAACAATATTCTGCTGAAATCCTGAGATAATTTAAACTGGTTGGTAAACTAAAGAAGAATCTCTGCACTGAAATACAATTATTGTAGTGTAAGTAGAATAAGAAATATTAGCACTTATTGTAATAATAGTTCCATAACCTTCAATGATAACTATTAAACACGTCTAAACTCATTCGCACGTGAGACGCGGTTCACGTGTTAGTCTATTGACACAGCAACGATATTTAATGCTAATGATAAACGTATGAAAGTTGGCGTGTAGATCAAAATTAATTTTATCGACGATAAAATAATAACAGATTTTTATGGGATATGCTATTATACTTATACAGCCGGAATTCATTTTATTGAAGTTAGAAGTTAGATAAGTGATTTAAGTACGACGTAGGTACACAATTTTCATATGTGCATGATCCCCTGAAATTTGAATCCCCATTTTTTAGAAACTAACTATATATAATCAATTTAAGATAACAAAGAACGTCGAAGAACGAAGTCGTCATCATTACACACGTGTATTGTACGGAATATATTACATACTGCTGTATAATAACAGATTACTTGGCTTATAATATATTATTAAAGTAATCATTTTGTTAATTAATCTCAAACTAATGACAAAAACAAAAAGCGTAGTGAAACTTTAGAAAATTTTGTATTACTAATAGTCGCCTTAAATGTTGCCAAAATGATGATTCTTTGTACTTCAGAACGTACTTAATAATGGAGTGAGAATAAATAGTTTGAGAAAATAATAAAATACAATGTACCAGCACTGTAAACAAAAAGTTTTGGCACCTCATGAATGTGTTGATTGATTTATTAGTTGCTGTCTTCAAACAATTGAAAATGTTGATTTATCTTTTCCACATTTTAATAGTTATATTTTTATTTTATTTTTTATTTTCTACCTTCACTTTGAATTGTGTTGAACCTATTAGGCGGGCCGTAGGCTCGTTTATCTATAACGCAATAAAAAAAAAAGTACAATGATTTTTAACTGATAAGTTCGTTAATTTATTTTTTTACTTATTATTTTTAACTATAGTTTTTAATATTTCCTCAGATTTGTAATGGTAGCTATTAAGTTTCTTTAAATAAAAATTATTATAAAGTTATGTAAGACCTTATTAAGTCAAAGACCTTATGAAATAGCCGGATGAACAATGTCATTTTTATTTAAAACTTGTGGTGAAAAATAAAAAATAGTTTCCCAGTGGTACAATTTTAATGACTTGCTTTTCTTCAAACGTGACCATTTATTCATCATTTCATTCATTTATTCGATCATGCGGCCCGTTGGCACATTTGCCTACATGGCAATAATAAAATGTTTTACTTGTTTCTTTTTCTAAACATCGATATCAATTCAAACCTGTTGCTATAAATAGTTTCAAACCTCAATTAAATAGATAACATCACTTTATAGCTTCTCTCAAAAGTGGAAAAAAACTAAATTATTAGGGAAATTTCTAACAGTAAATTAATAACTCAATCAATCCAATTTATCAGTACAATAATTAAAAAAATATATATATATACCTAGTTTTCTTCGCCTTATTCTGAACTAAGTTTAGAAGGTTATCGATGTTGTGATAACACGCAAAATTCATTGAAATATCTATTTCAAAATACTTCTAATTCGCAGAACACACGTTACGTGTATATTTATATTATTATGATAACCTAATCTTAACTTAGGCAACTATCTTAAATTAATAAAAATATAATACCTAGTAGCTACATCAGCCCAAATAAAATAAAATAAAAATTAAAGCATAAATAAAAAATCTCCAAATCTCGCTATACTCGTTATCTATTTTAAAAAACTGGGTCTGTCTTTTTGTAATATTAAAATGATCGGTTTTTATTAAATGCACATAATGGTTAGTAGACAGGACACTTTTTCTCATATTTTGCCAGTCTGTCTGTTTATTTCAAATAATCTGTGATTCGGCTGGACTGATTTGATAGAAATTTCAATAACATATCGGACATCTTAATCTAAAAGAAATCATTCAAAAATCTACCAAATCAAACCTTCGCAAATCACCTGACTAGACCTTTTGTACTACAGATGCTAGAGTCGTCTTATTTTTCATTTCCTACGTCCCCAAGGTGGGAGGGCCTCCACAGTACTTCTCCACTTTGATGATTGATCGCTAGAGTTAAATAAAAACATATACTTACATAAACAAACAAAGAATGAGAGCAATGACGTGGGTCTTCGTCGTGGCTTTGGTGGTAATCTTGGTCATGACTGTCGAGTGACAGGATGGGCAGGTGACCTGGGTGGAGTCAGGACCGACGGAAACCATCTTGACCTTAAAATAATAAAAATATAAAGTATAAACCATATGACAATATAGACAATCTTCCTTTCAATAAAAAATACACAATGTTTTGAAAGTATTTTGGCAATCTATTAATATTAGGTTAATATTTAAAAAAATATCTTATTTTTTACCCTCATTTATCTTAGTTTGATATTTAAAGATGTATCGACTATCGATTACAGTAACTAACACCTAATTCTGTCATCTTCATCAAAGAATCTTATATTTTAATCAAATTGTAAAGAAAATTATTTTTACAACATACAACAAAAATAAAAACAGGTAAAAAAAGCATCAAACTAGTAAAACATAATTTCAACTTTTGCATTCAAATCAAACTGAAAATAAAAATGTTGCAGAATCGCCTACTTTCTTCGAAGAATCACACCAAATATCTAACAAACAAAATATCTTACTAAATAAAGAAACACTTAGCATCAATAAGGTCGTGAACCTATCTGCAAATTTTCGTTAATTTATGTTAATTAAAATCGCCATTTTGCCAATTATCAAACCTGCCTAAATCCTGTTGATTTGCAAAATAAACAAGAATAATGAAATTAGAATTATCTTGATCTATACAACGGGCCCTTAACCTTGTAATAATTGAGTGCTGTGAACGACGGCTTAGTAACAGCGCTTCTAATTCAATCGTTTTCAAATTTAGATTCCATTATTCACACGAATGTGCAGATGTAGTTTTAAAATTTTATATCTGAGATAGCAGGTAAATGGTAAAACGAAAATTAAATATGAAAATGAATGTGTATCTATTAACTATTGTAATTTTGGTTACGTCATTTAAAAGGGATGGATTTTTCTAGCATAAAACACTTTTCGTAGTTCCCCTACTCGAATTCGAGGAAGCGTTAATACATAGGTATAGATGAAATACCTAACCTATAGCTTTCCTTGATTAGTGTCAGTAATTTTAGAATCTTAGTGATAGCCTCGAAACAAACAAAAATAAATAAGTACTGAAAGGTTAACTTTTATAATTCATATATTTTGTGAAATTAAAAATATATTATAGTATTGTTATAATTTTCCAGTTTATCCAAGTGTCGTTTATGAGTCAACACAAGTATTCGTATGTTCACCTTCAAAGCCATTAAACACACATTAAACACTTATCTCCAAGACGTTAACAATTAAACCATTAATTAATCTAGGTATTTGATCCTATTTTTGTTACTCGTTGCCGAGCTAGATGCGCCTACCAGAGGGGCCCGAAGAGGTTAGCACACACTCGAAGTCTTACATGTGGCGTTTATGACATATACCATACAAAAATATTTTGAAATTGTTTCAAAATATTTTTAATATATAATATTTTTCATTGCTAGTACAGATGGCTAAAAACGGTGAAGGAAAACATCGTGAGGAAACCTGCATGTCGGAAAAGGGTTCTAAAAATCCTTTGAAGATATGTGAAGTCCCCAATCCGCACTGGGCAAGCGTGGTGGACTATGCCTAATCCCTCTTCTGAGGAGACCTGAGCCCAACAGTGGGTAGTAATGGGTTGGTACAGAATTGCTAGTACAGCTGGCGATAAAATATAGTATATGCCGCGTTTCCACATTGGCTCGCCAAATATGGAAACGAGGCATAATTCTCTGTAGCCTTCCCTGAAAAACTGACATTAACAAAAGGTAAAAATGCTATCTTATCATAATGTACTGATCCGTTTAATGGGTCAATACTGACGTCATAGTTTGCATTCAACCTGTGCAAAATTTCCATTGTTTACAAATATCTATGAGGTATTTTAGATAAGCAACGAGAAATAGAAACGAGATATAATATCAATAGGAGAATTTAGAACAGTAAAATTGTACCTAGAAAAGTTTTCAAAAATGTTCCATCATCAATCTTCACTACGTTAAAAATAAGTGCCTAAACAAATTAATTGTGTTTTGTAAATTTTAAATAAAATAAAAATCACATGAATGTGGTCAGGTAGGTTGATAATAGCTCGTTGGTGGAAACTGCCATATTTGAACTGCGAATATTTCAAATTAATTCAAATAAAGTGTGAACCACCATTTCCAAATTCGGAAACTTAGTTAAACCTACACTGCTAAAATTCATCCCACGTTCAAATAATCGGAGGTTTTTAAAACAAACCGTAACGACTAAACTTTGGTTATCTCCACGTGTTTCTAAGAGCTTGTTTGCGTCGCCTGTTTACATTTAAACACGAAGGTAAACACTATAAAACGTGATTTAAACTAAATCAAAGCAGTTAAGATAAGATTGTCTACTTTGCAAATCTATTATAATTATGAAGAAAAGCTTAACCAACAAAACGATTGAAGATTATACAAATGAACTTACATCTCTTAAATTGATTACAAATTTTTTATGTTATTATGATGCATTCGAGTTTTAAAAAAAACATCAACAGGTTAGTCATACCTACTTAAAATTCACTATTCACCTTGTCGTGTCAATGAATGAATCAGGTGTTAATCGTTATAACATAATCTATTTATGTTGCAAAAAACAGAACGCTACTAATTATTCTAATATGTTTACATTACATATCACAAAAAACGTATTAGCTATACAAAAAAATCGGAATCACGAACTTTTTCTATTAAGAATTCGAAAAGTATGAATATATTATTGAGGATATCGGATATTTGTTCCACAACTACAGTTACTACACGCCTGTGTAGCCAGGATCCACAGCGTCTACCACCATAAAGATTTTAAGCCGTGAAGTCCAGGAACCCGAGGGCAAGCTAACTTATCGTGGACCCCGCAACGAATTTAATCAGAAGATAATAGAAGGAATAGGAAGGAATAATTCTTATGTATATTGTCAGAAAACGTTTATAATAATTTGTGACAAATCATCAAAGATAAATTCTAAAGGAAAGATGATCACATCCCTCAGTATGGAGGATATCAACTCGATAAAGAGGAGCAAACAATAACAAGTTTAACAAAAGGTCCTTCAAATCTAATGTTATAAAACTTGTAAACATCAATGAACTGTACGAGTATGAATGAGTCAAGGTAAAAGTGTCGCTCGGTTGAGATGCAGCGAACTGTGAAAGACAACTTCCCACATAAAAATACTATGTAAAAAATAAATTACTAGTAGAATTGTGAATAATCGTAAAAGTCTGGAACTTTAACGTTTATACATAACATAAAAGAACTATTGATAACATTGTATTTTATGATCTTCCCCTATACGTGAAAAACAATCTATAAAATAAAACAGAGGAGGTCAGTATATGGTTAAAGACCGTGAAAAAAAAAAGTTAAAGCAAATAGCCCAAGCTATTGATAATGAATGATTTTAGTATCTTTGATTCGATTATACCCGATTGTAATCCTTCCTAATCAGATTTATTATGAAAATAGATATCATCATTTCACTTAAAATATATTAAGGTTTTTTTTCCAGTAATCTATAAAAGGAAATTCTTCAGCGTATAATTGCATGACTCCAATCATATATCACTACCAACATCCATCTAATATTCAGTAGCGTGCACAATGGTGGATGTAAGGCTTGATAAAATAGGTCGTAGCCCTAATTGGGCACAATAACTACATAGATATACCGACCAACCCAGTTCGCTGTTTACTTCCCTATGGCCTTGTCGATCGGTGGCGTCACCCTGTCGGCATGGAAGCCAAGTTTCGGGGATGTTCTATACAATATGTTTCTTGATATGTCCTTTTGCGAAATGTCTATAATTTCTCCTTATAAGAGAGATGATTTTTTGAAGTGTGTAAGCGGGCATTATTAATGATCAGGATGGAATATGTTCTCTATGGAATGGCCAAAATATTAACTTTATCATCCCTGATAGTATACTTATATGTCAATAAAACAACAGTAGCAGCCCTGCTGATATGAGTATAACAATTTTGATACTATGTAGGTTCATCACATTTTATTGAAGCTTTAGTTTTCATGCTAGTTATAGATATTATAATAAAATAGGCGTGATGAATAAGAACGAACATGTTTTTAAGAATTATTAATTACATTAATATTATGCTATTGTGAACCTGTAAAACCAACAGACCATCGTTTACCATGCAAATATTTACAGCAGAAGCATGAGTACGAACAGTCGAGTTATCAACAGGTACATTTAGACTGGGTTAGAAATAATTCAATTGCTTCAACAAGGTCGGTAGATCTCGTAAGTATTACTGTCTTGCCGGTTCTAGATCCAAATTTAGAATAACAGATATTGTTGTCCAAAAGTGTCTCTTTAACTATACGAGTAAATTATGTTATTTCAAAATATAATTTGACAATTGAAATAAAGCAATTTGAAATAAAATAACTATTTTACTAACAAAAACAACCAACATAATTAATGCACACTGATAACACACCCGCAATCCGTTTGCATAAACACGTATGTATATGAAGGTATATTTAATTGGTACCGTGTACTAAATAACTTCCATTACTGTTCTTAACCAAACAAAACTATAATATAACGTTTATATAATTGATTTTGTAGTGAAATCAAAATTTGAAAATTTGCACCGAATAAATTTTCCTACAACTTTCTTTTGCCAAAACTTACCTCATATATAATGCTACTGTACCTTAATCTTTATTAATTTGAAGGATATATAATATTACTTACCGATTAAATTTATTTTGTACACAAAAAAGGAAGTTAAAGTTGAATTATTTTAGTTTTTTGAATGTGCCACAGCCACGCATGCGTGTTGTATACAGACGACTGACGCCAGCTGAGTCGTTATAACAACTAGTTCCTCGCTTTCATTTTGTTATTGCTACCGCGCCTTCCTGGGCACATCAACAGATCTTTTTAATGTAATTATATTGAAGACAAAAATTACAGTATCAATTAAATATATCTGTAGATCTTTACTAAGTTTCGGAATTGAATTCCCGGAGAATCACAACAACAGCTATTAATTTATATATAATTAGAAAATATTACGTATGTGTCACAGTCAGAAACTTAATAATACAACACACGAACTTTTAATATCTTTCAATTAGGTACAAAACATATAAATAGATCTAAAATGTTTTTTTATATTGTATTTTTTGTAATTTTTTAAAAATATAATGTAAAAATAAGTGAAAATAAATGGATATAATATGATTAAAAATTATTTAATTTGTTATGCATGCTATCGTTTATTTTTTTTCGGTATAAACTGATTTAGTCTTTTTGTTAAAGATAAAGTTAATTAAAAGGTATTTTTATTTTATTTCAATTTATAGCAATCTGATTCCTTTTGAACTAAACCTACCATACAAGATCAATCGAGATTTTGGAAAAATTGGTACATAAATTTATATTATAGTGCATCACATTAATTTCGCATATGCATATCGAAAAAGGGTTCTAAAAATCCTTTGAAGATATGTGAAGTCCCCAATCCACATTAGGCAAGCGTGGTGGACTATGCCTAACCTCTCTTCAGAGGAGACCTGAGCTCAGCAGTGGGCAGTAATGGGTTGTTACAGTACAGTACAGTACAGTACAGTACAGTACAGTACAGTACATTAATTTAAGTTAACATTGCACTCCATAATATTTTCATATTACACTTATGTGTCGGTATATTCCCGTAACGTAATTAGCGCTATAAACACGCTTGAATCATTATTGTCATTAGCTAATTAGTATTTAATGTTTTTTTTCGTCTTTATATGCCTTAATTTTTTATTTGTGTTTTTATTATGATTTACATAAGTAAACTATTTTATTTTTCATATTATAATGGCATCATTGTGACATTAAATTACCGCATTGAATTATTTCAGATTACTTTTTTTTATTGCCTCGCAGACAGACATAATTCTTCTTTTAGGTTAATTTAGGTGATTCTGATTAGGCTATTCATTAAACTAGGTGATCGGCTGCAGTGTCCTCATACATTGCATGAGTGACGGTAACCACTTACCATCAAATGGGTCGTCAGCTCGTCTACTAGAAATTTAAAAAAATAAAAATCGTTCCCTAGATTTTTAGTGCCAAACGTTTAGTGTGCTTGAAATACAAATTCAGGTGGGCCGTATGCTCGTTTATCTACCTTGCAATAAAAAAAAAAAAAAAAAAAAATAATAATAATAATAATCACCACGTAAATTACCTAAGTCTGACAAATAGACAGACACGTATTACCATTATATTTTCAAGTGTGTAATTAGTATAGTTAAAAATTTGTACAAATTTAATTAAGTTCAAGAAGAAAACCAAAATAACTGATGTTCTCTAAAAGGATACCTACCTATCTAAATTTACTAGATTTTAATTTTTCGTACATTCATTTGATATCACAGTTATAGCTTCTTCTCAGTGTTTTACGTCTATCTTTTTATGTCGATTCCTAATTATCATATTGAGCCTATACGCCTACTCAAGACATCACCTCTTGTATCTCACCCATTCTTTCTGTCAACTGATTTCACTGACCTACTTACTACTGTTTTTTCTGCAACATAGACCAGAACAGCCTTTGCTCAACCAATCCTTTGGCTTTCACTTTTAGCTTATCAGCATTCAAAACCACACCTTGACGTGAGATTTCTATTGAAAGAGAAAAAGGATTCTTAGCTGATCTCGCTGACGACTTTCTATCCACTTAGCTTCTGTTATCAAAAGTGTTTAGGTCTGTGTAGCTATCCGTTATTCGTGTTCATACTGGTAAGGTATTTCTGAAAATACATCAAACTAACCTCTTTAATATAAAAATACATTATGATTGAAGATGGAATACCGTTGTTTTAAAGTCTTAAAAGATACTGAATTTCAACCAGCCTTTTGACACCGACTAACATAGCCCTGACTATACGATATTTTTCCACTAATGCCATAATTTTTGTTTTTTATTGCAAGAGAAATTAACGAGGTGCGGGTGACCTTATTGTAAGCGGTTATCATAAACCTATGCAATACCAGGGCATTAGGGGTCCGTTATTCATCACCTATATAGGACTTCTGTAAAAAAAATATTGACATATCAACATCCAGCCTTGATCATGAAAAGATTGCAGAAGCATGTACTCGTATTGTTATTTGCAGACTGCTTGTCGCTTGTCATCACCTGAAGTTACCAAGAAAAAAAATAAACTTAGGCGCAATTATCCGTATAGATACAGCCCGTTCGTAATATACAACAGCATGTGTGAAGCGTTATTATCACGCTATTCAAAGCCGAACCTAATTTTTCGTTCGCACGTGACCGCGAGCTGCACGAGTTACTGAAATAATTGTGACATCACCCCGTTAAAATTCGTACACTCGGCTAGTGAACTACGCCGGCAAGAATATTTTTATAGTGCGAGTACAATGATAATGTCAACATTTGGAGATAATAATATTGCTGATTAAAAGTTCAGGTCAATAGGAGATAACATTTTTTGATTAACTTTTTTTTTTGCTTGTTATATATACAAGACTACGGTCCACCTCTTATTAAGAGTGTATTTACAGATGTTTAAAAATATGTTTTTTGTTTTATGTGTAGGTATATGTTATATATTGTATTTAAATTCTTCTAAGCATTAATAGGAATATAGAAAATAAATCCCACTAAGTTTCCTATTATATTTCAGTTTGTCAATATATTCTAATCTTGATCTCGCACACTAATTAATTGATGCTGATAACGTCATCACAGTTTCAAAAAAACCATTAACCGATCCGTTTGTATAAATTTTGAAATATTTTGCAAGTTTACTCATAATATTTCCAGTCCCAGATATCACAACCGTTGACCATCATTTTGGATTCCAAAGTACCTAGTTGATGGTAGAAAACATGACGAATTAAATGCATTGTTTATAATTAACACATTGCACCATTTAGCGAAATGGTTGCAACATTCAGTTTAATTACCATTTTATTTGTAGAAAAACATATGAGTAATACTGATAATGGTATGAAGAACTATATTTTTGCTTGAATTGGTATGATTTAAAATTCGTCATCAATTACTGCTTTACTGCTGATCCTATCAAATATCTGGTATTATTTAATTAAAAATTATACCTTCGTGTTATTTTTATTATTACAGGACTTAAGATTAATGTACAAATATTTTACCTGAACCTTTACTTAAATGTTATCCTGTAGTTAAATATTTTTTGAGAATTTAAAAAATTAAGACACAAAAAGATGTAGGTATAAAGTTGACGTGTACTTAATGCCAGGGACAATTATCAAACGCGTTACGAATAGGTCATCAAAGAACAATCATTGAATTTTTCACGGTAGCTACCTAATAACTACTAAGAAGCAAGTTTTTACACGTTTGTTTCGCTATTTTATTTTTTGTGCTTGATTGATTTAGTACTACCCACCTACATCCTTAGGCGCTAAAACCCTTTGTGAGTCTTGAACTCCTTTTCAGTTAATAAAGCTTGATAGATATAGATTGGATAAACTGAATTGAAGATTCAAATAGTATGCAGATTTCGTGGTGATATTTTTTTTTCAACGTTTTAACAAGCGGTAAAGTGTTGAAATGTAAGGATATTAAAATCATAATAGTAAATATACAACATAAACTAACTCATCCAGATGCGTGAGCGACGGTCACCACTTACGATGCCCTTTGGCCCGTCTGTCTATAAGGTACAAAAAAATAAATGTTTTATCTAAAATAGTTTTTTTTCACACTATCAAAAACGAAGCAACAACAAACATAAGTTTTAAGTACAAAACAGTTGGAGATAACCTTGACATCTACGAATTAGTGGCAAATAAATTTTTAAGAATGAATAAATGAATAAAATGGCGACTATTTAATGCACGTTGTATTCAAGGCACGTAACTTCGATGTACTGGGAACTCAGCTTTTAAAGAACCAAATATTTTACCTGGACGTTCTTCAGGCCTCAGCAAATACTTATATGATAATTCTTTACAAACCTTATCTTCAATTTTGTGGACTTTAAATAGAGAGATACATAGATATAAGGATATGTATTCTCTCACATCTTTATTAGTCTATACGACTGCTGGGCCTACGCCTTTCACAAAGTATGGCACTGAGATCGATTTTTTGCTCATCTCATTTAGTTATTGCTGATCACCTTTCTTGTCCTCGGTTATCTATAAAAGATTTACGTCCCGACCCTATACAAATATATTGTCAATTGGCCTGAAGTCATTCTAGTCCACTATTGGAAATAGGCTTCCAACAATACATTAGTTAAACCTGTAGTTAAGAATGTTTAATAAATTGGTCTGCTATTAGTAAATTAGTAACATTATATTGAAGATTATAAAATTATACTAACTGTTACTTGTATAATTATTAACTGCAAGAAATAAGGTATTTGTATGCTTCTTTACCGGTGTATTTACGTATTCATATATCGGTAAATTGCAATATGAGGTAAATACTATAAAATACTTTGTTTTTCTTATTCTCTGTGCAGGTTAACCTTGGATGTTTGTGTAAATGTAGAATACATGCTTTTTAAATATTGACACAATTGCTCGATAACTCCGCTACAAACACTGTTACAGATTACGTAGTGAAACATAATCCTTTATACATATATTTCATATACATACAACTTTCTTATATGTTGGTATATTATCATACACTCAATGAACGAAGAACCAAACGTGAGGTTCTGTATTATTCTATACTAGCTTTTGCCCGCGACTTCGTTCGCGTGGACTTCAGGTTCGTCCCGTATTATCAAAAATTGTAGCCTATGTGTTATTCTGATGTATAAGCTATATTGTGGTAAAGTTTCATTCAAATCCATTCAGTAGTTTTTACGTGAAAGAGTAACAAACATCCATACATCCATACTTACAAATTTCGCCTTTATAATAGTATTATGATTATGATATTTTCTTTACAACCATTTAATGTAACAGGTAGCAACTTAGCGTCATCCGTCTCATAGCGCATGGTTTCATTTTACCACTGTTTTGATACTCTTCAATTACTTTTAGTAGTTTTCTCGCAAGTTTCAGACTGTTATCACACTATCTAACGCAAACAAGAGTTCAACAACACTTCAATGCTAAATATGACGATTTATATGCAGAATATGCAAACACGTTAGGCATGAAACTATTTAAAGACGACGAAACTGGCGCTACCAGTGTTGATTCCAAGTCTAGAAATGGCAACTTAGTGAATGGTATCGTTCAATAAAAGTAGGTAAGTTGGTATGAAAACATCAAATACAAGAACAACAAAAGGTAAAATAACTTGAATCACAGACTTTAAACGAATACTTTATTTAACAAAAACTAAATTAACATTATTAACTTATATAAGTTCCTAAGAAGGCGCTACAATTAGGGCAGTAGTGGTTAGCGTTGTTGCAGGAATTCACGCAGTAAGGAACACATACACAGGGCCAGCACCTGAAAAAAAACTTCGTCAAAACTAATGTTGTAATTCATCACCTCACTCATTGTATTGTCCGGACTATTTGACCTTAGAATTCTATTGAGTTAATTATACATGATACCACAATTATGTAACCAACGGAATTATGTGGCAAAATACAATTGTTTTTTACAATTTTTCTTGCCTTTTGATTGACTATTTGCGATCTAGTGATGTTAGCTCGAAGTTTGTCAAAAAAAGGTCAAAAAACGAGTATATGTACAGCATAACTGGTATTTTGCAATTTAAGTGGTATTTTGTGGGTGATAATTCGCAACAATTTAAATGATATTGTTCATGGCGAAACGACACAAAACATATCTCACAGCGTAAATATTTAAAGGTTAATTGGAGTCAATCTAACTAATTGTCCAGTTTAGGAGATCAGGACCTCTGATGGTATTTAAAATATACACTTTCGGTATACAGTGTTAGAGCTACATTTTCATCTAACTTTATAAATAAAATTTATGGTAACTGAACTGTTTATGTGTTTCTTTTGCATGTTTTGTTGGTGTTCAATAAAGAGTTTCTATTTTATTCTATTCTATTGTATTCTCGAATACTCGCTCGCACTTAATATGTTTACGCACTTTATTCTTAGCTCAATTATTGGAACGATTCCTTATCGCGCGTTGTGAAAGAGGGCTAGACGGAAAAAAATCTTACGAAAAGTTGTCACGACACTTTTGTTGTTTTAGATGATTATCGCTAGATGGTGCTGTGATCAAAATCTTTTAAAACACGTTCTTTATCGCGCGTTATGTTAGGAAAATCGAAAGGAACTTCGTTCTATTCGGGTGTCCTTTTTTTTTAAGTTTCAGTTAAAATACAAAAATAAGGGATGGACAAAGAAACAATGTACTTTTATATATTAGCTATCATAGCTATTCCAACAGATCACCATTTCCAATTTCCATTAGCTCTCCATAGTTATTATCTATTCCCGCATAAATGTTCTAGCATATATTTATGTAATACTTTGTTTTGAGCCACCCATTTGATAGAGAGCGACGCGACGGGAAAGAGTGCCGAGATCATAACGCGTCGCGCCGTCCTGCATAACCCCGTGCTGGGTTCTGGCCTCAGCCGGACGCTGAGTGTGAGCGATTGGAGGTGTTAGTGAGGTTCAACTCCCACATAAATCCGGTGATTTCCTCCAACTGAAAAAAAAGAACTTACAAAAATACGCATAGTAATATGGCCATGATGTGAGTCCTTGTAGTCGCTTTTCGTTCAACTCTGGTCTGAATACTAGCGTTGCATGATGGACAAGCCATAGACACTGGGTGGGGTCCAACTGAAGCCATTTTTCCTGTAAAACAACCTAAATTAGACGATATTCCGAAGTATGCCTTTCTTCTGTTCAAGTTGATATGTTCTTAAATAGCCCTCATGATCTGTCATGGCATTTTTTTTTCAGTTGGAAGAAATCACTGGATCCCCGCCCGCCCCGCGGGCTGTATGTGGGAGTTCAACAGCACTAAAACCTCCAACTGCTCACACTCAGCTTCCGAACCCCGGCTGAGGCCAGAACCCAGCACGGGGTTTGGAGGGACGGCGCGACGCGTTACGCGCTCGGCACGTTTTCCCCTCGCGCCGCCCCCTCTGTCACGGCATGATCTAAAACATTATTTCACGTACCTTTGACCTTTTAATGGACCTTTATTGTAAATGAATAATCTTTTTAAAAGTTGATGTTTGGTGGTAGAAGATGCTTACTGTCATAAATGCACATCGACAATTCCGTGGTGTAGTAAAATTAAAGCATAAAGCTAATTTGAGATTATTCTAATTCACTTTATTTTTAATTTACTGTAAAGACATCATTGTATTATCATTCTTTAATCTTATCAAAAATCAACACGAATTCATAAGTTTAATGTTTTTTTATTTTTGTCATAGCAACAACCAGTATAACTTTATTTATAAATTTTATCATACATTAGCAAAATGCTGGCAGTAAATTCTTTTGGCAACGACAAAACACAATTAAATAAATGAATCATAAAATAGGGCGTGCCCACTGCCCATCCGACATCAAGGTTAATGGAATTTACTGTGTAGTACCTATTACTTCTTTATTTACATTTACGAATACTCTACGGTGTTTTTATTGTAATATATGGGAAAAGTCTTCATTAGGTTTTAATGTCAGTTTACAAATTACATAATTATTATCAGCACATCACGTTTTATTTTTTACGAATTTTACTTGATAATTATTAAAATTTAGTTGCGCCTTATTTTATCTTAATTTCAACTTCATATTTGAATGCTTGTTTAGTTACGTGTCGTTTATGAGTACAATCAGCACAAGCACAAAATTTTTACAATTGAGTTCGTTAGCACTATTTAATTTTGTTCTAGTTTTTTTAGCCTTAACTAGCTAAATAGTTAAACTTTTGAGAGATTCATATTTTTGTATGAAATAATAAAGAAAAAATAACAAATTAACATTCGAAAAACATCATTATATTTAGTCTAAAACCTATTTTACTTATGTGATTAACGATGACTGTCTTAGGTGCGTATAATAATATATATTTTTAATAATTATTGAAACAGATTGGGTATTAGGTACTTTCATTTGTTTTTACAACCTAAATAATGTAATTAACTTTATTTAAAGGCGTGTTTTAGGTGCGTGTAGTTCTTTCGTGAATAATTAACCTTCATTTCAAATTTTAAGATGAAATATAGGTCCATAAATAAATTTTGAACTGTAGATCTAACTAGGCTAATTGGCCAAAGGTTGTATAAATAATAATAATAGATAAAACCCACCAAAGCTTCACGATAACGATAAACAAATTGAGATATTACATAATTTTATTTATCATTACAAATTATCTGTCATAGGTATTTTACTCACATGTATTTTTTTTTAATATTTAACAAAACTCTCACTATTTGTAATCACTACAGCCAAATTTCAACTAGCAACTTCGATGTAAACTATACTGAGGAATGTCAATATTATACCTCGAAAAGTTACAAGTAAAGGTGCATACATACATACATACATACATATTGTTTTTTTTTTCTCTTCTTATTCTATTTACTCCAGATTTTATAATTTATTTGCCTATATACAAAGCAGATACCTAAGAGGATTTATATTTATCCTTCTGTTAAGTAAGTGGATTTCATTTGTTGTGCTATGAGTCAGAATATCAATTGTCATGAAAACTATATTGGGTGATTAGTATAATACCAGACCCAAAATAGGAACAATAAATGACCAGTCTGACAGAGATCGAATACACAAGACAGGCTATCGGGTATTGGCCCATCTCTCACTCTCACCACTGTTACTCCTGTGTAGCCAGGATCCATAGCGGCGACCATCGTAATGACTCTGAGCAGTGAAGCCCAGGAAAACCCGAGGGAAAGCTAACTTGTCTTGGACCCCGCAAAGAATTTAATCAGAATATGATAGAAGGAGTAGGAATAACATGAGAGAAGACAGGTTAAATAGACCTACCCATTTCTGATACTGTCTCAAAACCAGATGTCAGCACTATCTCATAATCTACCTACAGACAGAATATTTCAGGCCCTACAAAAAAATAATAGACACGAAAAACAGCAGTCACGAACTTAGATCTTGATTCCAAACTTCGACAAAAAAAATTAAAAGATTCACACGCCTTAATGACTTCCGACTTAACATAAATTACCCAGCGTTATTTATTAATTTGTCCAAAAATTTTGTAATACGCATCATAGACAGGTCTCCCACAAGTCGGACGACGGGCTAGCCACAAGAAGTCACTTGATACAAACAACACTGGATAGAACATTATGGTGAAATTTTAGGTCAAGCCTAGTTCATCAGAAGACGTTTGATGATGATTAATTCTGACAGATATACGAGAGCTAAGCCCACATCATCATTTTACCTTCTGTGTGTTCATGAACTAGGGGTAGACCAAACTCCAAAGGGTTCTATGACACTGCGTCTGTACATATTATAGGTACGCTTGTTTGCTTTCCTATTAGTTTGGCATGAATATGTGTGTGTTTGCATGTATACTCAATAAAGTAGTATAAACTTACAAGACATTTAATGGCCTACATATATCGTATAAACAATGAGGTGCTGTCCCATTTCTGAAATAGATTCGCAAACTGACATCAAAACCCAAATGCCACTATCACCTATTAAGAAAGGCTATTAAGTTCAATATTAAGTTCAAACCGGTCAATATCCGTACATAGAAAATATATCTCCTCGAGAAAATATTCATGTGTTTTTAGAATAAGAATAATAATATAGAAAGCCTTTTGTACTGTTGAATATAATACTGTAACATTATGAACTTATCTGGTATTGATAGTGGAAAAAATCTCAAAAAGCTACGGCGAAATAATGTTATGCAAAGAACCAGTTCATAAACTTATTTTAAAGAACTCTGAGGAATATTTAGGTTCAAAACAAGTTGAAAAGTAATGCCACATTTAATAAACAAATGTTCGTGAGTAATTGATACCCTTTCATTCTCATAACGAAAATCTAATGACATAATTTCTTGCTTTAAAAAGCATTGTGAAAAACATGTTATGTACCTAAAAAATACCAAACTTTCCAGTGTGATATGCTCCTAAAACTCATGCTTTATACTCATATCTGACTAAACAAATAGATAAAAAATGTTACGTGTTCTTATCATGAAGGGCCTCTATATGCTATAACTGACTTATGTGTGAAATCATTTTAGTTTTTCGAAACATGAAATATAAAACTATTAGAACAGCGGTATTATATTTATGAAATTCGAATAAAAAAATACTGTAATAGTTTTAACACGATTTAAACACATGAGTAGAGTTAACGTGTTTTAAAAATACCACAAGTTGAACGCTTATTACCTTTCATTTTTGCAAAACCCAAAGTTAAGCTGGAAGAAAATGTAGTCCATCTACGTGGTTATATAAACTGGTTTTTAGAGTGCCTTATAAGAAGGTAAGTAGTAAGGAACGTCCATAAGGAACGACAATTAGGATTAATAAAAAATTAATACCATAGGAGAGATCATTCGTTAAATAACATTGCGTCAAAAAAAAACTGATTTCAAATCAGGGGTTATTCAATAAAACACATAATTCATCTTAAATAATATAATAAAATACGTAAATTATTACATAAAACATTTAAAATTGTGTTTGTACGATCAAACGCGAACACTTCATTCATAATATTTGTGAATCTTAGCCTAAATGAAATTATAACTGAGGTATTAACTTATATAGCTTATAGCCTAAATTTATAGTTGCACCACATAAAAGACTAGGTAGATCACATATCAGAATGTCATCTACAATTTTTTCGAATTTTTACAAAAAGCATGTCTCAAGAAAGAAAAAGATCAGCTTTTAAAATTGACCAGAAAGAAGTATTGCTATACAGATAACTTCTAAAAAATATTGTACTTAATATGGCAGCGAAAATGCATAATGGTCCACATAACAACAATCATAACATTAAATTTCATTAAGAAGTAGTGGAGTAGACGTGGCATCTTTTCAGACTGAAAAATGACTTGTCTAAAATAGAAACTATGTCTCCTGTTTCAGAATGTTCTGTGCCATCTATTTTGTGCTATGTCAACCATAGCTCGAAATAGATATTTACCAAGAAAAATGTGTATTCACAGTAGTTTATATCTACACATAAGTAAGAAGATTTAGTTGTTGTAGCTTCCAATGTAGGCGTTGCAATGCGGACAGTAATGTGTGGCACTTTTGCAGCTGTCTGTGCAGTACGGAATGCAAGCGCATGGCCAACAACTGAAAAAGGAGATCAACTTTAACATTGTTAGTAGAATAAAGGGAAAATAGCTGTGAGTTCTACGAAACGATTTTAGGACCGATTGAGGAATTAAGTAAAAAATAATTCAATTTCTCCTTTTACGCTGCTGTGTCATTGTAAAGTTAACAGTTTATGTCGATGTTGCTACCACTGATACAAACTGCAAAATAAATATCTAGTAAAACAAACATCCTTACCCAATTAAACACAGAAGCAGAGCAAACAGATGAGTCCTCGTCACTGGGAGATGTTCCACTCTGGTGACAATAGCCGCATTGCAAGAAGGACAGTTTGTGTTCGATGGTTCTGGGCCCATCTGCTGGGCAGGCACTACGATGAACTGCTGCTGGACTGGGGCAGGAGTGACGCTCGGCACGGTGGGGTACAGACCGGGCTGCTGGTTGTTGTATGGAGGCGGATTTTGTGGAGGCGGGGCATATTCTGTGTTGGACAAGTCGGTTTTTTCTGTAAAATATGGGATATGTGAATGGTGATCTTCTGTTGAAGTAAGAGGTAAAGATTAGATGTAGCATTTCATTTTCCAGAAAATGGAAAGCGATTGTCAGTTTCTATTATATCATCTTTACTCTTTCACTAAACCTATTGTAAATTATTGTAAAACATAAAACATCTGTGTCCAGTGGATTTCAAATAATAGATAACAGATTGTGCTGAGTGACAATAATACTTTGATTTAACCTTACATACAAGCTGAGTATTTGTATACAATACAAAAAAAACATTAATTAATTCACGATTGTATGCCGGCCGGCAACGACACACCCTTGGTACTAAAAGTGCGTCACAAAACATGGCGCCATGTGCAAAGTTTGACCTACTAATATCGTTCAACATTCCTTTCTTCCGCTCTTCAATCAACGTCTATATCCACTAAAATAGACAAGCATTTACATTTACTGTACAGTAAGTAGAAAACAATGTGATCCCCAAAACATTTTTGTAAGCTAACTCGAGTCATGACGTCATTGCTCTTTGGAGCCCAACATAAAACAAACTCTACATGTCTACTCAGTATCGTTTTATTGACGAAACATAAAGAAAATTATAGACTATTAAATAAAAGTTTTATAGATAAAAAATACTCGGAGCGCGTTCGTGTGATTATAGAAACTGACCTTGACCGTCACCGTTTTTTTCTTACGCATTTACATGTGATAACAGACTGAGACGTTTAATTTTGTGCTGGCGGACCGGCGCCGTTGTTATTATAACGCGCCGGCTCACTTGACAACAAATACTGGCCAATGTTCATCAGCACTTAGAAACATGATAAAATGCACGTAGAATCTAAGATGTTGGAAGGCGCCGCGCGGTTTAACGAAGTTTAATAACCGGCGCCTCGTTTCCTGATAGCTATGGGGCACGCAACGTAAATAGAAAATAAAAATACTCACGTTCGATGTGGGCCATGTTGGTTTTTTTGGTATAATTTGTAATTAATTCAGTGAATCGTAAAACGATCGACCACGTCCGCACTGTGCGCTCCGCTCTATCTAAATGTTCGAACAGTCGTACAAAGCAGAAAGTATTTAGGCTGAGTGAACCGCAGCTCACAAGTCATAGCTCGATGAACGAGCGTAAGATGTAGTCTTATCGTTGTTATTGTTTTATAAGTCTTCCAAGTATTCTGTATAGGTTAAATATAAAAAACAAGCTATGATAAGTTGTGACGTTGGTAAAATATTATGTTTACATTTTTTGTGTGTTAAAGAAATCGATTCTGCAAGATTTGGGCCAAACAAAGTTGAATTTTAGATAATAATCGAATCACCTTAAATCATCTTTTATTTTTTTAAGACAGAACCCAACCAGCATCCAGGACGCGCTGGAAATTATTATTTTTTTAGAATTAAGACATCTAGGAATCTGAAGATTTTTTTTAATATTATAGATTTTTTTAAGAAACTATCAGAGATCTAGGGATACATTATGAAACTCAAAAAATGTCTCTTGAAGGGACAAAAAATCACCATTCACTATTATCTTAGAGTGGACTTAGAGCACAATAATATATCATCTTAAAATAAATTCTAATAAAAATATGACAGACTCATCATTCTTCTTATCATTTTAAATCGATGAAATCTTCGGATAAATCTGTTGACATTCACAAAAAGATTAAGAAATTAGAATCCTACAAATAACACAACTCTTCAGAAAAATTGTTCTTTGTCCTAACGTTTATACTAGGTTTTTTCGTTTAATTATGCAGAAAAACTAAAATAAATACCTTTTTGGTATAAGTTTGCTAAAGTTGGATACTCGATCGTGTTTATAACGACGCTGCATTTTGTTTCAAATGTGGTCAATTTCAAACCAAACTTTTTCATACCATGTATTTTTTCCATCTAATTATGATCTAAAATATCGAAATTTTATACTTTGCAGTTAAAGTCAAATTTGGAGTTTTTTTAACAAAGTGCCTACTTTAAAAAAATGAGCAATAACTTGTGTAGAGAAACAAAGGCTTCCAACTAACTTCGTAACGATACATATTTCCGATTGTCTTTAAAATACCCTTTTACTAGATAAATAATCCAGCCACCTAAAGATAAGTGATCTCAAACGTTTCATTCATTACAGACAAGCTAGTGACCATTATAAAGAGATAATATGTGAAGGATACATAGGGGTGTGCAGGAGTGCGCACTTTTTCTATTTCAAATTTTAAAAATTAAGTAAAACACATCAGGTTATAGCTATTACAATATATTAACCACTTATGTCAATGTCTACTAATAAAATAATAAAAAATTAATGAACATTAGATATAAGAGACAAAAACAAAAAAAAATATGAGCAAGTAGTTTGCGCACTCTTGTACTACGTAGTGGACAAGAATGCGCATTTATATGTGCAAGAATGCGCAGTACACATTATTTACAAAGATTATAATGAAAATTTCCTAGACGCAAATAGGATGTACAGCTGTACTGCAACAGCAACATGCCACCAATTTTCACATGAAAAGCACTAGATCCCCCCTACCCTACGTACTTACTAAGGATGTTTTTTTTTGTCATAATATTTTCTTTCCATCTAGCTTTGGAATGAACGCCTAACCTCCTTGCTATATTTTACAGTACAGTACAGTGTTAACAAAAAAAAATAGTCCACAATATAATTTAAAACTTTTTCCAACGTAGCTTGGAGATACCTACTCATTAAAGGTAAGCAGCGGCCCTCAGTGACCCGCGTCATTCTAGAGGTCCATACGCAATGGTAACCACTTGATCCGTTTCACTGTACTTTGAATGAATTCACACGAGCCGCTTTGTGGATTATTTCATATGGTCAAGCTTAGTCTTTTTGCTTTTTATTTTATTTAGTTGGAGGAAATCACTGGATCCCCGCCCGTCCCGCGGGCGGGGTATGTGGGAGTTGAACCGCACTAAAACCTCCAACCGCTCACACTCAGCGTCCGAACCCCGGCTGAGGCCAGAACCCAGCACGGGGTTATGAGGGACGGCGCGACGCGTTACGCCATCGGCACTCTTTCCCGTCGCTCCGTCCCCGGACGCCGAACCGGTAGCCGCCGGCGAATACGGCCACCGGCTCTCTCGGTCGGCGATTGGACGATGATAGGTTTGAATTGTTTACTATTATTCTTATATTTTAACTTTATTTTCTTTTTTTCAATTATTGTAAATTGTGTCTTCCTTAATTTATTTATTATTTTAATATTCTAAATGAATTTTTGTTTATTGTGATTTTATCCTATTTTATTTAATTTTAATACTGGACATTATTTATTTTGTGTTAGTAGTTTAAGTTTTGTATCCATTGTAATTTTTTAGCTTATTCATAATTTTACATTTAGATTATAGTATTGTTTAAAAATTGTTAGATGATATGTAAATGTTACTGCATTGGGATACATGACCCTGTAAAAGTAGTATTTTTCTTTTGGATAAATAAATAAATGATAGGTGGCCTTTAGCTCGTCGACCTACATAGCAAAAAGCGCTGACAGTGCTGCTGACTACTACAATTACCTACCTAGACGTTCCCTACCAAAGTATTTTTCTTTGAAGTCGGAAGATACTTACTTTTACGATTTTTAGTTTTAAATTCAATCTATTTGTTTAATGTGTTAGCTGATTAGCTTGGTGCTGGCATGTTCGTCACTCGGCGGTGTCGGCGGAAGACCAGCGTTGCAGTACCACGGTACTGTAACATAGCTGAGCCGACAACCTTTTCCAAGCATGTTAATCATGTTTATGTAGCGATTAAGTTCAATTGTAATCATGTGTATTGCTTGGAATAAATGTTTTTATTATTATTATTTATATTCATTTATTTTCACTTATTTTTTACATTATATTTTTTAAAAATAATAAAGAAATAAAATTTAAAAATACAATATAAAAAACAGAGGGCCACTGAAGACGATTATTAAGATAAGCTATTATGTTTTACAACAAAACACTTTTACAGGTAATGGAATGACTTTTTAACCTTGAAATGCGAACCGGTTGAATCGTATCGAAACTGCGCGAGCGCACAAAACTGCTGTGAATATTTTTTTGTCTCTTTTTATTGGTTAAAGTTGCGGGCCCCTTAAGGAAAAATCTTACGCGTTTGGAATCTCCATTTGCATGTCTCATTGATATGGGTTTTAAATTTCATATATTTACGTAACGTTATAGTTTTATAGAGTTCTGTATAGTCCAGACTAGGAATCCTTTAGTTTAGTTTTCGTGTAATAATAGTCCAATAAGTTTAAGGAAGGATAAAAAAGACCCCTATAGTTTTTTTGTCACAATTTATTAGTAAGTTATAAAGATCATACACAATTTATTAGTAAGTTATACCTACTTCGAGGAATAAAGAGTATCTAACAATTGTTTTTGTTTATTTCTGCACATTGGTGCTCATGGTCATTGAACTATTTATCTGTTTCTTTGTTCGTGTCCTTTATTTTTTGTTATTTTATCCAATTAAGTAGAGATAAACTGTCATCAGAGACTCCAAGTTATATTTTGTTTTAACATTACCTCCTTTTTCTTGACACGCGTAATAATTACTCAATTTTATGCTTATCCCCAATTGTAATAAGACTTAAAATACGACTCGTTATCTACTATATTGACACCTGATTATCCGGTTTTTGGACAATTATTGAGTCTTAAATGAAGGGCATTGAGTACAAAATTGAACAACTCCAACTACATACACTATAGGTATCTATATAACTACGGGACTACTTAGAGAAGTCAGAGAGTCATCTACACTAATACACAGAATATGTATAAAAGGAAAATAGGAATTCTATCCTTACTGAACGTGTAAACGTTTTACAATCATCATTATCATCATCATCAGTTTTCCAATAATCTGCATAAATAGAATATTTTAACACAGTATGTTTTCCATTTCTAAAAATTTTGTTAGAGGTTATTAAAAACAACATTAATGTATTGTTCATTTATTTATTATATTAAATTTAAATTCAAAACTTTCTCTTCATAACTTTTCTTCTCATTGTTAGTAACATAAACTATACTTATTTATAAAAAAATACTTAAGTTTAGCATGTTATTTATCGCCATAGGATCCGATGTACGCATTACAGTTTGGACAGTAATGATTTATGTTTCTGCAACTATCCATGCAGTACGGAATACAGCAACATAACCAGCATCTGAAAAAAAAAACTTTTTAAGTACCTACATTCTTTTAAGATCCTGGATATCATATAGTAAAGTACTAGCTAAGACAAGTAAAACGAGCCTGAACACGATGGGTCTATCTTATTTAGTACAGGAATTTCTATGGCCACCTTCCGAGTCTATTATCAAATCAGCTCCATTGTACCAATATTGTATTGTCTCGCAATGTGCATGGAAAGTTTTAGCGCAATTGGAAACCGAAAAATGAATTCAACTTGGAAGATTCCACCCGAACTTGCATAGGTACATACAGTGCAGGTTGATACCTACTCGTTAAAAGCTTGTAATAACAATCATCAGGATCCATCAGATAGGCCAGTCCAACAGCTTCAACCTAAACAACATAAGGCTATCTACTACCGTTCTGTGCTACTATATTTTGAGACCCCATTTTGTTCGACTTCGGTTTCTAAAATATTTAAATATTGCAATTATAAACATCTAACTATTGATTGCTCAAAGGAAAAATCATAAGCTCGTATTTAATTACGACTAAAAGCAAATCAGAATAAGAAATATATGTTATAGGGAAAACCAACAAAACTCGATTTGTTCGTGATGGTTGGAAATACCGAGATATAATTATGTATAAAAATTATCAGAATAAATTAATTTCTATCGTATTAAACCTTTATAAGACCTACTCATTGTATTTTTAAAACCTCGCTTGGAACAGGACCGACCAGAGTTTGTTTATAGACCGGAGGAAATCGCCAGACTTCCACCCGGCCCATAGGTGGTGTATGTAGGAGTCGAACCGCACTAAAACCTCCTGCAGTTCACGCTCAGCGACCGATCCCCAGCTGAGGACAGAACCCAGCACGAGATTGGGCGGAGTATCGCACTCGCAACGCATAGCATTCCAAGGCTTACGTATTGACCCGCAATAGTAACTATTAAGTGGGTCCTTAATAGTTACTTATACTAATTAAACATCAGTACCAAAAAACATCCATATCAGTTCACCTGATTATAACTACCACGATACTTAGCTTAATAAAAAAATGACTTACCCAATCAAACACAGCACCAGAGCCATTAAATGAGTCTTGCTGGTATTCGCATGTTCTATTCTCGTAATAACAGTACCATTACAAGAAGGACATGTAACACGTTGTTCTCGAGGGCCGACCTGCTGCGGTGCTTGTACTACTGTAACTTGCTGAACTGGGGCCATTGGCACTGGTATGTTGTATGCAGGTGGATTCTGAGGAGGTGGAGCTTGGCCTGCGTAATATTCTGAAGAATTGAACTTTTCTGAAACATACAGAATTATTATTTCGTCTTCTCTGCCTATAATGAAGTACAAAAATATGCAGGATTTTTTTCTTAATGATGGTGCAGAATTTTAATGGAAGGTCATCATAGTTGATAAACATAATATGTGATCTGTAACAATATTATAACTAAAGAATGAAACACTTTAATACACGCCTTTTTAAATATCCCAAATCCCTGAAAAAAATCTGTCGGCGCCAGCAGTGCGGAAGGCGCCAGTGCCAGTGGGGGTATGAGGTGCGGGAGGAGGTTGTTACTCAATGTTCTGTAATCTTTTGTCCCTATTAAAAATGTTTGGGGTCAATTTTTAAGTATCTACTAGTGCCCGACCGAAACTGGTTTTTTGGCCGAAACCGAAACCGAAACCGAACCTTCGGCTTGGCTCTTAGTTTCGGCCGAAACCGAAACCGAAACCGAAACTCGCAAATTTCAATATCAAAGAAAAAGTTTTATTTTGAAGATGTCCTGGACTGAAGTGCATATTATCATTTCTTCCCAAAATTTATTCTTCATAAAAAAATGAGGTCATCAAAAAATTATGTCACACGTAAGGGGGAGGGGGAGGGGGAGGGCATTTTAAAATGTGACTAAGTCTGTCAAGGGGTAGAATATTTTTAGCACCACCTGAGTTTTTCAAAACATGACAAGTTGTAACAATAGCGAGGAAAGAGGTTTTCAAAAATGTGATCAAATATGACGAGGGGGAGAGAGAGGGATTTTCAAAATGTAACCTAGTGTGACAAAGGTTTGGAAAGGGTGTGTCAAAAATATGACCAATTATGACAAAGCGAGGGAGTGGTATCTAAAAAATACGATATCTAATCGACGGCAGTCTGCTTGTTTGGCGGGCTATCCGAAGTATCGTGAGGGTGTCGCGAAGGGGACGTGACACCCTCACGCTGAATACCCACTGGGTCAGAACCAACCTAGGTAAGGTAGTGCGGTTTACCATTCCCCGGTTGCTCTTACGAAGTGTGCGTTGAGCTCTGGTACAACACCCTCTCGCGTCTTAGTACATCCCGGTATTCTTAGGGGACCAGATCTCGGGGCAGATCCCGCACCTGTGCCCTCTCCCGACGACGGCGCGTTCATGCGCGAAGAGAAGAGCTTTCGCTTACATGTCCTACTTACACGCTTCCTTCTGCGAGATGGTCGATTCATACTCGCACTTAAAAAGTAGAAGCTATTATATACCATAATTTAAAAGATTTTTATTAAATCTCGTTTGAAAAAGGTCCACGAGCAAGACCTTGAATTCCTGAGATTGGGTTCATCGACTTTCCAAGCAACTCACCATTGTATGAAATCAAATGGAAGTAACCGAGATCACTCTCCCAGAGGTGGAAACAGGACTCCACGTCATAGACATAGACATAGACATTCTTTATTTGTGAGGAAAAAAAGATACATAATAATGCACAAAAAAATAAGAGACAATTGTGTGAGCCTGACGTCAGACCTGAGCCTGAGAGTCAAACTAAATTCTTCCCAAACGGAGACCTGCTCTAGAGTTTTTCCAATTTGGACATAAGTTTTAATCGACTATACTGAACCCAATTGCGAAGAGTGGTGGCCGGTATATGACGCATCCCCAGTGCTGTTTTTATAACTAAGCAAGCTCAAGCGTAAGGGGGAGCACCGTGCCTTATGGAACGCCAGTGTTAATATTCATGGTATCGGTCTGCAACGACTGTCCAAAATATATGACTAGTTGTGACAAGGAAGAAGGGATCAAAAATCATGAAATGTGTCGACGTAGTTTGTGAATAACCCTGAGCAACATTTAATTCTGTAGTAATAAATTGTACATGACTCTTATTTTAGAATATTAGATGCTTAAAATCTTCATTTCAGAACCATATTTATCCGTTATCAATCTGTTATCAAAAGTTTCGGTTTAGCCGAAACTTTCGGCCGTTTTTTGGCCGAAACCGAAACTAAGGCCGAAACTCGAATTTTGGCCGAAACTGGCCGAAACCGAAACCGAAACCGAAACTTTCGGTCGGCCACTAGTATCTACCTATTTTTTTATTAATATTTCGTTTCATAATAGAGATACTCATCACCCTTATTCATATGTACTAAGGATATAACAAAAAAAATGTGAATCCTTCAAAAAGTTGCGTGGAGGTAAGGGGTACCTGACTAAGCCAAAGCAAAGGCCTCCTCATGCACGTTTAAATAAGCCAAAACACGATCGGTTTACCACCTTCTGTTCTCAAGATACTCGTAATTTGCGGGAGGATTACAAATAAATGCTGGCAGGGAAGTATCTCTTTACAGAACCGTTGTCACTTGTCAGTCAAAATTCTTGAACTTTTTGTCAAAAGGTCAATATTCACACTCGCGTCTAATAATCGACATTTTTCAATATCCCTAATTTGTTCACCCTGTAGAATAAAATTCTTTTAACTAAATTAACAGTTTTAAATAATCTCATTTTATTTCTCACAATGTTTAAACTTTAACTTTTTATTCAATTTTCTTTCGTCAGTTAGCAACTCTACCTATCTGAACTAATCCCGAATTTAAACCATAATGAAAACCGGTTGAATAACTATTACAAAGTCTATTGAAAACTCATTAAAATAAAAATATAATGTTACAATAATTTAAATCGTTATTTTTTGTTTTCAACTGATAAATGAAATACAAATTTTAAATACTCACGAGGATAAGAATCAGCCATGTTGTAATTCAAAGCTCACAGGAAATTAAGTGTAACCAATTTTATTATTTGAACTCAACGGAGCACACACACAATCGTTGCACGCCGCGAATATCGCAGAACTGTTAAATAAATTTTAAAGTTTGCGTCCGCTACTTCATCCAAATAATATATAAATGCGGCGACAGACTAATGACGTGATGCTCTGTGAAGGAACGTAAGTGTAGACAGTTTTCGCGAGGTTTATGCCCTTTTTCTTATGGAAATGGGTATTTTTATATAACATCCACAATCATCAGTATCTTCGTCGTAACTTCATAAACTTTCATCGCATGTTAAAAACATTATTAACATTTATTCGTTAAAGTCGTTTAATCCACATAGATACTTATGTGATTATATTTCTATAAAATAAATGAATTGCGCTTTGATAGCACTAAGGTAGACAATTTTTCGTAATTAAAATTTTAGAATTACTAAATATGAAACCTATAGTCCACTCACAAATAACGTAGCTTCGAAAGCTAAGCTAAAGATTAATTTATCGTAATGTTTGTATATCTGTTAATATTCGTATGAAATAGAATTGTGTATGTGAATGTACCGAAAACTACGCATTCCATTCAAGGTTCTTTGACCCAGACTGCTCTTGAATTTTAGTTCCCGGAATATTGGCGCACAATACACACTTTACAAATTGATCACGAATCAAGAAATAAAGAACGCATTTATATACAAAGTTACTTTATACTTAATGTTATTATTATATTATTAGTTAACGAAAAAAAAACTTGAGAGGTGTCAAGGGACACCCGGATGGAACGGAGTTCCTTTCGATTAATTAGTGAGGGAATTGTAATAACATTTTATTTTTTTAAGTTATAATAGTTAGTTAGTTTAAAACGTCTGTCTATCTCTCTCTTTTTTGATCACAGAGACATCTAGCATTAATCATATAAAACAAAATAAGGAATTGTTTTATAAAATATTTTGATCACAGCGCCATCTAGCATTAATCATATAAAACAAAATAAGGAATTGTTTTAAAAAATTTTAATCACAGCGCCATCTAGCGATAATCATCTAAAACAAAAAAAGTGTCGTGACAACTTTTTCATAAGAATTTCCGTATAGCCCCCTTTCGATAACGCGCGATAAGGAACTTCGTTCCAAAAAACAAACAGTTGAAATATCAAAATAAAATTTATAACAAAAAGAAAAAAGAACTTTGGAAGCATAGTCTAGATTATGTTGTTTTGAACTATGTGCATTATCCGCTAAACGATAAAGCAGTTACTAATATTTTTGTTTCCATCATAACCATTAATTATATTAATATTAAAGATTAGCTATTTCCTTAAGTCTCATTGTATATGGTTTTCCCCGTTGTGGAAACTCTGACAAATAAATTGTTAGCTTTAAAGATTTTATAACTGTTAGGCGGTAAAACGTGTTCTTCGCCGATTGCATCCTTCATGGTTTTACCAAAACTTGTTTGGTTTTTATGACTTAGCCTTCGATTTTTTGTTATTAAAGTAATTATTGTATTCTAGACAACCGCTGAGACTTTAACCATTATCAACACCATTTTAAGCATTATTTCATGTTTTTGGAAAATGTGGAAGTAATTTCAGTAAAAGCTGATCAAAATGAATATTTTTTTTATTTATTTTTTATTTCGTCATTACATACATACGATTATTATGTTTTTGAAGACAATATTTTTCAATTGGGAGTACAGATAATCGTAATATATAGTAACCACATATGAAAGGGTTTACTTTAAACCCATTCCGATAAATTTTTTACATCTTGAACAGTAGTGTGCAGGTTTACGACATGATTTCATACAGTAAGGTAACAAGCAGCATGGGATACACCTGAAATAAAACATACCCAAATGTAAAAACAGACGTGCAATCTTTGATCAGAAATTATATACTAGATATACGGTAAATATAGGTATACCAGAATACGTCGTATTAAATTTGCTTAATATAGTGATAAATTTTGTAAGTGATAAATTCGTTTTCCGGTAACATATGTATAGTAAGTTTTATCTCAAACGAAAACCGTGAAGTTAGTCATATTCAACTCGCAGGCTTCTTGAACCTCTTGAACTTACATACTTGTGTGTTATTTCCAGTGCAAGTTAATATAAAGCTTGTTAAAAATTCTATATTTACAATACTTAAACGGTTATCATGAGCGAAGGCAACCGCTTGCCATCAGCTGGACCGTAGGCTCCTTTATCTATCTTGCAATAAAAACCAAAAAGGTAAGCGAACAATATTTAGTAAAATAACTTACCCAATCAAGCAAAGAACAAGAGCAATAACATGAGTACTACACTTATTTTTATATTCCACTTTAGTAAAGGTACTAGTGTTACAAACTGGACAGTGAGCATTCTGCGGTCTGGATCCTAATACCGTTGGTTGTTGTTGGGACTGTTGGATCACAACGGGACATGCCATGGGCATTGGCGCTACAAACATTGCAATTTTATACCCTGAAAAAAGATTTTTAACGTCAACAACATCTTATTATATATACAGGGTGGATCCTTACCCCAGCTGAAGTGGCTTGAATGACCAGTCGAAATACAAGTTAGAACAACTTTTAATTCTGACACCGGTTCACCCCCAATTTTCGTGACCAGTATACGTAGAACCCGTCGATATTATAATGTTAACCAAACAATAATTAATAAATGTATCAAAACTTTACTTACGTGCTACAGTGAGTGGATACCTGGATACAAAATATATTCAGAGCTCCAGTATTTCCGTCTCGCACAGATGTCAGCAGAAAAATAGGAGTTAAATGCATACTAAACTTTTATATAGGGACTAAGCGATAACATTAGTGTAATATTTTATCCTGTTTTTAAAATATTTAAATAATACTTTAATTTATTATGAATTCTGTTGTTACTGCCTCCAATTTGTACAAACTAGGGATGTGTGTTTTCATTGCCTTGTAGGCAGCCTAGTAGGAAATATTATATTTTATTATATTATTTATTCTTCGGTTTTAAAAAGTGATTACATAAATTCAGCAATTCTTTTTGAAGCCAAGTATACACGCATTTGTCCGGGTAGCCGTCACCTAATGCGTTCATATTTACGCTAGTAAAGCTGTCACATGCACATAAAATGTGATGCATTGATTCTGTATCCTCTCCACAAAATCTGGACTGTACGCATTTTGGAGCTGCTGTTTTGAAAAAAAAGTGCACTGAGCCTTGTAGAACGCCAGTGTAAATGGTTATGGTATCAATAAACTAAAATTTAAACTAGGTTTGGTACAAAAAAAAACATAAATATTTAAAATAAAATATGTATTTACAATAAAATAAATTTACATAGTATTTCAGTTTCATAAACCTGTTATTATTACTAAGATGTGCTATGATCTATTCATAGCTCAACATAGCAAAAAAGGAAGAACCACATAAATAACCACACCACTTTAAAATTGGTATACTTGTATTTGAAGAAACATATTACCACATTTCATTACTATAATATAGGGATGTAGCGAATATCACATTCGCATTCGCGAATATTCGCATGTTTTTGAATATTCGCATTCGCAAAAAATCATGCCAATGACATGCGAGTGTTAGGAGGATGTTCTGGATGTTGTGCGGATGTAGAGGGAATCTGACAGAGCTAAAATAAAGGTCTTTAACTGTCCTTTAAAATGAGCCCAAACTCGATGGGTCTACGACCTTTTATTGTCAAGATAATTTGCGGGGGGGTTTCAATTATTTGGTGGGGGGAGGCAAGTACCCCATACCTTCCATGTAGATCCAAGATAGGTAAAATATAGGTACCTATTTTCTAGAGCCTATAAATTACAATGACTTTTGGAACTAAAACCTGACTTGTCAATAAAAAAACCTTGAACATTTTGTTTGAAAGGTCAATATTCGCATTCGCATTCGCGAATTTCCAAAAATCGACATTCGCAACATCCCTACTAAAATACATAAACTATATAGTAACTGAAATAGATATAATAAAAATTGTAATATAATATTTTCATCATCCATCGAATTGTAGATCATTGGTAGTGTTGGTTTCAATTATCAAATCCGAAAAACGTTGAATGAAAGTGTTACTAAAAGTGGTAAGGTAAATTTACTTCGAAAGACGCTTTTCGAATTCGTGAACAAAATTATAGAACTTCATTCAAAACGAATATTTTAACTATTGTAACTTCCAATGTATGCGCTGCAGTTTGGACAGTAGTGTGTTGCATTTTGACAACTATTCATGCAGTAAGGAATGCAAGCACAAGGCCAACAGCTGAAAAAGAAAATTAATGTTTAATTATTTGCAAATAGTAAAAATAATGTTTATTACCGACGTATAATCTCAGAGTGTGGAGGTTGGCATATTTCTAATTATATAGTAATATGTGTGCATTACTTTTGGGTGAACCGATTTTCAAGATTTAAAAGGTTATACACCTGATAACATATCAAAATTTAATAAAGATCTGACTAATATTTTTTATATTCCTAATTTTTTTTAATTATTCTCATTTTGCAAAAAAAATATCTTAAATTTGGATTTCGTAGTTCTCTTTTCATTTAATTATTCATGTTTCTTAGAGAGATTTAATACTTATAAGGCAGAGTGCCGATCCATTGATAAGATAAAAGTAAAGGGATTTCATCGAATTTTAGCAGGTTCGATCCCCAGGACTGGTAAGATACCTACTTATAACAGAAATATAATTGCGATATGATTGTTTCTTACCAAAACTCAAGGAAAATTCGCTAAAACCACTTTTTTATTGTCTCGTAGTTTGATGAGCTAACGAGCCATCTGATCGTAAGCGGTTACCATCGCTCATGGAGTAAAATTGTATATACCAAGACTCAATGGACATAACATACCCTATCAAACAAAGTAGGAAAGCAAACAAATGTGTTTTCGTAGCAGCCACGTATTCCACTCTGGTGACGATGCCTGCATTGCAAGACGGGCAGGTAAACGGCGCAGGATCGGGCCCCATGTTCCTCACCACTGGTACCACGGCGACCACTTGTGGGGGCCCGTGGTGGACGGGGTACGCTGATGGATGCATTCCTGGTTGGGGCTGGGTATCATACGGAGGCGGATTTTGGGGAGGCGGCATGTAATGTGCCCCAGACATGTCTGGTTTGTCTGAAACGTAAACGTAACTGGTAAATAAAGGTATTATTATACTTTAGGGTGATTCAGATTATATCTGAATTAGTTGATGTTTTCTGCTGTAGATCATCCGCTGCACAAATCTTATCAAGAAGATTGATACTAAAAAAGATTGTGTGTGATAACTTTTTCTTTCGATTGGCAATATAAAATACAGTGGGTATACAGGGTGGAACTGTAACTTTGGACAATCTGACGTGGGGTGAATGACCTGTCGAAATACAACTTGGCACCATTTTTATTTTTTGGATCGGTTAAACTTTTTTTTCTGAAATTGTATGGAAAACGTACAACTATCGTTGCGGACTTCCATACTATGACGAAAATTTTTTTTTATCCAATTCCTAAAATAAAAGTGGTTCTAAGTTTTATTTCTACAGGTCATTAACCCCACGTCAGATTGTCCAAAGTTACAGATCCACCCTGTATTATTTTCTCAAATTGTTCATTTTGATTCTCACACACCAAACAATTTACGAAAAATCTTTGTATGCAGTATTATTTAGAATCGAAAATGATAAAAATCCTTTAAGTAAAACATCCTATTTCTAATATTTATGGTACTTCTCATAGACTTAGTACACCCTGTATATTTGTTTCATCAAGCTAAACAATCAACAATTTCAAATCAGACTAAGTGCAATTAGACTTGAATTTTTAATTCATTATTTTGATAACGATAACAAATCTAAGATAGGTAATCAATTGTCACGTGGTAGAAGCGGATTTAAATTGTTGTTAATAGATTTTTAGGTGACTCATTTTTCGACAGTCGTTATCACCTATGAACTTGCAAATGGAAGTCTGCTAGTGACCGTGACCACTTACGATCAAATGACCCGTTAGATCCGTCATAGCAAAAAATGCAAGTTAAAACCACAAACACTTCTTAACCTACATAAAAGAAGAGCAAGCTAGAACAAATGGTAACTACTGCGAATTTACAAAAGAAAACTTATCAATGATATCAATTCATGAATTTTAAGTTTTTCTTTAAACCCTTTCATCTTTTTAAAGTTCCTGGTTAAAACTAGTTTAAAAAATCTATAACTAAGCCAAAACTAACACAAAACTATTAAATAAAAAAACTGTATTTATTATTCCAATAGTCCTTAAACACCCGACATTACGAATGTAATAAAGTATAATTATTTTCTTAGGGTTAAAAAACATAAACTTACATTCAACATGAGCCATACTGAAATTCTTTCACAAAATAAGATTTAAAACTTCGGATTTAGCTATTTTGAACACTGCAACAGTCTTTCTGGGAAGTCGTATCAGCTTTTACTGTATAAAAATACGCTATCAGCCGAGTATATGTTACATACTATCGAATTAAACATATCTATAGATATATAATACACTTGTGTTTGTTTGTGTGTTGTTCTTAATTAAGGATAATTATGCAACTTAAACTCTAGTGGTCTTGTAACAAACAACACATTTTTCTTATGTCGAAATTGTTATTGTATAATATGTATATGTTCAACGTGATGTTACTGCAAATAGTGTTTAGCTATACAAGTTTGAATACATACTTCTCTCAGAACTCTAACAATCTCTTTGCATAACTTATACTCCTTTAAATGGCTGGTAATAATACCAGAAGCATCAATCAGTAAACAGTAAGAAAATTCATACAAATGGCTTACTCGTTCAATGTTTCATACGAATATGTATGCTATTGTTCAACGTTTCAGAAACAATATTTGTATGTCTAGTACATTATTTTACTGCATGATATGCCCACCTGATAATAAGCCCACCTGATAGCGGTTACCGTCACTCATGAACCTCTGCCATGTCTGGGCAATGAGAGGCCGATATCTATCACCTACCCATACATGACATTCTCAACAGTACCTCTTAAAGGGGTGCTATTATAAGTTTAAGATCTACTCGTATATGTTCTAATCTGAGCCAGAGATTAGATGTCAAGAAAATCGAATGAGAAAAAATTACACGAAAGTCGGAAGTACAACACATGTATGTCATAGATAATACGTACATAGATAACACTTTCAAAGATAAGATAGATCGATATTGTTTGCGTATGCTACAAGTCTGGATTATGTGAAGGGGAATCACTGCACATAACTTTATGAGCATAATGTTACTTAAAACCACAGTCATCCACGGTTCATCTCAGGAGATCGTTGCTACCCGATCGGCCTTTGAAATTGGTCACTTTCTCGATAATTCCCGAGCTCTATGACTTGTGATTTTTAAAATAAAGTTTAGGAAATTTCTATATGGTAGGAGTAAGTCCAGATAGGTTCCCTGTGTGCTTGCTATAGGATAGGAAAATAGTAACAGCTGCCGATTAGGTTGACGTTTGCTCGTTTACCCTCTAAACCAATGCAATGCAGCAATGTTGCAAAAATGTTCTAATTGATAGTGGTAGGACACAACATAATAACATTACTATACCGTTATCGACTGAGAATTTCTTTGGTGAAAATAAAAATTTGATTTCTTGGTTCAGTTTTTGTTTCCAAGTCTGACTTCGAAGATCCAAGGCGGTTGTCTGGAACGCAACGATTATTATGTTTTCACGCTAAATATGATGACTCGGTCTATTAGAGTCTGGAAGTATTTGGAACTCTCCAAGACGCCATCAAATAAATTTTTCATTATTAGTTTTGACTCCGTATATTTGTGCGAGTTTCATAAATTATGGTACGAGAAATATACCTCATTAGATTAAATTTAAAGTACATTTTCTATATGAGTCATCATGGTTGAATCACGTTTCAAAAACACAATATTATCTCTATTTTTGGAAACAAAGATAATCAGTTATCAGTAAATAACGTACGGACTGATAGCACTTATACTCGATTTAAATATGCAAAATATATTTTAGACTCGTTACAGATGATTTTATGATGGTCATGAAATTTTTTCTCATATTATACATTGTTATAAAAATAATTAATTGCGCCATCTAGCGATAATCATCTAAAACAAAAAAAGTGTCGTGACAACTTTTCGTAAGATTTTTTTCCGTCTAACCCCCCTTTCACAACGCGCGATAAAGAACTTCGTTCCAAAAATTAGGAAAAAAAAATATAAGATATCTTTTAATCGAAAGGAACTTCGTTCCATCCGGGTGTCCCTTGACACCTCTCAAGTTTTTTTAAAAAAAATGTAATATTGTGTAATATTATGAATACGCAAATTTAAACAAGATAAACGTGGATTGCACAATAAATTTATAGACACTAAACACAACTTACTTTATGACTCATTTTGAATATAAGGTTTCGACTCAATGAGTCGTTATCGTTTGAAAAATTATTATATGCATTTTGCATTCTTATTATCAGAAAAAAATTGATGTTGTCGGGGTCATCTCTAGAGTACCTATATTACTAAACCTGTTATTGATTTCAGACCTCTGCGTATAAAGATTTAACTACAGATTATAAAAATCCATAAATCTCCATGGAATATAAAGTGTGTGGTATACGTCTATCTCATCAGCATATTGGTTGGTGATGAGCTCTCGAGTGACGCGGGAGACACTCGGCGCACAAAGCCTCTATTTGTCGTAGGCCCGACGCTGAGCAAGCAATTGCTCTAATTGAAATGTCGCGCCGCTCTCTGGCTCAGTGTAGGCTCGACTGAATGTATGTCAACAGATCTGTTCATATCTGAATGTAGATCTGGATAATACATATCAGAGATCTTTAATGGTTTAAACAGATTATTTATTAGCTAACTTCGTATATTTAATTTTTTTTTTGCCACGTGGGCACTAGACAAGCTAACGGGTCTAACTTACTTTCTGAGATGTATTTAATAGTTCCAAGAATCGATATTTGCTTTGAAAATCATTGGGACGCGGTAACAATGATTATAAACGACAACATGATCTACTAAAACTCTTCCAATAACTTATTTCAAAATATGTATCGGCACTATTTGCTGAGCTATACTTCTTATTTTTTTTACAAGAATACACATTTGTCAGCCTAAGTCTAAGAAGAGTCTTAGCCACATTTCAAAATAGGTAGATAACTCAGACTTACTTAACAAAAAACAATCAGCCTTTAAAAATAATTAAAATTTGGTAAAATTTAAAACAGACACATGGTTTTAGACTTACAAAAACACGGACCAGACAAAAACAGAAAAGCCACTTTTAAAATGGAACCTTTGGGATGTTACTCGTTGCCGACAAAGTTGCGAGACAGACTCAAGTGTCTATGTTGCATATACGAAAGCTTCAAAACTTTATTATTGCTTTCATGGATATGTTGTGGTCAAATGTCACTTTGCTTTTATTTAACTTAATCGACCTACAAGCCTGGGATATTTTACTTCATAGGATACCTGGACATTTAAAAACTTGTCGTTGTAGATATGTTGTACATGAATACATTTTAACTTATTTTGCCAGATTAGATGTTACATTTAAATATTACTATTACTACTTTAAGCTTTAGTATCAATATGTAAATTTCTTGGTGTTTTTGGTACAATAAAGTGAAATGAAATGAAATGAAATACTTTATTCTCAACATTGATGACGTGCTCATTCTTGTTGACGTCAAAATTTAAAAGCTACCAGCTACCAGTTCGGACACAAAAAATAATAATTGTAGCCATCGTCCTGAGAAGAACTGGCAAGAAACTCAGCGGGCATGTCTTTTTTGTAATATGAGCATATTTTTTAGTATTTTAACAGTATTATACAATTTTACCTTAAATATACAAAAATAAAATCAATTATGATAATGAAATGACCTTGGCGAGCAACTCATTCCCACTTTGTGCAATCGTAGTATATTCTAAATTCTAATATTCTGATTACTAATTAATATCCTTGTGGGTCACTCTATTTAAAAAATCCTTTGTTTGTTTAGGCAGCGATTTTTCACACTTTGCTTTGGATACGTTAATTTAGGCAGTGGATTTGACTCCCTTACTTAAAATTTAAATCAGCGAAAGAAGAATTGGCATCCGATTTTCTGTTTCGACAACTGGTTACCCAAAAATTTGTCTAACCAGCTAACTGCAGATATGTGAGCAATGTTCTAATACATAATAATTCGAAAATAGATTACGTTGAACTAGCGTTATTGTAGTAGCTCGATTCGTCATATCCTGTCCCTATGCCCGATAAGAATAAAATTAGGTATATATGGTTTTATTTAAAATTATTGCAATATTTAATTACGTACTAAAGTTCACGAGTACTGAACTTGTTTATCTATTTCCCGTTTAAAGTAAGAGGAAAACATTAACTGTATGTGGTTTAAACTTTAAATTGTATCGATATAAATATCTACCTAAAGTATTAATCATAAAATAATATGTACATTTCCATTATCTTCAGTTTCCAATTTTGTTTGTCTCTTCACAATGAATATTATTAATAGTTCCATAAAGAAAAGTTTCGTTTACTATCATTCTTATTTTTCTCGTCATCATCTTTTACAGCCACAAGATGTTCACAGCTGGACGCTAGACCTCCCCAAATGATTTCCGAGGCAAGGTATGCATGTAACGTGTTCTTTAAGAAGGTCATCGGTGCACCTTCTAGTTGGTCATCGTGTTATACACTCATCTTGCCTTAGTCGCCACTCCATAACCTATGCGCTCCAATTGCCATCGGTTCTATGTGCTATATGGCTTTTATTATTCGTGTTTTTTTATTGCATGATAGATACACGACATACATATCTTACTAATGTTATGAAAAATAGGACAACTAATAAACACTACCATCACGAAATATCCTTATGTTTAACAATAAGCCATTAACTTTGCTTGGAATCAAATTATTTAGATTTTTTCGGCTTGATATTATTGTCAACAATGACCACCATCTTTTCAAAATCCATAATAATTATCATACCATATTATGCTACTCACATGGAATTATTACATCATGAACTGAATGAAGTCAATTTGAAGTGTGCCTGGCATTAGATTCTGTCGGTGACATTTAGTTCGTTTAACACACAAACATAATATTACACACTCATAAGTTCTATGAGACGACTTTGTTATTCATGATGTTGATTCCAGACGTAATAATTATTTGGTTAGCTTTAAAATAATATTTTAATAATTGCTACAACAATTAAACAATGTTGGTCAGAATTTGTAAATGAAGTCACCAACATGGTTCCAGGTCTCCGAGAGTTAATGTTTTCATCCATTAACTGAAGCGAGCACTTATGAAATTCGTGCCCGCGATCCGAACGAGATTACGGCTAGCTGACATGTTTTAATATAGGGCTACCACAGTGACTGGCATAATAATAAAATAGCTGTGTTAAAGCTACCTCAAATTTTTATTACTTACGTTTTTTTATTGCCATATATGCAGACAAAGGATTGGATTAGAAAAACATCTGATCTCAATTAAAAACTAAAACTGCTGTTTATTTTTAGCTTATTCGATAACAAGGTGCTACACCTTATACACACTTGTCAATTATCTATATTATATTTATTATAAACAAATATTACGCGTCTACCTATTAATTAACATTTCTTTACAAAGAAAAGTCATAAAATTCCTTTAAGATTTCCCAAGTGGTTGACACTAACTGATGGATTCAGTGAAATACGAGACCTAAAGAAAATATATTATTCTTGAAAATAATCTATAATTCTCTTGAGTCTCATTACTTCATTACCAGATGCCATTTAAGTTATCTTTCATTAATCAATAAATCATTTATCATTTGGCTTTATTCTTATGAGTATTGTTTTTTTTTTCAATGAACTTTATATGGCAAATGTAGTGTTCTTTGTACGCAAATAATATTATTTTTGTGTGATATCTTATATGTACTCTCAAGACGAAAGTCTTGAATCAGTGTGTGAATGACCGGTGGAAATGATGACTTGGTTCAGGGTGTGGAAAGTCACAGGATGCAAACAGCGCAAAACCGATCGCAAAAGAACCATCAGCAGTTCTCACTAAGACCTGGTGCTTATATTGTGAGACCTCTAACATATTATACAACTATGATCAGTTTCATATAATGTTTATTTTTTATCTATGGCAGCCCTACTTGATCAACCCGTTACCTGGTTGATGGCACCTCGGGCGCTTGTTGCGTCTTACTTAAGACCAATTTAAACGGATCTCTGATTAAAGACATCTTTCCTATATTTCGACCAATTGTAAAACGTCACAGAGGGTCGAGGAAGGCCTAGTTTGGCTGGATGTCTGAGGCAGGTTAAACTGTATTTGCTAATGGAATACAGATGTAGGGATGAACAACATTCTGTGGTGTGTGGTAAATGCCTACACGTCTTGTCGAAGCAAAATTGTTCTTGAGTGTTCAGTTCATTATTATATTTGAAGCCTGGATTTCGTTGAATACTTAAAGCTTTATTCATACAAAGGCAGTTTTTTAACATAACATGCACATTTGCAAAGCGCGAAAGGCTTTCATAGACTCATATTTTAAATGATTTCTCTGTATAGCAAGTTCTTGGATAAGTTTTTCAATAGAAAAAAATAAATAGTCTAAGTATTAATCAGATCATCTCAGTCATCTGAGACCTTAAGTTCTAGTTATCGATACAGAGTCCAGATTTTTCGGACCTTGTTGTAGGTATATTTGTGCGGGGCTGTTACACTCGCTGTAAGGTACTCGCCGGTTGTCATCATCAATCACTAAGCATTATCTAGTAGGTACATATCAATCTAGATAATTTAAATTAAATGTTATAACGTTGTTTTTTCTATAATTATACTAAAATATCCATCAATTGGACCATAAATTTGTATGCCTACTTAGAGAAGAACCGCAAAAAGTTTAATGTAAACCTCCTCTTACCGGATTTAAATGCCACCTGTATACCAACCCTTTCGTAATAGCAACCCTTTCTGGTCCACCGATGCGAAAACACAAGCCGATGTAGGGTCGTCTGTTTGACTCTTCATTAGGGCACAACAAGATAATATCCTTAGTACGTTGAATATACCACACACGGCACTGAAGCTTCGATAGCGTTCGATTATTTTTAAAAACAATCATCATAAAAATAAATAAATAAAATAAAATAAATCTACGAGCATCAATAATTACTCATCATCAATTTGGTCCTAACGTAAGCTCATCTACGGGGTAATAATTAAACTATCACAAGCTTACCGTCTGATTATAACCTCAATGGTAACAATTTAAAATTAATTCGATGATGATTCGATTCTCGTGTCACAGTTATCGTTGCCATACTCCTCCGAAACGGCTTGACCGATTTTGATGAGATTTTTTGTGCTTATCCGGTATCTATGAGAATCGGCTAACATCTATTTTTCATCCCCCTAAATGTTAGGAGTAGTCCACCCTTAAATTTCTTTTTTTTTAATTTTTTCGACGTAGACGAAGTTGCGCGAGGCAGCTAGTAAGAATATATAATACTGGAAAAAAAACGCAAGTATGAAAAATGTAAGAAAAAATTTCATATTCGTCTTTGCAACGTTGTTTGGTGATCTAGATGTCCGTGTTGTATGTTTTGACTTGATGTCACACAGCCTAAAGCCACGAAGCCTCTCAATTGAGAGTTATTTGTAAATGAAGAGACGAATAAACGTTTAAATGATAAATAAATATTGACGTTCATTCGTTAATGTCTCTCCGAGTTCACTTCTCTTGAATAATTTGTAAATAAATGCTAATAAGGAATTTATTCTAACAAAGTTATTTCATTATCATTCTTGAACGAAAATTAATTCCATTTGGAGCTTAATTTCTAAACAAATCATAAGTAAAATTGTGAGATGTACTAATTGGTTGAGATAATTATAAGACGTTACGGCTTCAATCAAATATATCAGATCGATGCGTATGCATATATCCTAATAAATGCATGGAGAACATTTTATTTAAACTTTACATCTAAATCAAAGCTAGATAGAAAACTAAATATAATTAAAAACAAAGGCAGTCGAAATGAATGGCGCTTTTCTCTGTAATCAACTGCGTGTTCAAAAAGTTTTCATCACGATGAGTGGCCAATAGACGGGTAGGTCCGAGCGGAAGTGACGTAGCAGGTAGATAATAACCGCGGGACGGGATCGCCGCCCTCGCGTTTTGCACTTTCCGGTACGAGCGGGATTTCCACTACGATAATCTTGACGTATGTAATTTCCAAATTGAACAAAGAAAGCAGTGGAGACGAATCGATTTTTCCTTTTATCTCTAAAGTTTATTTTTGGTGTACAAGAACAATAATTTGCAGACAAAGTAGTTATTATCTGCGTTTATTAGACTCTCATAACTTTTCGACGCTAACAAGTAACTTATTAGATATGATCCTCATTATGTTCTGACCTTAAACTGTCTGACAAGCATGACAATAAGCAGTAAAACTTGCATATAAATAAACGATGCTTAAGTTATGTAGAAAGTAGTTAATATAAATGATACATTTTTTCAGATCGATAAAGACAAAAACCAGTCTAAAATCTTTCCAAAACAGACGCTCGACTGAGAGTACAATGCAGTAGCCACAGCATAAATACAACAACGAATAATAAGTTAGTATTTTTTATATGACACAAATCATGTCACTAGTTATGAGAGTGTACTATGACGTATATAGACTACAGGCCCATGAAGAAAAAATATGAGTCATTTGAGCCACCAGGTGACCTACCTAAAACGAAATTCTAGCATAAAATAATAAGATTCAGTACTATGCCGTCATTTGTAAGCTGTCCAACTGAGTGCAGGTGAGCATTCAGGGGATTGCAACCATCGTTTTTTCCCCTTGTCGCATGATTTTTGTACGGCGTTGAGGAATAATGGATTAGAAGCAGTATTTGCATCTGTATCATACTATTTAAATAATAAAATGCATAGTACTGAATCTTATTATTTTATGCTAGAATTTCGTTTTAGATAGGTCACCTGGTGGTTCAAATGACCCATAATTTTTCTTCATGGGCCTGTAGTCTAATAACTTAAATTTGTAAATTTACTCTCGATAAAATACTTAAGAAAGCTGGAAACTTAAAAAACCTCAAATATTTTTCAGTTTTAAAAAACCTCAAATTCTAAATAAACGAAGTTTCCCGGCAGTTTATATAATAGCAACACCACTCCACAGCTTTCGTAGTTCGTCAGCCCTTCCTAAACAGCGACGTGACCCCGCCGATCCCGCACCCCACTACTGTAAACAGTCGTAACACAGGACACCTGGTTTTACTAACATCAACTACAAGCAAGCGGGCGATTGTTAATCTCAAAAGTTCATCTTTCATCTCTACTGGCTGAGGTATGTAGGTATGTTTACGTACTGTAACGCTTGAGGCAAGTCGGTTACAACTTATTTGTAGGTTATATTACTTGAAAAATAATATGAGATGGTGTCTTTTCGTGTGCTGAAATCAGCTTTATCTTACCTACTTTTGGATTTAAATACTTATAATCCTTTTTACTAGTCTGAAAGCCTTCAACTAGCTTAGCTTCGCTAGGAAACCTTATGTTGTCCGTCTAACTTCGTGGTAGTTTTTTGGTGTTGTCTACAAGTCAGAAATTTGTGGATTCTCACAATATGTCCAATAGTGATAAACAATAACATAATAGAATCGATGTACGCACAGAATCGGTAAAATGGATCCTATTTTCGAAGTAATAGCGACAGCAACGTTTATAATCGGCTTATTTTAAACATAAAACCAATATTTTATGAAAAAAGGGCTAGTGTCCCTTTTTTGTGTTTGGTTTATGGCCGTTCAATGTTGTGGAAATGCGTGGAAAGCCCGCGATACGACCATTACCTAACATGTCATAAATATTACACGAGATACGAGGATTTGTATCGGAATCAAATGTATTTGTTTTGATGGAATGGAAAATTTGAATGTTATATGAAATTATTAGGAGATAGACTTTAGTCAGTAGTTGCGATATTGACGTCTGATGGCTCTCCTAACGGTATGATTTTAAGACGTAGTTATTCGGGATTCACATACCCATATATCATGAAAATTGTCAGATTACACATAAGAAAACGATCAGAACTTTTCTTTTAAAAGAAAGAATATCCAAAAATATCTATAAATTGGTTTTAAAATCGAAACCATTAGTCATATAAAATCGACGCAACCGCAATCTAATTGTTCGGAAACTCCAAATCGCATCGCAGAGTTGGTGCTATTCTCTCGATGCGACGGAAGCAAATAACCGGCACAATAACTAACAAGCACCCTCAGAACAATAGTAACGGGAACGTAGGAGTTTCTAATTGATCTTATACATGGACACGAACTGCACCGGGATTTTGGTTTGCCGAACCTGTTTCTGTGAAATTAAGCTGCACGAACTATTGAGTTGAAGTTCATTATACTGTTTTAACTGCACATGATACTATTGTATTACGTGTAGAGTGTGGAATTAAGTTCAAATAGAGACTTGGTTTGGTTTTTGGTCTGGTGTTTTACCGACTGCTTCAACTGAGCTGTCTATGGAGTGTTGGTGAACTCTACGTAAGATTAAGTATATTTACTTATGTAAATTTATTTACGTATTTACAATTATTCTCTAATGTCGCGTTTCCTTAATGGCTCGTCAACGTCCAACACATGTATAAAACAAAACGTTGGTGACGGTCGGCTAATATGAAAGTTAGAAGTTGACGAGCCCAATGTGGAAACGCGACATAACAGTCAAAGATGGTATACTTAGTCAAAAATAAAACACACAGTAAATCTGTTCTAAACTTAGCCACTCAACTGGAATCGGCAACCAAATTGCTCTGTTTACTTTTACCAAGTCTATGGCAGGAGCCAAAATTGAGCACAGTTCTAAAACATGTTTTGTTTACATTTTTTAATCGTCTCATATTTTACGGAGATAATAAATAATATTTTCGCTGAAAATGCAATACACCGTCTTATAACAATAAAGATTTACAAAAATAAAAGATTAAATTAAAATCGAAATTAAATTTATTGGAAAAAAAAATATTTTAAAAGTGGATCAAACACGGTAGTGATTACGAACAAAGTCCCCAGTTTCGCCATCTAGCGAAAAGTAACGTTCCCAGTTGAGTGGTTAAAATATGCAATCGAATAACAACCACTAGCTAGTAGCTACTATAAAACAAAGGAACGTTTAGTAAAAATATTTGGTTAAACTAAAGATTGTTCCAAAAGAATAAAAGTTAGTATGTAGTTTAGATTTATAGTTCCAAAATTATGGATTCGTGGTGTCCAGTAAAAGCTCTGTATTTCTTTAGTGCCGCATAAAGAGGTTCGCAACTTGGCACAGCTATCTCGTAAATATGAATTATTACGTACATACGACTTGAAATTTTTACTTTCCTTGCAGAAACATCCAACTATCACAACCTGCTGTTTTTAGGGTACCGCAATATGAAATGAATATTTGGGCAAATTTCATAATTTTAAAGCATAGTTTACTTTTTCGATGATTTGCAGCTGTTTGATAGGTAAGGCTCACTGAAATTGACTACGTCTCAGAGGTAATAACACTGACAATTGTGCGTGTCGAATAATGTCGATGTATTAAACCCATAGCCAACCCAAGCAGTGGTAATCTGTATCAAATAAATAAAACCCCAGGGGGAAATTACTCAACTTGTAGCCCGTAAATAATTATATCAATAATTAAATTAATTTCTTGATGTCATCCAGTAAAAATTACAAAGATCGAACAAGTAAAGTCCTCCAAAGAAAACAGCTCTCAGAACCCTTTCTAAAACCACCGAATTGTTCTTTTATTTTTATTCACGTTGCAGTAAAACAAGCTAGATCACGGCGCCGGTGCGGACCCGAGCCGGATCCGGCCAGACGTTTCCATTTCCCGAATGTTGCGGGATTTTAAAGTGTCTAAGCAAGTAATTGTTCTGCCAGTTCCCGACCGGTGGATTTGTACGTTTAGTGGACCGTGTAAACCCACTGTTGGGCTAAACGTTTTTGGAATTTATGTTATCGTTAACACCTTGATAATGTTATTCTTGCTATCTTTTTATAGAAAAAGTGTGTTGAGTGTTTAAGGAAGAAGGGAAATTTAAATACATGTAAACTCAAGCACAACTTTTCGTAAGCTTTTGTCATACCTACAAGGACATTAAGAATAGGTACTCCGTATAAAAACTATACATGATACCTATGTAATAGTACAGTGATATTGCAGCTCTAGAACATTGGCGGATTCGTCGACCTAACGAGGAAATTAACAAGCAAAAAAATAGTAGTCACAATATGCTCTGGCATTATCATTATTCATGAACAGGTATGAGCGACGATAATAACTATTTACGCCATAACACACTATGCAAAGTACGCAATAAAAACAACATTTAAAAATACTACCTTTTAAAATATAAATAGAAAATTCATAACAAACAAGGGTTGGTTCAAGCACTAAATGCATTCAGAAAGAGTTAATTGCCGTGTGTGATGGACCGATTGCCGAAAGGGGAGAACAGATTGATTTACAAATAATTATTATTTTGAAGGCTTATATGGAGTAGGTACACTCACATACAAAAAAATAATGAAAAAATTAAAACAATAATGGAAGATTGAAATGCACTACATTTTTTATTACCTATTATAACAAATTAACGAAATGAATCGCATTACTAAAGTGCTGCAATTTTCATTCGAACAATAAAATGCAACACGAAAACTACACAAACTTAAAAACATATTTTGTTGTTTAATCAAACAGGAAATTGTAAATCTTAATTCTCAATATATTATAATGCATGACGAAGATATTATAATCTGTACAAGAATAGTCGTAACCAGCTAATTAATTCTATATCTAATCAAAAACTAATGTATATTCGATATCGTATCTAAATATGTGTACTTTCAATTAAGTATAATTTGCAATATAATTCAAAGTTTTTTACAAACGCTCTGATTTAAGTTGCTTAAGATTGCAAAAAGTTATTTATAAAATAACCCCCTATTACTACGTCAAACAAAATACGAAATATCAGTTAAACAGGATTTCTTTGTACTTAAAAACAGTCGATTATTCGTCTTTCTTTTTAAAAGTGAAACAAATAACAAGACAATATTATAACAATCTGTGTATAGTATAAATCGAAAAAAAACATAACTTTTCGTAACAACTGTCCAAAAAAACATGTTAAACATACTTAACTGGAAAAACTTGTAAACACGTGTTCCATCTCTTTGATCGAGACCCTTCCCATATGTCCTGTTTAATTGCTGCCTCATTATTTGAGGATTATTTGCAAAGTAAAACGAATGTATCACTGCTCCATCCGAAATCCGCTTTTGATCAAATATTTCTTATAAAGCCCTGTGACAGTTAAATAGCAGAAAAATTAAAGTTACGAAAAACCATAAGCTCGAAAATAAAAAATTGAAAATTATGAAAGTTCTTAAGGGTAGTTCGTAGTGTCCCCTGACATTGCAGAGGTTCATGAGCGACGGTAACCACTTACGATTAGGTGACTCTCTCGCTCGTCTGCCTATATGGCAAAAAATGTAGGTATAGTAAAAAATTAAAATAATTTCGACATGTATACCTAAGAATCATATTAAACCTACATAGTCTACAAATTGAAGAAGTTAATGTTGAATCCTAAATATCCTTAATCCCAACCCTAATTCATTAAATTAAAGCCGGTTGACAAACATCTTTGTAAAGTTAAATGAAAATGTAGGTATGTAAAACGAAATATAATATTCCCTTTTAAAATCGTATATTCACATACTTTTAACCCGCAGTTAATCCCTAAAGTACCTTTAGGACCCGTCGGCCTCCCCGTGTCAAATGTTCCTCTTTTATTTTAAAATTTTCATACTCGGTTAATCCTGCTTGTGTATTCTATAACATGACCAACTCATTCGTAACAATCTTGAAAACAAACCTTGGTATAAATATTTTAAATTGTGTAGAAACGTTTGTCAAAATTGTCGTATTTTTTACTATGTCTAAAATGGCTCTTTTCAAATGTAGCCTATACTTAACAATGTTCTTACTTAAGTACTTATCTCCATTTACACACATTTTACTCGTTAATAGTCGTCGTAATACTAGCTTATGTTCCTTTTATTAAGTTTTGTCTTCTGAATATTGTATACTTAGTTTACCATTAGTGTAGTAATTCTTGTAAAGCTTTTCTTTTGCCAGGTGTTCCTAATAAAATGAGACAATAACATAAATATCTAAATTTAAATTTTAATGTTGTTTATATTAAACCAAAAAGCAACAGAAATAAAGTCGTCGTTGTATAGCTGTGTGATCTACATTCGCAGTTAATTCGGCTTCATTATATGGCATTTTTCCTTATAATCTTGTACAAAACAAATCCAATGAAGACATGACAAGGATATTATTATATTTTGGAACATTTATCTTTCCTCTCGAGCATATAAAATTATATTATTTAGTTTAGTTTTATTTGTAAAAACAACACAAAGTAAACCACATAATAATATTGTTGTAAAATTAAAGAAATTTACACCAAAAACAACCTCTATTTTTGTAGTATAATTATGTTTCCATTGATTATTTTTCGTACTTCAAACACCGTCAACAATTAATGATATTATAAGGAAGTTTAAATAAGCTTTAAAGTGAACTCGAACCCTTACCAGATCACGATCTAAATCCTCTCAAGTTGGTCTGTCATACGCGACTCTCGAGTTATAACAAGACAAACTCTCGTCTAGTCTCTACTCTCTAACAAGGACGCGTTGTTAGGGCGTCTGCCAGTCGAATATTATAATCGGCTTAGTTACAGAGTGCTGCAATACAGAGGGATTACTTATCGATGCTGCTCATCAGATATACCTATATTATTATATAGTAACATTTCAGTGTATCTTGTTGAATGTTTGAAGTATTTAACTGTGTTTATTCAGCTCTTGTGTATGTACAGGCACCGGTGAATCTATTGAAGTAAAGAAAAATAATAACGAAGGATATGATTAGAACACTAAATAGGTATTTAAATTATACGTTAAAGAACAGTATTGTAAAATCTTTGGAAAGTTTATAATAATTTGTAGAACTCCAATACAGAAATATGCTGCAGTTTACATGATGATACTTTCATGCATTTTTAAACGGGTTCTTACCACGATATGTAATTAATTGAGTTGTCTCGATATTTCAACGTTGTTGCAAACGTCATGATCACGAGAAGACTGGATACTGCGGGTCGATTTAAGAGCAAACAAATCTGACTGCCCTCTTTCTCGTTCGCTTTTGGGTAGTACCACTGGAACTCGAACTCACTTCTCGACACACCACACTCACTGTATCTACAAGACTCTCTGAACATGAACCCTTAGTGAATGTTGTGTTTAGCAGTGGATTCCATCCACATACTCGATTCATTTATTACATAATGATGTTGAAATATTAGAACTCAAACAAAACAGCAGGAGATAAATTCCAAGAATCCTTCAAAGTTAAAATTATAAAACGCCATTCAAAAAATATGAACAATGATGCGTAGATCAGTGTTACTTCTTAAAATTGTGCCTCCAGGCCCATGAAAGTGCATTACTATCGATCTCAGAAAGTCGGTGTCACACTCGAGCCTTCCACAATAAAAGTTAAGTGTTCGCCTCCCCTAATCTTAACAGTTACGTGAGGTATTAAGAATTTACTAACAGAGGGGCTGCCGTTGATTTGAAGCCTGTTTTTACAGTCTCCGACAGTATGCGGGCTTCTATAACTTGCAAAGAAAGATTAATGTGTCGTCTCTGGTTTTATGTCCTTATATTAAAGAAAAACAAGATTCAGTTGTAGACTTTGCTGAAAAGAAAACAAGTTATAGTGTGTTTTAATTCATTTTAAATACAGTCTTTTAATTAGCGGACCAGCATTTAATTCTGTTCAAGCTTTCAGGATAAAACTTAGTGAAGTTAGGATTTTTTTTTTACTTAATAATTATTATTAATACTCATTCTAGTACACACATCCTCTAATAACACAGATAAAATAATCTAATTTAACAAAACAGATAACAACAAATTCGTAGTCTTTCCGGCTGAATCACACTATTTACGACACCTTTTAACTCCAAAACCCTAAAAATTCGCTTGATTGTCCTTGACGATGTCCGCCATAAAAGATTGTCATGGCTCCCAGCTGTATTGGGAAATAGATGTAAAATTTAACGACATTGTTCTCTTGTTTTAAGGGTGCTAAATTAAAAATTACTCGCCCTTGTTATGGCGATACTTGCGGCTGGCTTAGTTAATACCATCTGGATTTTGTCGGTTTATAGTCCACAGTTATGATAATGGAGCTACAAGAACTTTGGAATAATAATGTTTCTCGAGCATCATAGAAGAGTAAAATTTGGTTAAAAAACGTTGAAAAGAGTTTGACTTAAAATATGACATTTGTAATGGATGTTTCACTTTCAGTAAAAAAACTGAATAAGAAATAACTTATTCTTTAAATTTATGCACAAAAATCCTTAGGAATTATTTTTATTTTTGATAGCTGAGCTCCCACCTCGTCTCTTTCATTCATAAAATCTTCTAGTTCCTTCAACAGCTTTGAACGGGCTGTGTCACCTTCCTGCACTTCCTATTAAGCCTTGCTTTCTCTTGCCTCAACGCTATAATCTCGACTCTCGCCAAGTTTGGTCTAATCGCTCTGTATCTCAAACCCATGTATATTTTTTTACTTAACAAAAACACCTAGTATACAACATAATCAAATTATACCGAAATAACACTTTAAATGCAATGTTGGTACTAACTTCGTGTATCTAAAACGTTTTCATTCTACGCTAACAATGTCGGCTGCACCGTCTCGACAGAATTACATACATAAACAACGGGAGTTTCATCCCCTAACAAAGATCGCAATTTATCGGGGGTAGCAGACACATTAAAACAGGAAAAAGTTGAGGATGCAGGTAGGTATAGGTTTCGTAAATGTTTACGAAATATTTGTATTTTTACATTCTGTTCGTAGGTACCAGATTTACTCGCGAACTAATAACTAGTTAATTTGAACAAGACATTTAACTGTTGAAATTTAGTTATTTAGGCACACACGTGTTTATTACTGTTTACGTATTTATTTATTGACCAAATTTTACAGAAAATTAAAAGACTTTAAAAATAAATTTTCATTTAAAAAACAGACGACCACCAAGCCAACAGTCATCAGAACTCTATAGTGAGGAACCTATGGTGTTATTATTATTGGTTTAAACATTTAATGAATTAGTCACACAAAAATATCTCAAATTAGAATCCACTAATAGCACGGCCGACAACCCAGTTAGTTGATGTATTATTGTGATAGTGTTTTCCTGTAACATAATTGACGATGCAATCATTACAATTGACGACACTGCGGTCAGATAACATTTAAATATTAATAAAAATATTATTTTGATGACAAATTGTAGGGGTGTGCGAATATCGTTCGATTCGAATATTAATATTCGATTCGAAACTCGAATCGAATAACGGAACAAATAATTCGTAAGTTCGAATTATTCGCACACCCCTAACAAATTGTTTTTTTTAATTGCCATGTAGGCAGACGAGCCAACGTTTTGATTACATTTTGATTTTTACATTGATATTAGTAATAAAGAGACGTGTTTTTAGTAGACATTTACCGTTAATATTTTATGCAAAATCCTGCATACTCATTACTCATATCGCCGTAATATATGTTTGATTAAATCCAGAAGTATGTTTGATATCGAACCCTGGTTGAGGCCTAAACTCAGCAGGGGCTTACACCAGTTACAGTCTTTGCCTACTTTCTTTAGCTCTTTATCCCATTCAAATAAGGTCCATCTATTACAGAACAGTAATTTGAACAGGTACTCGTATAAGTACAATCGGAAGAAACAAAACGGCTGATTGTGCAAAGGTTTAATATATGCACCGTCGTTTTGCTTCAAGTCTGCAAGCTTATAATCCCATGTTTACTTACACGAGGACGCTCCGTAACCGTAGCTCAGAGCGGTTTAATTATTTACTTAACTTCAGACACGCTTCACTACAGTAATGAACTAAATATACAAGCGTTTGGTTCATTTACTTATAAAGCGGAAAACAGGAAACATTTTTGATTAAAATGATTTTATATCCTGAATATAATTTTTGGATACGTAGGAACTATGTGACCTGTCAAAGTTGTGTGTTGGCTCATTGCTGAATAATATATTATTATCTTTGTACAGGTAGACTTCTATCAAACTCTGCTGAGCCGTTCTTGCATAATTGAGTTCAAAGTTAAACATTCTACCTACATCCACATCAAAAGTTGAGCTACTCGTTAAAACATTAGATTTAAGTTTAGTCTGATAACTATGGGTCTTATATAACAATAATTAACTATAATTCGTCTCATAATCCTCGTTTCTGATCTAAGCTTGGAATACCGAAACGTAGAGGTTCATGAAATATCGCAGCAGATAAAACACGAGTCCGTGGAATAGTTGGCTAAGAAATGGCCCCAGTTTAACATAATACGAGGCACTCAGTCATCGGTACGTTATCTCGGAGTGATTTATAACATCTGAAACTCGGAAACCGTGGAAGTACCGAATTTTACTCTTACAATGCACTATTGGACAAGAAAAACTCAAACATATAAATCATCTCCATCTCAAGTATTAAGTTTTCTAGCACGATTTAATTTGAGCAGACACATTTTATTATTACTGAAAGAATTCCAGTTTATGACCAAATCACCGAACTGACAGGATCTCAATTGTTGGTACCATATTACTTAGGCGGGCTATCAGCTAGTCCACCCGCTAAAGCAATAAAAACGATGGATTATCAAAACGAGGATGGAAGTCGCGCGATTTTATACCCTTAAAATACTGATCTCCAAAAAGTTTTCATATCATCGAAGAATATCCAATACTTTATACGACTGCTATAAAATATTCCAAACTCGCGTTAGGTCTTCAAACGGCATCACAGTAAACATCTAACAACGTTCAGACTCTCAAGTGTATGTATCTGCGACTTTAGAACTCGTTATCGTATGAGGCCGGGCGGGTTCTTCGCAAACAATAAATGCTTTGTCAAACTTCAGCCCGCGGGGTTGCCAGATAACTGACTTGTTGTTCCGAAACTTGCCAGGATTGTCGCGCGCTTCTTTCCTACATTTTGTTTTGACGTTGAGATGTAACTGTAGCTGCGAGCGAGAGCTTAGAAAACAACTTTGAACAATAATACTATTTATGGACTGACTAGTAGGTAGGTGGAGTGACGTAGTAAATGAGATGGCCGACAAACGACGTAAGATAGGAGAGGCAGATGTCCACCAGTGAATAAAATGAATGCTTTGTGAATTTTCCAGCTAATTGCATTGAAAGTATTTAATGTCTCTCCGCGGCGCTACGGTTTATTAACTTTTACTTTAATCATCCGTATCATTACCCAATCATAATAGTAAATGTATATTATTTTCATTAAATCTTTATGTTAATCTTCATATTTGGGCAAAATTTTAAGATACCTATCAGAAAACTCAGGCTTTAGTAGAAATAGTTTATTAATATCCAAATTTACCACAACTTTTTTCAATCCACTTAACTTTAACACATAATTTAGAGCCGCAATCTGAGTGAAAATTCTAAATAGATCATCTCATAATACCTTTGGAGGGTTCCATTATACACTGTTCTTACGAAGGCTTTGCATGGCTCGACGCTCGTACGGAACCCTAATCCGCGTTACGTAATAAAGGAGCACTTTTTCGGATCTCTGGTAGATAAGGGAAGGTGAGCAACGATATATCAAGAGATTAGTCGTTTGCTGCCGTCGTCAGAGTTGACGTTGAATGTAAAGTGGTTGGTTTAGTGTTGTGGTAGATGTCGATATCGAGAGATAAAAGAAAAGGTCGGATTTTAATAAACCTTGAAAGGTGATTATGCAACTTTGATGCGATTTAATTTTTATTTTTTGTCTTGAACAAACAAATGAAAGTTATGTTTTAAAAAAAAATATTTCAAATTGTTTTAGCTCGATTCGTTATACCTTTAACAATCGCTTTAAGAAACTTCTGCGTTACTACACTATCTGTAAAGTGCAAGTTAACTATCATTTTATTAGCAACCTTTTATCTTCACTTGATTAAATATCAGTCCGTCAGTTATTCCAGGATGAAAATCAAAATAAAATAGCATGCTGTTTCAGGTAAGTAATGTAACATTAATTCCAAATATCGATATATCGAAGCACATCACTAAATTGAGGGAAGCAACTCCATAAGTTAACACAGCAAGCCAGAGCCCGTCATATATCACATTGTACGGTGACATATTTGGGTGTCATGTAAGGGTTGCACGTGGAAGGCTTCGCTAGTATCTCCACTTTATATGCTGTTCAAAAGTTATTGGATAATTAAGTGTTTAGCCTTTAGTCGAAACAAAACACTATCGATTTCAGGTTTTATGGTGGACCTCATTGCAAACTGTTCTTTTTTTTTAAATTAAATGATGTATTGAATTATTTTAAATTAATAAATATACTTAATAATTCCTCCTGTTCTTAGCCCTTCTTAACCCTTTCATTTCCATCGCTATTAGCTGACGCATACTTGGTGAATTTTTGAATACCTTAGTTTTGCCTCATAAAGTTGAAGACCAGTATTACCAAATTATAAAACTTATTTTTATTGCGTCGTAGGCGAGATAAGGAGCCACCTGATCGTATGCAGGTACCATTGCTCATAGACTTCTGCAATATGAGGAGATACTAGTTATTTACCTAGTTAGTAAGGTACTAGAGCATTTCAGTTAGGTTTACATAATTTATTCGGTGTTCTAAAAGCACATCACTAAATTGAGTTAGCAACAAACATTCACGTAGAATCATATATCAGACGGTAGCGACATATTTGGTTGTCATGTTAAGTTTGCATGTTGCCCAAGGCGGTATCTCGGTACCGCGGAACACAGTTTTGACTATAAAATTTCATTTCACGCAAAAATAGCTCAACATTTTCGTTTGTTGCGAAGTTAATGTTACTAGATTTGTTTCCTGTAGTTCTTGCATTTGTAAATATTATTAAATGGTTACAGGTTTTTCTGTGTTGAAAATATGACCCAAATATATTTTGTATTTTTGCTTTACCAACGCAATATGTCTTTAAATAGTTTTTCAGATGTCGCAGTATTTGAACAAAAGGCTATATTATATTATTGTTATTTAAATTATATATTACCATTATATATTATTGACTATTGCTAATGATATCAGAGAAAAATAATATTAATTTAATGTTTCAATTTTAACATTAGACTGCTTATTTATTGGAATTAAAACATAACCACTTTAAAAGCTAAAATTACCGAAAAATACACCAGTAAAATATTAAACGTGTTTTCAAAGGGAGAACAGGAAAATCTTGAATGTTTTGATAGGTCATACAATTATAAAAGGGCAACAAATTGGGACATTTTCCCATTCATTGTGAAAATACAATGAAATTGGTTTTCTCAGGATGAACCTCGTTATAAGCTACAATAACTGGCCTCGTTAAAAAGTGGTCCTTCTCAGAATCATTTCAAAATTGAATAATTAAAACAATATAATACAATCTATCATCGTTACACGCTTCCATCTCATTTTTTTTCTACATAATATGTTTTTCTTTGGACAGGATAATCTTTCAGACATTCAATGTGTACGGTACCGATCACTGAATGTGCAAAGTCTGTGTATCGACGCAACGATTAATTATTTACCGTGTTCTCGACATCCCGAGTTCAAACCTCTAGAGAGAAGGTACATCGGGACCGTTGAAGGATGAAGTTCACGGATACCACATCAGGGACTAGAGAGTCACATCAGGCGATGGACACCAACACTTTTCACTACACGAAAACTTACATTTCTAAATTGGAAATAAAAATGGCAGCTCCGTATTCATATTCCTTAATAATGTATAATCGAATACATTTGATTGGTGTTTAGGTATACAGAGTATTTTTGGCAACAATAAATCCGATTTATTCCAATCGCATTATAACATACTCCAAGGATACACTTTAATACCCATTATATTTTAATAGTCCATATTCCATACCATAACATTTCGTTCACAATAGTTAATTCGGAACAGTCGACAGTTCATTGTCCGTATTTCAGCTCCATTGTTTCACGACAAAAGGCAAAAGTTTTACCACTTAATTTAAAGTGTCACAACCCATCCACAAAACAATATCATTCTGAATCTCTAGGATGAAATCCCACATTCTCCCACACAATTGCAAGTCCCTTTACACGAAAACAACTCTAAACCTAATGCTGCCTACGTCTACTTAAACGTTACGATTTTGTCGAGTAATTTAAATAACTTTGCCAAGTCCTTCAGACCGCCATTGTCTTGGTTTCTGAGGCGACAAGTTCTTCAAGTACATAAATCTTCACCATTCTGTTAAGCTTCATTGTCGAGGGCATTTATGGTGAGCGATTGTTTCGAGACTTATTAAATAGCAGAAACAATTTTATAGGTCGTTTAAGAGTTGAACATTGTGCTAAAGAGCATTTATGGTGACAATTTAATTGCAACAAATATTACGAGATACATCCCGCAGTAAAATTTATTAGCATGATCAGAAACTTTCTTAACAATTATTCTCTTCTTAAATTTTACTTGCAGAAAGACAAGTCGTGGCACTAGACACCAAGAAAGATTCCAGAGGCAAATAATACCAAGCGTAGTAGACCGCAGTAGATCCCTACGACTAGACTAAATCAAACAGCAAATTAATTTAAAGTCACAAAGCAAACTGCACATTACACGATGAATATGAGACATCAAAGGCGAAGTATGATACCTGTGCTGAACTCAAACAGCTCCTGGACTTAATTGGAAAGCGAATGGGGCGTTGAATGTATTTACTTAGTACTCGTAGTGACCAGACTGTGTGTACAGCTCTTGTCCGAGTTGTGTCAAAGACCGGAATTATTACCACGATGTTACCAGTCGAAAATGGGAAGTTTATCTCTTTAATATAAGGACTTCTCTATTTACGTATTAAGAGGATCTCTTTTAATATTTGTTTCTTCTACTCCATGTACAAAACGATACAATGGCGGATTTAATTAACCTAACCTAAAGCATTTTCTAGCAGTCAACCAAATATGCTATAGAGGAAATGGTTGGTTATTCTCCTATCCTTATTCGTTATTTATTAAGTATGTATTTAAGATTATGTAGGTTATTAAAAGACGGTAACTTTATTGTTTTCCTTTAGCTAGGCTAACTTATTGTTATGTTAATAATAAGGAAAATGGACAAAATAATTCAAGGTACTCACCACTCTATTATTTATAGAATCGCATTATTAAATGATTGCACGCACAAAATAAAAAAAAGATACCTAAATCCTACAATGAAATTACTTACGTTCAATCCAATTTCAACTAAATCCAAGTCAATTTCAGAACCAAAATCAGACATAACAATTATTAATTTTCTTAAAAGCTCTGCCAAAACTTACCTTGTCTCTCAATCAGAATACAAAATAGCCGTTTGACGTCAAAATGTTCCTCAATTAAGTTGATAGGAAAGCCGAGAGCCGTCATAAACTTGAGTCTGGCAAAACTCAAACACAAATTGGTTAATGGGGCTTATTGAAATCAGCCATCCTGCTAATCAATATACATAAACGTCGAAATCAAGGATTTTGACACGTAACGTAGTATACCGTCTTAATCTCGAGAGGGGAAAGTTCAAAGACTTTCCAATTTAGGTGCAGGGTCGCACTTGGACTAATTGACTTTCAAAGTTGGAAAGCAAATTAAAATGTTGAAATTATAGGTATAGTAGGTAAGATTTGTTGGATTGCAATTCAGTCTTCAAAATGAACCGAAACCAATAATAATTACTGTATAGCTTTCGTCCACGAGATGTTATCGAATCTAATTTTATTTCTGTTTTGGATACTAGACCTTGGGTGAATGAGTTCATAGGAATAGCGGTATTTAGAGGACGCTTAACAATCACTAAACTTCTAAAGGAAAAAACAAAATTAACAAAAACTTTAACTAAGAAGTAATAACAAAGACAACCTCAGTGCATCTCTGTCCACACGTGCATACAGCGATACAGCGCTGAAACTAAGCGACACCGTTAGACGATCGAAACCCTCGACCGGACATGAAGCGATTAGTGCTGAGGGTGCAGCGAAGGTTCTCTAGAACAGGGTATAACGTCTTTAAGAAAGATTAACGATCTTCAGGTAGTGGAAAGCGGCTGGGGTCGAGCTATAATTAAACGCAATGGATGGAGCATCCCCGAAGATTTACAGAGAGGGGTTGGCGTCCTGCTGAGTTATGATTTCACACGACGTGATTGGCACTCTGTAATGAACACTCTGAATTGGCTTTTTGATATGAAGTGGTCCTTGATTTACCATAGGTGGTGGGAACATTGGAATTCATTGTATGATGATTAAGTTACACTCTTATGGAAAATGTCTTTATACAGAAACAAGAAGAAAAATACACGTTAATAAAACTGTTGTTCAGCTAACCATAAAATTATAGCACTAACATAACACGCTTCACTATTTCGATTACAGAATAAATTAATTACTTCCCGACAGTCTAAGATGCAGGAAGGACTCTTAACGGACATTACGAGCGTCGAAAGGATACTTTTCTTCCTCGCTTCGTGGAGCGTGACCACACTGTCACATATTTTACAGGCACCCACATGCTTTGTAAACGTTAGGAAACATCGTATTTGGTTTTTACATGCCTTATTTTTATTCTAGCTTATAAATGTATGTTTTTTCTGTGGTCGTAAGTAAAAGAATGGCTGAGATAAGTAAATGGAAGCTGAAGTGATATCCCGTTGTTCTTCAATTGTGTAAAATAATTCATTCAAAGTTTCTTCATATGCCTACTGAAGCATCACAAAGCTCAAGACTTTGAGTTGTCCAATTCAACTTTGAAATTAGTTTTCATATTATGATATTTCAAAGTACCTTAAGTATAGACATAGCAAGAACGTAATATTCTTTTAATGGTACCCCTTGCTAGGCAGGTAGTAGAAACCTATACAGGCTAAAGGTAAAAAGTGGGTGAAGAAACCGTATTAAAAAAAATAGTGAACAAACATAGACTGAATATAATTAGAGAACAAATATTACTCCCATACACAAATTAAAATTGTCCCTACTCTATACACTAAATCAGACCAAAGTATCAAGCTAATGCACATAACCAAAACCACTTACACAAATTAGGGAACCGCACACACCAATCAATGTTCAGCTTTCAGCGACTAAGCCGGTACTGAGTTGAGCACACACGCAGCCATTGTACCGGTCAGCCGATATGTCAATTAGGATATTGAATGCACGACAATGCACCCAAATATGCCTGCAGTCATGACAGGTTGCCTTTTAGTGGACATCATTGGTATATTGACTTTTGTTGTGAAAATATTTGGGTTTTTAAATGGGTGAAAATTTTCTCGAAATGATTACTGTTAAAATGTAGGTTGTAAAATACTCCGTACAACATTTGTACCTACTATAAACAGACAGAAATATTTGCTGTAATTTTTTTTACCTGTTATTATCATAAGTTTTGGAAACTAGTTTATGATTTCACAACAAACAGACGAACTTAAATCATAGACATAGCTTTATTTATTTATTTAATCAGAATATAAATAGAGAACGACTAGAGACAATAATTACTATTACTATTAAAAGCTCTACCCCGAAATTACCACAACAAATCACAACCTTGTCGATCTTAAATAAATGTATAGATTATTAAAATAGTTGACCCGTTTAAACCCTGTCAGTTTATTTCCGCAAACCAGCGCTTTGAGGTTTCTGTGGAACCCCGACATTCAGCCGGTCAGCTGACACGTCGATTAGGATATTGGATGCGTCACGTAGCCCCAAATAGAAGCCTGAGGCTGACGCTGTGGTCGGAATTAGTAATAGACCCAGAGATATTTTCGGTGAAGCTAATTTGGAAGACAACATTAGCAATCAGGCAGCTTTTCCTAATACATGACTGTATTTAAATTGTTTCACACGATTTAATATCTTACTTTTAATTTTGCATGCGATGTCTTTTGAGATAAATAGAAAGGTAGAACATAAAAGCTTTGAAAAAACACTACAAACATTTCTGTACACGAAAATAAACCACTTTTTAGATTCAATAAAACAAAACAACGCAACAAAATAGAAAACCTCACAAATCGTAACAACGTAGAACGCAACACGGACGCATTTAAATTCAGTCAGATAATTCTGCCTTAACACAAATCGCTACTTACCGCGCAAAGTTTATTTTGTACTACTCCGTGTCACGTACGCAAATAGTCCGCGAGACGTACTTTACTATTCCTGTCTAATTTAATTCCCCTGTACGCTGCGAACGCCTAAAAAATACACTCATTTGAATTTCCAATGCAATTGCAGACGTGTCCTTTTTATAATCCCATTTGGATGCACTGCGGGAAAGGCTACGATTAGGGAAACCTCTGTTTACAAAAATTAAAGCCGCCCGGGAACTCTGTGCTCGTATGAAAGGGAATTGAATTTTGAATAAATTTTCGTAGCACAACACGGGACTGTGAATGAAATTTTTATTTTTGCGTTTTAGTTAAAGTGTCTGGTTAAACCCTGGTTTTGTGAATTGCAGGTTTTATTTGCTGAAATAAAAATATTGTTCACGTTAGGTTTTTTTGCCCGGTATAGTAATCTCACTTTTCTGAAATAACAGTTGTCCGATAAGCATTGAAATGTCTCATAAGTGATGGTAATCATTTACCTTAAACTGCATTTAAAGGTAAACTTACACAATATTATAATTTAAAAAGTAACCGTAGAAAGACAGGCTTTTTACGGTTGTCAATTTATAAAGCTATGCAAAATTTTCACTTGTTAAACTACCATTTTCAGACAAGTCTCACCTAAGATTTATAGCTCGATAATGTTTTATTAAGGCTATAAAACATCTTGAGCCGGTCCACAAGAAAACCCTTCTTTTATAAGAAAGACCGTTATTCTTTCCTGAGAACGGTTCGAGCTGTTATAAAAAACATTTTAGAATCTTAAGAGTATCATAAAATGTATTTTTACATGCAAAATCGCGAATAAACGATCCCTTAATTCGCTTAATAAGTATACCCAGAATCTACAACACATTATACGTTGCTAGGTATTTATATTTACCTACATAGTATTAAAGATACGTCATAGCCTATATTATTATTGACCCCCGACTGTGGTGTAGTGTAGGTCTTCACAGTTCTAATTTTATCTAAAAAAGTTAAAAATTATTATGATTATGTATTGGATTCGAATTTTACATTAAGATGCTGTAAAATTTTCTTCTTTCGCAAAGTGGGTGTAACAAATTGTAAGGAAGTGATACAAAGTGCAGTGCCAAAACGTTTCATCTTAGAAATGTACGAGTACTCTTGTCTACCGACGCCGCCCCGTCGACGCCATAGGCGTTTAACTTCTACCTTAACGTCTGTGGCCTAAAATGTACTATTTAACTCCCTTGAGTAAGTTTTGGAATTATATCAGTAGAGGAAACTTTATGTAGGTACACTTTGAAATATCTTGCTAATCAGTTATTATACAATTTGTCTGAAAATGGTCTTAAATAGCGATTAGGTAGTTTCAATTTTCAAAGTAACGTTTCTACATGTGACGTTTCAGTTGTATTTATGATTTTATTTATACCAATAGCCATGTGTTTTATGTTATGCTACTTCAATGTTAGCCTTTGAAAAGGCAATGTTTTTTTCAATAATTCAATATCATTAGATATCAATAAGAATAAAAAAATCCAAAGCGACATTTTAGCTTCACCGTCCTGCACCCAGTAATTGGTATATTTATGACCCCAAATGTGATTGTGGGCTACCACAATGGCATATGTCATTCCAAATTAGATTCACCGAAAATGCGCAACACTGCCGAGAGTCTCTTGTTTATACACAGAACAAGATAAATTACGCGCAGAAGTAATTAAATACATGTGGTTTGTTTATATGTCAATATCAACGAAATATATTAAAATCTGTACCTTATTTATTAAATATATCATTTGCTCCATGAATAACGCAAGTATAGTTTAACTAGTACAACTGAACTTCTAAAAACAGTACCATCCACTAAAACCATCAAAACTTTTGACTTACGCGAAACAGTAAACAAACTTTGTGTGTAATTAGAAACCTAATTTAAACGGTTATTTAAAATTTAATTTTACCTTTCGAAAGCACGCCATCAAAGCAATTAACAACACCAGATAAAGACACGTCCGACGTTCCTGCAGGTTGAAGTTACGAACAAAAAGCTCCCGACGAAGCTCAAGTCCGACACAAATCCTTTGAAAATTTCATCTAAACAGCTCTTAAACTCAAAACATCTAACTGTATTCCCGCCAGTTGTTCTCAACTCGATGGACGCTCGAGGCGTCTTCTTAAATTTATTTTGAAAATTAACGTCAAACCGCGAGCATAGCAGAAGTAAATCTTGTATCATCGCATACTTCTGACAGATACCGTAGACAGTTTTTCACAAATTTTACTTTTACCTATTTTCATTTTTGTATACAAACTGCGTCACCACTATCAAACTAGGGCGATGCGACGGTAAAGAATGTTTTAACTCCGTGAACTGCCCTTAGCCGGGGTGCAGAAACTGAGTTTTAGCGGTAGGAGGTTTTAGTGCGGTTCAACTCCCACATACAGGAACAGTAGATCTAAACCCTTGGTATTTCGTGTCAGTGAGAGATACGTGAGGTAGTTAAAGAATTTGTATGCAACTTTATTGCTGTATATCTATTCCGTGCAATGTACTCCGAGATAACTCTTCCAACTGAAAACGTTATCATACTCGTTTCACATGTATGAAGTTGGAAACACATAAGCGCTTAAGAACACAAAGGGTTGAGTTTTGTTTAATTTTAATGTACGTATTGTTCGTGTTTTAAACGTATCATGACTTTGTATCTTATAGATAAATGAAGAGACGTAACGTTATGAAATTGTTTTTAAATTTGTCATGCTGTAAATATAAACTGGTTGTAATTTTAATGTATGATATAAGAATACAATAAAACACAGGTACACCAACTTAACAATGGGTCAAAATAAATACTTGGAAAAAAAATATTGCTTCAATAATGTATCTTGGGAACAATTATTTAAGGATTTATCACGTTGTTGAATCAAAGAAACGATGCGTAAATGTCGGTATTAAAATTAAATTCATCAATGTCTACACGTATGTGGTTTGTTTAAACTTTGAAATGGTGTTTAACTTTAATAGGAGATAAAAAATTCAAAATATCCGTGAAAAACAATTGTTCCAGATTCCTGTAACGAAGGTAAACAGCACGCAACAGAATAGTCAGAAACGGGCCCGGGTCTTACGTAATATCCGGCTATACATGTTGATTCTTTTCAATGTGATTTTCTTTCCTAACTTTGTATTAAAATAGTTCAATAGGTTTAGGTTTAAAGGTGCTTAACGCTTGGAACGGCCAGGTATAGTTGAGTTTTACATCTTTAGGCTAAGTACTTACTAGCAATATTGTGCGCAATTAAACACATTAACTAAAAGATTTTAGCTGGTGAATATAATTGTAAATAGTGGACTGTTTCTTAAATAAATTGATATACGGTGTGAAGTAAGATTTGGTCCTCTCGCAATAATGTTAGATAGTACTAGATAGCAACACCCCACTTACCTTAATATTATTGCAGTCTTGGCAATGATGATCAAACTTATTTTCTTTGTTGCAGAATTCAATTTTTATAATTCGGACCGTCCAATTATATTTAAGCTTTTTTCGTCTCTCTACTTATCTTCTCCAATCGAGTAGGCATCGCTTTTACCAAGATGACCGCGCCGGCAATTATTACCGACCGGTATCATGCTTCACCAAAGCGGTTGACTAAGAAGAAGTCACTCATTTCGTGGTGGGTGGAATATCGTCGATTACTCGAACTACCCACCGTAAGTCGAACGAGAATCGAACAAATATGTATGTAGATATTCAGTATTAGACCTATGCAGTGGTAGTTGTAGAGTAGCCTGGTGTACCATCTGTTGAATGTTTAAACAAAGACGAAGCACAGAAAATTCATACTTAGACTGCTTCAATGTACGTTGCAACTAGTGGGAAACTATGACTTAATTAAATACATTCAATCATTTATGCATCTGTTCATTTGTGCACCGACGATATGGTCAAGATTGCGGGAGGTCACTGGATGCAGATGGCGCAGGACCGGTCGATGTGGCGAAGTTTGGAGGCCTATGTCCAGCAGTGGACGTCTATAGGCTGATGATGATGATGAATTATTTATGTTTCTATTTTTTCAGGACATCCTGTACAAACATGTATGAGAAAATGTGTTCGTAGAATCAAACCGATTTCGCATGCGACCGCGCGGCTGGCGTTTTGTGAAAAATGTTGTCGGCATCCTCACGCTAATATCTGCGTCGCACGGAACACCTGATGACCTACATCCGACCTCATTAATCGTTCCACTGATTTCCCGATAGTAAAACTGTAAACAAAAGCCTCTTTGACAAAAAGCTTTGTGCCAATTCGAAAATGTCTTAATTAGATAAATTAATTTGTACAAAGCTTTTGTAATTAATTGACTTGTAGACGTAGAAGCTTACTCGTATCCTTATTAACGCTGGTCGAATTTGTTTTTAGTAGTTGGTAGTAAGAATGCAAGTGGGACGGATAGAAATAGTGAATGAATTAAACTAAGCTATGAAAATAGGAAATTTTGAAAAATACCTATATTGTTTTGTAACTTTTTGTAATCCTTTTTACTTTATGGAATATTTCTAGTAGGTACTACAAATGCTATTTTTTAAAATTGGAACATAATACGACCGATAAACTTTAACATAAAGTATTTTAATACAAGTCTCAAACAAACCTGTGCACTTTTCAGTTAGTCTTATAATACGTTCACACAGGTTAGAATTCAATACGGAATAAAATCGACCAATTAAACCGTAATAAATGATGTTATAAGGCTAATGTTCGCTGAGAGACCGTTTAATTTAAAACATACGTTACCAAAACGTAGACACCACACATTTGTTATCGCGATTTATAGCTAACCTCTTAAACCATAATGGTACGTGGAAAAAGAAAAGCCGAAAATTACATCTTATGGTTGGATCTTTTATATTTTTGTTTGTTAATAACTAACAATTAAGTTTTATAATAAACTTGATGAAATAAACTTATAAAAATTAAAATTGCTATAGGTAGCATAGTATATTAAAGTTTCTGTTTTACATTTTTATATTGAACCTATTACTTTTTATTTATGTTCTGAAATTACGCTGAAGAGATGTCACAAATAAAAATTTTATTTCTTGTAGTATCTCTTGTTTTGTACTACGCATATTTTACTTAGCGTAAAACATTAATTTTTCAACGGATTAATGTGAAATTTTCAGCAACACCAGAATTTTAACGGAAATCTTCCTTTAAACCAAACAAGACCAACAGGATTATAAACAAAAATTATAATTAAAATAAACATGATTATACACACAGCAACCCTAAAACAGCTCATGGACACAGAATAATTGAGTAAACAGAAGGAAAGTTTACGTATGTGTGAACCATCCTTTTCACAGTTAACAATGAAACTTACACTAGAGCTACCTAGAGCCTATAAATCGAATTCAACTTTTCTATACTAAGACCTGTCTGAAATATTTGACAATCGCGTCCTTGAGAAGTGCACACGTATGAGTTCGTCAAAACGATTGGAATTAACCTTTATTTCTGTAATTATTCTGTGACACCGGATTCAGTAAAATATGCCGTGTATCTTTTAGGTCGATTCGTGATTGGGATCCGGGGAGAGATAACTCCCGGTTTATGACCCAATTTTTTAGGATAAACAATGAAATTTCAAATTTCGCCGCGAGCATGCTCTCGTTATTGACGAAACCACTTTTATTTTTGTTCGTTTCCCGGCGAATTCATGTTTAAGTGATTCATTGAATTTGTAATTTCGTTTTTTTTTGTTGTGAGTCACATGTTTTAGAGCATTCAGACTCACAACAAACACTTTTTGTTGCCTCCTTTATGTATATAGCCATTTCGGAATTCAGAAGAGCAAAAAATGCTTAACAACACAACACAAACTGGATGGACCGTACACAAATAAGGACTTCTGAAATCTTTTATTAACGTTCTTTATAATTCATGAATGAAAAATTGATTGTTACTAATACAATAAGTATACCTAGTTATAATATGATTAAACACCGCAACAATATCATTACTTATGGAAGTACTACAAATACCGAGTTCGGAACTAATTACTCGACTCGGCGCAGTCAGCACACAAGGAGATAAAGCTTTTACATCAGTATATCCAACGGACTGGAGTTAGCCGAGTTTGTTCAAGGTGTAACTTTCATACGTGTTTACTTAATACTCGAGTTGGTTTAGTAGTTTGAGTAGAAAGTGCTGTGCTCTGAAGTTCTTGCTATAAAACTGCACTTTGTAGCTTATTGTACTGTATCGTCAGATAAAAGTACTCTTGAATTTTAATCGAGTTTGATGACACAGAACTTATCAGTGATTCTTATTCGTACCTTCGTAGATAGAATTAATAATTGTATTGAAAGATGTAAAACAATTAGGTACATGCTACGGGGCGGACGGGAAAGAGTGCCGTGGGCGTAACGCGTCGCGCCGTCCTTCATAACCCCGTGCTGGGTTCTGGCCTCAGCCGGGGTTCGGATGCTGAGTGTGAGCGGTTGGAGGTTTTAGTGCGGTTCCGGGTGGTTTAGTTTAGGCGGTTTAGTGCGGTGCTTTCCTCCAACTAAAAAAAAAAAAACATGCTACAACAATTTTATTAAAACAAAAAGAAAGATTACTTACAGTCAGAAATAATGCTGATAATATAGTACTGAAATTCAAATACCACTACTAAATAAAATGATATAGGTACACTAAAACTTTCAATTCAAACCATCGAATAAAAGCACAATCCAAGAACACAATATAGCTCTTGTTATTTTTGATAGAGAGAACAAATAGGTCACCTGAATGGTCTGGCTGAATCTATTGTTGCAGATACCACAACAATGAAACAGTTGTCAACCTCTAGCTTCGTTCGATATCTACTCGATGCATAGGTAGCAAGAAGTAACGAAATATTATGGACTTGCCTTATTTAAATACTCCTCTTGTTGTGTTACTATGGGACAAATGAATGAAGTAACAAGCTAGGTAAATGTATCAGTAGCCTTCATAAACACAACAATTATAAAATACTATTAAAAACGATTTAAAAATATAAATTACTAGAGTAAAATCCTAATAGAATAGTTATATTAGTATTTTTTTTATTGCCATGTCGGCAGACATGTTCGTGGTGGATAGTCTGCCTATGAGCCACGTGATCGTCAGTGTAATGCTGTAATTTGTATAGCAAAATTTTATTTTTTTCTAATATTTATTGTAAGAATAGGACTAAAATTATTTAACATCAGGTAGCTGTCGTGAGCGGTTCAGTTGCTAAACAATATTCCACTAATATCAACATAATTATTACTCAATGTTGAAGCCTATTACTTTCCACATCCATTACCGGTTTCTGGAGAAATTTGGCTGCAGTAGTTTTCATATTCTAGATGGACATTATATTTTAGAAAAATATTATTGTTAAATCAACCAATTTTAGAACTCGCAGTTTTTTATGTGAACCCATAATCGGTATTTTTTGTTTTAAAATTAGTAGACGTGTACTTTCTATCATACTTTCATTGAATTTGCTAAATTTGAGTAGTAGTTTTTGTGCTTATATTGAAAAATAAAAATAGGTTTTTGTTTTGTTCTATAGTTTGTTTCATCAAAGTTATTGAGTAGAATAAAAATCAATAGCACCATTAATAAATTACAGTGACATCAACACGTAACGTATTGTACTGTCCCGTATTGTACTGTCCCGCATAACTCCGTTTTGGGTCCTGGCCACAGCCGAGGTTCGGACGCCGAGTGCAAGCGGTGGCAAGTTTTGGAACATTTTGATTCCCTCGTATGTAGTTGGGGCAGGTGGAGGTACGGCGAATTCGTTCTGCTCAAAAGACTATCAAATGTGGTTTTGAAGTAATCATTATTCAGATTTATTGATGTGCAGCTTATCTGATATGAGATATTGAGATTCCTTGTCACAAGTTTGTGAACTGAAAAGGGAGTTCTTCCACAAGAAAATAGTTAACATTTGATTTTTTTTTGTAATAAGTTTTTCTTCACTTTTGTTGAACAAGTCGTTTGCAGTATTCCCCTTCACCTATCTACTTTATCCCCCTTACCTGAAACTGGCTTTTAGTCTCCCCATAATTCGATCATGTAACCTACCTCAAACACTTTAGCAAAAAATTCCGTAAAACCAATAAAAATTCCACTGTATTTTATCGGCGTATCTTTTAAAAGCGAAACATTCTGAAATTAACTCAGCATTTGAGTGTTTTCAATATTAATACTCCCGTTATCGAGAATTTGCAGGCTTCGGACGGCAGCCGGAATTTAATCTCATAAATGAACACGTTCACAATATTTGGTTTTGTTACACAAATATCCCTTTATTGGGGAATTTAAATATTTTAGAATGTTTCCGAAAGTTGGTAAATAATCTTATCTTATATTTTATTAACATAATTTAAGAATAGCGAGATATATTAGTGTACAAGTACCTACAGACCTACACTCATTAACGAAATATCAACTATTATTTTAATATAATGCTCCGATACGGTGAGTGTAAGAATAACTTATCAAAATTTACTTCAAAAACACTTCAAACGTAATTTCAGCATATTATTTATCTCAAGCACTATAAATCTTTCTTATATATAAAAATGAATTGCTGTTCGTTAGTCTCGTTAAAACTCGAGAACGAATGAACCGATTTGGCTTATTTTAATCTTGAAAAATTCGTAGAAGTCCAGGGAAGGTTTAGGCGGTAAGAAAATTTCCTTATGTGACGCAGACGAAGTTGTGTGGGCCAGCTAGTTTATTCATAAAAATATCAAGTTTTAAGATATAACCTCAGAAAGCCGATTATAAAATTATAACAGTATGCACATTAAAGTTTACTTTAAAGCCTCTCTTGAGTACCGTTACAGCGGGAGACAGTCCGAAGAAGCCAAGAAACTTTTAACTAAGTGAAATAGATGTTCTTGCTATGTCAAGAAAGAAAAGACAGAATTTCTAGAACAAAAATACACATACATACGTTCAAAATTCGTTGTTATACTGTTACTTCTGAGCTATAAATCTATCAATTCTCGAAACAATCAGTCTTTAATCAAACTTAAAGTAATTTTCTTAACAGCCATAACTGAAAGTTAGTAACAAACACTAAAGTTTTATGGCACATAAAATAACAGATGTCTATAAAGATATTTTAAATTAGTAGTATTATAACAGGAAAAGAAAACTTTAAGCAGTTTTCCAACTCGATTTCAAAGAGTAATAAACTTATCATCTTTTAATTTATTATTTAACGCTTTAAAATTCGAAGTACAGGCATAATCGTCTTTGTGCTGACTTACTGGCACGCTGAAAGCTTTCAACAACCTTTTCAGTCGGCACATTTAATATAAAACCGCAACATTCGAATTATTTATTGTTTCCATTTACAAATTTTCTCGCCGTATTTTAGGTACTTAACGACAGAAATTTTACGATGTAATAATGTGCTTCATTTTGCATTGAAACCTTTCTTTGCCATATAGGTTTTAAGATAAAATGTTGTGTTCGACTTTTAAATTTTGACAGTAGCCTTCACAGATGAGAAAGTATGTAGCCTTTTTTGAGACGACATTTGCTGTCGAGCTTATTTTTTTGCTTATTTTTTTACCTTTTACATGTTTACTTGTATTTGATAATGATGATATTAAATGACCTCTTATATTGTAAAAAACTTTGCTGTTATAGAACGTACACTCACAGAGTCATTAACGCATCTGAAGTTATACGCGTTTAAATATAGGTATTATAGGTATATAATATGTTTTATCATAGATACTTAACTAATAATTTGAGTCCAAAACCTGTGAGTAAATACTAACCATAAATCGTATGTAATATGGTCGGTGTTCAAGAATATTTCATCTAGAAGTTATGTGCTGCTATATGCTAAACCAACACAATTTTCTCGGCGTTCAATTTCTGAGTTAACATGTCTCATCTTGATGTCCTCCGAAGCCAATTTAACGCCACGTCGTGGAGCAGTTTTCACGTAATTCTTTACAGTAAATAAGCCTGGCATGACAGTTCAAATTTTTATTCTTTCTTCTGAGAGGTTTTTTTTTGTATTTAATACCTACCTTTGCTAAACTTGAGATCTAAATACGATTTCAAGTTTTTTTTTATTGCAAAGCAGAAAAAAGAGCATACGTCCCACCAGATGATAAACGGTTTTCATTGCTCATGGACCTCTACAATGCCAAGGAATGGGGGAGGCATAATAATACTTGAAACTAATCGTAGCTTCGTACCTAATAGACTCCATAAATGATTCAAAACCTAAAGTAAAACACTCCTAAATACTCAATTAGTTCAGTTAACTCGCTCACGGTACAAGAACATCATAAATTAGTCTTGTTAATTTTACTATAGGAATTTAATCCTCATATTTCGTCTGCCTGAGCAGAGTATCTTTTCAAGTCTGGAATGAATTGCATATGAGTTTGACGACAGGGAAATTTCAACTTTATACTTCAAGTTTAAAGTTGAATTTTCAATAACTGTTTTTGAAATTGTTCTTCGTAGATCTGTTCGTCAAAACTGCACGGGATTTTGCGAATTATTTGTTTAGAAATAAAGTCGTAATTGGTTTGCACTATGGAAGCAGTAGTGCAGAAGTTAGCCTATACTTAATGGTGCTCGTGCTTATTACGTTGAATGGAATTTGATTAAGAGACGCATATAAACTTTGAATACATGAATCTGGATTATTTACTGTTTATTATCCTTGATGGATAAGATTTTACATAAAAGGAAGATGAAATCAGATCACAGTAGATTCACCTACGTGCTACAAACACTGTAAGTAACAGACAGTATACGTCTTGTAATTTCTGTTGTCATTATTGTCGTAAAAAATAGTAGATACAATTTTCAGAGGACATGTACAATCGTCTATATCTGATGTAAAGATAAAGAATAAACTACTTCACAATAAGAGTCATCCAAAGTAATTCCAGTAAAGTACAATTTCATCTTCCAAAGTAACAAAATATAAAACAATTTAATAATAATTAGTATCATAAAAAAATGTATTATCTGGTCAGTGTAGGATGAAACATGATAATATTGTTTCCTGGAACGTTTTGCGCGTCACTCGGCACAATCCCTATAATCTCGTCACGACTACCAGAATTAATTCATCATTTATATTCTTTAATTTTAATTTTATACTTCATTAATGTATTGAATGTTGTTTGTTACAGATGTATTGAAAGTATATTTATTAATAACTAACTGGCCCGCGCAAGTTCGTCTGCGTCACAAAAAAATTCCCGGGTATTTTCTCACCGTTTAAACCTTACCTGGACTACGACAAACATTTTAAAACCAAAATCAGCTCAATCGGCCCAGCCGTTCTCAAGTTTTAATCAGACTAACGAATTCAAAAAAAAATAGCCGCCTTTTTTCAACCCATTATGCACCAGTTTCAGTGTGTCCTAAAATTGCAATGATTCGTGAACGACGGTAACCATTTACTATAACTACTTAAAAAAGTACCTACTCGAAGTATAATTCTTATTTAAAAAGTAAATAAATCAAAGTAAAACATACTTTTTAATAAATATATTTTCTCAAGATTAAAGATGTCGGAAAACACAATAGAATTCAAACAACTTGTACAAAATGAACGTGAAAACCTGCCGCATTGTATTGTGTTTATTCTAAGAGAACTTTAATAGAGATGTAGGACATAAAGCCTCCTTTATGTTCTACTTGTAATTTTCTCGCAGACGACGCCGCCGACGCTACAATCCCGACTTATCTTTGTTTCTTGACAACACTTTCCCTTGAGCCTATGCGCGAACAATTGCAAAACTACCAACATCACCTTTATAGTTACGTAATAAAGTTCAGTATTGCTTGCTTCTGTATTAATTTGTAAATTGGCCGGAACATGCCTAGATTTATAGAGGAACTGAAACTTTTGAAGTCGCTCTCATTCGTCAGCAACTTGTTAATTTTGAGCACGTAATTTCAAAATTATAATTTTAGTTACGAACTTTAAAGTTATAATGAGAATGATTAGTAATTCAAGACTTAAACTTTGAAAGAGTAATTAATACTTGTAGGTAATGATATTAATATTTAGTGGTCGATTAATTTATTAATAACAGCTGCACTATTTGACTTTGATGATTCGTCAAGTAACCCGTATGCTAATCTATTAAATAATGAAAAACTTGTACTTTGGAATTTGGACCTATAAAACGGAAATCATTGCATGGCTTTCATTCTCCAATACAACAATACGAGCAATTACACTTGATTTTTCCGATTGAACAAACCACGACAGACGTCTTAAAGGATAATAAACTTTATATAGTTTGCTTTACGATATTTTTATCTAAGCTCTCCCTACAGTTTCGATTGTCTTATCTATAAATTTGGAGAGAGGATCGCCGGCAAAGTGGTCACGGAATATCTACTAGTGCGGGAAGATAACTTTGTTTTCTAAGCCACTACGCTGTGTTGTGAGCTGGCTTTGGTCTGTAATGTTGTTATAATTCTGAACTGGGGCATACTCAATTTGGAAATTGGAATCTTGTATGAAGTTGGAACTACTGGTCAGTCTGAGTCAAGTTAGCATAGCGCTTTGATAGCATTTAAGTTTGAAGATTTGAACTTATCGTATTCCGAGAACTGATCAGATACTATTAGTGTACATTATTTAGTTTGATCAGTAATCTCAATAATACAATCATAAATTATAATCTTTTAATATTCTAAAGCATAACTAAATCTGAAAGAAACATTTTTTACAAAATGTTTCCTATAACCTTAATTAGTTTAACTTTTTATTTTGCATGTATTACTGGATAACCGTTCAAGTTTATTACTTTGTTAATAGAAGTAACTACTAAAAACTATCCAAGTCTCTTAGAGTCTAGTTTTGTTCATTACCAAAAGCAAAACTACTGTTCTACAATAGGTCTAAACTACCTTGTAGTCTAGACCTTTAAGCACCTTCATATTATCTAGACCTCGTAAATTAGCACCCGTACGAGGTAAAGTCGGTTATCGCGGTTCCTCTAATGCCTGTAATGTATGGGCACACGCTGCGAGAGACGTATAAATTGCATACGAATGTACCCACGTATGCATTCAGAGCATATCATTGAATGGAAATCGTCAGGAAACGTAGAAACGTGGATTCGGAGCCGGGTAGTGGCGAATAGTGGTTATGAGTAAAATGAGAACTTGAATTTCAAAAGTATGGAAAGCTGTGTAAACAAAGGTATTTTAGAAATCGATATAAATGGAAATTATTTTTCTGGCAGGGAGCAGTGGTGCAGCTCGTATAGTACAGCTGATAATTATCTTAGAATTATATCAAAATACAATAAGTAATAGAATCATAATCTGTAAACATCTTATATTTTAAACTATCCTGATCAACAATCTTTGTTTAAAAACAACGAACATAGCAAAAAAGGAAATTGTTGTCAATCTTGTTCTTCATTTATAGACAACGATAAACAGTTTCAATCTAAGAAATAACGACAGTCATAAATCACAGTCTGGCAGCGTCCCGGCCATGAAACAAAGACATCACGTGCCAAAAGATGATAAAATAAATTTTGAACATCCCTCCATTACGAAGCTAATGGGCCGCATCTCGAAAGCTAAGGAATAAAAGATCCGTCGATTAGAAACTTTATGTTTGCAATTTTAGTAGAGGCTCCCCCGGACCGTGATCACAGCCAAACACATCTTGTTACGTTTAAAGAAATTTTAGGAATAATATTAGACACTGTTTTTTGTGCTTCGGCTATAGTACATACATGTTGTGTGTTGCCACTTTTTTTTATTGTAGTGAAGATGTCTATGTTAGTTGAGAAAACAAAAACTCTCGACTTAAAAAATATATTTATAATTAATATAAATAATTAAGTTTTTATACATACTTCCTTCGTCATATTTGCGTTTAACAATTCCAACTACCTACCTAATATTAAATTAGTACACACGCCATTGTGGATAGATTTGGAATTATGTCTGACAGGGGACACATACAGACAAACTGATGATATCAGTAGGTACCTACGTCATGTCACAGCTAATGAGTAATGACATAAAGTTACATATTCAGTTGTTCTTATTAATATTACTTACTAGCTGACCCGCGCAATTTTGTTGCTAGGTGTCGTTGAAATCGAAATCGTCAAAATTTTTTGACAAATATTTTTTTCAAATTGAAATTTTGTTTTTTTCTTTTATAAAAAGTATCCTATGTTACTTTTAACACTTCCAAGAATATGTCTACAAAGTTTCAAGATGATCGGTTGAGTAGTTTTCGCGTGAAAGCGTAACAAACAAACTTACATTCACATTTATATATTATAGACGGATATCAAGATTAGGATATTGTAATGTTGATTATTCCGTTCCATTTGTGAGATATTAAATAGCTTTTAGCTGTTGAGTGATAGCGGTTTTTCATGTCTGCAAATAGTGTTTGTAACTTCTGTCGGAGTCTGACAAAATCGCCTTTAAAGATTTCACGTATCATGTTGTTTAGTAAATTTTAAACTACATTTCTGATTTTTTCTTTCTTTCTTTTTCTTTCTTAAATACGTCAAAGAAAAACAATAAACCGTTGTTAAAAGGCCGCTTCAATTATTATTAATCACAATGAACGCCGAAAACTTTTGTGTGAGATAAAAGAAAAAAAATTAAAACGACTGCGTTTTTCGGAAGCAACGTAGCGCTCAAATTAAAAATCGTGAAAATTGACGTCGCTCTGAAAACATATAAATCTGAAGGCTAGCGGAAAATTAAAAAGGTCCCCGGGGCGACTGCGGGACCCGCTTGCCGCTTCGGAACAACATCGAACCGGGATATCATCAAATACCTTATTACTTAAATCGAATGAAACTCATAAAACGTACTCTACCGGATTTTCATTGCTCATTTTCTTTTAATCATGAATAAATCTCCAGAACTTTAAGTTTCAGAGGTTTATCTATCTAGGTTGTATTTTTATGACTAGCTTACGAACCACCTGATGGTAAGTGGTGTACAATAGCCAATCTTTATTTGTATCTTTATATGTCGATTCAGCAGTTCTTCCATGTTAACTACAGATTGAGGAGCAGAACACTAATGCCATCCATACAGTAGCCGATATACCTCACAGATTTGAATTGTACAGTATTACAGTACGTGCGCACGGTCCTATAAGGTTATGAATCTTCGAGTATCTTAGTGTACAAAGCTTCGGCCCGCTATGCAGTTGACATTGTCGTCATTTGTTTTAGAAACAGACACACTATGGGAAAGCAGACGCCCGTGAAGAGTAACAGCATTAATGAAGTCCTGAATAACTTCTGAATAAAATGAAAATAGTTCCACAATGAAACTTTTAGCACCAAAATATCCATTTAGGGGATTATGTTATTACAGGTCAATTATATTTGATTTCCTTTACGTTCCACCACATCGGTATGATTGTTTCCGTTAATGATGCAGTAATGCGTTTGCAGTGTTGCTATTACTGTGTGGAGTGGTTTCCTGAATGGCTCATTAGCTTCCCGGGTATGTAATTTATCTTTGTATTTACTATTAATCTGAAAAGGCTGTATTTTAATAATGTTTTTTTACATTATATTTTAATGGCATGTTGGCTACGGTCAGAAAGTACAAGAATTCCGCAGTGTAGATACCGCGAGCCTTCTTCTTTCTAGTTCGAGTTCTTTAAGAACTTCGAATTATAGCAATGATACATAGCTACTTTACTAGTGTATTATACTTTGTGTCGTGATTTTTTTTTTTTTTAGTTGGAGGAAATCACCGGATCCCCGCCCGCCCCGCGGGCGGGATATGTGGGAGTTGAACCTCACTAAAACCTCCAACCGCTCACACTCAGCGTCCGAACCCCGGCTGAGGCCAGAACCCAGCACAGGGTTATGAGGGACGGGGCGACGCGTTACGCCATCGGCATTCTTTCCCGTCACTCCGTCCCTTTGTGTCGTGATAGTATTTTTTTTATTTCAAAACTAATTCGTGATGTTAACTAAAAATATAATAAAAAGACACAATAACAACCAAGAAAACACCACATTGAATCAAATTAAAGCCTTCTCGAAAATATCAAATAGTAGGAAATCAAATTTAAACTTGAATTTCAATAAATCCGATCGAGTCATCAAATAGACGCCAACTTTGTATCAAAATATAAAATGAAATATCTCCATAATTCGAGGAAGGCCTGTCATTGATCAATTGGCTGATCCCCGGTCGCTATCCGGGAGGAAGGATTATTAGATTTTGCGCAACACTTTAAATTTCTCCGGATATCCTTCGTTAATTCGCGACTGTTTTGCTCTAATGTAAATTTTGTTTACATCGCTACCATTCTACAGTATATTATGATGATATTTTACAATGTGATAAATTAATACTTGCTAGATGCACTAATCTATATCTACTGTACCAGTTAAACTATTTGTCTAGTATTTAAAGAAAGCTAGCAGCTTCAGTGTTACGCTATGACCTACTAGTTGTCGTCCTGAATCCTAAACAAACAGGCCTATTCCTAAAATTGTACAGCTATAGTCCTCTGGTGCGTGATCTGACTACTGACTACCTCCTTTTGGTCCGATTTTCTGCCTGTCTAACAGATGATTAAGGTCAATCTGTGTGATAACTTAGTTATAATATCCATATGTGACATGTTATAACTCATATGGTAAGAAAAGTAAAATTAAGGAGGATCATCAACTACTCGTAGAAGTCCTTATTCACATTCAGATTTTCTCAGAATCTCAATACGGCATTACAGATAAATATACACCTAATGTCCCCATTTCTTATGATTTTATAGTCGAGTTGTCATGGTAAATACACTCGCTGATGTCACCTACATAAACGAAATTAAAAAGATAATAATTTACTGCCATAGCTTTTATTTAAGCCGTACATTGTACGTGATAAATTTAAAAGCTTCATAGCGATATTTTCCGCTGCAATATTTTGTTTTTACATTGTTTATACTGAGTAACGAAACCGTACAGGCGTATATAATTTAATTTCAAAATAATACGAGCCCCGTGGTAGGTATTAACAGTTTCAATCGTTGAGTAATAATACATTACACAGTAATGAGTATTTTTGTGTTGTGTAAATATTTTCGATCTGTGATATTTCAAAGTTTTTGAAAATAGTTAGAGTTGCTTTGATATTAGTACCACCATCGCCCCGCCTATATTTTGACGAATAGAATATTGTTAAAATGACGCTTTTTCAGTGTATTGTAAATCATTATGTATTAAGTTGTCACTAGTTTTGGCAATATCCCAAATATATCATTAACATCTAAAAAACAGCTACAGCCTTATATCGTTAACAATGTTTTTCTTCTCCCCAAATCTTTTTCATCTTGTACAAAAACAGTTTATTATGAACACGATACATCAACGTATGCCATAAACGAAGAAATATCAACGTTAACTCCATAATTTCATATTTCGGTGCCGTTTTTCCTTCATTATGCGTTACCGGAGACAAGAGAGTAATCTCCAGCGGCCCAGACTGTCTCACGAATTAAATTATGTCTTCTTATGAATATTGTACTAGATGTTGCTATTATTTACAACTTATTTCTCGGAGAACATTAAGAAGTATCGTTTCCACAAAAAAGACAGACTGATCTGTTGTTATGATTTGTGATCGACCTTTGTGATGATTCCGAGTAATACAAATACTTTTCATAATAATTTACCTGTTATAAAATTTGTTTTATTATATTTTTCATGTTGTTATTTAAATAGCATTTCCACTTTTTATTTCCGTTCAGTTTAATAGTAGTAGTTATGTATTTTTTGTATCAATCGGGTTCATTTACCTATTTCTGACCATTTTGCCGTATACTCTGGTGATTTGATCATCTTTTGCTGTTCCTTTAAATAAAACTATCTACCTATGTATTTGATATTCACCCAATTCGAGGTATTAATTTTATCCAAACAGCCGAAATTAAAACTACCCATACGGAACCCTTTCCTCAATAAGAGTGAAAGTCCAATAATAGAGGCGCAATCATTGATGCAAAACGTTGTACGTTTTCAGAGAGCCTCGGAGCCAGTAGTTTTTTATCGTAGAACCGAGATAAATGTCCGGTTAGCGGGGGTCCAACGTTGATTTATACTGTGCGTCCGTCAGCCAACGAATTACCAAGGCCTCGATGTAAATCACGTAGCCCGAATCGATACAGCCTTAATGCTTTCTCGATAAATAGTCTCGATTCTTGTTTAGCGTGTGTTCTACTAAATCGAGATTTAATCGATATTCTTGAGATGTGGTTAGAATATGGATTTGTTTTTATTATTAAACAATGACCGCACTGAAATATTATATTTGTAAAAATTATAACCTTAAGTTGAATACATTATTGTAATAACATTTCAATACCTACCTGACGACCCCATTAATCAGGCTATACCTAGTAATTACAATAGCAAAATCCAATCAAATTAAAAGATAGTAAACACATCTACATGTGTATTCAGGTCAAGCCCAAACACGCCCAAAAATGTTGTAAATTATGTAAGTACCTCGCAAAAACACGCTTAGCAAATTACATCAGAGGCTAATTAAAAACTTTACCGTAACCCGAGGCCGAGCACCTTAATAAGGACAACGACAGCTTAAAAGATTAAAACAATAAGTGAGTATATAAAAACAAAAGAGAAGCTGCTTTATTATAGCAGTAGGCAGGTACACGTTATTACTGGGGTGTTGAAAGTTTTCATGTGAAAAAGTTGACGATCGTAAAACACGTACAGATGGATTAAAAAGGGTGAGTTTTGTGACTCTAGATCCCCTCTCTGTGTTGAATTATACAAAATTTCTGGAATGAAATTTGTAGAGTATTGTAGAAAATACCTATATATTTATTCGATCTATCCATTTATTAATTAAGAATATCCTAACCAAACAAAATTAAAACGATGTAGTGAATAATATAATAATTTCAGAAAAACGTTGAGAAGACAATGAAAAAACGAAACAAGCTATTTGGTAACGGTTAAGCCGATCATATAAAAAAAAACTTCAGAATAAAATTAAAAGATGAAATCCTAAAAACCTTAACGGACATTTTCACCGTCCAGTCTAAATACCTAGACGATGGATTTTAATACGTCCCACATAGCACAGTAATAATTTCAACGAAACAAAACCAATTTATATAAGCCATTCGCACATGACAAGTTTTTCAAGCAAAAAGTTTAATTTAGCCCTTGAGTTATAACCAACAGCGGGTGTTCGGAGTTATTGGGCGAACACTGCAATATGGCCGAAGAAAAATTACAAGTGGGAAATCTCGAGCGCCCTACGACCTTTATGGAGGTGTACTATGAGTTTCATAGAAGAGCATTCGTTATTAATAATATGGATTGTTTGGTTCCTTTTATTTCTTATGCTGTAATAATATAAGACCATTTATATATTTGTTTTGTATGTTGTTATTTTGTAAAAAGTTCTTTCTTTTTTTCTTTTCATTTTTTATACCTTTTGTTTTAGCAAACAAACTAGATATATCATCAATGGTCATTTCAGACTGATAGGATAAGGATATAATCTAACCGTTGTTTATTATATCTAGGACATTTTATATTTTATTATTAAAAATCACAGTGAAATAATATCGTTCTATAGTAGACCCCAGCGTCGCTCTCACCGCGGCCATCATCTCTCCTAATATGAAAAGCGTCGGCAAGAATATTTTTATTCTACTCCGCCCTCTGACGGCCGTAAAAATGTCGTTGTTAAAGCACATTTTGAATGAAAATAAGGCTTTTTGTAAATTATTTAACAATCATAACGGTGTGGCCATCTTTTTCTTGAGAATTCAAACGATTAACACTTTCTTTAAGTTTGTGACTGAGAGAAGATTTTATTTTACAAAATACGATAATTATTTTTTTGACCCTGGTGTAAGTTACCTTGTTATTGCCGTAAAGCCATGGCATACTATAAAGCCGTTACATAACAAAACATATTTTTGCTATCGATATACAGATATCAGTAGAATTTATATTTGAAAAACAGTTTACCTGTAGGTTTTATATTAAATTGCACTCCGGAAGTGAGTGTTATCTCATTTTTAATCAGTATCTTTTTAAATGCGTGCTGTAAAAAAACCAAACTGAAAACGGACGTAGAACCGTGTCGTCCGTGTCCCAATTCGGAATTTTTATTCTTTCGGACGACCGGTAGAGTTCTGTGAAGTACGACTACCTGCAACGGTCAACATCCGGACCGGCCGGACGTCATTTCAGAAACGGAAAATCGCCAATCTCCTCTCCCCTGGTACTTTTTATTCCACACGTCCGTGCCACTGACATCTGGCGTAAAATTTAACACTTATATACCTACCTACTGTTGTGGAGGTTACTATTTAATAAGTTATACAGGCTTGTACTTTGACCACGTTAAGCCACGTTTTGGCGGATACACTGGTAACTTTAAACTCCAGTAACTTAACTAGTACTTTTTGTTCGATCTATTGTGGTTTATGTTTTCCAGGAAAATATTTTTTTAAGTCAACGCTACTGAACTGAATAAAGTAATGAACGATTATATTTTTAGAAATATGTACATAGTACCTACTTTTTATTCTATTTTACTCATCGAATGTACCTACTGCAAATAGCAACTTTCTTGCAACCGACATCCAAACTAGCAAATACCTACGTAAATCGCATATTCAAAACAGATCAACAAAGACCCTGTCCCGAATCCCGAATATAACTCAAACGAAACGAAATATTTTCCATTTAAAATCCAACGCATGGATCCAGCTGGCAATATGTAAGATTTATCACTGTGATATATTTATTAGTCCAATAAAATTTGTCCTTACCTGGCTGGTTCCGACTTTCTTCATATTTCATTGGAGCTGCTTCACCTGGCACAAGAGTGTAAATTGCATATTGTATGCCAGTGTAATATATGAGACATTATAACTGGGTGCTTCCATCTTTTACTGAGAATATTAAGTTGCCAACGTGTATTGGTTTATTCAACGGTAAGTGGGTGTTTTTTCGTAGTTATTTTTAATAATCTTGACAGCAAAATGTAAAACTGTAAACTTTTTAGTCATTTGCATGTCTACCGATTACAAAGTTCTTTTGAACAGTCTGAGATCACAGGTGAGATAGTAATTAACCTAATAATAAAAAGTTGAAAGAAGTAACCATTATTTTTAATGGAGGACAAAAGTAAAAACTCACGCGTCTAAATCAGCATAATAAAATTGAAAGTTGGTAGTTATTTCTTGAAAAAGCTCACAAATAGTATCGCAGCTTAAACGTATGGATCGTAAGCCAGTCAACACAAAGTTTGATTTGTCTAGTTTGGTTTTCAGGCTTCAAACGGTTAGGAATGGAAAGAGGAAAAAACTTACCGTGGTCGGCTTGTGGACATTAGAAATAGACGCGGACGTAAGATGTATTTTTTTAGCTTTTGTTTTGACATAAGATGCGTCCGCGGCGATGTCGGTATTTTTTTTTTTGTTTCTTAACGTACAGCCTTAGAATAATAATACTTATTATTCTAAGCGTACAGCGTCCTCCGACGGTTTTGTTTCTTCTTTGACGTATAGCGCTTAGTAGAGGAGCCCAAGCGGGGATTCCGGGATTTACTACAGCGCGGCAGATTAATATACAGGGGGTACCTTGTACCCGGTTAAGTACCTCCACAAAATATGAGGCCCATATCTAAGGCCGCCCGTGAAGGATACAGGATCAGATTAGTAAAAAAAAATTGATGATCAGAAATTCTCGAGCGCGTCAGATTAAGGTAGGGTGAGTTAATTACATCCTAAAAAGTGTATATTCCAATAATCTGACAATTTGAGAGTGACGTAAAAAAAGGAGACGGTAACAAAGTTGTAAAAAAAAAAGTCATCTCGACATTCTCGAGCGTAGCTAAATTTTTTTTTATTTTGAAGGAAATAATTCAAGAATAATAAAAAATATATAATCTGACGATTTCCGCAAGCCGAAATAACAAAAATCTTATATATATAAAAATGAATTGCTGTTCGTTAGTTTCGCTAAAACTCGAGAACGACTGAACCGATTTGGCTTATTTTAATCTTGAAATATTCGTATAAGTCCAGGGAAGGTTCGTTCGAGAGATATCGTGAACGATAGAAACCCGAAAAGTGTTTTTCGGGATTCCGAAATTTATCTCCGAAATTTGTGAGTCGATCAAAATTACTTATGAGGATGATAAAACTACGTCGAATGGTGCCAACCGCATTAAAATTGGTTGATCCATTCGAAAGTTATTGCAGTTTGAAAATTCCAAAAATAGTGTTCTATGAAACTTCTATCAGACTTTCGAGCTGGGAGAGCTCAAATGCATAGAAATATTATTTCTTTGAACTCAGGAATGGAATTAGCGGGAAGTTGCAGGGATGGCTTTAAAGTGAACCATTAACCTATTTTTTTTTTTTGTCAGATCAGGCGAATCCCTCTAGATAATCGTCAGATTATGAGACAGTACGTTTAGAACATAAAGATAAACCATATATATCTTAATCTGACGCGCTTGAGTATTTCAAAATGGCGATTTTTTTTTGCACATTACGAAAATGGCTGCGAGTTTGCGTCCCATCGAAATCGTCAGATTAGTGAATGAGAGCTTTTTTTTGGTGTACTTAACACTCCCTTAGAAAATCTGACGCGCTCGATATTTTTTTTTTTTTTTTTCATTTTCAACCTTTAAATACAACCACCCGCATCACGCAAACGATCAGATTAACATACGTACGTTATTAAAAATACGTAGGGCATTGATGCTATCAATATCTGACGCGCTCGAGGATGTCCATGCAACAGTTTTTTTTTACATCTTTAAAAATCTATAGCCCCTTTCCCCACCGATGTAAAGGTATATGTCATATAACATTTTTTTCTTCTTATCATCTAAGCTTTGCATCCCAATAGGTCTCTTCAACGCTCGAGTAAATCCCCATTTAGCATCGTCGCCTCCTCTATTAGCTCTTGTTGGCGCGATCTCGGATTTTAGACGGGAAGAAGGCAAAGGGATTTGAACTATGAAGCCTGAACAAATAATTTGCAGTTTGATAGCCGCGTCGTAGATTTTAGATAAAATAATCTTAATAAAACTAAAAACTATTTCAAACAATGCACCTAGTAGCGACATCTGTAATTGTGCACTTGAAACGAAAAATATTACAGTTACCCACATTTGTAAGGGTCTAATACTTATTCAAAAGAATTGTTTGCATAATAATGGCTTAAGCTTTAATGGTTTAGGTTTTTATTTATTAGAATGTATTTAGGCAGACAAGCTACCGATTATCTGACCCTGGACAATTGGACTCACAATTATTTTAATAAGTTTTAGTTACTACTATTGGACAAGTCTATCCCAACTTTAGTTGTCTAAAACACAACATAATAAGATATTAATAATAACTGCAAGTCCATTACAGATATCCGAGGACTTTTAAGAAAGAAAATACTCATAATAATTGTGCAAGATATACAATGGTTTATTGGTAATTTTATGTGATATTCTATCTCTAAGAAATAAAAGAAACCCAGTTTAAAACTAATTAACTAACTTTAATAAACAACAAATAATTTAACTATATTACACTTCATTGACAAGTTTAAACCTCTGATGCTGAGGTTTTGGTATAACGTTGAAGTATTTTTTGTAAATTGTTTGATCGTAGCGACCTTTGTACATCATCAGTACCCAGGGGTGGTCCCAGTTGGGGTCAAATTTTTCACATGTGACTACCACTTTACCAGGCTCCATTGCAAATAATGTACCGTTGCGACCAAATCCAACCTAAAAAAAATACATCATTTTCATAACATGTTCTGTGATCATAGATAGAATGGCATTTTGGAGATAATTTTATTGTACTTTTATATTCCTTTTCTAAATCCGGGCTTCTTATAACGAAATTGTACTGTGGTCAAAATTTCGAGTGAGCGAGCAAAACACAACAAAATCTTGTTTGTTGGGTATTTAAAGTGCTATTTACTAGAGGAACCTGGTTAAGTTTGTTTCTTTATGAGATACTTACGTTCAATCCTGGATGAAAACGAGTAGTTCTCTGTGTCGCAAGCATATGCCCAGCCTGAACAGAGTGTCCATCTTGTACTTTCCATCCTCTGCGTTTCGGTTTTACCTTGCAGTTAGTGTTTTGTGTACTACCACCGGTCTTTTTACTGGCATTCCGAACAAATTCTACAAGAAATGTACAACGTTTAGTTTCATAATATACAACATAACCTAAAATGACCTGAGTCGAAGGAAGAAACGTACCTTTTAAGACATAACTACTTTTAATACTGTTGAATAAACCATTACATGCCATTTTGAGAAACCTTTCCTAGATTTTTCTTACAGATTTAAGTGGCAAAATCTAAATTTCTCAGATACAGGAACAAACAATCCAAATTTATGGTTACTTTAGTGACAGTGACATAAATCAAAATGGTGACATTCATTGACATTTACATTTGATTTTTTTTTTTAAACTAAGGCTTAAATTAAAGAAGTCAAATTATTTTTCCTGATTTATGATTCTGCGTACAAATTCTGCGTGAAATAACCGTAGATTCCTAAATGTCAAATTGCATGTCAAAATGTAGGGATGACCATAATCCGCTAGTGACCGGTCAAAAAGTATCAAATGAAATCGATATAGAAAATCCTTCAGTGAACAAACGATGCAAGATAATACTTAAGTTACTACTAAATTTACGGTTACGAAACTTAAAAAGTATAATTTCAATTACAACTACGATTACCTAACTTTAATCATTTATTCACAAGTCTCATTTACTGTTATCGATCTTTCCGAAACAATTAAATAATATTCAAAATAAGTAATAACATTGTCTTCAATGAACCTTTAGCGATTGCAGGGACCTGCCTGTGTCCAAATACTGTTTTATGACGTGTTGAAAAAACCAAAAGTTATATTAACATGTAAAAAATACTGTAACTGTTGATGGGATTTTGAAATTACTCGATTTACACGATAATTGAAAAGTGATTGGGCACTATTCGTTCTCGTTCATGATTCATCCATAGTCACTCCATAGTACATCCCTAATTAAAAACAAAATTTACGGAAACATAAATTGTGAACAAAAAACAAAATAACATTAATTTACTATCTTGAGTAATTTATTGAATTGATTGATATTTGTACATTTTGCCATCCATTTTTATTATTACCAATCATGGCTTCTGATACGTTAAATATAGCACGACGAAAACTGAATGAAGTACTCGGTGAGAAATCAACGAAGTATTTTAGTCAAATGAAATTATGGTTCCGCATGAAACTGACTAAGGAAGAGTTCGATGTTGAGGCGAGAAAGCTGTTAAATATCGATCAAGTGCACTTCCACAATGAATTTTTGCTAGCATTGCTGAATAAAGTTGAAGGTTTGGCCGAAACATCAATAACAATCGCTCAGGAGAAAGCTAATACACACAACAGGAATACTAGAAGGCACAAGAGAAGCTCAAGGACGTCTGAGAAGAGTAACTTTGAACCAGTTGATATACTTGAATATTTGCCTCCAAATTCACCACCTGGGGCGGGAAGTGACGGTGTTAAGTATGCAACACAGGTGATTTTATACTTTTAATTGCCTTGTAGTTAGACGAGATTACAGCCCATCTGATACTTAGCATCAGTTACCACACATGGCCTCCTGCAGTGTCACATGTCAAATACTGTTGGGCTGCCTATGACCAAATTTACAGTCTATAAAGACTAAGTTTCTTCTTCTTCTTCTTCTTTTATTTATGGCTCCCGTCCAAGACTAAGTTTGGTCATAATCTAAAAAAACTAAGTTTGGTCGTAGTCATTTTAGACTGTAATGAAGTTTGATTTAATTTCTTTCTTATTTTATCATTCCAGGAAATATTCTTACCTGATCATGCTTTAGTGGTTGGTAGATTCATGTTAGCTGCCTGGGAGCTCGGTTTAGAAGGAGCAGATGATGATGCAGCAGACATTGTCGTGGTGGCTGTCCAGAATTTCCTCAAGAACATTATCAGTACTGTCATAGCACAAAGAAAAGGATATAAAACCCACGGAAAGTACTTCATGTATGATAATGGCGGGGATATGCCAAACATGTGGTTGAGGAATTCAGCAAAATTATATGATCCTCAGAGTTGGGGCAGAGTGAATGTGGATGATGGAGTTGATTCACTGGGTCCGAGGTGTCCTCCTACTATTGATGAAATGGAACATTCGGCAGTCTTCGAAATAGCTTGCAGGTAAAACAATCAACATTGTAATAAGTTTAGTGAAGTATATTTCATAGTGGTGATACTCTTTGTATTAAATATCTTATCAATGTATTGTTTTCAATTACCTGTTTATCAATTTACTTTTGTTTCTTTCAGTGCACCAAACCCACAGCCAAATGAGGATAAACTAACCATAAACGAATTCTACAACACATTGTTGACACATAGAAATATTATAGCGTGTCATTCAATCTATGCAATCAATATGGAGAGATTGGCAGTCATGTTGAACCATCCTAGTTACTAAAAAAATTATCTATTACTATAATGGTTAGTTTGAGCATAAAATATTGTGGGGCTTTTTGTTCACTCCTACATAACACATAACTAATCCCCATTTGGCAAGTCTAAACTTTTTGGAGGGGACCTGAGCTCAGCTGTAGGTAATAAAGGATTGTTACAGTACATAACACAAAACCTCCACACAGATACTGATAAATAGAGCAAGTTAACTTTGAGTAAAACTATCAGCACATTAATGTTCTCTTGTATGATCAAAAAATCTTACTGCTTCCAATAGGTGAAAAGTAATCTTTGATTTAGTTCAAGCATTAAACTTTTGTTTACAGCAAAGTTTGTCTGGATCTGCTAGGTGAAATAATACAATACTTGTAAATATAACTTAAGAAATGTTGTAATTACCAAATTTACTTATATATTTACATTAATAAAAAATACAAAAACAATAAATAATGTATTGTTTTTTAACATAAAAAGAATGGAATTTTAAATCACAATAATGCACAAATTTTCTACTAAATTAAAATGATATCTCACAATCATGCAATTTGTATGCTTATTATACCGGCATGAAGATTTGCTAACAGCCAAAACACAAAAGCTATTAAATTCAAATTAATTTGACTTCTAGTCGTAGCTTCGTAGTGTTTCACTAAAACATTTATTCTTAAAATTAAATTAAAAATTACGGTGTTGGTGTAGAACTGCTATCAGAAGGAGGTTCGACCCTCACTTGAGGAATATTTAATTCCTCATTCGACCTCCCAGCTTGGGGTTCCAGTAGTTCCAATTCATGTGATTCGGCTGGAACAGGACTCTGTCTCGGCGTTGAGCCTAATAACTGTCGTTTTTTATACGCGAAGTAGCCGATTAGTGAGATTGTACTAATGCATCCCACTGCAATGCCTATTGCTGACGCCGTTGACATTGTATAGATTCCTGGAAGTTAAGAAACAAATTTTACCTATCTCTCTAAGTTCTGTTCAAAATAGTTCATAATTGTTCTGAATAGCTAAGTCTCGTGTACCTATAGTTTATGAGTGGATTTCTAAACCGCATAAATCGGCTGCTCAAAAATATAGAATTCAAATTACTAAATTTGTAGCACATTACAAATTTAGTAATTTGAATTCGTAGCTTACTGTAAAATAGTTTTCAGGACTCATTTAAGACAGTCATAGTTCCAATCATTTACATGTTGTGCTATAGAAAACGACTGCTTATTTCTGGTATTAAAAAAAGTAAAATTTGCTCCCGCTATGTACCTTCAACTTCCAAATTAATGGTATCGATATGTTCGTTTCCATCATCAAGTCCAGCTCCACAAGTCCACGTGCCATAATCCTCGTATTTCACTCCGTATATCGTAACCGCACAATCGCCGCGATCTGAACTCATGTTCTGTGGAAAGTAGTATCGTCCTAGGATAGGGCTGAAATCATTTATCAGAGACGTTCATTGTCGGAACATTTATTATTATTATTAAGAGAGGGGAGGGGGCTATTGTAACCATCCCCCTGTGTTACAAATCTGCACCAAGACTCAAGTCCAGCATGAACTGGACTATTTTCCTGGGGCAGATGTCCCTAATATCTTCAGGGAACAAGATATGTCTCCGGAAGATATGGGATCTAATGCTGTTAACAGCAGGGCAATCGCAGAGCAAGTGAAGAGGGGTTTCCTCCTCCTCTTCACATAGTCTGCAAGTAGGGTCCACCACAAGACCAAGCCTCCACATGTGCCTGTTCAGCTTGCAGTGTCCTGTTAAGGTTCTGATGAGAATCCTTAACTGATTGCGTCCCAGAGAGAGGGCATCCCGTCGGAACATTACTCTATTGTTTGTTTTTCCATGCTAATTTACATAACGAAGTCTCAGACGACTTTTTAATGCCCTGACGTCCATAGCCAACAATCACTTACCATTAGGTAGACCGTGGAAAAAACAGTTAAGCTTTTTCTCATTCACAAATTATACCTACTATATTATTATAATAATTGATATCGATTGAGTAGTAACTACTCACTTATCAACAGTGACATCTTGAGAAATGTGGAATGGTTTCCCCTTCGGAGGTTCGAATCGGCAGTAGCTAAGCGGCGTCAGTGTTTTGGTTGTCATACAAGAAAGCGTTATAGACTTCCCATGAGTTACGGTAATGTTTTTGTGTAGGGCCGCGACGTCGTTAACAACTCGCAATTGAATTGTCTTCATTGTTTCAATACCCGTGTCGTGGCCTCCGATGTGACAACGCCATTGGCCATCGTCTTCCGGTTCAACAATGATGTCTTTGTAGCAGTGTCCGGCGCTCAATGTTGACCCGGTAAACCTATTAATTGTAGGTAATTTAAGTTCAGCCGAGGTAACAGGCCACTTCTATATTGCTGGTGTAAATATGAAATTGTTAACATACTACTCAGAGGATCGTCATAACTTTGGACTGTTCCTGCATGCATACCTACTATAAATAATTAAAAAAATAAAAACAAAGGCAAATCAGGTAAAACAAATAGTTTATTACATAAAATTATTATAGTTAATTAATTCTATGGTTTATTACTTACGAATATCTTTTCCCGGAAGGATCCACGAATCCGCAATAAGCTATTGGCATATCCGTATTACATTCTATTCTAACATGTTCGTCTTTAGTGGCGAAAATAGTTTCCACGACATTTTCTTCGAGATTTTGAAAATGTCTTGATCCTGAAGACAATTAACATTTTTTTTCTTTAAACACTCGCGGTTATCTACATCACTTACACTATTACTAAACGGGTTCTTTCCACGATTATCTTCAATTGAACGATTGAAAATAATCGTGGCACCGTTTCAAGCGCCATGATCACGGGAAGACAAGAACTGGAAAGAACCCGTTTAGTAATAGTGTAAGTGAATTAACTTTTTTTTCTAAATTAGTTCCGTTCTGATTTAAGTATCGCTCTCCACCGTAATGTTCAACTGCTCGAAAGCAATATAATTCACGAGTAAAATTTATTTCAACATAACCAATAATATGGCATTACATACCTTGAATAATTGGTAAAGATAATAAACTCGCGCTCAGTACGATTAACCAAACTTGTTCACTCATTTTAAATCGCCGATAGCAACTGATTTATCCCGTAACAATATATCAACTACCCTCCACCAGTCTCACAAAGCGACTCTTAATGTCTCATTGATAAATGTGTCAAAAGGTCGTTCTTTTGTTTTAACTACGATAACAGTATTTAGAAAAACAAAAATTAATTTCATTTCACTTCGTCTTTATCGGTATTTTATTTCTAATTTATGAACATTTTATCATCATTTTACAGCGCTACTCCACTTTCTTTGTCGTGTACAAATGTATTACTATTTTATTATAATAAATGATAATGCACCAAGGCTAAATATGTAGTTAAAACTATACTAAGATGTTTTACTTCTTTTTAATTAAGAGTTACAGCGTTATAACATACATATTAATTTTCAGTTTAAATAGATTAATGACTTAGGTGTCGGATTTACGATTACACAGCTGCAATTGAATTACTTAATTAATGATGTTATAATAATTTCGAAATTATAAATTAAGAGATATTCCTTTTATTTTATTTGTCACTGAGAACTCATTAAATTTACACTTTCAACCGCCCTACCGAATCAGTATCACTGCTTCTTCTTTAGTCTGTTATGAAGAGTTGTCAACCCACACGTAATGATAAGTCACTAATTTCAAGAGCATGACTTTCATAAGATTCAAATTTTATATATTCAGATTGAACTCTGGAAATAATTGACTACATAGGCAAAGAAACCAATAGTCATACTATTCGTAAGCTCAGTATACACTTTATGAAGATACTAGATGACCCAAGCAATGTCGTCTGCGTCACAAAGTTTCGATATTGTCATAATATGCCATATTATGGATCCCTCATTTTTTTTTTAAATAAAATATACTTTTTTCCTACGTTACTCGTGGATAATGTAGCTTTCGAACGGTGAAAGAATTATTAAAATCGGTCAAGTACTTTTTGAGTTTATTAGTTACATACAAAAATACAATCTTTCCCTTTTATAATATAACTAGATGCTCCGCGCAACTTCGTCTGCGTCGAAAAAATAAAAAAAAAGTTAGGGTTGGACTACCCCTAACATTTAGGGGGATGAAAAATAGATGTTGGCCGATTCTCATAGATACCGGAAAGCACAAAAAAATTCATCAAAATCGGTCAAGCCGTATCGGAGAAGTATGGCAACGAAAACTGTGACGCGAGAATTTTTTATATTAGTCGTGTAGATAAACTCTACTAAACATAATAATGAGCTTAGCCTTAAAATATCAAATAAAACAAATATTTCAAAAAAACGCTTATATTTTCACATTCATTCAACAACATTACACTAGGTATTTACAATATATCATAACAATTTATTTTCTTCTATTCCTATTCGTTTTGGTTCTGGTCACTTTCTTATCTGTTGATAATTCTTGTTGTAATTTCTTCAACATCTGTGGCGTTATCAGTCCCTGTATGTAATGAAGTGACAATGAACTTTAATTTTTTATAATCTATACTTAATATTATAAAGCTGAAGAGTTTGTTTGTTTGTTTGAACGCGCTAATCTCAGGATCTACTGGTCCGATTTCAAAAATTCTTTCACTGTTGGAAAGTACATTTATCGAGGAAGGTTATAGGCTATATTTTATTTTCAAACAAATTAGGGATCCGCAAGAAAATATCGAATATGTAACAAAAGGTGAAAAATCGAAAACCTATTTATGCGTACGCTGCAAAAACTATTGACAATAGAACAAAATGATGTACTACGGGTTTTTAGGTCTTTTGAAGACGACGGCATTGCGAGTACTGTTTGAACCCCTTTGTAACGCAGACGAAGTTGCGTGGGTCAGCTAGTCTACTTTATATAGATTAATAATTTGTTTGGTCGGTTTTGCGCATTATGTAATTATTCTGTCAATACTTTGTATGTTTTTTTTTATAAAATTTTGGTATTACCTATCTTACAAGAGACATTAAATTAACTTACTCTGGCAACAAGCATTTCTGACAATTTTCCTTTTTCCTCGCTGGACTGGCCGACTAACATTTTGTTAACCCTTTTACTGCTGACTGCTAAACTACTGTCTTCTTCGCGAATCATTGGTTCTGAATTCCTTAGCAATCTGTTTGAAAGTGGAAAATATTGTTTACATTAAGAATCAAAATTTACTTTATCAAATGACTAGTAACATATGATTCATAAAAGTTAATGATAACCTTATAAGATTCATTTTTACATTCTAAAGTAACATTCTAGATACAAATTCTATAAGAAGAAATTTTTAGTATTATTCGAAAAAATGTTAAAGTATATAATATAGTTTCGTTTAAAACAAGAATTACATTTAAAGAAAATGAAAGTAATTGCATCAGAAAATATTAAAAAAATTATATAAATTAATCTACAAATAAATGCTTACCTAGTTATTTGGAATATTCCTTGTTGTATAATAGCATCTAATTCAGTCTCCATATCGCGAACTAACTTAACGTCCGGAAACATATCCGGAAATCTATAACTATAATAAAAAATAACTATTAATATTCTTTTGTTTCTAGACGATTTTAGATAATAAGCCCACTTATATAATTTTATCATAAATCACAGGTCAAAGTTGTAACATTTCGCTAATTTGAGATTACGACCTTTATCTTGAGAACGTGATTGTAGGATGACAATATAAAACATGGGCTATTCTTAAGATAAATTTTGTTTTGTAAGTTGACTTTGTGTGTTTAAAACTTAATTTTACACAATTAGGATTCCTCATAAAAACGTCTAATTATTGATTTTAAAAGTTCGGAGTTTCTAGACCGTAGAACAATCTTATCAAATCTTCAATACATAGTATAAAACAAAGTCGCTTTCGCTGTATGTCTGTATGTATGCTTAGATCTTTAAAACTACGCAACGGATTTTGATGCGGTTTTTTTTAATAGATAGAGTGATTCTTAAAGAAGGTTTGTATGTATAATAAATGCATAATATAGTAGAGAAACACTGATAAATTTAAAGGTTTCTAATGTGATGTCGTAAATAAGCACGTTTTTTGCGCTTATATTGCAAACGCTAGCTGAACCCTTCGAGATAGACCAAAATAATGTACTACAGTATTGTTCACCTTAAAAAGTTCAACAAAAAAGTCCGCGATGGTATATGTCTATCTCTTAGGGATAACCCAGCATAACCATTTTTATTCTTTACTAAAAAATGGTTATTTACGAAGTGATTTTAAACAATACAGCATTAATCCTTATCCAATTAAGCACCTTAAATAAATTGTGCATTTATTATAGATTAATATGCTTTTTACAGCATGTAATTTAAGTGAATATTACTGAAGATATTACAAATTTAAAATGCAGGGTCGTAGTTGTTTGCGCCGGGCGGCGCGTGCCTATATAGGCTACAATTTTTGAACCCCTTTGTAACGCAGACGAAGTTGCGCGGGTCATCTAGTTCCTTTATAAAAGTATAGCATACCTTAACCACAGATAAAGTTCTAGAACATCGAATACAGATTCTAAATGGACTAGATCCACTATTGTCTTTGGCGATGGTAGCGGCCATTCCACGGTGTTACTCAACCAATTTCGAGTTATGGGCTCGTTGCGACTGTATTGTCTGACCATCTGAAATATTTTTTTTACGTTACTTATCAAAGTTTGAAGTTCGAAATGTTGGGAAAGAATAATAGCTTAGTTAGCGCCAAAAAACACTGAACGACTAACATACCGAATTAAAATTATAGTCAAAAAGTATTGTTCGACTATGAAAATTATAACCTATGCCAAGCTCAATCGACTTGTAAAAGTAATATATCAAATTTAAAGCTAAAAGTTCAAACACATTGCGCCAACCCCATTTGAAAGGGATAAAAAAAAAACAAAAAAAGTAAACTTTTAAAAAAGGAAAGGCTAGTAATTGGAAACAAAACACTGTCGTTTTCTCATCTCACCACCTTTACAACTCACATCTGCATATTAATACATTTATCCACTCAACTGGGAACGTCACTATTTGCTAGATGGCGAAACTGGGGACTTCGTTCTGAATCAATACCGTGTCCCCTTTTTAAAAACATTTTTTTCCAATAATTTTTAATTTTGATTTTTAATTAAAACCTATATTTTTGTAAATCTTTATTACTAATTGACGCTGTATTGCATTTTCAGCGAAAATATATCCTCTCCATAAATTATGAGACGATTAAAAAATGTAAACAAAACAGGTCTTAGAACTGTGCTCAATTTTGGCTCCTGCCACAGACTTGGCAAAAGTAAACAAACCAATTTGGTTGCCGATCCCAGTTGAGTGGTTAAACTACCAAAAGTAATCTTCACACTTACTTTAAGAAACGTGGCACAAACGAATGGAAGTTTATTATTGATCGGTGCGCAACAGAACACGTAGCGCGCCCGCAACGGTAACGGAACGTGCTGGATCATTTCCGCTAAGAACTTGAACCCTTCCGTGTTACACATGAAGTATAGCGAGTCATCAACTGTGCATAAATGAACAAATATATCCTGAAACAAAAGAAAAATATTTTTATTAAAATGAACAGACTAATTAAAATATAATTTATTTTATAAGACTTAGAATTGCAAAAAAAATTTTTTGACGTGTATATGTTAGGGATCGTTATCACTCGACGACTTTTTAAAAAGCAACAAATATTATTATTTCCAATTTATTATCCAACGCTCATTATAATTGCCTATTGTTAGGCTCAAGATAAAAAAACTCGATAAACTAGTGTCATAATACAAGTCCTAGACGTTAAACACTAAATTAAAGAAAGCCTACCTAATAAATTGTAACCCTATTTTTTTACTGATCATAGATTACCGTTATTCCATAGAATTATTACATCTGGAATCAACATCATGAACAACAGAATGAAGCCAATTTAAAGTGCACCGATCGCGCGTAACAACACGATATTTTGAATCAACATCATAAATAACAAAGTGAAATTTTAAAGAACTTATGTGTATGTAATATTTTATTAGTGTGTTAAACGACTTGAGTGTTATCGGTACACTAACGCCAGAATATCGTGTAGTTATGCGCGATCGGTGCTCTTTAACTTGGCTTCATTCTGTTGTACATGATGTTGATTCCAGATGTAATAATTCCATGCGTTATTCATGAAACCTCTCAGGAGACACTGCGGGACCACTACCTACGACCTACAGAGCTCTGGAAATGAACAAGGAGTTATATTTAATAACAGAAGCTTTTATAACATTAACTTACCATTAAACTGCTAAGTGTCGCATGAGGTAAATGATAAGCGTACAATTCCATTTGTTCGGAAGTGGGATGTAAGCCAGCTTGCGTCACGGGTTCCGGAGGTTTCGATAGGAGGGTTTTCAACGTAGCCAAATCTTCGGACTTGTATGAAGTAACATAACCGGTTTCCCATGCACTACCGTAGCGACCAGCTCGCCCTGTATTTTAAATAATATTTGTCAATTTAGAACTTAACAGAATACCTGTACCAACCCATTACTGCCCACTGTTGTGCTCAGGTCTCCTCAGAAGAGGGATTAGGCATAGTCCACGACGCTTGCCTAGTGCGGATTGGGGACTTCACATATCTTCAAATGATTTTTAGAACCCTTTTCCAACATGCAGGTTTCCTCACGATGTTTTCCTTCACCGTTTTTAGCCAGTGGTGTGAAAAATTGCACATAAATCTTTTTCACATTTAGATTTAGAGGTACAAGCCGGCCGGATTTAAACCTGCGACCTCCCGTTCGGAAGGACGCGCTTCGACCACTCGGCTACCACGACTATTTAACAGAATACGAAATACGTTTATTGGAAAAACATAATGTCTGTAGTATCTAAGGAGGTGTTTTGAATAAATCTTAATAAGATAAAGTCTCAAATAGGTTAGTATAATATTTTCAATGAGTTTCTAGAACTGACCTGCAATCTGTAAAGCCTGTGATATACTGATAACATCCATTTCTTTTTCACCATCTTCATTGATCACAGGTTTGATTAATGAGTAAAATATAATCCTTCGTATACTCCTACAAAACAAGGCCATTATTTAAACAAAAATTCATCTTTACTAAATCTTATTTAGAACTAACCATGCATGAATCATAAAATCCATTTCTCTTAATTATTGTACATACAGGGTGTAAACAGAGCACTCCCGAAAACGAAGACTGGTGGTAGTACTAGTGATACTGACGATTTTTTTTTACCAATGCTTAACATCCCAAGTGTCACTAGTACTAACCCAGCCTTCGTTTTCGGGAGTGGTCTTCATACACCCTGTATTGTTAATTAATAATATTGTAGTTGTGTATCTACTTACAGATTGATACCAAGTCCAATAGCATCAGTCGCGACCATTACTTTACAGGAACTATCAGGATCATTGAATTTATTAGCCTGAGCCAGTTTAGTTCCAGGCGGTAAGCTACCGTAAATAACTGCTACTTCATGACCCCTGAAATATTTAGTTCAATCTAATCTTTACTTAACATTAATTTTAAAATCACTGAAAAAATGAATACAGCACAACCTAGCTAAAACCTATTTCAGAAACTTTTTTTAACTGTTTACTTTTCATGCCTTCTTTTTAATGAAACTTAGTGGTATTTGCTTTGAGTTCTAGACAAATTACGTTAACATCGGAAGTGAGAGGTGAGCGAATACCCGAAAAACAATTTTTCAGAAGTTATCAACATTTGGGTGTCCATTTTAAAATGATCAAAATATTATATCTAATTAATGAGATACCTGCCTCAACATAGGACTGACCTCTGTTCAATGGCTCGACTTACACTGTAAATGTCGTTTTTATTGAAACACACAATACAGTCACCCGGCTGCACGTGGTCCAGTGATCCTAATGCACTGTCCTCGACTTTAAGCTGTGTTAGTCTTTTATAAGAACGTACCTGATGATGAAAATATAAGATTAAAATAATAAAAAAGAGCATATCTATCTAATAAATCTCTAGTAGAACTAATTAGATATAATATTTAAAAATTACATAACTAAGTTATAGCACTATTAAATTTAGATTAAAAGATTTATTTGACAGTACAAATATAGTTATTTTTACATTGATATGCATGTTATTAAAGCAAAGACAGAAGAATATATATTTTACCTCCATTTCTTCACCAGTTGTATTACAAATTTCCTCAATGAGATTTATTGCACCTGCCTCCCCACACAAATGTATTTCATCTGCTTGTAAACCTACATAATAAATATTTATAAATCACAACTTCGATGAAACATAGACAATTTGTACAACTCTTGTTTACCTAATATGGCTCTTGTCCACGCCCATCCTCTGCCTCTATCACCAATCATTTGTATTTCATCTATAATTGCTACTTCATCTGAAAGAAAACCGAAATTATAGTAGAGTATTTTTATTTATTGAATAATTTTCTGCAAAAATTTACAATATGCTTATAGAATTGCAATGCCTTCATATAGTATTGTACTGTTTTTTCCTTAAATAAATAAATATAGGGAGGAAGATTAAGATTAGATTAAAAATATTTATTCAGCCAAAATTTACAGAGTAATAGACAATTAACCATTAGATCTCCACACTAGGTCAAGCCTGTCTCGTGGAGATCTTACTAATACATTTATCAGTCAAATTAACCATTTGTATCGATACCAAATCACAAATTTAAAAATAGAAAATAACCACTTAGTGGCCTTAGAAGGCCTTGCAACTTTATTCTTTTCATATTTCCTTTTGATGTTAGATCTATAGATTCATTCATAGTATTAGGTACTTACATTTATTATTTAAAGATGTCATCTCAACAGTACACGCAACATGATGAGATGGTGTTAATTCTGTTTCTTCTAATAAATAAGGTTCCTCTGTACTTTCTTCAACATCATCAGTGTCATTTGTTATTGAATTGTATGTAGATGCATGTCTTCTTTCCTCTCCTGTCACAAGATCACAAGGTGTACCCTGGAAATTAAAAAAAAACCCTTATCTTGGGAGGTATATAAAGTCCTATATAGTATGTGATGAGAAATGCATTGCAGAGGCTCAAAAGTGACAGTGATCTCTCAACATTAGATGTGCCAAAAGGTTGTTTATGCCAAAATATACTGCTAATATACAGGGAGTTAAAACCCGATGAAACAATACATTCACAGCCATCCACCAAGTCTATGTGTAAATTTGTACATGATCAACCCTACCCCCCTAACTCTGTATGGGAAAATAAAGTAATTATCTCCATTTCAAAAGTATGTGTATATGATTTGAAATATGATATAGATTAAGCCCTTAACATATTGTTTCACTGGGCACAAACACCCTGTATAATAATATGTGCTGTGGATGTTTGATTTAAATTTGTAAATTGATAATACAATAATTATTGCTGCTTGGCAAATTCACTTTTAAAAATTTCATTTAATAAACTCTAATTTGAAAGTTTATTAACAAGAAAAATTAACCAACCATTTTTCTGAATGACTACTTTTCAAACATTCTTTAAATTTCTTAATTTCATGGCTATTTTAGAATACTTACACTTTTATTTGATTTATGATATATTTCAGTTGCTAACAATTTTAAAGGGCCACAGTAAACTCCAGATTTGGATTTTAAGAATTTCTCCATAGCATGATACGTTTTTCCTGAATTAGTGGGACCCGCATGAAATACAATCTTTCTGTTCATACTTCTTGCTTCTGGATACCTAAAAATATACAAAGTTTATTTTAACATTATAAAGATTTCATTTATTTATACCATAAGAGCCAAATTATTTTTGAAACATTGTTGTGACTGGGTATCGGTCCAAGAATTGCATTTGTCAGAAAGCCAATTCATAGTAGGTATTTAAGAACCATTTAGATTAAATCACTATTATGAGAGTTAGAATAAAAATAAGTGCAAAAGTACTAAGAAAGTTTATTGACAACTTTGAGAGAGGCTAGTGCATAGCAATCATTTAACAAAACTCAAGCAATTCTGCTAAATTAATAAACAAGAAATAAATAACATGAAAATTAACAGAAAATAATTGATGAAAAAATTAATAAATAATGTAATTCATCCAAATGAATAAATAAATAAATGAAACTATACCAATTTGCTGGTGTTCTTAAATCTGATATTTTTTTCAAGTCTTCTAAACAATCTAAATGAGGGAATGCTCTTCTTGCGTGTCTCAAGAAATATGGAAACAAATCATCAACATGTCCTGCACCTGTAAATAACATTGAAATTAGAATGACACATTGCAGAGGTTCACAAGCAATTGAAACCACTTATCATTAGGTGGTCAGTACTCTTATTATCTTCATCAATAAAATGTGTTCTTCATTTATATTTTATCGGACACATTAGATTGGTTTTAACATTAGAACATTTTTTTAAGTGTATAATAAAATTTGGAATTTTAGGTTAGTTTAGTTATACATTTTATTTATTTATCTTACCTTGTAGAATATCACTGATGATGATGTGTAAATCTGGAGGTAAATCATGTTCTAAACAATGTCGCCTGAACGAGAGGAAAGCCTGATGTAACAATTGATCATCCAATCCATTTTCGGAAGAAAGCATTCTGATCTCTGGTTTTTGGTAGAATTTGTTCAAAATTTTCAACAAGTCTTGTTTTTTTAGACGCCCCGTTAATTCTTCTCCAATGTTTATGTCATCAGAATTTGGTTTCACTGGCACCGGTACAAATAATGCGGAAGAATTTCGATCATGTTTTTTAGTTCGCATAAAAATATAACCTCCACTGGCGGGATTTAATTTACGGGCGCACAATATATTACTTCTGATATATGAAACGTTGTACTGTAGTTTTTCCACATTATGTAGGGTAAGAATTCTGGTAAATCCTTTGTACATTTTTAAATATAAATAAAAATAAATTGACTAAAAATTTAAAACCTATCTTCGTTTTGTCACATTCCGTCAATTGCATAGATTGCCAGATTACCACAGATAGCTAGCTAGCTATCCCGGCAATTGGCGAGCCCGCACACCTACAATAATATTGTTGCCATTCCTTTCGAGCGAGAGATGGGAAAGACACTAAAAAAATAGGATGTTAAAGAAAGTGTTAATTAAAAGCACATTTTCAAAAATAGCATTTGCATGTTATAGGATATAATACTTGAAAAACTTAATTATGTTTTAGGATCGAGTTCCAAAATCGTATAATGTTAAAAATATAAATTTTATCATCGTAAGTCTACTATTTAGGCGGTATTTTAATTTTTTGATGCTGCCTGAAACTACTTTTTTCATGTCTTTTAGCGTTATACATAGAACTAAACTCACTTGACGTAAGCACCAGGAGGTATATACACATAACACAATTTCAATATCTAAAAGATGTTTAGAGCATGCTACTCAAACGCTATTATTGCTATTTTTTATAACATTACAATTAAATTGTTATGACTTTTAAATCCCATCTCTGCTTCTGTCACAAGTATTGACAATACTGTTTTAGGTGTGCGGGCACGCATAGATATTGGAATCTAGTACTGACATTGCTGGTAGACAGTAACATTGATACAAATTTGACAGCAATAACAAAAACATAAATTTGTAAAGGATTTGTGTCATGCCTTCCTGCGTAGTAAATCTATGCAGAAATAATAGTGCAACGCATAAAAAAAGCCACGGAATCACTTTCCACACGTAAGTATCCAAAATATTTACATTTTAATAAGTTTTAACAATATTTAGAAACCCAAAAATAAAACCAGTATAACATATTCTTAATTGACATTTGACGTTTCGTAACGTTGACGTAATTAAAATTTCAAAATGTTATCAACATAGAATTATTACAGCAGGAATTTACATGACGAAAAGGACATCATCGAGATTATACAGGGTGTTCCAAACTACTTGAACAGGAAGTATTTTTCTATAAGACTCTTCACCGAATAAGTTTTTAAGTTCACATATTTTTATTAGTAACCATTCAAAGCTATCCTCAGAATAAGTATCATTTGTTTTTGTTTAACGAACACCATGAATATCTAGTGGAAAATAAGGTTGGTACTTAAAATGTATATTCAAACATTTCTCATTGTTCCTTTAGTTTAAGACACTGTCTGTTGCAGAGATTATTCGTAATTAACTGCTCTTACGATAAGCACCACAAAAAAACAGGATGTTGATTTTTGTCAACTTTGTTAGTTCAAGTTTCAGACAAATCAAACGATTTACGAAAAATCTGTGAATGCAGTATTATTAAATATCACAAATAAAATAATGTTTCCTTTGAACAAAACAGCCTATCTCTAATATTTAATAGTCGCATAGTTTTGGGACACCCTGTATGTATTTTGGTATGTAAAAAAATATTTATTAAAATGTTAGAACTTGTCCATTTCAATATTTATTATTATGACACTAAAGCTGTAGGGTCATTGTCCTTGGTTTTATTGGAGTTCAAAAATTCAACATCTTCATACATTTTCAGTGAATTGAATAAAAAAACACAAGATTTTAATACAATATATTTTCCTGAAAAGATAACATTGACAGACGTTGAGAACAAGTTGTATCAACTATCATGCCTTCCTGTGTTGTAATGTTTTGCAGAAACCATTCATCAATACAACGTAAAAGTCACGGAATTACTTTCCATAGGTAAGTATTCAAAATATTGCCTTTTTCTAAAGTTAAAACAATTCTGAGTATTTAACAAAATAACATATTTTAACTGACATTCACTGAAATTCATAAAATAAATTCTCAATCTATTCATAATATAAAAAAATATTCTCACACCCTAAGAAATTATAAAATATCTTTTATTATTTTATAAGGTGATTGTATTATAGATTATGTTACCTACAATAAATAAGTTCAATGATTATTATTTATTTTCAACATCCTGAAAAACTACAGTCATAAAATTATGAAAATGTGTTTAATAAAATTACCACAAAAAAGTCTTTATTCACCCCTAAAAGAACTGGAGTTTTGGGGAGATTTAAAAACATGACATCTCCCAGTTTTTAACACAGATATTTTTCACAAGTACACAAAGCTTCGAATGCTTCAGCGATACCTCCCATGTAAGTTGTTGTATCTCCAAAACTGCAAATTTACAGTAGAGCGTTTCAAAGATTCAAAGTGAACCAAAATCTGCATTTAATTTTATTGTTACATCTTTTCTTAAATTTCGTATAATTAAATGTAATATAACTCAAATATAGATGTAATAATTCTATGGTTACAACTTTTGAAATTTCCCATTTTGATTATTGTTTTTTTAATGATTTAAATTATCTTTTTAATAGATTTCCAATTGAAAATGAATCGAAAAGTAAATGGATAGCAGCCATCAGAGCAAGTCGTGATGACCATCATTGGTTACCATCAAAAAAAAGTGTGGTGTGCTCTAATCATTTCAACATTGATGACACATATCAAACTAAACAAGAACGAACTAAAATTATCAAAGGCAGATATCCTACGAAGGTACATAATATTATTATACAGAGTGATGTTAATGATGGTAATTATTGCAGGAGGGTGAAGAGTGTTCTATTCTAATATGGTAAATTTTAAAGGTATCATATTTTAGTGGTATCAAGGCACCCCCGGATGGAACGAAGTTCCTTTCGATTAATTAGTGAGGGAATTGTAAAAAAAAAATATTTTTTTAATTATTTTAACTTAAATAAAATATTTTGATCACAGCGCCATCTAGCATTAATCATATAAAACAAAATAAGGAATTGTTTTAAAAGATTTTAATCACAGCGCCATCTAGCGATAATCATCTAAAACAAAAAAGTGTCGTGACAACTTTTTCATAAGAATTTCCGTCTAGCCCCCTTTCGATAACGCGCAATAAGGAACTTCATTCCAAAATCGACAAAACTACCCCAAACATAATGAAATGAAATGAAATACTTTATTTTCAACTTGATGATATGCTCATTCTTGTTGACGTCAATATTTAAAAGCTATCACCAGTTCGGACACAAAAAATAATAATTATAGCCACCGTCCTGAGAAGAACTGGCAAGAAACTCAGCGGGCATGTCTTTTTTTTTAATTATTATTATGAGCATTAACCTTTTTTTTTAAATATTTTAACAATTTTTTACAAAAGATGAAATAGACAAAATATATATATAAAAAACACGATTATTATAATGAAACGACCTTGGCGAGCAACTCATTCCCACTTAGTGCAATCGTCCAAGTAATCATTGACCTTATAGTAGGCTTTCTTGCACAGACGTTCTTTAATAGTTTTCTTAAACCTATGTATAGGTAGGTTTTGAACATCTTGTGGGATTTTGTTGTACATGCATACAGACAAACACCTGAAAGAATTTCTTATTTTATGCAATCGACTACTCGGCAAGTCAAGTTTATGTTTGTTCCTGGTGTTTCTATTATGTAGGTCAGACTTTTTAGGAAATTCCTCAATATACTTTCTAACATACATTAAATTTTCAAAAATGTATTGGGATGGTAGAGTGAGAACTTTAATTTCAACAATACAATAGACAAAAGAGTGTTGACTAACAACCTGAAATGATCTCACGCAACCCACACCTCCGCCACACTAGCTGACGAGCAACAATCGTTTTGCAAGAATTTTACATATTTTTAAGTTGCGTTTACCTTTTTTTTTTTTTTTTTTTTTTTTTCAGTTGGTGGAAATCACCGGATCCCTGCCCGCCCCGCGGGCGGGGTATGTGGGAGTTGAACCGCACTAAAACCTCCAACCGCTCACACTCAGCGTCCGAACCCCGGCTGAGGCCAGAACCCAGCACGGGGTTTGGAGGGACGGCGCGACGCGTTACGCCATCGGCATGCTTTCCCGTCGCTAAGTTGCGTTTACCTAGGCTTTAACAATAGTCTTTGGTAACGTATATGACCATCCACTATCATGACTTTTAACAAATCACGCTCTTTATTTACCTATTTTAGATAACAATATTTACTGTTATATTTCTAAATAAATTTACAGATGTTATTTGCTTCGATTGATGAGGTTTTAGAAATCGTAGATCCACCATTACTTACAAATATCCAAGTAAGTATTAAACGTTAAGTAAACATAATGAACTTTTTTTTTTTTTTTTTTAAAGGAACATCTGATAATTATGTCCATAATATATCATTATAGTAATTTACCGGTAGCAAAGCATTCATTACCAATGAAACAGTTATAAAAGCATCATTCATTCAACTCAGTATCATCATTCATCAACAGCAAGGGTTTAACTCGAGTTCCCTTTTTAAATTATTATTAGGGGTGTGCGAATATCGTTCGAATCGAATCGAATATTAAAATTCGATTCGAAAGTCGAATCGAATACTTCGAATCTTCGAATTATTCGAAGTTCGACGAATATTCGAAAAATTTCGAATTATTCGAAAAGTTTCGAATATTCGTTGAATTTCGAATAGTATCGAATTTGACTACGACGATGCATCGGAAATAGGACAAGAATTTGTATTTAGTAGATATTATCTTTAATGGGCTAGATGTCTACAAAATAGTCGTAGTCGTCGTAATCGGATTCGATACTATTCGAAATTCGACGAATATTCGAAACTTTTCGAATAATTCGAAATTTTTCGAATATTCGGCGAATTTCGAATAATTCGAAGATTCGAATTATTTGATTCGAGTTTCGAATCGAATATTCGTATTCGATTCGGAACGAATAATTCGTGAGTTCGAATTATTCGCACACCCCTAATTATTATGTGTGTAATATTATACAGGGTGGATCTGTAACTTTGGACAATCTGACGTGGGGTGAATGACCTGTTGAAATAAAACTTAGGACCACTTTTATTTTAGGAATTGGATAAAAAAACTTTCCATCGTAGCATGGAAGACCGCAACGATAGTCATACGTGTTCCATACAATGTCAGAAAAAAAGTTTATCCGATCCAAAAAATATAAATGGTGCTAAGTTGTATTTCGACAGGTCATTCACCCCACGTTAGATTGTCCAAACTTACAGATCCACCCTGTATTATGTACTATTTGTAACATTATTTAAAAAAATGGAATCTGTCTCGGCTATTCTGTAATGTATAATAAAAGTCTAAAAATAAATATATTTTGTGTTTATACGTGTATTATTCAAAATACTTATTTATTGCAGGAATCGTTTAATTTACCAGTCGACCTGTTATGTGCACCACAAGCATCGGTATGTACTTTTGTATGTAAAAATACTATATAAATATACCTCTTATATTCTTAGTATACCATACCCTAAAAGATTACCTTGTTGTCTGCCTGTCTGCATGAAGCTGACGTTCATATCAAAAATACTTAAAAGTTTACTACCTACAAGATTAAGTTGTAGGACTTTGCAAAAATTAAACATTCATTCCAAGCAAACGCAATCAAACGATACATATTTAATATTTACCTATACATACACTAAATTTTCGAAATTTTCAAGAAGGAATCAAAAAACATCGTATAGATAATAGGAAAAATGTGAAAAATATTTTTTTAATAACACTATATTTGGTAGTTTGCATCTACCCTTTGGTTAGGTTTCGTAATGAATGATTTTTTTTTTGAATGGGAGTTGAACCGCTCTGAACTTCCAACCGCTCACACTCAGCGTTCGAACCCCCAGCTGAGGCCAGAACCCAGCATGGGGTTATGCGGGATGGCGCGACGCGTTACGCACTGCGGCACACTTTCCCGTCGCGACACCCCCAACGAAAGGTCGTAGACCCATCGAGTTTGGGCTCATTTTAAAGGGCAGTTAAAGGCCTTTATTTTGGCTCTGTCAGATTCCCTCTACATCAATACAACATCTTCCCAACTTTTGTCAAAACATTCGCATGATTTTTTGCGAATGCGACTGCGGATATTCAAAAACATGGAATGCGAATATTCGTTACATCCCTAGTATAGTATAATAATATGTGGAACATAAAAGCAACATCACTTATGTTGCTTTTATGTTTATCAATAGATAACCAAATTAAAACACAGATTGTTAGTCACTCAAAAAGGTTTTCTAAAATTTCTTTTGTACCATATTCTATGGTTCTTCAACTATTACTTTAGTTTCACTAATTTTTAGATGGATCTTATTGAAACTGAGAAAAATGAAGAAGAAACAAAAAGCTGTGATGTCATCAAACTGGAACTAGAATTGAAATCAAAAAATGAAATCTTAAAACGTTATAGACACCAGTTGAAAATATTACAACAAAAAGTTAGACGCCTCAAAACGCGGAAAAGATCGCTTAAAGATACATTAAATGGCCTAAAAGAGAGTAATAATATAAGTCCGGAACTACATGAATCATCTAATGAAAATACAGCATATGATAGTGATTGATATTTCTAATCACTTAGTGAGTAAAAAGAAAAGAAAAACCTGAAGAAAGGAAAACCCGAAGAAGAGTTACTGTTTGGTGTTCAATAAAAATCGTTACTATTAGTACTAAATAAATAAGTTTTATGATTAGGTATACTTTGCTTTTTCTTTTGTTACCCTTAAAAGGTATAGTGAAATAATAATTAAGATTTGAATAATATTAGAAATTAAATTTTATAGGATTTAATAATTATTCTAAGACCACACTTCTCAAAATGTATTATCCTATGTCGTATTATGGTAATATTTGTAAACCAACAGATATATCAGTCGTAAGCAATTTAACAGTTTGACCAATAACAGAAAAGCAGGTTTTATAAATTTACGGTTCTTGTAGTTTTTCGGTGACATATTATGGACCACCATTGAGAACGCCTTTTTGTGTAATAAAAAACAAGTTTATTCACCCCGATTCACCTATAAGTAACACAATTCAAAAAATATTCGTGAACCTGTGATTGAAAACAGGGAAAGTAATAATTCCACTTTGTATTTTGTTACGTTATTTATTCAATGTATGTTTATATACGTGTATTTCCTATCTAAATTAGCTTGTTTGACAGGAGAACTATTTCTTGATTTTTCTTTAAAATGTAGTTCTATTTTCTTATCGCAGTTTATAGCTTCATTTGGTGGTGAAGGTGATCTTTTAGATTTTATCTTTAGTTTTTTTCTATGTCTCCTTTTTCTTGACTTTCCTCTAATTTCCCTTGAAGTTGGTATAAAATGCTTCGTTGAAATCTGAAAAAATATTTATTGGACTATTAACTATTACCTACTTGAAAAATCTAATCAGAATCAAAGGAACGTCTTCACAACTAACCGGTTGATAAAGTAATTCATCAGCGTCATGACGATCGCAAATATCTAATATCTGGTTGCAAACTGTTTTCAAATTCTTAATGTGTCTGTTTTTCTTCTTGTTCACGATACAGCGGCATACATCATCAAGACGGAGGGTCCTACACTTAGGAGAACATGAAACCAATATTTATTTGTTATTTTATTTTTTTATTGTATGTTATTTTCTTTTTTTGCAAATAAAGTATGTCTATGTCTAATATTAATAAATTAAAAGTAACTTTAAAAGTGGTCTGTCTACAAGGCAAAAAAAAAGATGAAACAGTAGGTTTTAGGTTCACCTCTTGGGAACTTCAGATTATTATCTTCAAAGGGTTTCTAAACCTATAAAATGAAGATTTTCTCGCTATGGTTTCTTTCACCGTTTTAAATCAGTCAGTCAGTATTGTATCAATTGTATGAGTCTCGTCTTTGCCTACATATTATTAAGAGTTACAAGATCCGAAACCCTTGATCTCTTGCTAGGACGTCAAGTGGCTTAGCACCTCGGTCACGACTTGAACTTTCAACATTTAGTTATCTACCGGACTACCTAGCATGTCAATCATATTTTCATTGGCACACTTGCTTTGGCAATGGCAGTGTAAAATCTATGCGTAGTTTAGCTATAATTTTGCGACGATATACTTAAACTGTACCAATTACATAATAATAAACTAACTTGATGACTTTTGGTTTGTTAGTGACTTCAATATCTTCAATCCAAATGTTTTTGAAGAGTTGTCTGCGCTCAACGTAGCTTTCCTCTTTAGGCAACCCCTCCATGGTATGGGGTGCCTTTAATAATGATTTGTTTTAGACGCTCCACATAGTAGATATTTACAGAAGTCACGGAACGATTTGAAGATGCGTTATTTCTGTTACTCCATTGTTTTATTTGTTGATTATATTCGTTTTTTTACGAACGTGAATTTGGCATGGAACTTGGCCATGTTTGACAAATGTTTGATAATTTAATTGAATTTAATCAGATTGCATCTTGACTTTTTCGTTATATCTTGAGTTTTTATTTGACAGTCTTTTATTAAACAGTACCTAATCAAGCACACACAACTCGGGCCGCAACGCCCGCAACAATACTTTAGTCATGTCGATCCACCTCTTTCTTATACAACCTATAAATATACTAGCTGACTCGCAAAACTTCGTCTGCGCCGAAAAAAAAAATTAGGGGTGGACTACCCCTAACATTTAGGGGATGAAAAATAGATGTTGGCCGATTCTCATAGGTACCGGATAAGCACAAAAAATTTCATCAAAATCGGTCGAGCCGTTTCGGAGGAGTTCAAGTTCGAACACCGTGACACGACAATTTTATATATTAGAAGTTGTCGCGACTGACTTTGCATTTTAATTATCTATTTTAAATGGCAAAAGGATACTTTTTCTGAAAAAGCTTAATCTTTAGGCATAAATTTTGGTAGATTGTGGCGAAACCTAAATTTTGTCTAACTGTAAACTCACACAATAGATATCGTATGCATTTATAGGTTCTAGCACCTACTAATACTAATTGTTATTGCCACAATAGTAAAATATGATGAACCTACATAACTATGACACCTAATAAAAACGTTGAAGCTCTGAACTCTACTGTGAATCTTATTTATAAAATAACACTACAGCTTTCATTCAACTAGAGAGAAGAATGTGAGAGTGATGTTTACTTGTTTTCGAGTTTTAGACATTCGTTTGTGTCTTAGCTTTTTATAATTTGGTACATTAAAAATATAGTCTGGTGTATGAAATTCTAAATTCGAAATGTTAAAGTCTATAAACTTTATTTCTCCATATTATAGTTCATGTTAAAATAATACTAATGGTAAAATGTATAAGGGAAAATCCATACCTACCGATAACACAACCATATGTGCCTGCCGTGCAACAAGTCTTCAAAGGTTTATCGAAGTCCGCCAACTTTCCTTTCAGTTATTTCACTGTAGGTTTAGCGGGCGGACGGCAATCTACACACGAAGTGCATCACAAATAAATACGTTCATTTGAAATACTTTTATACGAACATGTCTTAAGTAATTATTTTGTGTTTTTAAATGGTTTTATTTCTTTAAATGTTTGAAAAATGCCGGAAAAATACGATCCTAACGCGTTATGGGTGGCTCTGAGTCAGTACGGTAATGGGAATATATTTCAAGTGTATCCTAAACTACTGGCTCAGCTTTTACTCCAAGAAGAAGCGGCTCGTCAGGATGGAGACACGAGTGAGGCGGAGAAGCTTATACTTCCTAGCGATAAGGAATGGAGGCTCCAGCAGTACTTTAGTCTCGTGGCATTACAGAAAAACTTAGAAACGCAAGTATAAACGGGGATAGAAAGATTATAGTTTTCTAAGATTTTATCGAAATCATTTTAAATATCTAATAGTCGTAGTGGGTGAAGCATTTTAGGATTTAGTACAGTTGTACGTTGGTTGAAAATCTAGGCTTCTCTTCAAAGAAGCGCTCACAATAAGGAGGTCCTTAACAGGCTTAACACAAAGGATTTTGTCTAAATGTCCTTAATCGAAATAAAATTGTTGCGTCAACATACGTTGCATTGCATCCCGCCTAATTGTGCGCGCTCCTCAAAAGTAAAGTAATAGCTCTTTTATAGAATAATTTAACCTATTTATATAATGTAAAAGCTATGGTCTTTCAAAAAAAACGTTTGTCAGTCGCGCCTAAAGTCAACGGATGAAAACGGATGTGTCAGAGGAAAATCAAAAAAATCTTGTAAAAATTTCAGCAAACCTCAATAAATTAATAGTGTACCATTTTCCTGAAGCAAAAATTAAAAACATATATTCCACTTGAATGCTCCGTAGCAATGTCATTCAAAATAAAATCTATAACATGAGGCCTATGACTTTTGAAGAACATAGGTCCTCAATCACGTAAGTTTATTAAAGCCCAAGATTTTAAGAAATAAATGATAACAGTATACAGACGAAAATAGTATATGAAAAAGATAGATGAAAGACATCTTCAGTATCAGTAATCAGCTTTTACTCGATAGAACTGTCGTTTATTTTGTCGTGAGTAAATATTTTGCGCTTATCAATTTTACGCGCGCATCCACCTACCTAGGTCTCAAAAACTATACTCGAGACACGAGGTGGGCTGTTAACTCGTCTGCCTACGAGGCAATAAAAAAAACGTACACAATAAACAAGTGAAATTGTAGTATGCGACGAGACAAAAGACAGTCCTTACGAATGAAAAGTCTTTCTAACCTCTGCAACGCCGATGAATCTAACACCGTAACTGCTACATGAGACACTGATGTTTTATAGTCATAAGTAGTCATAATTAGCTGCTAACCGCGACGTCGTCTGCTTGAACTCTATAACCCGTTTTTTTCTTCATCCCTTTTTCGCAATAAAATGTAGCCAATGTCCTTTCTCAGGGTCTAAAGATTGTCTGTGCCAAATTTCATCAAAATCGGTTGTGAAGTTTAAGCGGGTTTAAGTGCAACAGACGACACACAGACAGACAGAGCTACTTTCGCTTTTACAATATTAGTAGGGATTGGTCGTTGGCAGTTTGTTTTTAAGTTTCATTTATTTTTAAATAGAGATGACGACTCGGTACAGCCACAAAAACCAGTGGTCGAGCCTCCAGAAGAATGGGCTCCGTGGAATTTCGTGGTTCCCGCCAAAAATCCTCATGCGCCACCACCGGTGTCCGTTAAAACAACTGGACCAGCATGGGATATCGGACAGGTTCGGTCTAAAACAATCTATATCTACTTCCGGATTTTCAAGATCTGCATAAAAAATACCTACCCAAATTCACACTGTATTCGCCATATTAAAATGTATTAGTTTCGATATGTTTGATGTACATTTTGGAAACACTATCAACTTTGACTGGTAATATAAGAATTTACTAGGCTTTTGTTTGTTTGTCATATTGCGATACAACACCTATGTAGTCTAAAATAATTATGCTAAAGAATAACACTGTGTAATATTAGATTAAAGTTACCCCAGTAGAAGTGCATTTAAGTAATGAACATTTTAAATCAACTCAATTTCACACAAAATGTAATGAAACCTTTCAACATGTTAACTCGAGCGATTGAAGGTTGATGTTGATTAAATTGAATCCACCACATTCTCCGCAACGAGTAATATACTGAAACATTCTCTTTATACCTAAACTAGCTAACCCGCGCAACTTCGTCTGCGTTACAAAGGGGTTCAAACAGTACTCGCTATGCCGTCGCGATATTATTTTCGCCGCCCGCTGTGGGTGTATTAATAAAATTGCGTTTTATACTCGTGGTAACTTCTAAACGAAAAGTCCGATTGGAATAAAACAAAAAGTAATTTACTTCTACATTAATACTCTTGATAATATAATACTTAATTTGGATAAGGGTTAATATAACGATACTCATTTAACGTTAAATTAATTTTTCGGACATTTTTTTTATTTTTATAAACATAAAAGCGGTTATTGTGACTAAACTATGATAGTTAGATATATGCTGTCGCGGACTTTTTTATTTGTCTTTAAAAGACCTAAAAACCCGTAGTACATCATTTTGTTCTATTGTCAATAGTTTTTGCAGCGTACGCATAAATAGGTTTTAGATTTTTTACCTTTTGTTACATATTCGATATTTTCATGCGGATCCCTAATTTTTTTGAAAATAAAATATAGCCTATAACCTTCCTCGATAAATGGACTTTCCAACAGTGAAAGAATTTTTGAAATCGGACCAGTAGATCCTGAGATTAGCGCGTTCAAACAAACAAACAAACAAACAAACAAACTCTTCAGCTTTATAATATTAGTATAGATAAAACTTTTCGATCATTAATATAAGAATTCCTTGGAATCGCTATCAAGAGTTCAACGTACTTTTTATTAAGTTTTACTATTGTACGATTCAATGATCATCACGATGATTCAGTGTCAATGATCTATACAACGTCCAATGCGCAACTTATTTTTATAAACTTAAGTACAAATGTAGGTAAGCACAGTTGATGAAATCAATGTGTCAAATCGGCCCACTAATCTTTATTTTCCTGGAGTGGGTACCTCAACCACGCAGCTATAAGTACTACCTACATCTTAAATTTGAATGTGTTCTATAGCTAGGTGGAAATCAAATTCTACTAATAGGTATCTAATGTATAATAGTTTGTGAAAATTATTACATTAACTGCCTAGCAGTGGCGAAGGTTATCTATAACTCCATTCCTACCGGCTTCCCTTTCGACATTCATAGACTAACAAGAGATAGGACCATAGACTCTATCAGGGCAGTTTGTGATAATTCAATGAAAACTAAATATATCTATTTTTGAAAAACTTATATCGGTTTCCCTTTATTAAAAATTGACGCTTCACTACTGCTGCCTAGATATAAATTAGTTTTAAAAGTGCATAGTGGATTCCTTTTTTTTAGCCAAACATTATTGACTTGATAGGTTTTTCTTAATATTAGGTACTGAAAGCAGCTCATCTTCTATGCAAGCCACCGCATCCAGTCGACTTTGAAGACGAACAAGAAATGCGGTTCGTCTATTCCGTTATTTACGACGTTTTCCGATGTAAGACCCACCGTCATCTTTATATTATATGTAATTGGATCGTGTTGTGCCAAATCATACTAATCCACATCGACCCTTTTCCGAGATATTTAAGTTTTAAGTTTGACATACTCATAATGCCAACCAACCCATGGTTCCAGACATCCTTAGTTTTTTGATAACTTTGGTTCTACATGTTAGATTGAAATCAAATTTACCGACATGATGATAGAGGTGATTTTACGGTAGATAATATGATAACTCAATTTTGGCCAAGTTGTGGCTTGGTATGGTTTGGCACAACACGATTCAATTATTATTGAAAATCCACAATATACTACACGGTGTTAAATCGTGGTATTGGCTTAGTCATTGTATGCCAAATGATACCTATTTATTTATAGCTATAAATAAAGTATACAAAAAAATCTCAAGTGCTAGCTGCCTTACCAAAATAGATGTCTATATCTTTTACCTTTTTTTTTTTTTTTTAGTTGGAGAAAATCACCGGATCCCCGCCCGCCTCGCGGGCGGGGTATGTGGGAGTTGAACCTCACTAAAACCTCCAACCGCTCACACTCAGCGTCCGAACCCCGGCTGAGGCCAGAACCCAGCACGGGGTTTTGAGGGACGGCGCGACGCGTTACGCCATCGGCACTCTTTCCCGTCGCTCCGTCCCCGGACGCCGAACCGGTAGCCGCCGGCGAATACGGCCACCGGCTCTCTCGGTCGGCGGGCTTTCCGAAGCCTGCCAAGATGGGACCGCGTGTCACCCTCCCACGGAATATCTTTTACCTAATCTAAATTTTCTTTATCTCTACCCAATTTAAATGGCAATACAACTCACGGTAACGTAGCAAAGAAAAGTCGTTTAGAACTATGATATTTTAGATCCCAAAGCCATGATAACGATAATTCAAAAACATTTTCAGTAATTTAAACTCTTTCGAAAAAAAACTATGCTCATATTCCAAAAGCCATATCGTAGATTACAACTTTGAGTCATTTACGGTTTTGTAAGTGGCAACAATATCTATAAATTGGACCATTACTGAACTCATCAAAGGGAAAGTCTTTCGCCTGAAGTGTCACGAAACATTCAAAGCTGTAAATTATCACACGCTATTCGGAAACAGTCCATAAACCTAGTTTGTAACTGTAGCGAAAGCGTTGAAAGTGTTATTTAACTTTATCACGTAGCTTGCGATTCTGTTGCGATAAGTGAACTCGCGTGTTTGATTAGTTTTGCAAGCTGTTTTAAAGCATGGTTTACAAGCTACAAAATTGTCGTCAATTTATTTGATTACATATTAGAAAGCAAAATGATATTTGTGAACATTTAATGTTTAATAAGATATCCCAGAACATTTAAGTACTAGCTCTACTTGTCGATCATAGAATCGATAATTTCACTAAGATTCCCATCCTCACAAAAGTTCTCTTGATCTCAAAAGTGGTAATGACGACATTAATGACTAATTAGCCGGGACTCTACTGTCATTACTAAATTGATACTTTACAATAAGAAACATTAAATGGCAATAGGTAGGTACTTATATTAGCGAAAATTAAGAAACCTTAACCAGCTAAATTCCACAAGCCCACGAATATATTCAACAGTAATGCCAAACTACGTTTGCGAATTTGGTGACCTTTACAAAAAGACACGAACCGATCTTGTTATTGTTTGGAACAGAATAAAAATGTCGATGTTGTGACATTTTATGTTTGGACTTTTTATTATTCCGCACTCGATATCCATTCGTTGTATACTATGTATTGTCACGCGATTATAATATATCTTCAGGTTCTTTTTGCCAATCCTCAGACGTTGTTACGTATGTTTCATAGTCATTTCGCGAGTTTTACCAGTAATTTACATGCAAAAAATAATTCTACACCGCAATTCGGTGAGACTGCAAAGCTTTTGTATTCAGGTTACAATTTCATAGGTACCTACTTGACATTTATTTTGAACTGTATTTTCTGATCTCCTTTTTTACCAACAGATAAATGTGTCTTGGATCAAGCCATGGACGACATTGCATTTCTAGCCGAGTTTCCACAGGTAAACCACATTTAGATATTAAGTCGACGAAACAATGCATGGTTTCGAACCGTAAATTGCATTCAGAAGTTAATTACACTGTAGTTAAATCTGCTATACAAACAGATCCCCATGATTTGAACAAGGTTGACCGAGTTCACCTAGACCTACTTCTAATACAAAACATGTGTTCAATGTTGATTAATCGTTCGTGGGGTGGCTATCACCAACCTTCTCGAACGTTTTTAAATATCATTTCAGAACCATTCGCTTTGAACTTCGAAGGTTATTATTTTTACAGTCGTTCTCAAGGTCCGCATATTTAAATCTCATTACTTATAACTGCCGGTTAGGGTAGGTTCGACAAGATGTTACAATAAAAAGTATCGTCCCATTTAACTCGCATTACGACTATGTCGTGACTAAAACGATTTCTTTTCCGAATGTTGAGGACGCTCACGAAAATGAGCTTTTTATTTATGGTCGTCTATTAAAGCAGGTGAAACGAAAGAATGGGTTTGATAGATTTCGACTCTGATAAGATGGTTCGAATTAACGACACGAACCTGTTACGCATTAGCGCCTGACTTGATGAGTTTTAGAGTTCTACCTTCATAACTTTTATAGCGAAAAAATAAATAATTCACTCTTGTTTTAGTATTCAAACAATCGTCATATTGTTTGGCTTTTCCTGATGGAGTTGGCCAGGCGTCGCTGGGAAGCAAGATCTAGAGCAGAACAAGAACGAGCTACTTCACTATTAGAACTCGCTGGTTCACCATACATTGATTTAGAACGTGTCATATGGGAACAAAGAGTTCATTTCGCGGCGGCAATCGCTAGAATCCGAATAAAAAACAAGGCTCTCTCGTGAGTAATCTAATAAACATCAGCATAATAACTGTAATAAACAATTTAGTCTTATTAGACGTTATTACAATCATATTTGTGCCAGGTTGTCGGATCTTTTGCCTCCACATTTGCGTGAGGAACGAATATCAGCGTGTGTGAATAAAGACATAGTCACCGGTTGGGTGAACACTTTCAAAGCAAAGTATGTACACATCGTAAATTATCTTTGTGGTTTTGTTGAAAACAAAGAATCACTTTGTGTGGTTTTGTTTACAGAAAAATAGCGTTACTCGTGAAAAAGTTGCATGAGTTAGAATATTCGTACAGTAGCTCACGTCAACTTTGCGCTGGAGAATACAGATTCGATAGAGTTTGTCCAAGGTCGGTATTGATTGACAATATTAATGTGTAATGAACCCCAAACCCAGATTAAATAAGTTTCTATAACAATTGTAGATTCATCACATTGAGACCTCCGGAAAATATCAGTATTGGAAAACTGGATTTAGTGAAAGAAGGCATCATTGTCCTTCAGGTAGGTTCTATCATGTATGTTACTGTAGTCATAATTTAGTCATCAACTACTCCAGTTTTTATTTAACTTCTGGATCCTAAGTAGGTACCCCATTCCATTATTTTGAATTCCAAAATAAAAGTACAAGTATTTAAGTAGAGGCGATGTGCAGTTGTTTTTTAATTTTCGAACATTAGGAACGGGAATTCTGCGAAGGAGCGTCAACGCTCTGTAGAGCTCTACGCGCGAATTCTCTTCAAGGTGTCGTAGCACAAACGCACGCGTCATCACCACGTTGTTCAGCTTATCTCGCGGCGCAACTGAAGGAATTAGCAGCGGTACTGAAGGCTCAGACTCCTCCAGCGCCTGCTATACCGGAGTTGGGGCGACTGGTTGTGTTTGGAGCTGGTGATAAGTATGATCCTTTTGTAATTGAACTATTGCCCGTAATATAAAAGTTTCCATACCAGCCGTGCTGCGAAATTATTGTTGGATAGGTATATGTATACCTTTTTTTTTTTTTTGAAATGAAATATTTATTTAACTAAATTTAGGACATACAATATTAAGCAGTGACCCCTGCACTAGGACAAGCCTGTGTCGCAGGAGGTCTGTGTTAACAAATAATTCTCTTAACCAACATATTAAAACACCAAACATCAAAACAAATTTCCAAGAGTAAATACAGCGATATATATACCTACCACCCAGTATGCAGCACTACTCATTTTCCTGGAATAAAACCTAATTTCCTCTTGAACTCTTCTTAACTATGAACAAACGAACTACAATTTTCTAAATAAAGAGTACAAATCCCACAGTTTATTATCGTAGTAAGCACGCTGTTTGCAATGTAGGTATCTGAAATGTAGCGTGTGATCAATTCGAGTGAAGGCCAAAACTAACATGTGCAAACATAACTAGATCGTGATCTCATTAAATCGAACGATTGTGAGGTGTAGGGACAAATCTTAACATATTTTATACTTCTTAAATAAGACATCAATAAAAAAGCTCAAGCGTTCCGACTAACAAAACACTTGTTTTAGTAAATACACTACATTATCAAACTAAACTAATCTAATGGAAGAAGGGACGTACTACTAGAAGATAAGGCAACACCACATATATTTTCAGAGCTGAAAGTTATGTACTAGCGCTTCGAGAGCTTGGCATCGAGGCATCTGAAGCACCTCACTCTGGGGCTCCTGTGTGCGTTCTAAGTGAAGCAGTACATTGTGAGACTCCGACTGTAATCAGTGCATTAGATGGAGTCGTAGCTGCTTTAGCAACGCCGCCTAATTCTTACTCAGCAGTCACCGATCCCATTGATCTGGTGTGCGGTCGAGGAGGAGACCTGGCGATGTTGGAGGTGAGACCAGGATAACCATACAGCCTGTAGCTGTGCCTGTAGATTTATAAAAGCGTTTAAAAATAACTGAATTGCATGCATAATTTATATTCTGTAATTTATATCTCAAATATTTTGCAAGTTGATACTTTCTACAAAACCAACACGTTTTTTATAGTCCATGGACAGGACATCGGGATCTTTTACAAACGCAAAATTTTATTGACATTTTTCAGGTACTAACAGAATCTGAAATCGATAGCAAAGGTAAAGCTAGAGTACAATCAATCTTGGAAGAACAAAAGAAAACTTTGAAGACGTTAATGTCAAAGCCTCAAGTAAGAATTATAATTAACTAGCTTTTGCCCGCGACTTCGTTCGCGTGGACTTCAGGTTCGTCCCGTCTAGATTATTATCAAAAATTGTAGCCTATGTGTTATTCTGATGTATAAGCTATATTGTGGTAAAGTTTCATTCAAATCCATTCAGAATCCATTGAGTAGTTTTTACGTGAAAGAGTAACAAACATCCATACATCCATATTTACAAACTTTCGCTTTTATAATAGTACTAGATGACCCGCGCAACTTCGTCTGCGTTACAAAGGGGTTCAAAAATTGTAGCCTATATAGGCACGCGCCCGGCGCAAACAACTACGACCCTGCATTTTAAATTTGTAATATCTTCGGTAATATTCACTTAAATTACATGCTGTAAAAAGCATATTGATCTATAATAAATGCACAATTTATTTACGGTACTTAATTGGATAAGGATTAATGCTGTATTGTTTAAAATCACTTCGTAAATAACCATTTTTTAGTAAAGAATAAAAATGGTTATGCTGGGTTATCCCTAAGAGATAGACATATACCATCGCGGACTTTTTTGTTGAACTTTTTAAGGTGAACAATACTGTAGTACATTATTTTGGTCTATTTCGTAGGGTTCAGCCAGCGTTTGCAATATAAGCGCAAAAAAACGTGCTTATTTACGACATCACATTAGAAACCTCTAAATTTATCAGTGTTTCTCTACTATATTATGCATTTATTATACATACAAACCTTCCTTAAGAATCACTCTATCTATTAAAAAAAACCGCATCAAAATCCGTTGCGTAGTTTTAAAGATCTAAGCATACATACAGACATACAGCGAAAGCGACTTTGTTTTATACTATGTATTGATTATGATATACGTTTGCAGGTTGTTCCACGGTGCCCTCATTTAAATTTCCTTTGTAATTAACATTGACCGCTGGAAATATTTCAACTTTACTTCTAATTACGTCTTATCCAATTCGTTATCGATTATTATCATTCTTTATTGTTTTCAGATTCAGTTAATTTTGTATGAAACACATTCAGCTTTGGAAGCAGAAAATCAAGCTCAAGTATCTAGGGCTGTTGCGGAAGCAAACAGATTAGCTCGAGAACGTCACGCGTTACTGAAAAGAAAGCATCGACAACCTGTATGTTATTATTTTTTTATCAAACCATTTGAAAAAAAACTTGAGAGGTGTCATGAGACCCGAATAGAACGAAGTTCCTTTCGATTAAAAGATATCTTATAATTTTTTTTAACATAACGCGCGATAAAGAACGTGTTTTAAAAGATTTTGATCACAGCGCCATCTAGCGATAATCATCTAAAACAAAAAAATGTCGTGACAACTTTTCGTAAGAATTTTTTCCGTCTAGCCTCCTTTCACAACGCGCGATAAGGAACCTCGTTCCAAAATTGTTATATGAAATAGAGAAGATAGGAAAAACTTGATTTTAGATTTATTTTAAATTGCATCTTTGATCTAGGGTCGATGACCCCGTTACTTAGACAGCTGTTTGTAAACTTTTTATTAAATTTTTATCCTGTGTTTTTAAATTTCGTTTGTTAAAATTAGTACCATAGACAATACTTTGTTATTGTAGAGGAGTTATTTTTTGTTTTTTTCAGAGCCCAATGAAGCATAGCACAGAAAACGTGGATTCACTGACAACATTGGACAACACGTTTTCTGAAGGTGAAAACGATCCGACTGATGACGAGTTTGATTCGATGTCACCTAAACGACGCACTTCTGGACCGTCTCCTTCGCGAAGAAGATCGCAAACTGACGACACAGTGCTGAAGAAACAGATGGATTCTCACTCGGGGTCCAGACCGGGGACTAATAAGGCCAGACCGATTCCAACGATACCTGATGACGCAGTCCCGGGAGACCCTGATAAAGATAATCCAGATATTTTTGTAAGTAAAGTCGTACCAAATCACCTTATTTTGATAGAAAAATTACAAAAAAGGAAAGCTACTTTGTTTTCGTTTACTAAAATAATAAGACAATGTTCAGACGCTGTTCGAAAAAGGCATCCAGTAGGAATCGATTTGCACATAACCTTCGCCACTATGAGTTAAGCTATTTATTTAACCACTCAACTGGGATCGGCAACCAAATTGGTTTGTTTACTTTTGCCAAGTCTGTGGCAGATACCAAAATTGAGCACAGTTCAAAAACTTGTTTTGTTTACATTTTTTAATCGTCTCATATTTTACGGAGGAACTATATTTTCGCTGAAAATGCAATAGACCGTCATTTAATAATAAAGATTTACTAAAATATAAGGTTTGATTAAAAATCGAAATTAAAATTTATTGGAAAAATTGTTTTTAAAAAGAGGCTCAAACAAGTTTCGCCAGACGTGAAGTTTCGTTTCGTGACGTTCCCAGTTGAATGGGTATTTTCAGGGTTTTCAAAATTGTTTTCTGGTGCAGGTACCAAATTGTGATTTGTTCGAAATTGCAACGCTGCCTAATTTGGGAAATGGTCTCGATATCAATTACATATTAGACAGAGATGGCTGCTATCTCGGTCTCATTCAGAGGAAGGTACGTTTCATGAGATCATCAAATTTGACAACTAAATAGTTTTTTTTCCATTTTGAATGTTGAATCGATGTCCAAGCTGTAGTACATTCCATGTTTAAAAACCAATGTCTTATCCAATTAGGACATTTGGGATCTTTTTTTATACATTTCTGCATCAATTTTTCCTATTTAACATTATGTTTAAAGTATAAGCATTAACTGATATAGCGACAAAAACGATACAATAGATTGTTCGTAGGAGATCACCCGGTTAGACGCAAAGTACATGATTCGCATGGCCGAGGAGCGCGGCTTGTTCGGACACGGCCCGGGTGCCGCGCCGCCGCCGCGCCGGAAACGAGTCGAGACCGCGCCAACGCGACACAAGAGATCGAGGAGGAAAACTAGCTTTGAGGTTGGAATATCTTGAATAAATAAGTGATAGATTGACATTGCAGAGGTTCATGAGCGACGGTAACCTCTGACTATCAGCCGGGCCGTAAGCAATTTTCTGACCTGCAATAAAACAAAAACGTAAATTTTATTTTTGTACAAAAATATTTTATCTTTATTTACATACTAATATTGCAATGGCGAAGTTGAATTAATATTGAAGTTCATAGTTCTTAGATTTTCAATGAGGAAGCCGGTATCTATTTGTATTAATCCTTCGCCGTTTTTAATTATCATCATTTGACATAGAACAGATAAATTTTTGATAGATTTTACCGTAATAATTCCACGTACTATAATGCTTTAAAATTGCACGTCCAGGTGGATCGTATATCAGCTCCTACATACGCCTCGCTATGTCGTTCGTCTCGTCGAGGCAGTGCGCCGGCGTGCCTGATAGAAGCGACGTGTGCGCACCTCGAGTGCGAGCGACACGCGCGACGTCAGGCGGCCGCTGCGGCCATTACTGCGCAAGCTTGCTCTTGTGACGCGAGACATAGGTGACTACTGTTTTTTTAGAGCAAGAATTGTCTACCTGAGACCAAAACTTAGCATGGGGAACCTAGGCGATATTCTTTGTCATCGCACCGCCCCCGAACACTGGTGATACGGGCACCGGTTCTCTAGGTCGATTAGTATAATTTTAAGTTTTAGTTTAGTAGGTATATTATTATATTATTTATAGTATTCGATGACATGTTGTTACTTGTTTGCTCAGCGCTTCACTCAGTATCCGAACCCCGGCTGAGGCCAGCACCCAGCAGGGATGGCCCGACGCGTTACGCACTCGGCACTCTTTCCCGTCGCGTCGCCCTCTAATATATGTGAATATGTGGTGTAAGGACATGCAAAAACGACACGTTCCACTAGTCTTTACGCTTCAAAACCATCCTCATAGTACTTCAGGTTTGTTTGTATGTTACAAAATAACGAAGTTTTTCGTTTCAGAACGCAATACCGTCGAGCATCTGCCGATGTGTCAACCGTACCGCGTCCCGCCTCCCCGCCGTGTCGCCGACCGTTCCCGCTCGTTGTTCACGACTTGAGACTCAAATCCTTGCCCATGACCCCTCACAAAATATTCGTATTATGATATCTATACCTTATTTATTAAATACTTTTTTCATTCGGTTTAGCGGTCCAATGTTCCTGTTAAATATTATTTTATATTAGCTTTTTTTTTCTTACGTACTGATATTTTGAAATCAATAAATGTTATTTTCAAAAATTAATAATATGATTTTATTAAAGCTGAGTAAAATTAGATCAAATAAAAAGTTTTTTTATCGAAATGAAAGAACAATTTTAATAAAACAAACTTTAATTAATGACACAACTTAATAATGGCGGCTTCTCAACTATAATAATATTATGCTATCTACTGCGTTATACAACGTTGTCAATGCAATCCAAAGCCTTTTGAGTAGTTGATCGCTTTCAATAATCTATCTTGTAGTTTCTCTTTACTGTTGTATTCTGGCAATAATAAAACGTTAAAGCAAGTGTGGGCGGTTGGCAATCTGTCGGAGTCGGGGCCGTTTCTGGCAATCACAAAGTTCAAGTTGCAGAGTCCCCCGACCGGCACGCGGTCCGAGCCCGTCGCGAACTGTAGCAGCTTCCTCTTGTCTTCGAGCGGTAGATTGTGCACGATGCTCCAGAAATCTTCAACGATTTTCGTTTCGGCTGTGTACCCCCCTTCGTATTCCGTTGATTTTTGTAGTTCGTTAAAATCGAATACCTGAAACAATTTGATTGTATTATAATTAGGTGGCTGTTTTTACAAACTGAAGGTATAGGAAGAAGAAAAGCCAGCTTCTTTGTTCTTCAATAATAAAAAAATCCACAAATAAGACTGTATAATTGCAAAATTCGTTGTACCGAACCGCATAAGCGTACATCCAAATGCCTACAGCGGTCTTTGAACTTGAATTAATTGTAAGTCAACCACATAAAAACTAAAGAAAGTCCTAATAATATGTCAAACCGGCATTTGGACTACAATAAAAGTTAAAACGTAATAATTACCTTGCTACCACAAACAAGCATTTCGACTTCCTCCGGCCTAAAGAACTCTCCGAGTGGACTTTCGTCTGTGACCATCAGAAATCCTCGTCTAAACGCTCTGAACTGTGTCTCTATTGATTTATTAAGTAGAAAATCTGCATATAAATTCACGAATTCCTGAAAAAAATGAATTCATCAAATTACTGTTTCTTTAATTAGAATAATTAGTTGTGTTAATAATGTTACCAAACTAAATTAGTAAAAAATGTACTAAACCTAAACAAAACTATTTTTTCATAAAGATTGTTTTCTGCATACACTTTGTTTCAAGTTTTCATAATAATAACATTGACAGTAACTGACATTGACATGAGCAAATAAATGAATATGAAACATTGACAGTAACTTGGGGACAATACCTTTTTATTTTCTTGCGTTACAAATACATTGTCACCATTTTCTTTTAATTCTTGAAATAAATTGTTACCAAACACATCCTGGTAACATATCCTAAAGGTTTGATAATAAACATCTTCTAGGTCATCTCCTGAGTATTCTAACATATCCTTTAAACCACTATATAATACCTGAAATAATAACGAAACTATAATTAAAATTAAACTAAAATAATGAATATTCTGTAGTAAGTAAAAAAAATATTATAAATGCAAACAGTCTTCCTTGAAATAAACAAATGAACAAGGTGACACTCTTAACTATTATGTGTTTGTGATAGTTTTAGACAAAAAAACATTTTATCCTAATAATACATTATACAGGGTGGATTTGTAACTTTGGACAATCTGACGTGGGGTGAATGACCTGTTGAAAGAAAACTTTTAAAACATTTTAGGAACTGGATAAAAAAAATTTTTCATCATAGTATGGAAGTCCACAACGATAGTCTTACGTTTTCCATACAATGTCAGAAAAAAATGTTTAACCGATCCAAAAAATAAAAATGGTGTTATGTCGTATTTCGACAGGTCAATCACCCCACGTCAGATTGTCCAAAGTTACAGATCCATCCTGTATTATGTTATTCAAAATATAAGTATGTTAAGCAAAACGCAATTTTTCAAGTTTGACTATGAAACATTTAAAAAATATACTCACAGGATTCCATTCAGCTAAATCTTCAAAAGATCCTTTCCTCCCCATTAATTTTCTATATACAACCATGGGAAAGTTAACAGCTAAAATTACATTATTATATATTGCGAGACCTAAAACTATACCAGTTAATGTGAACTGAGCGTCCGTTTCAAATGATGTTGGATTAAACCTGAAATACACAAAACACTTTCACTGTCAGAACCCCCTTTTTGTTTATAAGTAGAATGCATTCATTTGTTTAGAAAAACTTTAATTTCAGTGTATAAATATACATTTTAATTTGTTAACTAAATGATGTTTAATTTTCCTCTGAAATAAAATTATATTTTCTCTCATAGATCTCTAGTTCTATACATTTTTAATAGGTGTTGTGTTGTTATGATAACGTCTTTGCATAAAAATAGTTATAGATAGTTAACTACTTACCATACACTACGGGAATCTTGTTGTTGAGTAAACATCCCATAGTCTGGATTAAATATTTCTTCAACAATAAGTTGAAAGAATTCTTTACTAACTCCCCCCTCATCAACTCCTTGTTCTCCTTCAAATTCAACAACCAACTGCTTCTTTAGGTCTAAAGCTCTCTCCATTGATATCATTTCCAACTGAAAACGAGATAAAAAAATAAAAATAAATAAATAAAAACTATCTATTAGATAACAGCTACAATAGTTCTGTCAAAACAGTCAAAAATGCACAAATTTTGATGCTAAGATTGACGTGATGAAAATTTCACATAGTTTGATAATAAGGTACTTGACCAGTTCGAAGAAAGGTGCAGCTTGTTATACACACTGACACGGTTTGTTTGTAAGTATACAGTCCGTGTTGGGGTTTAAACTTTCTTCATTACTTCTCCCGATGCGTGGTTAATTCATCTATCACTTCTAGTTAATACTCGCGATCTGTCTGTCTCGATGGACACGTACCACTACGAGCGCGTCCTCTATGAGATGCGAGCGTCGCACCCGCACGCGCAGGAAGGGCTCGGGTCGTGCGGCTCCGACCGCGGCCTGCAGCAGCGCGGCGCGGGACTCCGAGTACATGCGCAGTCTGTTCTCGTAGTACAGCCCCAGCGACTTGCTCGCCACCGTCAGCACGAACGGGTAGCGGAGAAACGAGAACCTGGTGTCCGCTGACAAACAAAACAATAAAATTAAATGTTATATTATTGGTGGATTCTCTGTTACAAACTTGTTATACAGGGTGTATTAAATTAGTGTAAGGAAACGTTAGAAACGTAGAAGAGGCAAGGACTACATTGGGGGTCTCTTTCAAATTTAGACGCACACATACCTACCGTGATAGGGTCTGAGGGAGGGAATACTTACGTCTACTGATTATCATTTCATAATCTTCACAATCTTTGTCCATTTCAATGACGTCGCTGAGTGGTTCATTATAAAAATCTTCAAATGGCAGAAACGGTTTTCTTGAGTCTAATGCGCTAATACCTAACTCAACAGCTGTAAAAAGACAAATACATTTCTGTTAATAAATAATAACCAATGAAGATGAGAAAATGGTAGTAATTTGCCTCAACAACATAATTTATAAAATGTATGTATTACCTAAAGGATCGTTCATATGGGAACTCTTCGGCGTCTTCATGGAAGGTGGATATAAATGTCCCAACACACTTTCAAGGGGATCTTGTTGATGGGCTATAACTATTGGTTCTTCTTGTAGAGAGCTCGAATCTAAGTCGCCCGCTAATATACTTGCGTAGTACAAAACCTGTCAACCACAAAATATTTTAGAAAATATAATTTCATTAAAATTGTTAAATGTATTATTTCGAATTTTAGATTCTATCAAAATTGACAATACAAGAACCATTTAAATAATATTTTTTTTAAAATTTTTCACTGACCTTTAGCACCCTTGTCGGTCCAGTAACAAATTCGTCCTCTTGTACTTGGAAAAACATGTGATAGTTACATGAAACAACCCTTAAGCTGATGATTTGTTGTAGCGTATCCAGTATATTCCGTAAACTATCTTTGCAGTATTGTGACCAGATGCGTGCCAATCTTGCTTGACCTAACAGTTGATAAATGAACAAATACAGTTGCAATATATCTAATAATCGCCTGGGTTAATATTATGTAGCTAAGCTTCAGCAAAATCTGTTTCGAAGTTGTGTTACTTTTACAATTAATGTTTGAGATTTTACAAATGTGAAGCCGTCAGGAATTCGCCATAAAATTAAATTACTTTATTGGATGCAGTTTAAATAAATATAATAAAGGAATTCTGAATATCATTGATAAACCTGCATTGCAAAAAGAATAATATTGCAAAAACTGTTTCATTACACTTACCTTTAATTGGCAAGTCAGCCATGGCAAGACATACGTCCGGTAATACAACTTCAAAGTAATCACTGCTCCCCAGATTAGGGAGCTCGAATGTTATAATGAAACAATTAACCGCATCTTCCATTTTAATTTTCTTAGATACTAACTCTTTACGTAAATAACAACCTAAAGACTTCAGCGCTATCACTAAATCTGTGTTGTAATGTTCAGATGATACCTGTGAAAATTATTGCTGACTATGAAATTGCTCAAAAATATCTTTTTTATTTTACAAGTAATAATGATTTTCAGGTTATTTAGCCAATACTAGGAATGGTATTTGCAAATATTATAAAATTTAGGGCTCCATTTAGCCCCGCTAGCCAGGTCTGCAGTTCTGAGTTGGGGTATATCAATAGACCAAGTTTACGGCTTTTCCCAAGCGACGGGAAAGAGTGCCTTGGGCGTAACGCGTCGCGCCGTCCCTCATAACCCCGTGCTGGGTTCTGGCCTCAGCCGGGGTTCGGACGCTGAGTGTGAGCGGTTGGAGGTTTTAGTGCGGTTCAACTCCCACATACCCCGCCCGCGGTATGTGGGAGTTAATCCGGTGATTTCCTCCAAGTAAAAAAAAACGGCTTTTCTCTATTACTGTAACAAAAATTGGCACTAGCTCTCACTAGTGTCACATAATGTTCTACTATGGCAGATAAATGAATAACCTTGATACTTACTTTGGCTAAGTACTGAAAGGCCCTGCGACACGACGCGATGTCAAGCTGCGGTGGAGCTACACTGTCAATATCTTTATCAGGATCACTCGATCTCGACGACTCTTTGGATTCTTTTTCTAAAATAATTTAAACAAAATATTTAGTTTTAATAAATAACAAGAGATTCTTATTATAAAATAATAGCTGTAAAAACTCTACTGCAATAGAATGTTTCTCCTTGTCTTTTTTGCAGATGCGTAAAAGCGTATAACACATTGCTACATACACATATTATCAAGCAAAATTTCTATCATGTTTTATCAGAAAAGGAATAATTTAATCCTATGGCATTGAAAACATAAAATGAAATACATGCTACTATATAATAATTTAATTAGAAAGTATCTCACCTGTGTCTATCGTTGTTTCATTGGTATTGTCATTAATTTTACTAGCAAAACTTCTTGCAAGCACCGATGGCCTTGAAAACGCTTTACTTAATGCTTTTGCTAACGGTTCATGCACTCTGGTTTGAAGACATTGATCACACAACTTGTATATTCGTTCTTCAGTTAACGGTGCCCCATCTGACAAAACAAATATTAGTTCATCCAACGTTTTCATTAACCAATTATAATCCGCTTCGTTCATTGTTGCACAAAATTTTACAAACAACTGTCATGATTTAGAAAATATTGATGTATTTATGCTGTGGTCATTAGAAGCCATTAATCCTTTTAGAATAAAAGAATGAAACAAAACATTAGGGATTTATATGAAAGGGTAATTACTAAATTGAAGAAATTAATTACTTATGCAAAATTAAATGAACAGACCAATTAACTAATTAGTTATTGTAAATTATTACATGAGTAATTAATTCACCATAAATAGTTCACCTTCAGTTAAAATCATGCATATTAACACAGAATGAAGTTAAATGGGGAACTTATTTAAAAATGTTAATCAGCTAAGGCTCAACATCACACTTGTTTATTAGCCTTTCAAATGCATTGAATTTTAAGCCTTATACAGTAGGCGTTGGCTATTATTTTGAATGTCAAAAAAATCCAAGAAATTTTACAAAAATCTATTAATGTGTCTCTAGTCTCACTAATGAATACCATACTCAGAGGAAGGAAGGAAAACGAACAAATACTACTACTACTACAATAATTTACAAAAATAAAAATACACAGCTAAATGCTGTTCACCTAATGTATTATTCTGACCGTCCTTACTGTTATAACGTTTTCTTTTCTTCTTTTTCTGTTGCGGTGTGTTATTAGGACTAGTGTGAGGTTCATCTCTCTCTGTGGTGCTCGGTTCTGGACTAGTGATGTTCTGATTCTCTTTATTGTCTGTGTTTTTGTAATTCGTATCTTGCGTTGAGCTGTTGAAAATTCAAAATTGTTACTAATTTTACTAATTAGTGGTCATTTTGAGTGATCTCGATATAAATATGATAAATGCTAAGACTAGATACAGCAGGTAGATTTAAGAGCAAACAATTATGTCTACCTCCTAAGTGGGAACGTTTAAAATTAAGGAAAAAATGTTGGTTGGCAAGATTAACTAACACTTAAAAGATATAGCTAATACTCTGTGAATTTTATGCGTATAGTTTTGATGAAAATGAAATTTTATTAACCTGGCACTAGGCTCACATAATCCAGCATCAGTTCGAGACACTTTATGCGGTGTCACAGAGTTACAAAGACGAGCTTCTTTGTAAAACAATTTTATTGCTTCTGCAGCAGCCTCATTTGGTGACAAATTTGATGCCTGAAAACAAAAAATGTATTTAACCTATATTTGGTTTTTTTATTGTACTTGATGATTAAAGATAGTTCAAAATACAAATAAATTATGGTTTAAACTCATCAAAATAAAACATGATAAACTTAAATTCAATATTGAATATTTACCTGACCACTTGAAGCACAGTATTGGTTATCACAATCCACATTGCCACATCCATCCAGTAATTGATAAAAATATTTTTCAATCAACTGCTTGGCTGCTGCTCTCTTCATAATATTGCCTGATGGGGCAGGGTCTTCACCTGTTTCAGTTGAACTTATCGATGATGACGCTTCCCTCCCCCTGAATGTAACAAATAAGTTTGTTGACACCGTTTATTTACGCACTAAGAACAAAAGAAGTATGAAAATAGCAAGTAATGATTCGAAAATTTATAACCCCTACGAACAAAAAGATCTGGGATTTTACGAAACATGATTGATTACAACAAATAATGAAATGTTCTTAATTTAATTATTTGATTGCTTATTTCAATGAATAAGTTATGTAAAATTTAATTATTATACCTCGAAGCTTCCACAGAATCGCTCGTTGGGTTCATAGAAAATTCTTAACAGCTCTGTGTTGGTTTCGAACGGCCAGTTACATGGATAGAATTGAGTAAACATTAGCAAAATGCAAGATTTACAGCAATAACAAGTTTTTTTTACAATTATTCTGATTCACCTGAAAATAAACCAAACAACATTTGCAAAAATTCAGTAAGAATAGTGATGTACCTCTATATGATGTCCTTAATAGGAATTACTCGGTAACTGACCTAAATTCGAAATGAAATCGAATTAATCCCGATTGATTGAGAAATGAATCAATTTTCAAAAATGGCATTTGAAAATGAAATCAACCCAAAAACAATAACGTTAAAGTTTTTTTTTTAAATTGGCATCTGAAAATGGAACCGCTTGAAATCTTAAAAATCACACCTCGTATTTTAAGAGCACCAATTGATGTCGTGAATACTCATGAATCAAGTCTCTGTGAGAAACGTGGTTCAATGAAAACAAATCCAGTAATCTTTTATTTAAACAAACCAAAATTATAATTTTTCATTCTTTATTACGAAGATAACACAAAAATGTTAGTGAAAAAATATTATTTCCAGCTTAAAATGAGGATGATTACGTGTAGACAAACCAGTAAGTAGGGTCGATAAACTGAGATGATCATCATACTTTGTGTCCAAGAATGTCAAAAATCAATCGAATGTAATCGAATGCTTAAAAGTAAAATCATCGATGCTCGTTGTTTCTGGGTCATCTCTAGTTGCACAAAGCATCAGCAGAATTAATCAGGATCATTCACATTTACCGATTTTACTACCGATTAATTGGCTCAAACTGCCTAAAGTCACTTTTCAAACGTAAAAATATATAATTGAATATTTTATCATGTTAATGATTAAATACCAATCATGCACATAATCATCGTGATTCTTCTCATTGTAAATTAAAAAGAAAGAGTAATTGAACAGTGGAAACGCAATATTTATGCAGGACATCTAAGCCTTCCACCTTATGTAAGCATTTAACTAACGTTTCATTAGATTTAATTAGATCACGTTTTATTACATTTCATTAGATAAAATTTTAATGTCATTTTTTTTTTAAACCGGCTAAATTTGTGCTTGTTTGAGTTGGAAAACTGGGATACTGTTTTTTAAATTGCATCGTGTGGATGACCCCTCATGCCTGTCAAAAGTCAAAATATCTCAACTGTCAAATCATAAAAAAAAAACAAAAGTTGGGCAACAATTGGTGTCACAATTGGTGCAAATTATTGTAATTCTTATTTAAAATTACATTATTTAAACCTTAGAATAAGTTAAAAACTCTATTTAAAAATAATTAAATTTTCCGTTTCAAGAGATTATCAAGTGCTTATCATCATGACTGAAGTGATTGCTGCTGAAGCTCCGCAAGAAAGCAGAGTGGAGACGATTCTGAAAGGATTTCAGATGTATCCTATTCAATATTTTTTGATAGAACTTTTTATGTTTTAATGTTGAATTTCTCTAAGATAACGTAACATCTAACTTACAGGTTGCAAGTTCGTGAGTTCTAATAGTTTTTGAGATACATCAATTATTTCGCAATGTTATTGCCAGCAACTCTGCTGCTGTATACTAATCCTCGGGTGTCTTTACAGTTTTAAAACAACTTGTTAACGTAATCCTCGTTTTTCATTCCGTTTCTCTATGTTTTGGGTAATTAGAACATACTTTTTACATTGTTCGTTAATCTTTTAGTTCCTTGACAATTTTACTTTAGTAATTGGATGAATCTCCGTGATGCTGATACAGGTACTATATTTTACTAATAATTTCATTCCATGGCTGAAACACCTTCTAATGCAGTTCTAATGCAGTTCTCTATGTTTTGGGTAATTAGAACATACTTTTTACATTGTTCGTTAATCTTTTAGTTCCTTGACAATTTTACTTTAGTAATTGGATGAATCTCCGTGATGCTGATACAGGTACTATATTTTACTAATAATTTCATTCCATGGCTGAAACACCTTCTAATGCAGTTTATGCTACAATATCATTTTTCTGTATTTTTAAGGTAAGATTCTCTGGCAGCACAATGAAGACATGTCCAGCCCTGATGTGGAGCATGAAGCTAGGGTTCCTAAGAGGATCCTGAAGTGCAGAGTTGTATCTCGTGAGATGAACTTCAGCTCAATCGAGGCCATGGACAGATTCAGACTTGAACAGGTATGTATATCTTTTTACAAATGAAAATAAACAATCAATTTACAATACAATTACATTTTGAAGAAATTAGTTCATTAAAATTAATTTAAGTGCTTATTGAAATATGAGGATTCAGTTACTCATAAACAGTATATTTGATAAAAATTAAAGAACTCAATTATTATAAAAACAAAATACTTACTGTGTGAATTTTATCAAAATGAATAAATTTCAATAAAGGTAAGGAATGTTAGCCAAAGATACATACCACTTTAAAATTTGAATGCAATATCAATATCATTTTGCTTTTTATACTTATTTGAAAATTAAATTTTTCTGTTGCAGAAAGTTCTGTTCAAAGGCCGATGTTTGGAAGAATGGTTCTTTGATTTTGGTTATGTGATCCCAAACTCTACCAACACATGGCAGTCCGTCATTGAATCTGCTCCTGAATCTCAAATGATGCCAGCTAATGTGCTCAAGTAAGTAAAATAATGTTATAATTTTATTCCTGTTAGATATGAAAACTTGACTAACTCTGTATGCTTATTACTGTTAGTATGCTGTTTAACAACCCATTTTTAGTACAGTTTACATCAGGCGGGCCGTAGGCTCGTTTATCTACCACGCAATAAAAAAAAAAAAGTGTAAAATAAACCCTCATTTTGCAATATTTTGTTGATGTTGTTCAAAAATGGCTCTTACAGAAGTTACTTAAAAATTTAATTTCTAAAAATCTTTTACAGAATTGCCATGAGAGTCATATTAGTATTTATGCTTGTAAATTGATACTTTGATTTAAGTGCTTTCTAGCCTATTCAGTTCAAACTTTTTTGTGTGATTCACAATAGATTGCTTTTTATGCGTAATTTTATGTATAGATTTTAGGTAAAGAAAAATCATCACATTAAATTTTATTTTCAGTGGTAATGTCGTGATTGAGACCAAGTTTTTTGATGGAGATCTGCTGATCACTACATCCAGAGTGCGATTGTTCTACATATAAATTAATATTTTTTATATTGTGGTATCCTACACAGCATTTACTAGTCATTGGTGTGAAGCATATGTTCCAATTCGAATTTCTACTCTAAATTGTAATTTTTAATACTAAAGTTCTATCAAAATATTTTTGTATTTTGGGTAAAACTGTTGTCAAAAATTTGTTAATATTGCATTTATAAAATGTATGGCTTTAATTCGAATGTTAAAATTATTTATTGATTTTATCAAATCAATGGATAACATATTCGTTCCCATTCCTAAGAGAATTTTTCGCATTTTATAAAATTTCTAAACTATAATTACATTTAAAAATATTAAAAGTCTCATAACATCAAAACATGAGACGTTGATTGGTTTGATTCTGTTATAAAAAAAATGATTATCTAATTTAATGAGTAGTTTCAAATTATCCCAAAATTGATAGCATAATAATATGAGGATATTTTCCTATTCATTTTGTATTAAGAATACTAGATGGCGTGACTAGTATTAATTTAAAACTAAGTATTACTTATGTGCAATTATTGTAGCAGTAGATTTCACTGGACGCACGATATGTTATTAAGTTTAGGTATAATTTTCTTACTGTAAGTGAAAATAAAATTTCTAAATCTATACCTGTCTTTTTATGCAAAATCTATAATCCTGGTTATGAAGTATGAAATCCTGAATGAATTAAAAGAAAGAACCATTTGATGTATTTAAAAACATTTATGGCTATGTTCAACTCGATATATCATTGATAGTGCAGTAAAATGCACTCTTCACTGCTTACATGCATTTAGTAACTTCATCTTTAGAGTATTTTAGTTAAGCGATAAATCTATTTTAAAAACATCATCAGTTCAACCTTAAATTGAAATACTGATTCATACAAACCATACATTTATTTCATAGATTTATTTACATTCGCTATGAATCATCAGAGAAGTTGTGAATGAATGGGAGTACGATATCGGATAATGATTGCAAGAGTATCACTAGATGGCGTTACGTGAACACGGTGATAGTGAATACGACGTTTCAAAAATTTATTTTATTTATTATTTTCAATGAAAATAACGTTTTGAAAACATTAGAGGTAGTAATAGCAATAGTAGCCACAACAGTAGTATTTGGGAAAATATAACAATAGATACCTAGGTTCCCTCAATCGAGTGGTATTTTTAAATTCCATAAACACTTACCTAGTATTAAAATAGGTACTTAATACTTATTTAATGCTATGTCCTACTTAGATCATAAAAGTATTATGAGACTTCAGATAAGTAGGCATTATTTTAACGGCATGTCATTTCGGTAGCGTGGTAGTTTCTAAAAAGTAAGCAATTTTACTGTGATAGTTCCTAGCTGAATATTTTTTAAATACTACTAGTTCACTCACTGTAAAATTAACTGATCGAAATATGAAACCTGATGACAGCGATATAGCTTTGCATAATGTTCAACAACGTCAATTAAATACTACGCCCACCCCATAGCCTCCTCCATTATATTCAGATGACGTCCACAATGTACGAAGGCGATCCGATACGTCGTGACTGGGTCTAGTATCTCATTAGTACGCTGACACGTTTAACAATATTACCATAGAGGATATGTGGAATCGATGAGGGTTCCTACGGACAGGAACTTTAGTAAATTAAATCATCGAAGCCAAGCGCACATCCTCTTTAGCGAGAAGTCGACGGATTTCTTCGTATGCCGGTGAAGGAAGCCGAGTCGTTTCGATGCGCAACGCACACTCCACTTCGCATATAAATAATAGAAATTATCTAATTATGTGCCGGCGAGTACTAGACGCGGACTTGTCAGGAATCAGTAATATCGGTCGTGCTCATCGAACAATAAATAATTATTATTACGATGACATTCCGATAAAAATTGAACGCTTTTTTTCGATAGGAAGGTCGATGTTATCGGTTACAGCTATTACACATTGTAATGTGACGATAAGCTACCTAAGTGTGTAGGTACATATTAGATTTATATGGGTGCTGCCGGTGCTGAGTTGGTGATAGCAACTGCGTTTATTTTAACCCGATTTACATTTGATTTAGTCTTTTAAAAAGTTCAAAAATTATTGTTTTATAATATTATTATAGTTATATTTACATTTTCTTATGATAGGACCATGACCATTTTATAGGGTTTCCGTAACCAAGAACTATTTCGACAATTTAAGGAATACACAGACATCGTTTAAAGAGTTCGATAAAGTTTCGTCATTAAAGGTTTTTAATTTTGATAATTATATTAAATGTTATCATTGAATCAAAACACGTACAAAGACTACTGCGATTGAAAGTACCGCCATTGAAAAAAATATATGCATAGAATAGGACAAGAATGCCAGGATCTTCTACTTGTAATGACAACTACGTAAATCTTCATCTTTACATAATATCATATTGAATTATTTATAACTACAAGTAATCGCGTAAATGTTAATAAAATCTGTGTTGTGAATGCTAGATTTGGTCCTCGATCCCGAATCCTGATTAAGGCTTGTAATAAATACTTATTTTATTTATAGGTAAGCATAGTTATTCGTCGTCATAGTACATGAGTGCTTTGGCATCGTGTTTATAAATCTCATAAAATAAGGATCAAGTTACAAAATTTTATATTGTTACAAACTTTCAAAAGTTATGTTAGTTTAAACTACTTTAAACAAACTATATTATATTATTACAACCTTAAAATCGTTTTTGAAAACTAAACTGCTATTAACTATAAAATTAACGGCCCTTTCAAAATACTGTCACTCTATGTAAAACTCGCTACTGTTATTTTGATAAAAACTGAAGATATAGAGTACCTATATTATTAAAGAGATTAGATTCGATTAAAATACTAGTTCCTAATGTCTATATTAAGAGAATTCGAGCGATGGAGAAGCGAGTTGGAGGAGTTCATAGCGTGACGACGCCGGAGCGGCGCATCGCTCGCCGGATGAACACCAAATGTGTGATATTTTTAGGAATGTTGATTGCCTTCTTCCTGTTTCCGGCAGCGGCGGCCCTCTCTGATCTGAAACTTCGATACAAAACTGCTAATTAGTGATTAATAATTAATAGGTTTGGTTCGCTGTGACACGAATCGCTCGGTATTTGATTTGGTCCACCGAAAACCAATTACTGTAATCTGGGTGACGACTCGAACCAGTCATTAACATGTTTATTTGTAGCACTTTCGTACTTTGAATAGCTGGTTCATTACGGAACGATGTTCAAGTTTAGGGATTACGTAATTCTCTAAATGACTCCTATTTAAAATAGCTTACTAATGCGTAATAGAGCTCCTTAGTTTATCTTCAACACTCGAGAGTAGTTACATTCGCGTATCCTAGCATAGTAGAGTTGCATTGGAGACTTCTAATCTCCATAATATGTTCTATAATTCTTCGTGGTAGGCAGGTTCAAGGTAGGCAAAAATGTCGTCAATTCTTTGAGATCAGATAAGTATTTACGTGCAATCATAAATTCTATTCATGTCTTAATAATAAAAGTTTCGAAATTGCATACGGAGACACCTCGGTTGAATAAATATCGCCTTAGCCGGGACTGCGCTCAGGGTCACCGCCCTCTGGAGCCCTGCCCCGCGACCCGCGACGTCATCTAATACGTCACTTGTACTATACATTTATCTATAAGTACATACATATTACCATACAAAAAGAAATGAAGACACACCTATACGAACGTAGGTATATTGAGTATGTGTAGGTCTAACAAATAGTATAATGTTTATGTAGGTTTATAATAAATTAAGTTCCATAGTATGAGTAGAAGTACGACTGCAAGCGAAAGCTCATTTTTAAGTCACAACTTTGACACAATGTTTCGTTAAAACACAATACAACCACATGAGAGACTTAAGTACAATAACATTTAGTTTCGTTTGTAGAAAACGGTTTTTCAATATGTAAATATCACGTGACCAACGTTTAGTAGGTACTCTAAACATAGTATCACAGTATGGTATGTTCTACTGCTATTTATAATTACTGATCTACTATCATTCATGGACAGACGACGCGTAAATTTGAAATAGCCAATTTATGATGTTCGCAAACAGATTCTTATTCAAAACTTAATACGGATGCAGTTGCATGGATCTAGCTAATAATAAAATATATTATTTCAAGTTATTTGTAACGTAGTGGATGGTTCTTAGGTTTCTTCGGCGGCGATGCTGCGGTCGTCGTGACATCTCTCCGGCAACACCGCGCAGTCAACCGTTACCGCGAGGGTAGCTGTAAAAACTATGCTCACTCGACTATGACAGCTGCGACCAATCGAAACCACCAACTTTCTTTCCGACTGTTTTGACTTTTCGACAGACAAAAGTTTTTTCTGGAATTTAAGTATTAAGCTTTTGAAATTCTTTGTGCAAGAAAAGCTTTGATCACGTACTAATGCCACGTTAAAGCGCGGCTAAGCTCCATTTATAATTTGTCGAGTTTTTCGGTCTACCTACCGTTTCCGATATCTATGTTTTTTATTCCGGTGTTTCTAGAGATTTAGATGCTACCTTTTAGCTTCTATTTATCTTCGTAAATGGTGTAGTTTCAAAAGATAAATATTATGTAGGTAATAGGACATAAAGGTATGAAGTGAAGTGAAGTGAACTGAAGGATGCATTAGTTTTGCAATGATTTTGAGGGGCAATAAACGTTGATGAGAAATGAGTTGGATAGGAAATTAAACTCAATGTTACTAAAAATGACTTAGTGTTAAAAATAATAACTATTTTCCGAAGCCGCAGGCAAAAGTTAATCAATTACAAGAACTATAAGACAATCAAACAATAAAAACGTACAGGTGTACTTCAAACGACCTCCCATAAAACAAAACGAGTGGAATGATTGATTTCGATGGATCCATGCGGGCTCTCAAGGATCTGGTGCGCCTCGCATTCTGATGGCGCTGTCTGCCCGCTAAGGTGCAGGTTACATCACATCTCGTCTAATAAGGTCCGTGGATTCGAAATATGAAATCGGTTATCGCGTTTAATTATCGATTCACGGTAAGTGCGCCGCCATGTTGGCTGTAAGTACGCGGCCATGTTCTCGCGGGCTGTTTCCGGCGGGCGCGTGCTGTTGCATGCTAATGTTGGCAGTACGCCGTGTCCTGTTCGTCGTATGGTCGTTCCACTTAGTCTCCATAGTAACGCTTAAGCTGGATGGGCTCTATGCTCATGTTGAAGCATTCATGTTTGTAGGATCTGTGTTAAAACGATCCACGACTTTACCTAAGGTTTTTCGATTGACAGTCAGATTAGTTAATTATTAGTATGGAATAGTAATTACTACCTATTTAAATCACCTCTTTCTTGAATCGTTTTCAGAGATCATCAGATAGTTTCGGAAATCCATACCTATAATAGCAGCTGTGGTTCTTGACACATGAGGCTCATACCATTACTATCTGCGATCTGGTTTTTTAAGCTTTAAAAAAAAATAATGACAGAAACTACCTTGATATCATCAAGTAACATCAACAATTCCGAACGGACAACTAATTTGCTGAGTTTTGTACAATAATAAAAAAACAGAAAAAGTAAAGGCCAAATGCCATAGTATAAATGGAAGTTAAAAGGATCCTGATATTTTACCTTGTAATGATCCTACTTTGTAGGTGGCGCTAGTAGCGTACGGAGGATTTATTTAATAAGTATGCTACCTCTTTTCGTAATCCGCTGATTGATTAAATAAAAAGAATAAATAAGAATTGGTTGTCACTTTTGAAATAAATTTAAAAATATGTAATTTTGGAAAATATTAAATTTAGATGTTATGAAAATTATTTAAGATTAAATGATTTTATTCATTGGACATAATTAATGAACTAACTAAATTTTATATGAGAATCTCTTTTCTTGTCGTCATTTACTCAGTGCAGCAAATATTTTTTTCAGCTTGCAGAAATGCCCTTTTTTGTATTATAAAAAATCATAAATAAATAGATTTTGTGAATACGGACATACACTCTGAAAAACTCAAACTCCGAAAAACTTCAGAACGGATAAGTTTACCTTTATTATTTTATGTTATTAGCGTTGATTGAAGAATACTTGGAAATATATTTTTACGATAGTTTTATTGCTGTCCCAAAGGAACCCATTCATCACAACCTATATTCTAGTGCACATTGAGTACAGTAAATAAGCTTAATAGATAGGTAATGCATTAGATGTATATAATATGTATAGCTTAACTTTATATTATTTTGTTTGGTGCGCGGTAATGAAATATATATTAATTAAGCCCCAAGTTTTAGAACAAAACGTAGATACAATTTATAATAGAACATGCTTTTTCTTTTCTCCCTAAAAATACACATAATTGTTTAAAATCTATCCACGTCTATAACTACTTCTACCCAAGAATTAAATTACAGAAACTAGTAATCTCGCAAAATAACCCTTCGTGATGAATAAGGCGAGTTTTTACGACATTCGCCCGAAGGCTGGGTCGCTCTCCCCGCATGGGGCCGTAAAGGAAATGACATGTGGTTCCCGAATACAACTTAGGAAAGATATTGTGGATATCCCACTAGATTGTCTATTGTTTTATCAACACCATGCCGGGGTGTTTCAATGATTTCTTCTAGATTTTAGAAATAGTTATTAATGTAGATTTACACAAAGTATATTATTAATAAGTATTGTTGTTAACATATAATTAAGTCGAACACCAATTTTCATTAAAAACTCTTTTGTTTTTTGTTGTAAGAGCCATAAGAGTCTACTTCACTCCCCCCTCCGTTGATCATTACGGTTGTCTCTCATTACTTATTTGAGATTCAGTAGTAGCTGAGAGTGAAACAGTGAAAGAGAGAGTAGTAAATAATGTTATTTTAATCTTTCAAATTTAATTGTTATGTTCAATCCGAATGGAAGATTTTAGATTAACCAATTAACGTAATTCAATCCTCATTTCAACTTTACCATTTTTAAGTTAAATTACTACGTAAGTTAGTAGACAATACGAATAAAATAAAAATCGCACAAAAACATCACAATCTATAGAAAAAGCGAAGACTATCCACTCTAGTGCTATCAAGATGCATCCTGGTACTGAACGCACACCTGCTGTCACATTCCGCCTCGACGGGGCTTCGGACTGCACCCCACCAGATTCACTACTCCCACATTCAACCACTCTATGAAATAATAATCAAGTTTTAATTCATCAAACCGTACCCTCGGTCCATTCTTCTCAGTTTTTGTTGCACCATATGCTCTACCCGGCAGTTAATCATAGTACCGCGTCAGAAAGCATGCTTACGTTTTTTTTGTGTTCTACCTTTTGACGATCAATCTGACCATCAGTAAATTGATAAAAAATAAACTAGGAAATTAGTGGATAGAAATGCGTGGACACGTACGAATACTTCGAATTAGTATACTCACATGCTACATAGAGGATGATGATGATGATCTAACAAGGATGATGATAACATTATGATGTCTAAAGAAAATTATTTTTGAAATTAAGTAACCATTCGTACAGTTTATTATTCTTATTTTATTATTATTTATTTTTTCAGTTTATTATTATTCGTACAGTTTGTGTATTTTTTTCATTTCAATGGCAATTATTCTCAAAAAGGGTTCACTACAGTCCCTCTTTCTAAGTCTGCAGTCGTGTCATTTTACTCTACCTTACCTACCATCATTCATTATTTACCGAACTCCTTATTAAGAGGATGGTACTCTGGATGTTTGGAGACTATCATTTATATTACGTAGTATAACATGAAAATTATTATCCTTGCAGGTTTCTTGTTGTTATATTATGTAAGTGCAGTTCCGGTATAGTAGAAAGCCAGTTCAGAATATAATCTGACCAAAAAAAAAAACAATATTACCAATGTATAGTCGGCGGTAGTTAAAAACGAAACAAAATGTCGTACAAAGTGTATTTGCTTGTTATTTGTGGCGAGTGCGGGCGCGGGGACGAAGGCTTTGTTTGTGGGCACGCGCGCTTCGTACCGAGACTCCTACGCATGCGGACCTCAATCTTTACGATTAATCCTTGTTGAAGGTAAACGGAAAATCCATATAAAATCGGTCGACTTAAAATGTAGTAAGGCACTCTTACAGATCATACAAAATGGTTGCACTAGTCAAAAATGCAAGTAGCGCCATCCATTGACAATAGTATTCCCTGGGTAATCTGTGCAAAGACTGGCCTTGGCTTCATGTAACTTTCAGTGGCAGATAAGCAATTTTCGCATTGTCATACAAATTACAAGGTATAATCTTTCTACCCAAAGCAAACTGTGTCGACACATCGTAATGCTTTCCCGATTATATCGATTATAATATCGAGAAACAGCTCTGATTTTCAAACAGAGCCTATTTAGCATACGTAATAGGCCATAACTCATAGGCCTATTTTTCCTCAATAGGTACAAATACAAAATTAGTTTCTTATTCGTTATTTTCAAAATAATAATTTGAGAAACGTCGTCTACAAACAGGAGAAACTATACGGGCGCGTCAGTTTGCGTTTCACGTTATATAACGAGTTATGAGGTCCTCGGCCGCAGCGCAACCTTTAAGGTCGAGGAGGCGGCCTCCAGCCCTTATTTACACAAGCCTGCTGCCATAAGGGTCCGCGGTCCGCCTGAAACAAGCTTTACGAACGTGCTTCTCGGAAAATGCATAGCAGACTTATTGTCCTCGCTCACTTCACAAAGGATGCATTGTTTTCGTCGTTTTAGTCGAGCTCGATTTTTTTGCTTCTTGAAATGCGTATTTAAGAATGCATGAGGTTTCTGTATGTTGAGCATTGAAGTTTAAATTACAAATTTAGTTTTAATTTGGTATTGCATTGTTTTGGGAAAAAATTTAGGAACTGTACCTTAATTTTTCAACGCGCTATTTTAAGACAAGCTACTTAAGATAAAATAGGTATTAGGTATCCGGCTTTACTGCTAATATATTTCGTAAGTTGGCCACTGTTTAAAACAGTAACTATCCTTCCTGATTGTAATATCTCTACATCGTTCTGCTATTATTCAAATGACCAAGTTAAGACTTATTTTTTTTTTGTTTTTAATTGGTCGGCTACTCGCTTTCTTATCATTTTAGCTAAACAAAATGTTACTGTTAATCATCATAATAACATCATGACAGAGAAAATCAGTTATATATAAACGCGTTTTAAATTTTAAATCTTTTATAAATGGTAGAGCTAAGGCTTGTTTAGAAAATACGGTAATTTTTAAGAACTACTTATACAATTCACTCCTATTTACCAAACTAAACTGCAAACGCAATATAAACTATACAAACAGTATTTCGTAAACTCCTTATTATATACGATAAATAAGGTATGTAAATACATAGATTGTATCGCGTTACAAACTAATTTATGATTAAAATTCACAGAGAACAACACAAAAAATGTTACACAAAGTTGTAAACAGCACCTTGGCCGCTAACAGCCTTGAAATCTTAATTTACTATTGTTGGACGAATTTAAAACATTTTAAACAGCCATTGTATTCCATCACACAATTTTTAAACTTCCATATAAGATACAATGGGTGAGCGGAAGCGTTTTTGCTTGCCGAGGACAATATTACGTTGCAAGTCAGAATAATAACTTTCCAATTGACAACAGACTGTTTCCTTCCGGAGTCTTATAACGTATGGATGGGGAATAGGAATGATTATCGATAAATATTGAAATAGTTTTAATAAAACAGTGGCGGATTACCCTTAAGGCCCGTGAGGCCCGGGCCTAGGGCGGCACAATTTGGGGGGCGGCAAATTTTTCAGAATGTCAAAATTTTAAATCTGATATAATGTAACGACAACCTGAGACGGCCGCTGCGCGTCGTAGCTATCAGGATCATCCGCGGATACCGCACGTGCTGGAGGCGTGGTCAAGACGCTTGGCCAACCCCAGCTGGGGCCTAAGGACCGTCGAGGCGATTCGCCCTGTCCTGTAGGACTGGATGAGTCGCGGCGAGGGACGCCTCACCTTTCGTCTGGTGCAGGTGCTGACCGGGCATGGTTGCTTTGGCAAGTACCTGCCAAAGCAACGCGCTCTCCGACCCAGGCTGGTCCTGAGCCGGGGGAGACCTTACATCACGCGAACCCATCTCGGCGGGCTTTTGGTCCGCCTACCGAAGGAGCCGGTGGTCGTTACACCGACGACTGCCGGTTCGACGTCCGGGGGTGACGTGAGCGACAACCGCCAACGCGTCCTGCCACCCCTACCAGCCTCGTACCGGGTTCTGTCCCGGCCGGCGATAGGACTTCGAGAGTGAGCGGCTGGAGGTTTTAGTGCGGTTCAACCCCCACATACCCCACTCGCGGGGCGAGTGGAAGTCCGGCGATTTCCTCCCGGCCAATTTTTTTAGTTATACATAATATTTTAAGAAAACTGACTGTTGTGTATGTTGTTAATATTTATTTGTATTGTTCAAAAATTGTGTTTTTATGAAATAAATATTATATCTAAATAATATAAACGGATTCAAAAAAGTAAAATTTCATCTTTTAAAAAGGGCGGCTAATCAAACAGGGCCTAGGGCGGCAAAATACTTAATCTGCCACTGAGTTTTATTCTGAAATATCGTCAGCTGTTGACTTAAAGTTGCGTTAAGCTGATGTTATAAAATATACGACTGGGAATTATACGAAAAAAAAATAGTGAGTCTAAAAAAATATTTTGCTGTATCTACCTAGTCGGTTTTACTAGGTATGTAAAGCATTATGAGTATAGTAAATAGTTCATAAAAATTAAAGTTAGGTTTATATCAGCACTATTACCCCTAAAATGTCGATATATCGATATTAAATTGCCAGGCCTATTGTAAAGTTCTTTATTCAGGAATTCATTGAGTAACAACAAGTAACAAGCGTGACCCACGAGTCGGAACTGTCGAGGATAATAAAACAACTCAACATTATGCTAGAAATGTTGCAAGCTGTTTCCGGCCTAGCTCCTTCAATGTAACCATTCAAATATAAAATAACCAACGGTCTTTATCTGACGAAACGGAAGGAAAACCAATTGAGCCGTTAAAAGGTTCGCCGGGTGTCAGTGTACGTCATCAATGTTGAAAATAAAATATTTCATTTCATGTCGGCCCCTGAATAGATATTTTGCCATGCGTGTCTCGAGCCCGTTTTTGCAGCTGAATGTGAATCAGGCAGTTTTTTTAATTAGTAAGGGAAGCGAGTGCGTGAGTGTCGGGTCGATTCGGAGCTTAGCATCAGTGTGCGGGCGCAGCGAGGATCGAGGGGGGAACGGTTTCCGGCGCGGGCGCAGCGTGGGAACGTGAGCTCGAGCACCCACCTACCGGAGCTCTTCCTCTGATTAAATGACGACCACTAATTACTTTAAGTTTGCTAACTTAACATTAAGATCAACACTCGGTATTGATGTGGGATAACCTTAGCTTAGTTAATCTAGTAATCGTCAATATTTTCGGTGGAAAAAATTGGGGAAGCTAGGTTGATACTAAACCTATTTCATAATTCCACTCCAACATCGTCTACTTTTAAATTAGTTTTACTTAAATCTATACTATTAAAAGACCCGTAGGTACTGGTCTTAATTATTTTATCTACAGCAAATACGTCAGCTGATGAGCCATTCATCTTATATTCGCAGTACAACCTTTGTCTGAAGAGGCATTCGAGTGCACCTGGCCTGCCAGATGCTTCATTCATCTCGACAATCTTATCAACATACGTGCTTTACTCTCATTCACGTTTTTTATTTAGTTCACGTGTTTCTGGGAATATCGAACAGACTAGCAGCCTTACTTAGAGGTGGTTAAATAGATCCTTAGTTTATTACAGAGAGTTGAGTCAAAAAGGATGATTACAACCGCATTACACTTTTAAAATGTAATTTATTTACATGATATACTTACGACTACATTTAAGTTAGAAATCGTTCTACGCGAAGAAAGGATCGCAGAAATATTTGAAATAGTTTTTAAGACATGTTCCTGCATTTACCTAATTTAGTTAAAGTAACTTAGTCAAGAGCACCAAATAATCATTGAAAAAATACTTGATTAAAGTTAAAGATTACTAAGGCAGCTACTAGATTACTAAGTGCATTGCTGGAAATAGTGAGTAAACTGATTAAGATCTAAGTAAAAACTTCGTGTGTTCCAGATCCGTTGATTATGAACACGAAACTAATCTACTTCGATAAACGAGTTGCTTCATTAATGAAAGCAAACTGCGGAGGTGGGAACACTTCGTTGTCTGTAACGGAACTTACATAATTATTGGTAAGTATCCTTCGTGCAGTCAAACAGAGAGACATTAAGACACATACAGTTCAATTTAAAACGAACCGTAAATTTCTAAGAATAGAGTATAGTTTTCATTGCATTACTGATGTTAGATAAGACTATTTAATGTGACCTTTCGTTCTGAATGAAGCAGCTGCTACCCGGTTGCGAGTCAACCCACACCGCACTTTTATAGGCAATATGTTTCGCAAAACTATTAAGAAATTCTTATGAATGGTTTCATTATTGTTCAGTAATGTTGGTATCAGAAACGAATGCAAGTTGAACGAATGTGGTAGAGTGTTCTTCTCTATTACAGTTAATACGTAAATTACATATCTCAATATGTTCCAGTGAATATGAGTCTGAAGCTGCACACACTATAATAATATAGCATAGTGCAGGTATAGGCAAAGACTACGTTAGTTGTTAAAAATATGTAAGGTATATAACTATCCTATGGTGCAATTGATGTAGGTATATCTAATATGTATGTCTATTTCTCTTGTTTCTTATGGATAAGGTTTCCTTTTCAGATTTTGAAAGAGATCCTAAACATAAATCATAACAATGTTTCAACTTTCACGCAATTTCTAAAACCTCCCATTTGTTTATTTGGCCACGACACTAAATACAAATTTGTGCTCACAACAGCTCAAAAGCAAATTCAAAATTTATTCCGTTTCCTTTGTGGCTATAACTGTAGTTTAAAACCTGAGCGTAGTTATACACACTAGTTTACACATAAATACGTGTACACATTCCTAAACGTATCAAAACAGCCGTGAGAATTAGAAAAATATCATTAACTTCTCATATTAAATTTGAGACATCGAAGAAAGGAAACGATAAAGTTTATGGTGGCAAGTGGTAATAAATAAATACACATCAATGGTCAAAGTGATTTATGTCGGCTTGTTGGCGAATGGCCTGTTTCAGTAATTAATGTGACTGGTAGGCTTATGTGGTATTCTTGGATGCATTAATCGACGACCGGTCTCGATTTACTCTCGGTAATTAAAGTTGTAAGCGAAAGAATCGACAACCAATACGATTTAATTTTGTTTTATAGCAACAACGCCCGGTCCAGTCAGTCACTGTCGCTCACGGGTGTCTCCAAAGTCAGGGCTTAATGTATATGAAAGAACATAAAGTAAATAGCTGTACTAGGATTCACATAGTTATAGATAACAGAAAATAATACAAGTAGATTATATCAAGTAACACAATCAAATCTGAGATGTGAGGATGTGAAATCTGACTTATATTACTTCATGAGTATTGACAATGTGTCGTGATCAAAGACTCGGACAACTAAAGCTAAAGTTGTATCTGTAATAAATTCAAAATAGACAGATATTTAAATTTTACAATGACGTAGATCTCAAAAATATTTATTAAATCAGCACACCTTTTATCAATCGGATATATGACGTTAATAATACAGGAAAATCCGGAACACGAATAATACATTAAACATCTATCACCCACAACATGGTCGTCAGACCTTCCCACGCGCCATCTTATAAATACATGAAAATATTTTATCTCACGTATATATGGTTATTTGAAAGTATTTCTAAAAATACCGTTGTCATTGACCATTATTTTCCAACTTTTTGTTGTGCAATTAATGGCAAGCGATTTTATATCAATCTCATTGAAAAAGTTCTTTTCATTTTGAAGCTGGTAGACAAATAAAATGTTGAAGGTAAAGACCACAATGAAAAGAACAGATAGAGATTTATAAAAACAGCTTATTCCTAATGCATCTAACACTTCACCAAATAAACTATGAAACATCCTATCACAATCAAAAAACTGATACTAAGTATAAAGTCCGACGAAGCACTTCACAGAAACTAATCAGGTACAGGAATCCATCGATTGATCAAACAAGAAATTTTAATGTTATAATTAAACTTCCAAATTATCATTAGGATCTGTAGCACGTTCGGATCCGGCGTCCGGTTGTTCATTGCAAAAAATACTTGACGTTCATTGAATGTGACCGCGTTCATTAATATAAACCGGCCGAATGTAGAATAACAGAAACAGTTGAAGAACACAAACAAAAGTCGACAACTCGACTTGTCGCTTTATGTTCATTCACGAAAGCTCAGTACGAATTCTCCCACGGTTATTTTACTGGTGTGCTCAGACGCAGGCGTGGCTGTGACGACCATGAATTTTCTATAGGATAAAAATATATAAACTTTAGGAAGAAACAAGAATGACTTTAAAATGGAAGAATCTGTGAAAGTTTGGTAAACATCGATAGAGTTGGTCGAAGGAAGGATATTTTACAGTATATTATTGTAAAATATATTTCCTTCGTAGTCGTACTATCTCAGCTTTACGATTTTTATTTATTGTAGGCAGACGAGCCAACGGGCCACCTGATCGTAAGTGGTTAACGTCGCTCATGATGAACCTCTGCAATGTCAATGATTGTTGCAGTAGTAATTTTTCACAATCTAGAATTGATTATTTTTCAAAGTCTAATGAAAAAGATTAATTCAAACACCATTTTGTTACGACACCACAAGATACCAACGACTCAAGCATAATAACTGGTAAACATTAGTAACTTCAGTGTTATCTTTCAATATGTTATTTATTTACAAAATCATGGTTACCATACAATCAGGGATAGAAAGGGGCGCGTCACTTCCGGCGCAGCGCAAGGCGTACTGCGTTACTTCCGGTCGAACGTCGCCGGATGCATTATGTTCCCTGTTCGGATCAATTATTACTTCCTTCTAGATGTTTCCTTTATTAAAAAGACCGTTACAAAAGTAGATGAGAAACGCTATTTTTATTTTATTCCACGAGAACCTGTTCTCTTTTATCATTCGAATAATCGCTTGAATATAAGTTCGAATGATTAATCGATATTATGAATAACTTGACTCTCATATCCTACGTATCCAGTTTGCTTTTATTATTATTAAGTAGCACAACTTAGGTCTCCGGTTTCATAATCGCTTCTAAATAATTTTATTCGTTTATAACGAATAAGATGACATACCAAGGGAAAGCATATATTAAAATTGCTGATGTTCATTTAAATAACTCAATAAATCATTTGTATTAGAAATAGTTAATTAACCCTTTCAGGACCATAAGATGGCTGAGACTAAATATGCGAATACTACACAATATTTAAGTTATTCTGTAAAGTAAGAGATATCACTAGAAAAACATCTACTATGTTTATTTTTATGGTGTACAAATTTCCTATAAATTTCATATGAAACATTTTAACACAACGTACATAAACGTACGTTTGACATTCATTAAAAAAATATATTATATTATTCAATAATAATAACGATTTTTGTAGAAGGGAAAAATATTTCCCTTGGGTGTGAAAGGGTTAACACGTGTCTCTACTTTATAGTTCAAATATTATTTTTCTACCTTCATGCAATAACAAATAACAATGACATTGAACCATTGTTCATACAATTTTACAAACACTTATGATACCTTACATTTGAATAATAATTAATGATTAAAGAATTGACTTTAAAAATAATTACCTATTTGAACCACTTGAAATGCGTAAACATTTATCGTCAAGTAGCCACACAGTTTCAAATATTAATTTACTAAATCAAAATCAAGCGAGCGTTAATTGTTTTGATTGTAACACGAGTAGATAGTATTGCTGTCCCTCTCGCACACGTTGGCGAATAACATGCGAAACAAGGACGGGTAGCGGAAGTAAAATAAGAATGAAAACGGGGTTCATTCATTGTCGTTTCCACAGACATCAATGGCGACGCGAAACTCACTACTACATAGTTACGTCACAGAATACCAATTCTATAAAGAAGTATAGGTTATATAGTATACTATAGTTTTAGTTCTGTACCTATACTGAGATACTATTAGCACGGACAGTAACTACACTCGCTTCCAAACTGTATACAGGGGATTTTTCATTGATGGTCATAGTTGGTGATTACTACGATTTTTTATTAAATGAGCTATCCCAATATTTTAACACTGTTGCAAGCAGCTTGATCAATGTAAGTAGATAATAATGTAATCTATGTAAGTGATGTAGATAACCATGAGTGTTTAAAGAAATTTATTATCATATTTGGTGGTCATAAACGACCAATGTTATAACCAAAGATATGGTACAACGCTTTATTAAAGCTTAAAGATCTGATGGTCTATGTCCTAATTTTTTTTTTAATAATAATTTAGTCGAATTTTTAGGATTTTTTTTATTAATATCCTTGCATTGAAAATTCATCCTGTATGTATGCTTCGACAAATTCTATCCCATGAAATTTCTGTTTGCTTTCGTCTAGCACGCTTTGTCGCGTAGTTTTACTTCTGTAATGTAGGTATTCTGTGCTTACGTCACGGTATTGAGTTAACGAAACATTGGCCATTCATTTTCTGATATATTATACTTGGCATTAAATTTATTATAATAGTTGTTATGAATATTAAACGTTATTGTAGCAGTTACAGAGCAATGAATGTACATGAGGAGCCAATGTCAAACACAAACAGAATAGTATTTTCAGTTGATATATTCAAGCTTGTAAGCTATTTAACATTTTAATTAAAAGTACCCAAATGTCAGTTGTGATATGAAGTTAAGTCACCTAAAACTGTATTTGTAAAGCTCAATTCAATGCTGGTAATTGGTTTGAGAAGAGTTCTATAATCGCTTGTCTTTGCAGGAGTCCTTGAATGACTATAACCACTTAACACCAACTGGACCGTAAGCTCGTCTACCTATGACATTGCAAAAATGTCGAATGATAGGTGACGAAAAAACTAACATTATCTCACAAAATAGTTCGATAAAAATAGCACAAAATATTTACCTAAATATTTTATGAAAAGAAATTACACCAAATAATAACTATCACATTTATAAGGTTACAGACGTCGAGTTAAAAGCCTACGAAGAACTTTCATAACTAATATTAGCAATTCTGAGTATTCTTCAATCTATTTTCAACACAAATAAATAGAATAGTCTAAAAATAAATGTAGAGATTGTTTCAGTATTCCAAGCAACCCGTCTAAGGTCGAATAGTCTCGAGGAACCCGCTACGTCATCAGTATCTTAGTATTTTCTATTTCTAAAATAGCTTAAGTGCGATTAGCAACCTTATTGCCTAAAAAATAAGAGATAATCGTGTATTTTTGAGCTTCGTTGGTTCGTTGTGACGTAAGCTTTCTGTTCATTCAGTTGTTACGGAGAGACCCTCCTTTATCTCATTAATTACTTCTCATCCCCTTTCGTATTGACGTCACATTCAAAGTTACATATCAAAAGTTTTAGAAGATTGTGTTTGATGAAGTGCGTCATCTTTACCGTCCGAATTAAATAATTCAAAGAATCTCGTGCCTAAATATTGTTTTCAAGGAAATGTTTTTAATCTAGTGGTGTAAGACAATTTTATGACTGACTAAAACTGTCATGAAACCACGTGGTAATATGACTGATGAACGGGTAGGTAGTTGTACAATGGGTATGTCATCCTTCTAATGTTTCACGTCGAAAGTATAACTATTACTTCAGTCTTTTAACGTAACACTTCTTATCCACTTACCTATACGGAAACGTACACATTTAACAGAAGCCCACCTATCATCAACAAATATAAAACAGAAACAATAACCGTATTTATCGATGTTAAAATATTATTGGAGTGAATGAAACAGTGTTCGTCCGGCGAGCGGCAAACGCGAATGGGAGCGGAAGCCCGCGGTTAGTCCACTTCCTGTTTCCTGCCGCGCCGAGACCGTAGTATGCGCAACCGAGCGCGCCCGACCGAACCCGAACATACACGACCACTCACGGAAACACACGAACGAGGTTTCCGCTTATAAACCAGCCTATTTTGAGATAATGCGCTCTAAAGCCTAAATGAGTTTAGTGATATGAGACCTAAGATTCTATTTAGAAACCAGCCTAAAAAAGATTAGGCGCTAGACATTTTTGGGTTCCGCTGAAAACCGGCTGTTTTCATTTTATGAACATAGTTGTTTAATGACAGCAGAGTCAACAGATTAACAAATCATGCGTTTACCAGTTTCGGAATATGACTTTATTGAAAAGTCTGCAAGAGTCAAAACCCCCAAGTCTGTGGGTAGATTTATAATGATGATTGATGATAACGTGAACATTAAATTTTATACAATATCATCGTATTGTCTGAAAGGTTGATATTTGATAATCTTACGAAGAGTTCAAGGATAGCAAATGATAAACCACTGCGGGTTTGTATGCTGTTTAGTACGAATACGATACGTAGGTACAGAAGGACTCGCGATGACATGTCTAGGACTATAGTATGAGTATTGACTGTTCTATCTGAAGAATGAAAATGACTTTGGTGAAAGAGATTAATAAGCTAAAATTGTACTTCCATAAAAGATTCACAACACTACCAAAAAATATCCTACTACTTACCTTCTGAAAATGAAATCATTGAAGAGCAACTCAGTATTCGTTCTATCTGTCATATCAAATATCTTTACAGTGCAAGGAAGCCTTTTGAGGTGTGAAAATCATCATACTTCCGTCTTTAATACTGATAAGCAGAATACAGTGAAGTGAAATAGATAGTGATACCCCCTGTCGATCAACAAGGTAACTCTAGATACGCTCGTATCTTGATTGACACAGAACCCAATTAAGGGAATTTAGGGTAATAATTAGCATGTAATTCTGATAACTAATTACCATAAAGATTTACTTATAATTAATATGTATAAACTATTTATTGACTCATGTGTTTTTAAACAACGAATAACCTACAGATTTAGATAAGTAGTACTATTTTAAATTCCAAGATCTCTTGATTTTTGTGAGAATCAGAGTTCAATTATGAGTCTCATACACGAAGAAGGACGTTGGAGTAGTATATTTCAAAATGAACGTAAATAATAGGTCGCTGGTTCACATCCGGCTCGAAGGACCAAAATGTTGTGTATAATAGTTGGTTTTTGATAAAATAAAGATTTAGAAATAAAATACGTGTATTTTGTGGAAATTTCTAATGACGACTTCTGTTTTCATAGACAATGACATCTTAATAGAGAAATAATACTCAATAGGTTTTATGTCCCATCAAATACTCAACAGAAACACATAACATTTTTTGAAATAGGTGCTTATTTTATCATTTGCTGAGGTATTTATAATTGTGGTCAAAGCTAATTTTGGAAAGAACCTTAATCCTAATGTGGGTCATCAGCTATAAATAACTATAGAATAGTCCATTCATGTTTATAAGAAAGGTAAATTGTAATGGGTTCATTACTACGAAATTTTGTGATGATGTGTCAGTTTTGACTTAATTAACCAAACGTGGACTTTTAGCCAGGGAGGGTGTTGAAATTAATTCAGTAATTTTAGTCAATTATTTTATGAAGACATTAAACTTGTGCATGGATAAAGGGTATACTCGTTTACCTATAAATAATACCCGATACCCATAAACTATAAAGCGTTAAAACTAACAAAAAAATTATAAAAAAAGACCCCTAAAAATTTTAATAAAATAGTATATAATATATTAATTTGAAACTTTAAAGTTCGCTTTCCTATATGCAATTAAAGATAAAAGTTTTCAGCTTACCAAACCAATTTTATCTACCAATTAACCTAGTATGCAAGAATAGTTGAAACTTCTATAGTAGGTATAATTCTGACTAAAGATATCTGACGGTATTTATGTGCTTCGTCGTTTCAATTTTCCACTATCATCAGAGTCAGTTTGTAGAAGTCCGCTGGACATAGGGCTCCTAAGCATATCATAACGACCGGTCATAAACTGACCGCATCCAGTGGCTTTCAACGACCTTGTAAATCATCTTAGTTCTCAGTATATTGTCAAATCGTCTTCCTAGCGTCCGGCCCTGGAGCGACGTGTTTATGGTAAGTTGGTATAGCTGCCGATTCACCCACGCGAGGTCGCCCACGAGGTGCGCCCACGTTACTCCCTGGCCCCATCCTCCGTGGATCTCTCCGGCGGACGTAGTAGCGTAGGTTCAAAATTAACCATAGACTAATGACAGTGTAGATAGGACGATCATTATCATTATCACTAGGAAGTGTGAAACAAATACGCTTTTCACTGTTCGTTTCATGTATGCTTCATCTGTAATAGATAGCTACAGTTTTTAATACTTAGAGCGATTTAAGAGGTCACCTATCTACAGTACATGTATTTGTTACAGCATTGCACTGGTAGGTACGTAGTCGAGGAGCTTCACAAGTATCTAAATCATCAACCTTTTTAGAATACATTACCTTGATAATCATACGTCGATCGTCGCTAAATAGGAAAGTAAAATAAAATAATAGCATGAATTTATACCTTCATCCTAAATATACTTAGTAAATTAAAATAAGGCAGTTTTAAACATTCAAATTTGATTACGTACGATCATTCGTTAATTGAGACCTACAATTTCAGGACTAGAGAAACTGCCAAGTGCTTACCACAAACAAGAATCTTTTCCTTTATAACCACCAAAGAAAACTTTAACCCATCTGTCTGTATAACTCTATGTCATTATCCTTTTGCGTAGACGAGACGAGGTGCGGGGCGTGCGTCAGGCTCAATTGCGCTGCACGACTTGTACCCACACTAACGTTTAGAAATAATTAAAATGCACACATACATTATTCTACCTACTCGCTCATGTGATGAAGCAACATCATTAGCACTGCATGTTAATGTCGCGATTGTCTTTATAACATTTTAACTGTTTGCGTTGCTCACAAAATACATAATTATGCGATTAACGTTTGCAATGTTGTCGTAATGGAATATTCCGAGATTTTTTTAGTTACATTACTTAGTTTTATGTATAAAACTTGGTGCATTAAAGGATCTTTGTTAATCAAAATTAAGAATTACCAATTAAGGATACACACTTTTTGATACATTGTACATATATAAGGTTGAGTCGTACGTAGAGTTTCTACCTCCTAAAGCAGCGGACGTAAAAAAAAAAAATTGATTTGAAAATTTGAGTTTAACTTCAATTAGGTTTAGGTTTAAAGAACTTTATTCTCATACGAACTATTACCACCCCTATCTAATGTTTTATAACACCCTGCTTTGACAGAATTTCCTTGTTTTCGTTTAGAGACGTAACATAGAACCAAAACAAATAAATATGATGAAATGTTTTAGGATTCAGGTAATCTTCCCTCTAATTAATTAGTATTATTCAAAGGTAAAGTCTCCAACCGATGTAAGCAGTCGACTCTTGTCTCTCAATAAGTACTAAATCAAAACATAGCACTCGTCTCCTCGGATCGGATCGGAATTATTTCCACTTATTTATTCACTGCTGTACTGTTTAGTTATCGCTCGAAGACTAATTCTGTTATATTATAAAGAAAAACACTTTTACATTTAAAATCTTTTAATCAAACGCGAAAATCTCAAATCCAAAGAAAAAAATGTTTATACCATTTTTTCGTGCACTTGGCATGAATATCGTTTGAGTAAATTCGTATTAGAAAACTAAATTTAAACATGTTATGTACGAACGTAGGTATTACGTACAAACAAACCATTAAACATTTATTAGGTGGATTACCTCACTTTGGTAAACGTGAGGCTACATGTTGGCTCAATGTTACGAAATCGAGTCGATGTCACTATTCTGAAGCTGCCTCCACGAGGGTTGGCATCGTAACCCCACTTCACCCCACTCCAGTCGCTCCATTCATATCGCCCAGACGTCACGTGAATCCTTTCTACTGATTCATAGATTTGGAAAATAACCAGCTAGGTATTGTCTGCGTAAAACTGAACATTTTGTTGTAAAATCAATGTTTTTTTACAATTGTAATTAATGTAAAAGCCACGTCAGAAAACATTCCAGGATTCCATTCAAGGATTGTTCAGTTACTAACAGACAGTAATTTTCACTAAAATCAACGGGAAGAAAATTAAAATGAAACCATATAAGTTTCCGATAGTTGTTGTACTAAGTATTAGGTAATTTTATTATGTTACAAAGTGTACAATAATTTTGAAATTTATAACCTTAAAATTTCCACCAGAGTTATTTTAGGCATACATATTTGTTTTTTTCAACGTAAATATTTAACGCGAACTTCAAAGTCATACATGGTTCATTTACTTTTGACACCTCTTTTTGTTTATATTCAATACAAATTGTAATGAATTGAAATATTTGATATATGCTGCATATCATAAGTTCAATAGTCCTGTTGTTTTCTTTGACCCAAGTCTCATGTACTTATCAATTGACATTGGTAGCTGGTGGAACTCATTGCATAATCATGGTTCTTTCGTAAGGATCTGCGTAACAGCATAATAATGGTATAATTTCAATAATTTATAGATTTATCACGGAAAATCTCTGGATCGTTAACATCATGTTTTTCACGCTTTTTGTGAGAGATCAATAAACTTTGTTTCATTGGCTGTGAATGTCACCTTCATTGTTTTATTACTGCAAAATTTGTTGAGAACAAATAATTTGTTCCCCTTCGGTTTTAGGAATTTACTAGATTATTTACGTGAGGACTTGTGTATTAATGGCCCATGACTCTTGTGAAGAGCACTTTGAATTTACTAAGATAAAGTTAGTAACAAACATTATGAAACATCACTTAAAATTAACCTAATGAAAAAATACATTAAAATTCTGACGCAGTTCTTGAAAACTGAGGTCATAAATCTTGTTTCAAAAGGTCTTCTTAGGATACAAAATAAATTACATTTTGAATGAAATACGTCATCGAAACTATTGGGGTTTGATTTCATTGAAACCTACGTTGAGTACCACCCCGCGGGGAGAGAGGGGTTGAGTGGGGTAGGTAGGCACGTTATCACGGCGTGAATGAATGAACTTCGAACCGCGTCACTCGCGCCGACTGCCCCATTTATTTCAGGCATGATTATAATCAATGAAACGCTGAAATTGCATTATGAATGTAAATCTTATTTTATTATTTGAAAGCGGTGACTTTGTGATTTCTCTGTTATTCAGAAAATATTTATTCTTTTTTACTGATGAAAGGATGTAGTGAAGCACACCTCGATTTGGACAGTTTTGATCTTAACTGCACTGAGAAATTGCCTAAAATGGATACCGCAGCGAATGTGTTAAATGAACGATTGTTTGAATCATGTTTTGTGTTAACAGTGTCGATGTTTTACGAGATGCAGGATGCGGGCTCGTATCTCAGGACGTGTGTCCGGTCGGACGCGCCCGCCGGACGGACGACGCCGACGCATCCGACCGTGGAATCCGATATAGAACATTACTGGTTATTATTATAAATTAATTTACTGTCCCGCAATAAGTATCTACTTTATTTTGAGCTGAATGAATCGACCTTACTATTAAAAAAATATGAAAAATAACCTACTTCAGATTTGTGGATATTTGTCTATCAAACAGTCTTTTTTAATTATTTTGATTACTGTCTATTGCTGATTCTCATCTATTCATAGAGCATCTAGAACAAGTAAGAATGAAGCAACGTTTTTGTGGAAACTAGAAATGGCGGCCTAAAATCAATGAAATAGGATATAGTGTCGGCTCCCACGAGTCGACCCACGCAAAAACTGGTTCGCACCAAGACGTTTCCATTGAACGGGCGACAGCTGCGTGTCTCAACTCCGTTTGCCTGCTCGTCCGGAGCCGAGAACTTAACGGATTCAATTGTTTCCAAGCCTGCAAACACCGCTACATCTGTGTGACAATAAGAAATATGCATCCCAGCTGGTAACGCCGAACACCGCATTGCGAAGTTCGTAATAGGCATGCGGTATAGCGAATTTGTGATGTTTTAAGTACATATATAAAAGATCTCGAAACGAGGTATCAGATTGTATTCGGTTTTAATAACTTTAAACTGAATTAACTTTTTAATTAATTTATTTATTAAATACTTTATTGTGCACGACAGAAAAATAATTATATTAATTTATATTTAAAAAACTGAGCGAGGCGAGCTTAACTCAATACTGAGTTTTCTTACAGCAAACCCAAAAATAAAAATAAACATACAGTAAGTAGACTTTAATGTAAGGTACTTGTTGTACCTAAAGCGTAACGTAATCTCAACGACACAAAACCTAAGTAAGTTTCTATTCTCCTCCATTTACTTTTCAGGATATATCAGAATGAAGCTTGCAATTTAGTTTTGTTTGATTGACAGAAAACTATACAATTATAATATGTTCTCGTTTTCTATATTAGAATCCTAAAAATACTAGTAGAAGAAAGAACTGTCAAGCGTACAATTGAATTAAAGGCCACCCAGCAGTAGGTATTCGCGCTTCGGTTCGCCTACACATCATTTTAACACTCATCACTCATTAACACAACTAATCTTGGTAGGATGTTTGCTCGTAAAATAAGTAAATAATGTGATAATATTAGGAACTATTAATGTTAATCGACCATTCATAGTCTTCTTATATCGCTGTTCAAATATTATTATGTAAATTGATATTTGAAAAAATATGTAATTTTTAAATAGAAGCTGTACGATTCGAAATAGTATTAGAGTAATAAAATAAAACATTTTGAATGATACCAAACATGATATTCCAATGCGTATGGAAATTCATACCCAAAATGTAAATGTAAGTAATGTAATAGATGAGAAGTTCGTTTATTTATTACCTTTAATTTAGCTATTATCAACTACTATATCTAATTTAGTTTGTTAGGATTTGGAAGATGTTTTACTGAAGCGAGTGAATCATCCATTAATAACAAGGGATGTGTTTCACAAACAAATCAGTTTTAGTTATGGGTACTTGCCAAATTGCGAATAGACCAACCCTCATTCTCGAAGGTCTCCTACACCATGTCTACGTATATTCGGCTGGTGCGTGCGTAGGTCACGAAATATCTGGCGACAGTCTGACTCATCTACCCACTCGTCTTATACCGAGTATTGATTGCGACAACGTACCTACGCAATCTTTGTATAGAAATAATCAACGTAGATTTGGATTGACGTAGAAACCTGAATTAGCAAAAATCTCGTTGCCATCGAAAAGAAGAAAACATGTTTTTGATGAGTAGAAGAAGAAATTGTCATTCGATCTAACAGGATAAACCTTCTACCACAGACTACTAAGGTATATCTAAAAAGTACTAATGTCCTTAATGTAGATTTTCACATTGATCACAACAACCAATAGAAAATGAAATAGATTTTGAAGATGAATTGAAATGCAATCTTATTGCAGGTTTAGTTAGTAGGAATAGGGGGCGGCGCGACGGGAAAGAGTGCCTTGGGCGTAACGCGTCGCGCCGTCCCTCATAACCCCGTGCTGAGTTCTGGCCTCAGCCGGGGTTCGGACGCTGAGTGTGAGCGGTTGGAGGTTTTAGTGCGGTTCAACTCCCATCCGGTGATTTCCTCCAACTAAAAAAAAAAAAAAAAAAAAAGTTAGTAGTAATAGCGTTGAAAAATATATAAAAACGATGAATACCAAGTTGATTTCAGTGACATGTGTTCGAACAAAACGAACGCAATTTATAGTCAAATAATATGAAAAACAATCTGTATAAGCAGCAGGTACATTTATCTATTGACGGAGAGACGTTGAATTTTAAAACTTTCAATTTTTTATTATAATGAGACGAATAAAAAGATGTTGTGCCATTGTAGATGACGTCAGTATCCGTTGTGGAAGTCACTTCCTCGGCGGCATTCATCTTTTATTAATATGGTGGGTTGATTGATGAAGCGAAACGTCGTATGTGAATGAATCGATTTATGATTTCGTTGAGCGGACACTGTTTATGTCGATACTTGACGTCAGGAATTCTAAATAGGATTCGGTTCCATGAATTCGTTCTGTTAGTGGATGCGTTATCTACGTGATCTACGTCCGTTGTCTATTTGTTCAAATTATGATTATTGGTGTAACTAATAGTATAATTTACACTATTTTGGTTTGCATAGTTTACTTAGGACAAACTTAAGATTAAGATAAGATTTTAAAATGTGCTTTATCTGCAATAATTTTCAACAAATGTGTGATGTGTTTAATTTCATTATACCTTATACAGGGTGATTTCCTAGTGAGGGTACATATTGAAGGTCATGGTAGCTGATGGTTATATACGACCAGTAAAAATATTATTACCAAAGAATATGTCTTAATGCCTTAGTAATCGCAACTTAAAAATATCTAAAATTCTTGCAAAATGATGGTTTTTCGACAGCTGATGGGTGTGGCGGAGGTGTGGGGTGCGCGAGATCACTAGAGGTCATTAGTCAACACTCCTTAAGCCGAAATTGTTTATGTTTGAGGTAGTTTTGTCGGATTTAGATTTTAAAAAAAAAAAAATGTAATTTTACCTATTTTTTGTAATCTATTAGGCTAGGTAATTGTAATCGTCTAGTGCCAAAGCCTGAGTTCAGCTACCTTCTGTGATACTATTTTTAAACTAGAAAATTAAGTTTCTTGATAAACGTGATGTTGAAAATGTAACGATTTAACGAGGATAGTAATGTTAAGGTTTTTTTATACATCTCGGATACATCAAGTCATCAACCGACCGTCATCGAAATTAAACACCTAATTTTAAATTTAAACGTTTTTACGAGAAAAAGTTTAAATTTAGCCTGCCAAGTTTTCCTTATAAAAATAAATGCATCGTATTTTAGATACCTAAAATAATATAACGAATTTCGATCCTATTGGGTACGTAAATATTATGATTGATAGTAAGCTACGAAAACAGATTTTAATAACTCAGTTTTACAAACACAATAATAATTTTATTAGACAAAATAAACATGGCCGATATAGACAGAAAATTCAAACAAAAAAGGTTCGACTCTACCTTAGTAAGAATTGCTTAAAGTTTGTACGAGTTAGACTTGCACCAATCGATCTCGGGATTCAATGACGGTAAATCGAGTCACTATGTTTTAATTTTAATGATACAAAGTACGAACCATCCCTCCACTAACCATTCTCAACAATAAAAAAGATGAACGAAGATGTCCTGTTTCTTTTATGAATAACAATAAAATATACCGAAACAAAATAATAACAGGTAGGTACTGAGTATCTATTGTTTGTTCAGTATGATTCGAAATTCGTGGAACCGACCGTCTCGGTACTTAAATAATTGTGTACATAGCCACTGGACATGCAAATGTCTATTCTTCATTGTTTGATAATCTCACTCGAATGAACGTATCAATATTTCAATTGTTAATTCCCGAGTCGAGGAATATTTTAATGTGTTAGAAATACAATAGCGTGTGTCATACATCGGAATGTACGACTGATCGAAAGTTATCCACACTGGCTCTTTTTATAAGGGTTCCCGTCACAAACATCAACGTGCTTATCTCGTCCTTTGAGTTATATTATTCTACTTTACTTTGTAAATAACTCCTTTTTGAAACTTTAGCAGATAAACAAGCATACAGCTCGTGGCCCATGGACTCTTGCAATGTCAGAGCATAATGTAGCTACTCCGTCTACTATAAAAACTCTTTTAAACTTTCCTGCGAGAAGGACATTTGATATTAGCACAACTAATAAATCTTTCTCTATTTCAAGATTAATTGTATTTATAATCAGACACGCTTGATTTATTTTACCGTGTCAAACTACACCTTACATAAAACGCATCGAGGCGTTATATTTATTTAGTGGTCTTAAGTTCATAAAATACAGAATGCAATTCAAAGAATATCAAACTAGCCACGCGAGATGCATATCGGGTCAGAGGTCAGGGAATGTGTTCGATAACTGGACAGATTTGACAGTGAAATAGCGAGTTGGTGCAGTACATTGATACGGAGGACCGGAGTCCTGCTGGGGGTAAGAGGTTGTAACTCACTTCGATATTTGAAATTGTTTTTTTTTAAACCTACGATTAAAATTATAAAGAAACACGTTGTAGTTCATAGGTTACAAAAACATGTGCTATGATTCTACTTTCAAATTTACCTACTTAATTATGTGTGCATGGGAACTGTGGGTATCAGTTGTTATACCAACCAGTGTATGAATATTGTATACCACAATAACGTAGGTTCTCCTATTACAAACCACATGTTAGATTAACTTCCTAGTTTTAGATTAGGTATTATCTCATGATCTACATAATCTACCACAATCGTAGATTAAAAAGCTTTTAAGAAATTTACGGTACGGTTTAGTAATATACAATAAGCATGGCTATAAAACAACTTAACAAAATCAAGAATGATCCATCTCCGTCGTATCATAGGTCAAAGCAGAGTTCATATATTCTGTAAGGTTTTTTTTTCAAACATCATCTTATTGTGTAGCGGGTGCATTCGTCTTGTGTAAAACATCACAGATAGTTGACAATACAAACTTGGTTTTGATGTATAGGTAGCTCCTTTATTTAATTCATTCAGAAAACTAACTTGTGATGAAGTCCTTTTAAAGGTACAGTACAGTCTCATTCATCATTGTATTGAAAAATTATGTGTTATTGTGTTGTAAACTGGCAACCGAATTTTTGTTACCAGTATACAGTGACTATGTACTAGTAAAAGGTAACCATGTCGAAATGATGGTGGGTATATTATATTAACAACAATATTGTTAGGAAAAACTATTGTTGCAGTCTACATTCTACGTTTATGGTTACACCTTTCTGGTTAGTGAATTTGTGCTATTTATACGAAGAATTTACAGTAAACTAAAACCGGCATGACTGTGTCACATCCTTAAAATTTATAATTGCAAGGAATTTGTAAAATTAAGAAACTTTATAAAATATTACCTACTTTTTTTAAACACATTATTGTATTTTTTTTCTCTCTCTCAACTCATTTCCAATACTAATCACGTTGGCAGGCACCATCCGGCCATCAAACAATGCTGCCGACAGCCTGTCAACATCTGTTGTCCTAATTTAAAACGATCTTACACATCCCCAAGTATGTATTGCGTTAATTACTGTAGCACCAGATAAAATCCACAAACCTTTAACTACTTTACTAAGATTAGTTCGTCAAATACATTAACATAAAACTGATTCAATCTGTTTGTGGGTATTCTAATATCTCGGTGGCCGTGTTTAAATTGAAAAAAAAACATTAAAACGGTATATGCCTGATCGTACTACTGGTTTAGCGCCATAAATAGAATCATAGAAGAATATTATTATTCCCTGAGAACGAGATACCGAGCGCAAGAATTCAGGAAACTTAAATCAACTCTGAAGGATAGGTTATCAAAAATAGTTTTTAACTCTTTTGACATAAGGTTCATATTTCCAGACAACATTCAAGAGCCGCAGTAATTTTTGTTGTCAGCCATGCGTAGTACATCCCGGATGCTGGCGAAAGGAAACAAGCCCGACGCGGCTCGCTGACGACTCCACGGCGCGCATCGATAGTTATTTCCTCTGAATTATTATGCTTCTGATTATTATTTAATAATGTTAATTACTTTTAAATATGTAAACCAAACTGGTTACTAGAATCGTAACTGTTTTATGGAATTATTCTTTTCATTTTTATTGGCTGTTTAAAACTTGATGTCGTTGCCAAAAAATATATATGACATTGATTACTTTGAACTTTGACGTCTCTTGTCACACCTGTGTTGTTAGGTAGTTGTTAATGTCATTCAGTTAGTGGAATTTGATTTAAAACAATATAGAAATACAAAATATTATCAAAATTGTTTTATCTGCTCAAGGTTAGTAACAATTACAAATACTAAAATATAGCTTAGTAATTTAATTAATTTAAATTAGTTTAAAGAACTGAAAAGAAAGTAAGATCAGGAAAATGCAACCCGATTTATGAATGTTGTATTTTTTTAAATCTAAACAAAACATGTCTAGCTTTGTACAAAATATGTCTAGTGGGTTAACTAACTAAAATAACTAACTTCTTAATGTTTGTAACTGTATTAGAAGTTCAGGAGTTATATTAGATAACTTGTAAAATGTAAATAATGTCTTTTGAAAGTTTTAATCTAGTTTAGAACAGATTTAAATGACGTACGTAGTACGTACGTCAACCATGAGTTTAACAAACAGTATTACCACGTTTCGGTCGCTTTAATAGTTGTTTGCTATAAAAAAATGTATGAAACTTTTTACCGACGTTAATAGATGTGGTCAATTTTTGCCAAGATAGTCCTGAAGGGCGCTGTAGAAAAAACAATAGAACTTTGTCAGAGACTGTTGGCTGTAGCGAAAGAGGGTTGAGTCTTGCAAATAATATTAATAGTAGATTAAGTTTTGACCGTTTTTGGAATTGCATTCTGAAAATTTAGTTTTTCTACCGTATTTACTTTTCTTGTTACATAAGGGCTTTTTTTTCTGGCCCGAGTTCTTTCCTTGCGGATGACTCTGCCAAAGTCACGTAGATAGAATATCACGAGCATATAAGGGCTTTACAGGTAAAGTTTAAAAGAAAACAAGTACAATGTATTAAACATTCGTATTTATAATATAATGTTGTTGTTTTATTTACAAATAAATACAAATTCAGTTAATAAATAAATGGTAAATTATCTACATCTTAATAAGTATGCTTTATATCTCATTTCATAATCTTCTTTGGATTGACATATACAATCCAAAAATTCAACTTAAACGTTTTTTATGACACGTTACGGTCTCAAGAAAATTTGAGACTTTCGACGTTCGGGCGACACGTTCACATACATCCACACTATACAACTATATTTACAAAGACACTCGATTCACACAGCGAGCGCGAGGCGCACGTCCGACGCCGGCCCCGCGCCACCACACTCCTCGGTCAGGCACAGCAATCACTGAGTCCACCCCCGCGCGGTCCGAAGCCTGCCGCTCGCCAATAAATATTTGTACAACACGGTCGCGCCGCTCGACTCGGCGCTTCGGAGGGCGCGGGCAGCGCGCGGCGGGACTAGATAATACTGGAGAGCCGCGGCTGAGGATCCGGGCAGCGGCAGCCGGAGCGGCGACACCGCGCGTACAGCGCCGCTCCCGCCGCTGCGCACCCTCGTAGCGGCCAGTACAGCCAAAGGCACGGCAGGGGCACCGCCAGCGCGCCCACGCACGCCAGCCGCGGGCCGCAAGCGCACGGCTCGCCCGCTTCCTCCTCGCCGCTCCCGCAGTGATAGAACAGCGCCTTCACGCAGCACATGCACGACGCGTAGTCGACGCACGCCTCCGCGCTGCACAGGCATGACCCGCACAGCCAGCGCGAGGGAAGCGGCCGCGGCCGAGCACACTCCTCGCACCGACATCGCCCGCATGTTTCGCACATTATTGAATCGGCGGCGCCGGCGCGCCGCTTGTCGGCCGCGGCGGCCGGCTGCGTCGTCACCGGCTTGAGAGGTTGGTGCGCACCCGCGTGTGCCGCCGCAGGTGACGCGTGACTTCGCCGAGGAGCCTCCACATAGGCGTTGCGCTCGCGCTCGGCTTCGGGGCGCGGTCGCAGCAATGACACGGTGGGCTGGCGCGCGCCCGACGGCCTGTGGACGCGCGCCGCCGGTTTGGGCGGCCGGGGCGGCGCCGCCGGCCCGCCATACTCATCCATCGAGTCCGGCTAACGGCTCTCCGGGCCGTCGCCTTCCTGTTCCCTCATCGTCCCCACCTGGAGACAAAAAAATATATGAGTTAAATTGATTTCCGAAGAAGAACTTTTAACTACTTTAAATTTAAACTAAAACCACTTATAAAATAGCATTTTACACTTTTTTTTTTTTTTTTTTTTTTATTGCATGATAGATAAACGAGCCTACGGCCCACCTGATGGTAAGCGGTCACCGTCGCTCATGAACCTCTGCAATGCCAGGGCAATGAAGGGCTGTTATCTATCGCCTACCGATACAGGACTTTTCTTAAACCTCGTTTAAAGAGGGACATGTCATAGCGCTCCGGGAACACTGCTAGGATCGTGTTTTCTCTGTACAGGAACGATGCAGATGCATATTTTTTTGTTTGTCTAATGCGTGTTGGATACTTCACGCGTTATAAAATTAAAGTCTCTTCACGATTAGGTGAAAAAGAGGTGGAATATCGTATACAATATTTCATGAAATAACTGAAAGCTGACAACAGCTGATAGCTGAGGCCTATGTCCAGCAGTGGACGAGTGTGGGCTGATGATGTACCACATACCGTAATCGCTGTTTTTGTCATTATTTTTATATCAAGCCAATCTGAGATTCATAGCGTAACGTTTGTGTGGTTTGGACAACAAAGGTTAATTATAAGAATTTAACTATACATATTTATAGTCAGTATGAGGTACGCATTTAAAACATTTCCAAAATAAATGTACACTTTATAGTGGGCTTTATGTTTTAAGACATACAGAACGTGAGCGAGGTGCTAATTATGGAAGTTAAGCGCACGGATACGGGATAGTGGCCATGTGAGCACCGTGACAGACGGGTTTAATAGTAAAATGCATTCTCCATTACATTTGTTGACTTTACTCATTTTAAAGTCTGGACTTCAATTTTTACTTTTAAGTAATATACACACTTCACATATTTTTTTTCGTAAGAGCGTTATGTGATTCGTTGGATTCTTGATGTAAATAAAAGCCTTGCAAGATGAATAGCCCTTAAGTTTTCTAGATACATCAGAGTAGTAGATTATTATTTATATTATTCTTATTCAAATTCGAAGTTGTATCCTCTGACTGAGGCTCAGTTCTTTTCAAAGCAGAAGAACTACTAGAACTTTAAGTTTTTCATTGGTTGCTTCTAAGTGGCTCTGTGGCAATTATCATCTTGTCTATTAGCAAAGTATGCAAGGATTCGCTGAAGGCACATGGTTAGCCTTTGAATTTTAATTTCCATTCAAATTCTAGTAAATATTCCAGCATATTAGTACATATTAGTTTATTAGTATACATTTATACATATTAGTTTATTAGTATTCTCACAGATGAACCTCTTTAATGTAATGTTGTATAGCTATAATTAATTGGTACAGTACAGTATTATAACTATATTCATTAGCGCACCAAAACGTTTTATAATTGACTTTAGAATTACTTACTTCATTCTTTTATAAAAGCTTTGTATATTGAATTCAGTTATAGGTCAATAGTCATTACGAATTGAAATATGTTTTATCTCGTATTTAAATCTATAATAAACACTAAACGTACTGGTTTAACCTGCATGAGTTTAAAATGTGTTCAAAATCATTCCCATTAAGTTAATTAAATATTTGTCTTCATGTCTAGGACAATCGAATTTCTAATTTAGAAATCTAGTTTTTGTATGAACAATAAATTAGCTAAAGTTAAAGCTGTTGAGTTTTATCGTAACTAGTCTTGCTATTCTTATCTTACTTCCACTGCACGTAACAAATATTGAAGCTATCTTGTATATAAATACGCTGTAGTTTATAAATAGACTTAAATTAAACAAATACTTTGCAGTTTTGCTCACCTAAATTTAGTTTTCATTTCGTAAATTTAACTTTTATATCTCGAATTGTCACAATTTTAAAATAAGTATATACGTGTGAACCGGTTTTTTATATTTTTATAGTGATTACATTCACACCACGTAATCACAGTTTACGTAAAAATGAAACTTTATTTCTAAGTAGGTATTTTACATTATATGCATGACAAATATTCTAAATATTTATTTCATACGTCTGGACTAGCATCTGTGTATTGTTTACTCATTTTGGTTTCTGTATACCCGTAACATAATAATATATAATGGCGCCGATAGTGTTCTGAAGATTCAGTAGCATTAGTCACGTGGTTGTATTATTTTCGTGTTATAGGTCTAATGCAATTAATATTGTCTGGATTGCTGGTTTAGTATGTAATACTGCAATAAAGTGTTCGAGAGACTAATTGACAATATATCAATATGTGGAAGCATAAAATAGCTTGTGTTCCAACATATCAAAAACCAAATCATTTGAAACTCTTGAAATGTTTAAGATAATTTCATGTAGGTGCTCTTTCTTGTGTTAACGTTCATTTTTCAATGGAATTCGTTATTAATCCGGAACCGTTTCATAAGTTCTACATTCAAGGTTTATAGATTATCAACAGGACAATTCTTGTTCTGGAAACTAGTAATTGTATTAAAAAAGTGCAATTATAAAACATAGATTGATGAACGTTACATTCTAAATAAACTGTCTTTACGTATTTTATAGTATATTTTTGATAGTATTTTACTTATTTCCTCTTATGATAAAAATCCGTTGAGTTCTTCGGAATCAAAGGTTATCGAGTGTTGATTAACGCCACAGCATGTCTGCGTTTGCATGTTTGTGGTGTTCCATGTAGTCCATAATCTGATTATTTCCATAATATTTTAAAATCTTATCATTAAATTCTTTAAATTCAGACTACAGTTTATTGGAATCCTGTTGCTTTAGTTAGCCTGAATTTTGTTGAGTTACAATGAACATTTCCTTTGGATTGCTGTTTCGTAAATTGTTAAACTTTAAAACGTTTTATTAATATTTCTCATGTGTATTATTAACAATAAAACATGAGGAACATAAATATACCTTTCGATATGTAATGTTTCATATATTTCAAGTGTTAAATTAAGAGGAGAAATCAAAAGAATCAACATGTGATAGAATTCATTCCTAAAATTATCATAATTATTACGATTTTATGCTTTTTTTCTCCGCATTGCTTAAAATAAGAGTTATCATCGAAAGTTCGTTAAAAGATATTATCAGCTTGAATATATTTTTAAATGAACAGTAGCATTGTTTAAAAAATAGTCTTTATCTTCGTCGACTGTTATCAAGAATTATTGTCGAAATTCGTTCCACTGTTGCTATAATAACGTTCTCATAACATTTATATTTCTTTAATTATTTGTTTTTTTTTTCTTACTAAACTTTTGTAAATATTATTCACTCATTTTTTTAATGAATCCTGTTAGCATACATTAAAATGTTTTGGAGCATTTTTGATTTCGACGTTTGAATTGAAAATGTTTTGGCATCTGAGTTGTTTACGAAAATAAATGAAAGATGTAGTAGGTAGTATTATTAACGAGTTAGTTTAGAACGTTCTCGCCGTGTGCGCTGTTCGCTGCACGTGTGCCCGTCGCCAAGCCGCGAGGCGAAGCGTCTTCGTTTCTCCTCATTCATCTTGTAGTTACTTCTTTGTAAATCATACTATTATGAATACTTCTTTCGTAAGTAATTAAGTGAATTGTTTAGTTTTAGATTAACACGATTTCTAACTCTTCGACTAACGTTTCCCACGATGGGACTACGTTAATGTACTTACGAAACAAATTTTCCACGGTCACACATCTCCTACACATCTCCACAAGGGCACTCGGACCAGCCGGTCCCACACACAACACTACAAGAGGATTTGTGATCAGGTTGGTTTGCCAACGGTGCCGCTTCGAATCCACGCCGGTAGACTCACTTCCACACAAAATACGTTAGAAATCACCGAATTTCGGTCGCGCAAATCCACGGGAAGGTTCATGAGACCGGCGCGGTCCGGAGCGGCACCTGGCGCGGGCGGGGGACGGCCCACGCACCGGCCTCGATTCTCGTCCGCCCGCCGCGCGGTTATCACTGCAATATGGCCGCTACTCACTTCCTCGCTGAAGTTCTTCGTTGATTTCTACTTCTGATCTCGACGACGGCGTTTTTTGTGACCGTTCCGAACTCGTGCGGATTCACTGCACTTATTCTTATACACATTTTAATGGAAAACCGGGAGCGCTAGCGCTACGCTCCAACGAAACGACCGTTCCGTTCGCTGGCACATTCCGCACTGGCTTTCGGGCGCGGGTGCGGGTCGGCGGGAGAGGCTGCGCCCTCACCGCCGCGCGCCACACCGCCCGCACCTCGCCTTTTTATGAATGGAAGGCGGCCATACTGAATGAACCGCGTACACAGAGCGGTTGGCCGCTATTTTCGCGGGCGAGAGCGACGTTAGAGGTCCGGGGGACGGAGGCCGGAAGCGGGCTGCGAGCGCTCGCGGTGCCAAAATTTGCGGCGCGGGCGGCAGTAGCGGATGTGCTCGTTTACCAAGCTTCCGGCGAAGTCCCCCCGCACAGCCACATCCGGGAATTAGGTTTCCGGTTGGCGAGAGTCGTGCCACCATGTTACTACCTACTTTCATTCTATACAATCATTCACAAAAAATTTCACGCACACATTCATAAACGAACCATTAAATCGAAATAGTTTCACAGAAAATAGATGGTAGAGATTTGTAGAGTTGTGAAAAGTTAAATTAAATGATTCGCTGTTAGAAGGGGTGTGCCTAATCGAGTCACAGACGATGGCGTTTGTTATCGCTAGCGGTAATTTTCGCAAGGTTGCAGCGACAATAAAAGCGTTGTGCACGCGGCGTCTCTGTGTCAAGGACAAGCGATAACGCAACCATACAATGACAAACGTCGCACTACCCATCGCCACAGATTTCTAAATAAAATCTAAAACTCATTTCGACCTTGGCTATAGCTAGTATTGTGGGTAATAATAATTTTTAGTTTTCTGTATGTGTTCAGACTTACCGACTTCTGTATGTGTTCAGACTTACCGACTATTAGTATTTTGACGTACCTATGTATATTAAGCAAATGGGAGAAAAAAATGGAAGGTGTGAATATCTCCATGATACTTAGTACTCCAATATAAGTTGCTTGTATGCTTTGAACGGATAACAGGAATCTCTAAAATGGATAATATGAAATCTTAAAAAGTGATATCATACTTAATACAAAAAAAAACATTAACAAAGACTCTTTGGATAAGACGTTAGTTAAACAGCGGGAAAAATGTTTAACGAGTAAAAATGACCACGTGTAACTAGTGACATGATAATTGATTATATTCAAAATTGTTATGATAAAGAAAATATAAACGAGAACAAATTTAAACACGAACTCGTGTTCATAACAAAAACCCTTACCAGAAACTGTACAATTGAAATAAAAACTTAACGCTCGAAGTCGTTGTTCAAGTCTCAAACAAAGCCATTAAGGAATCAGGCTTTCATGTATCGCATATCCCATTGTCTATTGTTGGTTCGTGTCCACTCTACTTTCGTGAAAATGTAAATCGACGCTTCTGTATATACTCTGAATAAAGTCGTATATACCGCATAAATTTTACTGCAAGTTCGATTGTGAATATCAGCATTACAAGCCAACAGCAGACTTCGTATAAAAGTCGAAGAGGTAACTTTTATTTATCAAGAGTTTAGTAGTAATGATCATTTGGAGCTACAGACAATTACTGATTTTCAATAAAATAATGAAAAATTTCGATAGAGATATTGAATCCTACAGGATTCTATGGACAATATTGAAATAGTTTTGAAGGGCTACTATCCTAATTAGACACTGACTACTACAATCACAATGAGTGACTGCAAAGAGTCATCGTTTGTTGGATAACAATATTTTTTCCCAAAATAATTTATCTACTCAGTTGCAAAGACTAGCCATGTATGAAAGAGTAAATTTATATTGTATTGTGTGTACTTTGTAGATCAAGTTTTTAAAGTGTGACTGATAATAATGAGATCCAGGAATCAAGGGTTCTAGAATTTTGCTTCTAATGGTACTGAAGACAGGAACATTTTGGTTGTTATTCCAATAAAACATATACCCACCTCACTACATACAGAAAACTTTTTAATAGGCAGTGAAAAAACACGCTTGTAGCAAACGGATAGGGATGCAGTTTAAGTGATAGAAAAACATGATTTCCGTTTCAAATGCTCGCACCTGCTTTTTTGTTTTATTTATAAGTCCTTTTCCTGTAATTATGTACAGTGGAGTTCTCATATTGAAGTAGGCGTTTCAATCGCTTGCCCACTCGATAGAAATCAGGTTCCGTTTGTTATTCTGGAGGCGGCGCTGGTCGACTCGAGCCGGAAGCCTTCACCGCCCGCACTTTCCATCCGCTATCACTCGAATCTATGTTATAGAACCTCTTTTATAAAATTAATAACTACAACTGCTAATATATTCGTAGAACATAATTTTTTTCACTGGTTTATAAGGATACTAATGATATAGATAACTAATGGATGATAAAACTAAATAGATAGTGCTAATGATGCTGCGGTGTCACATTTACTTTTATTATTATGTATCTCGTTTGTTTCTGATGTCAACTTGTATAAGTAGTGAAAAATACCGACACAACATTTTTTCTAGAAACGTTGATTTCATAAAAAAATTTACAACAATCTATGATCGATTGAGTAATGTTTGTTTAGAAAAAAATAAACAAGTAAAAACATTTACATTGCTTGTACGGTCAGTACAAAATATTTCTCTATAAACACATATTTCATGCTGTTTTATAACCAGATAATAGACTAAGTCTCTGAAGAATGTGGCAATATTTACGATGAGCCAACAAATGAATCATTCGTCGTGTAATACCGGTCAGAATCGTGTATTGTATTGGTCAGAGAAACCTCATTACGCCTTTCATGCAAAAGATTCATCTGAATGTTGAATTTTGGAATAAAATACCTACTAGTTGGAGATATTACGAAATAAAACGTGTAGTTACTCAACACCGATAAACTATACTGTTTTGAACATTAATATTATCTTTCGCGAGCTTTATAAACTGTACTGATAAACAGTTCATTTAAGAGTTCTGTTTGTCTAAATTATTATCATATATAATACTTGAATCGTTTGATACCGGCTTACAAACGATGCGGACGCCGAAGAATAATACCGGATGTTTGCCACAGATAAAAGAAACGTGAACGAATACGTCGTGATTGTGAGACGAACGTATATTTCGCACTCATTCCTAGTCTTGATATCTATGGCAAAATGCCATGGATGAACCCATAGAAAATATATTTTGCTTCAAGCCTTCGGTGTCATTTTTAATACCTATAATAATATGTATTAGTACACGCAGTGGGCACTACGCACTTAGCGAAGCGTAGAGTCAACATAATAATATGTAAATACTAGTACATAGGTACTAGAACATGAATCGATTTTTTGCATAAATTATTCTAGCCAATCTAAATACAATAGCAAAGTATCATGAATGACACGTATAATATCATCGTATGACTTACGCGCACGTTATAATCGTTTCAACGTCAAACATACCGATTAAGTTATCGTCAGACGAATAAGAAAATAAGTTTTAATTAATCACAAAAATATGAATTAAGCGTTACGTAAGAACAACGTTATAATCAAGGATGTCCGTGTAGTTGCCGTGCACGATTCAATCCATTCATGGCACACACATCGACGATGACCTTAGTCGTATAAACCCATGTGGATTTCAATTCAGTTGAATACAAGCGCGGCCGACATTTAATTTTGTAGTAGCGAATATTTGCCCATGCGTAATAAGGTATATTAAATGACTTATATACATAATAACCATTGTTCTATGACGATAGGCGTATATAAACAAAGAATATTCGTGTATTCTTGTTTTAATTGAAGGCAATTATATAAATTCCACATAGCGGTCGGTTGAGGGCGTTGAAGAGGTGCGCGGGCGGCGCGGCGAGCGAGGCAGTCGACCTTCCGTGAGGTCGTCCGTACGGCTACGGCCCTCTCCCTGCTTCGAGCCACTCTAATGCCAACCGCCACGAACATTGCATCTCCCTCTCACTGCTTCAACATTACAACACTACGACTACGGCGACGTTTCAACATTATATTACAAGCGAAAATGTTTCACTAGCTAAAGCTCTTAAACTTAGTCAATTTCAAAGTTAAAAGTAATATTATATCTAACAAACTTAATATAAACTACCAGTGCAAAACGTTAATACAAATTTTGTAGTCAGTATAAAACCACAATTAACATGTTTTACAGTACGATCAACAGTGGTTTCAATAAATAATAATCGTCGTGAAATTTTTCAAAATCCTCGGTTGTTAAAATGTAATTACAAAACTTCTTAACATACTAGTAGTAACAAGTACAATAGCATTGTTTAATATTTTACAACCTATTTAAAATGTATTATTAATAAATTATTAAAAAAATATTATTAAAAAAACTAATAAATTATATAGACAACTATGTCGAAATTATCTACTCATTAGTAAAATTTACTTCAAAATGATCAAAAGTTTCGAATTTCTAAACTGTAGGTGCCTACGTTTCAGCGATTAGAAAATACCAAAGTAATGACGTGCGTCTCCAGGATGTACAATGTTCACTCAAAAAGCAAAAGTAGCTGCGACAGCTAGTGGAGCGTCCACCGTCCACTGGCAAGTCAATGACATCTCCTCGCTTTGATTACGTCTTAACTGCCTTAGTAACGACGTTAAAATATAAACCCTATTCTTTTTACAAGAAGTCCATTATGAAATAAACGCACAGTTCAACATCATTGCTTGCATCAACGGTTCTCTATTATTTCTGTAATCCTATTACGTACAATGTTCAAAATAAAACTTCCAAAACGAATGTTTGTCCATAAGTACTGATAAGATTTGTTACAGAAACGTTGAGACTGTTTGGTAACGTGTACTTTAGTGATACCTACACTTCAACTTGAGATTGACACAATTCATAATTTTAATATTCTTATTATTTGAACATGTGAAAATATATGAAGGTATGTGTGGGTTAATTACCATTCGTTACGGCATTGGTTATATTTTAAACGTCAAACATTGTGAACGTTAAAAAGTCACGTTCGACGAGACTCGTTCAACACTAGAAATGTTAAGAGTGCTTTGACGTCGAATATTTGCCTATGAGTATTAGATAACGTTCGTAAACCACGAATAAAATACGTTATGACCGTCAAAACGAGCGGGTGTAATCTGATTGTGGCGGCTGGCAGCTGGTGGTAACTGGTGACAATAGAAGTTTTGATTTAGAGTATCGGCGGCGGTGTGGCTGGCCCGCTAGGTGCGGCGTCGTGGGCGAACGAGCCGTTGTCGCCCACGCCTGCGTCCACGCGTTGACGCGAATTCCGAGCCCACTGAGACCGTCTTGTCACCTCACCTGAGAACTATCGCATCAACGCACACATTTTGATTTCTGACGCGGATACTAAAACAGATCTTAGATATCAAACCATCAGGTTTGTAGAAATCGGAGGCTACAGGAGATACAAGTTATAATCTAAAGTTTGTGTAAGGCATCAAAGAGAGGGTGTTGGTATTCAAGTTTTAAAGTGAAATAATTGAAACCCATTGGCGATAATCTTGATGAGTCAAGAAAAAATAAGTAGGAGGCTAGCTGGCCCACACAACTTCGTCTGCGTCACATAAGGAAATTTATATGATTAGGATAGGAAAAATAACATTAATACTAGAGTATTAAGGGTCTTCATGTTTTAGGTAACAGAATAACAACAACTCACACTTACGTAATTTACATACGCAAAGTTGTCAAGAATATTTTGTTTGCGAGCTACAAACAGTGTAAAACCGGTATCTAGAAACGTGGCGGTTTATCGTTGAATTTCCTCCGAATCGATCATAGTACATAATATCTTATTTTTCGTGGAACTGTGAAGTGTACAGGTTATACTAATCCGATATCAAAATACTGTGACGACAAAACATTTTTTTTTATTGTGCTTGGTATATTTTTAAGTTGCAAACTACAAAATGATACCAGAAATCAAAATTTCATTTTAGAATTTACACCCAATTAATTAATTTAGAGATGTTTTCAATGTGTCTAACTTCTAAATTTCTGTTCTGAAATGTATAGATAATAATGTTTTACGAAGATTTATTTTGTAGTTTCTTACATTTTAAATGAGTTGAATTGATTTTACATTATTTATTTCTCAGATATTTTAATCTAAAATAAACAGAATACTTTCGCATTCGATGTAGCAATTATGCAGATTTTATAAACTGAAATTTGCATTTTATTAATTAAAATAATATTACCAATATCTACACATATTTGTTTTTGTATATTTTGTTCGTTACTCTAAAATAAAAATTTAAAATAATATTTACGTATAGATATGTATCGAAAACTGAAAAAAATAAAAATAATTATGTTAAGTAAGACTCTACATTGTTGAGCTCACTACAACTACGCATAGTTCTGATATTAATCTACTTTATTTCACCTAAATATGTATTCATTCTAGTTCTATTTTTATGTACAGTGATTTATTTATTTGTACTAAGTATTTGTAGTTGTATCGAGCATACTTCCATTAACGATGGACCACATGGCCACACAAAACGCTTATTTAATAAAATATTATTATATTATATGTAATTACTTGTTTATTAGAGTGCTAGGGTGTTGTAATTAAATTTTCTAGTCAAATTAACCGTATATCAGTTTTTTATCAACTCAATTTAAAGTGACTTTACAATACATAGCGTCGCAAACATGTGCTCTCGGCCCGCGGAGCTTGTTTCTTCAGTTGAAGATAGATCTTACTCCTTTACGGGTTAGGAGAGTCCGATTCTTTTTTCGAAAATTATATCTCTAATAAGACAATTTGATTTAAAATAAAATTAATGATTATGAATGAATAAACAATCCTACGTTCATAGCGTTAATCAATGAGTTGCATGCAGGAAAGAGTCGAGCTGATGTCGAGCTCATTGATCGATCGAGTCGATAGAGTGCACACAGCGAGGCGGCGCGGCGTGCGTACAGCGGCGAGGCACGCACACACGCGCACAGAACCGGATGGCGCACACACAGCCCGCGATACACACACACCAACAACTGTACGTGTGCGTGTAAAGGATTTCCTACCGGGGGAGTCGCTCGTGCCGCCCGCCGCGGACCTGTTGCGCCGCTACTGGAGTTACGCCGCATAGTTACCAGACTTGATATGCTTGCCCCGCGCTGCCACCGCGCCATCGCTGCAGCGCTCGCCGAGCCCACGCACACCACAACATCACGTACCAATACTTAATTATCGTGGCGCACCACTCGTGAAATTGCCGTGCATCTCGACTGCTCTCATCGACGTCTTTTATTAATCTGATGTCTTCCATTACCGGTTGCACTAAACTAAAACATCTAACCCGTTCGATTTATAGGCCCTCTTATGGATGCAGCCGGATACATGACATCATGTGATGCTAATTCAATGCGCCGGTGCTATCGTTCAACATTATAAATCTTTTCAAGTATCGAGAATCTTGAATACCGTAATAGATTATTCAGTGCATGCATCAATGACATCAAGTGTACAAATAGTCACTTTACAAATTTTGATAAGCGCAAAATTGCGTTTTAAATTATTAATCTTAAATGTAAATCCATTCATTACACAAAGTGATATCGACAGTCGTTCTACCCGATAATCATCCTCCGGATTCTAATGTATATGCTATACAACTGCAAAGTTTCACTGAAGTCCTTTGAGTTGTTGTTGCGCGACAAACATCCACACAGTCACAAACTTTCGCATTTATATGATTAGGATAGGAAAAATTTTAATGAAAAGAGAGTTACAAATTACAATGTATGTCACGAAGATCGGTTCTAAACACGTAGTTGTAACTAAGTAAAATCTTGTCATACATAAAGCTATAGTATATTATGGAGACAGAGCTGGGAGAAGGGCTGTGGCCACTAGAGCTAAGTGCCATGAAAAAACAGGTAGCGCCGTTCCACCGGCAGCGGCAGTCGGCACCGTATCGATCTTTATGTTATTTTTCTTATTTATCTTTTTTATCTGGGGCTTCGCTCCGAGACTCGGACCCGAACGGAAGTTGTAACGATTTTTAATCGTAGCAAGTATCTCGGTCGGCCGGTTCGTATGGCCGCTTTGGACATCGAGTTTATATTATATTTTTTGTAAACAACCACCGGAAACGGGCCAGAAAACGTACTGCTCTGGAACACATATCTTCCATTACGTCTGTCTCTCGGTTCGTAGTAATGACGATAAGGGACCAGATAACGCTCAATGTTAAGAGGATTACAAGGTTTCGTTTTAAAAAGGAAATTCGACTATCGCGTTTCCTGGCTCACTTAACGCTTCAAGTAATTATTGTTTCCTACGTTCATTCATCCTCTCGTACGTTACGTTACATCATCACTTGACAGAATAATAATTATGACAGTCAATATGAATACTACATTTTCAAACAGCGGAGTAATTAATTGTACTAATATCAGTAAATAGAGTATATTTTAAGGGTTCAAATCTTTTAAATAAACGTTTACAAGTTAAGTTTTTCTTTTCTGTTATTAGCGATGAGAATTAGTGTTAAATTGTAATACATATTAGATATCGTTTTATTCCATGTTTTTTTTAATCATGACCTATACGTGCCGTTATGAGCATATTTTTACAAATACCTAATGACCAAATACTTATTTAAAAACCTTCAAAACAAAACCTACTACGGTGTTAGATACCTTGATAGTTGTAATTTTCAGTCATTCTTCTTTATTTGTTTTATTTCCCCTAGTTTCTAACGAACATTTCTAAAGAATGGAATTAACCTTCATAGGATTAATTAATTACACAAAAAACCCTTACTTTGAAGTTTTCCCGTCCCGCTAAAAGGCATCGCTTTCGGTATCAAATTTTCCACCCATATAATAAAGCCGCATACTGTGATACTCGTATTAAAATAGTTCTTGTAAAAAAACCTTCTGGGATCCCAAGTAAAATGGGTGTGGTTGTTCCTTGGTGATGCAGCTTGTAATAGTGAAACCGTTACCTGCCACCTATCATAAATTCTTTGCAATCAACAGTACAGTCGTAGCAAGAGTTTCTCAAATAGTCAAAAACAAGGACACACAATCAATTCGATATGAAATTCAGTAGTAATTTCCAAAAGAAAAGTTGTACTAGTATTATATACAAGTGTCTGTAACGTATTTGGCTAATAGTAGATGAGATAAACTTGATTGAGGTCCGAGTCCAGTTGTCTTCCCCGCTCACAAGACGAGAATATTTTCAATAAAATATTTTTTATTATTTTCTGCAGTTTTGATGTCTAAACGCTATATCACTAGATTACAGTGGACAGTTTATATGTATGTACATAATATTGACAGTACAAGAAGTCGGGGCAGGTCGCTAATAACTTATAAAGACTAAATAGTTAATCGAAAGAGCAGGTTTTAAGATTTCATAACCAACGGATGTACTACAGGGTTTTATGTTAATGAAAGTATGGATTTGATTTCAATTAATTGAGGATATAGAGTCATTTCATTACAGAATTATTAAACTTTGTAAAATACTTCAACTTGGAACTATAAAAAGGTAAATTGTTTTAATGTTGTTAATAATTTTTTATATGTTTATTGAACAAATATTCGAATGCATTATTTCCATTACATGCAAAGTCGAAAGTTTATTGCAATTTTACAAATAGATAAATTTTTAATTTGCCTACTAATTATATTTAAAAGAGTTTGTAATAAAGTTTTAAAATAGCAATAACTATCAACTTTTCTTTGAAAGTGCGTCTAACATAGACAGTGTTGTAAAAATAATTTATTACCTATAGGTAATCTGCTCTACAAATTAAGAACACTCGTAAAACGATGTTGATGATCTATTTCGTGCAGTGTTAGCGTTTTATTACAAAACATACATTTTTTTATTAAATTATAATTGTTTTTTTTCATCTGAAGGAATAATCTGTTCGTATCTGAAGCTAACACAAATTGTCCCATTGTTGAGTTCCTGGAAGACGGACCAAACCTTTATTTACAAAAGGTAGCAAACAACGTACACCTTGTGTGAACAGCTGACTTCAAACAGAAAAAAAATCCTCAAGGATATATGATAATGTGGCAAATGAAAACCTTGTTTTGTGTAAAACACAGTATCCCCATTGTTCATAATCGTGCGAATTTGCGTAATATCCATGGAGACACGCGAAAACATCATACAAAAGATATTCATTAAGATGGTTATTACGGCAGATAGCGACCCTACTCTTATTATTGACGAAATTACTGATTCACAGAAATTAGTTAAACCAGTCTCATGTTTAACTAAATCATATTGAAAAGTTATAAAAAATCACAGTATAGTCACTAAACTATTTGCTTCTGAAAACCAATTTATAGATGAAAAATGTTTGACGCACTCAGAAGCCAGATAGCAAAATTACGTTTTATTACAAAGTGAGATTAGAAAGATTATCGAGTGAATTACATTCAACTGTGGGCAGCGCGCAGTCGATCTGTGCTGTCGCTATATTCTTTCTAACAATATTACCTTTACAACGGATTCTGAATCGAGGCTTCAAAGCATTTTGAACCTTGCAGCTATAGTTATAGAGGATATTCGATGTTTGATAAAGTGAATGTGGGTACATCGACATCCCGGCAGGCGGACGGTGGAGAACCAGTTTCATTTAATCATCATAATTGCGTCCTCCGTTAAGCCTATCCCGTGTATGTGGAAAGCACACTTAAACCATTTTGTACTACAATTAATGCCACTTTTATATATTATTATATTGGTTATAATAATGTAATCCTTATTGTTATGATACTATCAGTGAAGTTCATTTTAATTTTTTTAATATAGTTATTTTTATGTGCAATGAACTGAAAATGTAGGTAAAAGGTAGGAAAACCTACCCACCTTAAACTCATAAATCTAATATATATTATAAAGGCGAAAGTGTGTAAGTATGGATGTATGGATGTTTGTTACTCTTTCACGTAAAAACTACTGAATGGATTTGAATGAAACTTTACCACAATATAGCTTATACATCAGAATAACACATAGGCTACAATTTTTGAGGTTTCTAATGTGAGGTCGTAAAAAAACACATTTTTTGCGGTATAATAGTACTATATTATAGACGTCGCGAACTAGACGGGCTAGACGGGACGAACCTGAAGTCCACGCGAACGAAGTCGCGGGCAAAAGCTAGTAAATAAATAAATATTGCTCATAATTAATATAAAGCTACGAAATTTACATAGTTTAGGTACTTCTGTTACCAACAATATCAATTTGAACACAACCATAAAAAGCCCTCAGCCTGATGTAGTACGCAATTAAAAATCGTATCAAATTTCCGAGCATAATCTACACGTTGTCGGTAGTTAAGATAAGATGACAATGCCTTATCTGTCTGGTATACGAGGAGGAGAAAAAAAACGTCCAAACTAAATATTTCAAGGCCATACGGAACTCTCAGATCGACATAAAACTTTTTTGATATACAAATTCGAAGGCACGAGGACTAAGCAATGTCAAAAGAGTCACAAAGGACATTTGAATAATATTTGACACCTTATTTGACGTATCGATAAAACATTCCAAAAGTGTTCGCGACCGTGTATCCGTTGCTGTTTGTACATTAAAGTTTTTTATTTGGAGAAGAATAAATTGGCACAACTTTAAAAGTTGAGAATGTTCTTTATATTTCTTGGAATTGAATATTCGTTTCAGATTTAGTTTTATGAAAAAGATAGCAATATCTAAATGTCAAATCAATTGCTTAAGGGTTTATGTGCATTTTATGAACAGTATCATCGCTTTACCACATTCACCTCCAAAGGAAGGTTGAAAGAATAATGTTTTAAAGTTTATTACCAGCAAGACTTCTTATAAACTTCATAATAGCAAATACACCCGATACTCTTAAACTGCATAATGAGATCGGGGAAAACAATTCTTGTCCGTGCTTTATGATACAGCATTTTAGATTCTAACAAGACTATCAACAACATCAACACATCGACGTCAGGATCATTTAGCATTATTATCAGAAAACTATAGTAGCATGCATCACGTCAACCTTTCTTTATTATTCTTGATAAGGAATAGTCGGGTAAAAAACTCGTGGCTCTGCATCCCGGTACCAGGGCGAGTCACGACATAATACTATTCGTGTTATTTCCAGCTGCGTTTCGGATTTCCCATGAATTACAATCTCGTTTCTTTGTAATTCACATTTTTCCTTTATCCAGATCGTGAATTAAGATGATGCACGCTAAGAAAGACTTAAGTTATCAGTATAAAGTTTTGTTCACTGATTAAGAATATTTCAGACACGATTGTAAAACAGACGAGCAATTTTGTAAACATACTTATTTACGTAAGTCGTTTCATAAAATAGAAATATAAATATGCTAATAGACGTGTAATTACGCTATAAAGGAAACGTTTCGTAATATTCCACATATGGTATTATGCGTAAATAGTTTTTGTTATTCGGATGGCCTCCTGTGTCGGCAGACAGCGGGGTAAACAGGAAGCGAGTCAAGCGTTGGCAACTCTTCAACTGCCCACCACGTGCTCGCGATGCGCGGTTCAATGTTAACACTTGCAACTTTGTAAGTGCCTTATTATTACATAAATAAATATTATGTAATAAATATTAGATTTGAGATAAACTTTACTTTTATAGGTTTTAGTCAAATATTGCCAAATTATGATGCTCATACTCAATTGTGACGTAATAAGTCGACAAAATAGAAAATTGAAATTATACGATACTAATAAGTATAATAGAAGAGAGCATTAAAATCTTAATGTGAATAAAAAAACCGCGACAAAAAGCGTTCGTTTCGCCCGCAAGCCACATGGTCAGGGTTTGAACAAAAGGCGCATCAGAATATGCTGTACAGATGTGGTATGTGGTCCACATGTCGCGAACAATGGCTGCCTTCAGCGCCCGCGAGACATCACTGATCTTAGTAATATTTCGGTACGCTTCTTACATCAAAATAGGCATACGTTATTATTTCGTAATATGGAACGCAAATTCCAAAAGTACCTACATTCTTATCAATTATTATTCAATTCGTTAATCACACCTACAATTGCTACAATACACTATTGTTATATTTGTTAATAGGCTACAAATAATCAAACATCTTTATATTTTTTTTTTTAACTCGAAAACGACTGACCGATTTGCCTAATTTTGGGCTTAAATTAATCGTGGAAGTCCAAGGAAGGTCTGTAGATAAAAAAGTTTAAATAAAATCTTGGAAAAGTGCAAAATAAACATATTTGCCAAAAAAATTACATAAGAATTTGACATATTATCTGTCACTTTTGACATTTATTTCTGTCATATTTGACGTATAATTCTGTCACTTTTGACATATTTTGATGTCACACAATAACTTCATCGTGTTTAGGCCACAGACCATACATATATATATGAGATAGATATGCAACTGGAGATAGGAATATGAGCTGAAGTTTATCACAGCCGAATCACAGGTGGAGCCACATGCTTGAGTGCATGCGCTGCGCGCTAGATTTAAATTTATTTTTTGTTTACTAGGGGAATTCAGTTTTTCTATTTGAAAAAAAAACGGTTTTATAATTCCCACGACTGTATCTATTTTATTATTTTGGCGGGCTTTCCAACCGCGTGTTCCACGGCATATTCCGCTGGGTCAGAACCAGCGTGGGTCGGGGATCGCGGTTTACCATCCCCGTACTTTGTGTGTAAGATTATTTGTTTTAAAGTTGTTTTTAAAAAGCGTACAACATCAAATGAAACATAGTTTTAAGCCGAGCGCGTTGTAAAAAGTTATAAGTTATTGAAAATTGTCCCAATTTACTTGTTGTAGACAACAGTTTTTGTAATATTAATCAATTGGAATGCTGAATAGAAAATCGATTCCCAAAAAGAAAGCTAATCGAGAAAAAACAATTACCGAAATTATAGGTTCTACCCTAACTTTGATCAAAGAATGAATGATACCAGATTACCGAAAAAAAAATAACGAAAAAAATCTTATAACAGCACATAACAATAAAATTAATTTACATTTTAAATTTAGGTTATAGCTGACTGAAAAGTGTACATTATCGTCAATAAGTAGCAGATCATAAAAATTTAGGAAAAATTGTTTTTTAAATTTAGCGCCATCTCGCGGGGAAACAATGAAATGGAAAAAGCGTGGACAAGAATTTCAAAATAGCGCCATCTCACGTAAAATCATAAAAAATCGTCAAATCGTGGCACAACCGTAGCGACACCTAAAAATCAGCTGGCTAACTAAGTAACCAGTGGCACCCCCCTGAGAGTTTAGGCTCTAATGAAGTGTCTTGATGAGTACTTTGCGTAGAGGATGAATTTCAAGGTCTGATGATGGAGCTGGAAGGTGGCGACAGGAACTCCGTCAATAAGCAAGATAACCTAATCGTGTTTAGGCTCTAATGAACCGTCCTGATGAATTATTTGCGTAGAAGTTGACTGTCAAGGTCTGATGATGGCCATAGGAACTCCGTCAATGAGCAAGATAACCTTATCGTGTTTAGGTTCTAATGAAGCGTTCTGATGAGTTCTTTGCGTAGAGGATGAATGTCAAAGTGTGATGATGTAAATGGATGGTGGTGTGTTTGTTCCGGCTGGAATGGAATGGAATCCCTGGAATGGCTGGACCGATTCGGATGGGACTTTCAATTGCCGATAGTTTATGTAATAAGCTGAGTAATTTAGGCTATATTTATTTTAAAAAATTGTTTATTTTTTTTTAATTTTCGATGAAGTTTAAGGATAGCTTTTAGGTCGAGAAACAATCGAATATGTAATTGATATTTAATTGAGAGTGATGCAGACGAAGTTGCGCGATGAGTTTCAGTTTATCGTGATTTGAAAATCCATTTCTTGTAAAAAAAGCATAATTAGATAAAGGTATAAATAAATCGTATTGAAGAACTATAGATCACAAACTACACATATTCAAAAAGTTACTTCGTTTCAAAACATGTCAACAAAAAGATTAAGAATGCACCGAGATTATTACCAAATTACACATTTTGCTTTTCATTTGCCTCATTACCAGCGTCGTAATGACGTCATTCAGTTTGTCACGTTCCCCACATCGCACACGGCCTACAAAAACGTGTCCTTACCACGAAAATGCAGTTGTAATTTATGTAACGAGTTGAGATAATGAGTTTAGGTCACTTTGTCAAATACAATAATCGTTTATGAATGAATTAGTGAATGACAGTTGGGGCATGTTTGTTTACGCGGGAGATCGGGCCAAGTCGGATGTGTTCGCCGGCGCTCGGCGCTCGCTCACTCGAAATAGCGCGACACCGGCGTCGAGCAGTGCGGTCGACGACCCTGCGCCCTGCCACACCGAAATATTGGAACTATACTCTGATTCAATCCTTTTGATTATGATACAGGTCATTAATGTTTCCACACTAGCTTCCTTTTTGATATACACAGTCGTAGTCATAACAATATTTTATAATGTCGCGATTAATCGAGCTAGAAACGTATTAAATTATTTTAATTTGGTAATAGCGATCGACTGATATTATAATATTTGCAATTTGTATAATATTATGTAAATTGTATCAAAACATTTTACACTAACTATCCAGTTGAGATTTAATAACCTGCTTAAATCCCGTATTATGATATCGATTGGTAGTTATAAATTACTACATACTTATTTTTGCTAAATAATATAGCCTTATATGTATATTTGTTTTCGTGGTTCTGTATAACTTTACTTAATCAATAATTATGTTAAAATGAACATGTTATAATGTAGATAAGGTAAAATACCTCTTGATTAATTGTAGTTTACATACATTCGGCTAATAAAAAAATATGTATCTTTCTGAATAGCAATAGTATTGTAATAAGATAAAATGTCTTTAATTCCAGAATAAAATATATTTCTTAAATAGAATTAAACATAACATCAAGAGATTTTCGCAAGGAACTAGTAAGATAAAAGATGTTATGATAGCCTACAAAATATTTCTTATCATTAAACTATGTAAATCTCCTCAAAAGAAGGATATTATTATGTCGTATAAATTAATGTGTATCGATGAACCATAAAAAATAATTAAGTTTTAAAATTGGTTCTTAAAATATATAACAATTTTTTATCAAAGTTATTTTAATTATGTATTAAGTTCTCGCTAAATTATTTTAATTCAGTCTCGAGGACGAGTAATTAATATAATGATTAACTAATTAATGACAGTTTTTAGATAACGGACTTTCAAGACGACTTGGTTACTGGTTAAAGAGAAACTCAACTTATATTTTATCATAATTAATTTTGTTATGTTAAAAATAAAGTTTTTTTTATATCTTGATCATCTCCAATTCAAATGGATCTGATACTTAAATAAACTTGATAGTTTATGCTTAATAGTTTTTTCTAATTGTTTGTCTGTCTTATAAAATAAAAATCAGAATAAAATTTGTGATATTAACATTATTTATAACGTTTCAATCATTTGGTATTTGTGTAATTTAAGACATTTCTTGTTTATCCTAATTTATTTTATTATTTACGTATAAGGTTACTATGTGAAGTTTAATTTGTTAATTTTAACGTTCACAGTTTATCGCTTTATAAATTGTGAACTCTTGCAACTCGCTAGCAAAACTCTTTAATGACACATACCTATACCGTCGAAAAACGACTATACTACAATATTGTTATAATATTTTGTGTACGAGTGACGAAGGCGTTTTATAGCATACATTATCATACGTTATCATATATGTATCTGTGTTTAGTGCACGCGGAAAACACGATCTTACAACTTAGAAAGCGAATCTGAACAGGGTCGGAAAGATTTCGTTTATTTTTAACAAAACTTTTATTAAATTCAATCGTAAATTAAAATGAGTGTCTTCGTATACTTCGTTCGTAAAGAAACTGGGTTTGTTTTAAACGGTAGTTTCAGATTTTAATTAGGTAAAATAATATCATCATACTTTCATGCATTTTCAACGTGTTCTTACCACGATATTTAATTAATTGAGTTGTCTCGACATTTCAACGTTGTTGCAAACGTCATGATCACGAGAAGAACCCGTTGAAAATGCATGAAAGTATTATAGAAAACCGTGAGTGTCTGAATAAGTCTATAATATCATCATATTATTAGTACAGCCAAAATTTGTAAAATTCCGCGTTCCAAGAAGTCACTTCAATGATTTTTTTATCCTTGTTGTTCCACCTGATTGCCCACTTCACCATGACCCAAAGATATTCTTTATATGAACCCACATAGGTAAAATATTCCAAATGTAAAATTTCATCAAAATCCGTTCTACGCTTCATTGAGTCACTAACATCCAAACATGCTCACAAACTCACGTATTTACTTCCCTACTTATAATATTAGTAGGATAAATTGTCTCAGAAGTGATTAGTGTCTACGTTTGTAACGAAATAAAGCAAAACTTCACACACTGAGATTAGTCACACACACTAGTCATAGCGAGGATTTAAACTCGATTAACTCCTGTTCTTGTTACATGAATGATTTCAGAATTTCAGCTCAGCGATAGTATTCTATTCTTGATTTCGTATTCAACTACAATCTTAAAATATTAATAGAAATAAGCACGAATTTTTTTTTTGTTTTTTCAATGAGCCTACAGCCCACTCGATGGTCATTACTCATCACCTCTTTAAACGAGGCTTAAGAAAAGTCCTGTATCAGTAGGCGATAGATAACAGCCCCTCATTGCCCTGGCATTGCAGAGGTTCATGAGCGACGGTGACCGCTTACCATCAGGTGGGCCGTAGGATCGTTTATCTATCACGCAATAAACCCTACTTTACTTACTTATACAGGACTTTTTTGAAATCCTGTTTAAACAAGGACATGTCATAGCGCTGATGCAATTAATGATATTGCTCATGTTGAATAGTTTGTTTACATAGGAGGGTACTGAACTATTAAAGTATACCAAGTGGAAGTATTTTTTGATATAAAAACTATTAATTGTGACCAAGATCTCCCATGAGTTGTTTCTCTTAATTCGAGTCAATGTTCGAATGCACAATATATACTTGTTTTATAAGAGGTTCGTCACTCAAAGCAGATCCTCAATTCCGGCCCTGGTATCAATGGGGGCGCACCCACATGTCTTTACCCACCTACCGAGTACTGTTAACTTATCCCTATTCAGAGAATGTGGCTCCACCTACCGTGCCGAGTTGCACAACCATTGATATTCAATTCACAGGTAAATTATTATCATAACTATCTTATATAGTTTGTATATTGTCCATTATGGATCGGAATGCTGAGCTTTGTTCGACCGTTTTGTTTACGGAGCCGTAGGTAGATTTCTGAATATTTATGATGAAACTAGACTGCGATCGTAATTGTACGTTCCATAAATACAGGCATATTTAACTGTAGATGTGAATCAAATTGTGTTGGAGTTTTATTTGATTTGATATGTCCTTTCTGTAATAATATATGGGCAAAGATCCTGACCTTTTACTTTACTAGGTCAGAGACTAAAGTGGATGCCAATGTTCTGAGTTCTAAAACAGCTAAAGCATTTAGATCTACCCACGTAAAAGGTTCAAAGAAGTCATAAATCATTTTACTCGAGTTGATCGTCTGAGTTTAAGAGAAAGTGAAAAGAACTGCAATATTCAAGTCCAAAAGTAGTTAGTTGGGTGAATCAGTTTCATCATGCACCAGATTGCTGGCTAATCAAACTGCTACAAAGTTATCTACAGACGAAAATGGAAATTACCACTTAGTTATTCTGCAGTCTGCACAGGAAACTCAGTTTACACATTTGCGTACACTTGAACTCTGCAACTATGTAACGTAAATCCTCATTTAGAACATCGTTTCGTAAGGCACAGATTAACATTTCCTAAGCGCCAATCAGCAGTCTGGCAACAGCACGGAGGCTTGATTATTAAACATGCCGTGGGTGCATGCTATTCGCGGCACCTACGTATCGCATTGCCTCCAATTTGGTCGCGTTGTTTCGCAATCCCAGTGGTTGGTACCAAATTCTTAACCCACAGACACCTTAGCCCGTGGGCAGGTGGAAAGTGGACCAATAACTGGTGATTATGCAACCTATCTATATGGCATGCACCTTATTTGATGCGAAAGGTGGTGTTGTCCTCCAAAGGCGATGTAATACGATTGTTCGAAGCCTCATCATTATGTTAAAATATTATAGCGCCTAACTGATGATTATGGACTGTGAGTTATAACGAGTACTTTAAGGTACACAATTTGGTTTGCATGTTTGAATTATTGGGTTACGAAGATGTACTTAAATGGATAATTTCAGCCAGCATTTATTAAGGTCAGTGCAGATTTGGGTGTGCCTCACTGCACTATATATTTGTATTTAATTCAATTCTTTGTTGGGTTAATGAAGGGCTGGTTATTTCGAATCAATTTTCTATCAGTCAGTCCATGTGCATTTAGAAAAAAACCCTTATGAAGCAATCAGTAGTATTTACATCACATTTAATCACAAAATCCATTTTTAAGACTTCAAATGGGCTCTACGCCTATCTGAAAAACTGACTATTCAATCGCACAGTAGGTACTTGTGTCACATGCCAGTATGTCTGGGTATGTCTCTGATAAGGTGAACCGATAAAAACGCAAGAAAAACTTTAAAACGTGAAGGATTTGGTAATGATCTAAACGGATAGATAGGTGGATAAATATTACGTACCTATTGAAAAAGAGTTCGAAACATAATTTATAATGTTATAGCTGTTAATGGCTTCTAGTTTTAAATTATAATTCTTAATCTCACTGTAATATTGGTTTTCCTTAAATAAATATCCAAATAAGTATGGTAGTAGTAGATACATAAGTGATTAGAAATAACGAAGTAATTTTTTTTAACGTCACTTCAAACTAATTTAATTTTAACACTTCGTAATAAATTGTAATTAGTCTGCAGTAGGTAACTTACATTGAAAGCTTAATTATAAAAGTTTATAATTTAATGTTAATGAGCACTATGTCAGTTTATGGAAAGATGTCCTTCGTGAAACCATTTGCCGACGCCTACTTACTGTAGGTTAGTGTTTGTTGTATAATTCTAACCAACTATGCTTGTGACTTCTCTTGAGTTTCATAACACTTTTTTAAATCTTTGTACTTACTTATTATGTAAGTACATAGCGCAGATTCTGATGTCATATAGAAATATTATTCTTCTTACTATTACATAATATGAAACCAATTTAATGAATAGGTATACTTGTCAACTATGAACCTCAAAGAGGAGATTTCTTTCTTTACCCACTACATTGTTGATTCACAATTTTAATCAACGAAGCTCTTCAATGGCCTCTCTCCTCTCCTAAAGGAAGACATATAAGAGGTAAAATAGATTAAGTTCAATATACAAAGAAATCTCAAGAGAATTTCAATATAAAAAGATGACTCTATTCTTTCTTTCTTTTATTTCGTACATACTATTAAATATCTACCTACTATTCTTTTTCAATTGATATGAACATCTTATGAACCTTAACAAGGCTACCTATAAAACGCACAACTAAAGAAAGTAACAATCGTCGCAGTTTAGAAATTGACGTACCTTCATAATAACCTACCTGGCCTTCTACCTTGTTATAATTTTTTTTGCATAAATTTTACGCAGATAATTTTATGTTATTTTCTGAAAATTAACATGAACTTCTACAAAATTAGACAAATAACACAACAGCAGAAGATACATTCCAGGTGACATACATCCCGCGATCTGTCACCAAACCATAAAATGATGAATTGCGAGCGATACGGAGGCCAGAGTGCAGGAGGTGCTTCCTGTGGTTGCCTGACACGAGCTCCCCTTATCAGCTTCATTGATACATTTATCTGGACGAGGTCGAGTCGACACTACTCGGCGCTAGTCACGAGTATCGCGCGAAAAATCACCTACACTACCGTAAAATTTACAAATCTAAAAAAAATAGACACAGTCCTAAGCAGAATATGATATTATCTTAAGGAAGAAGAGTTTTTGTATTTACAAAATGCGATATCGGATGAACCACTGTACTCTACATTCAAGGCTGTAGGTAAATAAACTAACATAAGGTGTAAAAGGCGAATGAAAATATACCAGCAACCTTCAGTATTGGTTTTAAAATAAGCAATAATTTACAAACTAATTGCTTCAAATCGAATATCAGTTTGAAATATCAAAGGTTTCAAATTATAGTAGCAATTAAATTTAAGTTTTCCTTGTGACAATAATTAATGATTTAATCTAAGATAATTTTAGATTAACATACGGTAGACGGTCAATTGATCACTAAAGTACAAATTAAAATGACATTTCTCAATTTAGTGAAATAAATTTTTATCTTATAATAATTAATTTAATACGAAGTAGCCGTTTTATTAACGTTCGATAGTGGAAGTTGTTTTTTATAGCAGTTTAAGTTTTTTGCTAATTTATAGTTTAGTAGGATATTAAATTAAATCGATTAACATAGTTATTATCTTGTCCTGAGCGTAAATTGATTGTAAAGGCTCTATATGTTCTAAATCTATGTATACATTTATATTTATTGAAACGATAACTTGAAATTTAATTGCAATAAAATCAAAGTTAACACAGAAAAGTTGAGAAGTCGCCCTAAATACAGAATTTTGTATTGAATAAGGATAAATGGCGTTTAAATTGTAATAATTTTGAAGAATAACAATTATAGAGCCATAACATTGCTACAAACCTCGCCGGTCGATATGGCGTTTGGGGGAGGCCTATGTCCAGCAGTGGACGTCTATAAGCTGATGATGATGATGATGATGATGAACATTGCTACTTCTTTCTTTCCATACTCATAAGTATACAAATGCAAATTACTCCATGCAATTTATACTCTATCTCTAAATTTTCGGATTGTCGAATCGTAGTTACTGTTTTCAACTAGAGAATATTTATTCTTATGGGTACGAAAAAAATACCAATGAAAACAGCTACATACCACATACGATAAAATCCTTTATCGAATGGATACCTCTCTTTAAACTCACTCTGAATTATCTTAGCGAACAACCTGTGGCGCCAGGTTGATATCTGTTTTAAAGGTTTTTAAAAGCCCGTCATATTGGTTTTAAGGAGATAACACACGTTTTTAAAGCACCCAATATTTTACTGGAAGCTCTTAAAATGATTCTTATCGTTGCAACTGTATCCGTATGCCTCTTTTGCATTCACTTTTGTGATGTTTTTAGCAAGGAAGTTCTCAGAATGTGGCTAATAAAATGTTGAATACTATACTTAACCCTGAGTTATCCTAAGAAAGCTACTTTGGTAATTAAAAAGTCCAACCAAAGAGAACTTGAGTTCATAACATTTCTGAGCTGCTTTTAAGTGTATACAAGCGTCCACTTGCAGTAAAATCATGATTGTAAATAAAGAAGTTTTATATTTACCAACACAGGTCTAGAATTGCGAGAAATATGATCAGTAAGATAGTGCTTGGAATGGGACTACTATAGCTAACTGACTGAATCGAGTCGACGACAAACGACTTCCTGTGTACACGATACCGCCGATCACATTCACAATACTCACAAGCCATGATTGTTTACTAGTCTCACTTGATAAACTTATCTACATCATTAGTGTCGTGAAGATTAGGTCTTCATTCTTCTAAAAGTCATTTGTAGCGAAATGTTTATTGAATTGAAAGGATAAGTGATAAATTACGCGTATTGATTTACAATCCACACATAAAACTTTCAAACGAAATAGATTTTTAAAAGACTTACCGTTATATAATACAGTCGTTTTGGAACACCTTACTTCTTTACAGTTCGTGAAAATAAAGTTTTCTGAGTGTGCGCTTACAGCAGTTATAGCTCAACAGATGATAAAGCACAGCCACGACAATATGAACCGTGAAAACATCACACTTCATTTGTGCCATTAATAAGACATATACAAGAAAATAGTTGAGTGCAGATGTTAAACGGCCGAATTGGGCGCAAGTCATCCAATTAATATCGCCTTAGCTTCCATAGATCTAATAAATTATCTTCAATCAACGGAGCAGCCGTCGTATTGTGGAGATCGCGATCGGTTCAAAAACGATAATATTTAATGAATGAAACCGCACCACATTTGTTCAAGGTCGGTGTTCGAGAGATTTTTAAATAGTGATTATAAATAGATGACGCACCGAGTGAGGATCCGGTGGTGTGATGTGTCGCGGGTCGGACGTGCGACCGGCCACCGACTGTTTCAGATTCCCATTCATTCTGTCGCATCAATGAACCGAGTTTACCACGTGCCGAAAAATTATACTGAAACTGCCGCTAGAGGAAAACCTAATCGACCGCATCTACGCGTCTAGACTGCTAACAGACGTCATTGCTTATTTCAACGTTAAATTATGTGTTATGTAGTACAATTTGCTAATCTTTTCTACGCGTTTTAAAGAACCCTAATTTTCTGAAATAGATGTGACCTATAACTTTCGTACAATCGGTTCAACTATGCGATGGACTAAACAATTAAAAAAGAAAAATGGTTAGAAACACTGCCATGGGGATGGCGGGGCCATACTTGTGTATGGCCCTACTGTACCACGCGTCGCGTCACTTGGCACAATCCTGTGCTGGATTTTGGCCTTGGTCTGGGTTTGGACGCTAAGTGTGAGCGGCAAGAGATTTTAGTGCAGTTTGACTGTCACATACTCCACTTACGGAGCAGAAGGAAGTGTCTATGTCTAATTCTATAATGTCTTGAGGTAAACTAACGTCATGAGTAGGTAGTGATATTTAAGTACATTTTTAATTCGAATAGTAGTACTTAATCAATCTATTTTAGTTATATTTGTATAATTAATGTTATTATGTAAAGTTTTTAAAGGTGTTAACAAATCCTCAAAAACAGGAAACTTTTATTAATTACTCTGAGGAAGTGTGTAATTAATTAGAAATTCGAAACTGGTTTTAGTTGTATTATTTGAATTTTAACAAAACTCATCAAGTTACGATTTGTAACCAATATGTAATTCTACCCATGTTTTGTTATAATTCTATGGTTTACAATTATCTTATACACTTACCTATTTAGTCCTTTATAACTTTGTGTACGTATTATGTGTTATGTATCTACTAGCCATTATTTTTTTATGTACAAAATTTGTAGTGTTAATTTATTTATCAGATTTATTTTGTTTTAAAGAGATAGCCACTATCCAAACAAATGAACCTTAATATTTTTGTTAACTACAGCAAAATAACATTGTATATGAAATTATCTCGCCGACAAAAGATAATAACTGCATCCTATACAGGCTATTAACGATTTCTTAAAATTAAACATTATAACTTCCGGTAAAATTCTGATTCACCGTATCCGCGCCGTAAGAAAGCGACGGGAAACGACACGTAAGTCTATCCAGTATGAAATGACCAGTTCACACTAAAACTAAATTAATTTCTATAAAAACATAACTATGTAAATAAAGAATTTGGTGCTAATTCAAAAATAATGTCCAATATAAAGTAAACATTAGCTAATTCAATATTTTATGGGGACACTTATCTCAAAATTTAGCAACTTTGGCGAGTACTGTTTGATAGCAATACAATCATGACATCTAATTTTGAATAATTGATAAAAAATAGAGTGCAATACTGCAATTTACATAATTTTGTCTTAAAACTTATAGCTTTTATGTGTATTAACTTTCCCTTTCAGTGCAAAATGCAGTTGCGGACGGACACTAGTGTTAAATAATATAACTTCACTAAGTACCTATACGATGTTTTTTTTAGTTAAGAATAATCGAAGTTTTAATACCTACCGAATATTTTCCATCCAGATAAATTTGCTTCAGTTTTAACTGCACTTCGTAAAACTGAACGAATTACGAAATTAAATTCACACATAAACACACTTTCAAAATTGATTTACTTTAACAATATAAAACACGAAAAAGTGTTCATTAATTATTTCCCCGACACAGCACTGACACAATCACGATCACTTAAACACTGTTTTGTTTTAAGTTTTAATATAAACAGTAGCTCGGGTCCGACGCTGTAGGTTCGCCTGAGGAAGGAACCGTCGGTCTCTGCACGGGGACTACTTCCTGAACGAAGCTTGCGGTTCACGCACGCGCCCCGCGGTCCGGGGCGTGACCTAGACCCTGAAAATACACCCCCTCGCCCACGCTTACCGCGTTTCCATGGTTACCCATTGAAAATGCACTTAGAAAACTTCCTGAAACCCAGTTTTAATCATTGTATTTGGAGGAAATTTTATAATATATACCTTTCTGCGTTTTTATTAATACATACATGTACCATTTATAAAAGTATCGTAATTCAGAAGTTTTCTTGTTTTTGGTGATATTCGGAAGTGTAGTTAAAGTAGAGCGGTATGTAGAGAAAAGCTCCTCCCAATAAACGACAGAGCCTACTCGGCATTGGTGTTTTTCGTGTATGGTGTGGGATATTTTGACCTTCAGAAAAATTTATTGACATAAAATAAGACCTAAGGCGAGCATTTATTTTACTATGACGCAAAACCATAACATTACTTATGTCTCTGTATCTGAAATATTCTACGTTCCTTTTATACAATTTAATATTTTATTTCTTGTTATACAGGGTGGGCCATGAATTAGTTAACAATTGAAAAAATCGTATAAAGAAAACCATTTGACATATTTTTGAAATTATTTATTTACAAGAAAGTTAATTATTTGGAATTTATTTTTGTAAAAATAACATCATCTAAATGACAACCGTTTCGATTTTTGCACTCTTCTAAGCGAACACCGAAATTTTCGAATACTCGTCGACAAAGAGACTGCGAGATCGCCGACATTTCTTCGCAAATTTTTTGCAAACACGACTCTTCAAATGACTCCATGTTTACACTACCCACATAAAACACTACGTGAACTAACTATAAGGACCGCCTTGTGCGGTGAAAGCCTCCTCCAAATTATTCCAGATAGTTGTAAGTGTCTTTCGCCAGCCTTGACCATAACGTATTTCATTTCTTCACTTTGGTTTTTGGTCACACAACGTTTGGGATGTAAGCGAAGGAAATGTATTTATCTACAAAATCACTTAAAATCCCAGAAATTATCGGTGTTTATTTATTTTAATGGCCAACAAGACTAACACCAATTTTTTTATACAAAACACTTCAACATAGCCTTATTTATTTATTTATTAAACTTTATGCACATAAATGGTACAATGGCGGACTTAATGCCTAAGGCATTCTCTACCAGTCAACCAAAGGTGGTGTAGAGAAAACCTTATTAGTAGTTTTTAAAACTTAAGCTGGTATAGGTTTGGTACATTGGAACAGACAGCGGAAAATGATTTTGTTTTCTACTGTACTAGGTAATAGCGGCAAATAAAGAACAGTTTTCTTGTAACGGAAAATATTATTTTGTTGAGTGAAGCATATTTAAAAATCAAATACGTAAATTATATCAGTCTATTTAGTATATCTTTTCAATCGATATTTTAATCTATTTATGTAAATTCACCTTATTATGTTGTATAAGCATAGAGGCTGAAAACTAAACGAAAAAGTTGATCACCACATTTAACATTACTCTTTGTATTCATGTTATATTTTTAATCGTAATGTTTTATCTTATTACACACAAGTTACTTTAAGAATTTCAGCCAGTTTTAACATATATTTTTTAGTACACTTTTTGGAACGAAGTTCCTTATGGCGCGTTATCGAAAGGGGGCTAGACGGAAATTCTTATTAAAAAGTTGTCACGACACTTTTTTGTTTTAGATGATTATCGCTAGATGGCGCTGTGATTAAAATATTTTAAAACAATTCCTTATTTTGTTTTATATGATTAATGCTAGCTGGCGCTGTGATAAAAAAAATATTTTTTTAAGTTATAATAATTAGTAATTAACTAAATTTTATTACAATTCCCTCACTAATTAATCGAAAGGAACTTCGTTCCATCCGGGTGTCCCTTGACACCTCTCAAGTTATTTTTTATACTATGGTTGTTGCGCTTTTACCCATATGAAACGTCTAGCAGGTCGTGTACTCTGATCATGATCATGAAAATCTATTGGCTAAATGATTTGTCTATTGGGCATAAAATACGATGGTGTTGAAGTTTCGTGTTTTACATTTGATGATGATGTTAAAACAACTCTTCAAAAATGGTGAAGTAATACAGATGCTCCAACACACATCAGCTCTGACTTTAGTTCCAGAAGGCAGTGATTGCAGTAATAAATGAATCGCAGTATTCTTTAAGATATCGTATTTATTGTGTTGGCATTAAGCTTATATTATTGTCAGGAGAATTAAAACAATACGAAGTTGAACTCCTTCTAAAAAATCTAAATATTTACATGTCATGTTATAAAATCCTATATATCACAAAAATAAGCAGGGTAGTCACAAATAAAACACAGTAATAAATTTTATAATTTAATAAAACTTCTTCAATATAAGAATATGTCTGATTCCATCTATATAATACAAAGCCTTTCGAAAATGGGAAAATACCTACATAATACAAAATTACAACCTCCATTCATTGCTATTGACGTCACACGCACGACACAGCCACCAGCATTCAAAAAGATTGTTTTTAAATGACAACTTTCAACTAAATTATACTGTGCACAATAGACGACCTCCATTCCGGAGAAAACGAAATTCAACTCGCACGTCACGTCCGGGAACAAAACCATACAGAAGCACCCACATTGCTCTGACGAGAGATCGATTATTGCACAAAAATACATTTAAATCGGGACACTATTTACATTCATTGTTGTAAATTGAATCAATATTTACAATCGATAATTTCCAATGCTCGATGTTGATCCAAAAACATGCGTCATGTATAAAAAATCTTTAAATTCAAAATTGCGCTTCGATAAATAAAATTCGTTAATAATATAATATTTACAAATCATAAGTGTTTCATTCGTATAAATTATATTGGTAGATATTCTAGATCGGACGCAACGTTCAATAGCATTTCCACACTAATACAAAACGGTAACTGAATGTAATACTTGAGATTCTATATTACAACGGATAGGTCTACTGCTAGATGGAATAGACATGGACTCTGGTGTCTACGTCGTTTAATATTTCACGGAGAGCGCTACAGGAGATCCAATTGTACTAAAGGAATACTTATAGGATCTGGAAGAGTTTCTTCAGTTCCACCATCAGCTGCCAGTCGGTCTTGATAAGGTCGTCCCGGAAGTAGTCCTTGCACGCGTCGATACTGGCGCGCGATATCTGAAACAAGACGCGTTTGTCAATCATCTGTCCGGTACGCTGATAACGACTTCCCGAGGTCGAAAACGTAATCTTCTCATCGTATTTTTTGTATGTTTGCGAGGTACATAGGTTATGTTGGTTCTTAAAAGTTTAATATCGTACAAAGTTATGCTTTATTTCACCTACGCTGCACTACAGGATACGGTTGTGTCTAATTTCGAAATTACAATATACTGTCTCCAGGTTGCGGAAAGAAACTTGTGTATAAAAATAAGCCCGCAAATTAAGAGTACGATTATAAATTATTTATGAATAGTGGAACGGATATGTACGGCTATGAGAAAACTTATTAAACTCTACGAGCACCTAGTATTACCGGCTGGCGGCTATAACATAAATTTCAATACTTTCAATGCAATCAAGCACTAACGCATAAGACGGTTGCTGCTATTTGCTATTTGGTCCTGTAAAGTGAGTATGGAATTTATTTGACCCGTAAACCTGGGACACCTTGCGTTCTTTAAATAGAACATGAATGTGCGGGGGGTTCCATTCATTTTGACCTAGTTGTGATCGCATCGATTCAGCAAGCCGGGGTGAATGGAGAATTGACGTCATACGGAAAATAGAACAGGTTGTGCAAGTGCGGAACTGGGTCACGAGCCCCCCTCGACCAACAGGCAGGCAACCGCACCTTCGAGGCCGTCGCTAACGACCCCCAAGCTACCCTAATATATTGTACCACAATTCAAATATGGGGAAATGAGGTTTATTTTTAGACGCAAGAACGAAAGTCAAGAGCTCAAGGTGATTACTGAAGGTTTCTTCCTTGTACCATCGATTAATCATTTACATATTCACTGAACAAGAAACGAAATTATGAATGAACACTTTAATAATTCATAAAGTGGAATTGAATTATTTTATACACGAATTCCCCTGATATCCATTCATAATTTCATTTTGTCGCAATTTTACTGACTGTATAAAGATAATGTTTATCTATAAAGAAATGATACTGAGAATAATATTTTGCAAGAGACTATTCACAAACGACCGTAAACATACGAGATTCAAGTCACGTATTCATAAGTGAAATGCATTGATACCAAGCATCTATTGTAGCGTTTCATCAATGAAACTGCATCACTGCAAAATATCAATGGAGTTAAAATAGGGGTCTGACCCGGTCGGTGCGTTTGTGTGCAGTCCACTGTAGGAACAGCCTGTCGCTATTGCTAATCCGTATTAGAGAGATATGTTCCTTGAGCGATTGGAATAAAGTTGAATGTTGAATGATTCATGTTTTGCAGGGGAACTGAGGTGGCCTAAATGCCGTTATGAATAAAACTCGAATTGACCTCGCAAAACTGAATGACAATGGAAAACATATGGGCTCGCGTGTACCGGCTCATGGTAATTTTGTTGTAAGTAGTTTGTGTACGTTACAATACCCCTGTATCAAATAATGTTTATTTGTCTTAAACAATTTAAGATAAACATGTATGATACCAGTAAAGTCGGTATATTTAATTAAATTCTTGTTAGCAAAGCATTTATGTTACGAGAAATGACAAAAATATTGTTGTATTTTGTAAATGTACCTATGTCAAGAAATTAATTTGAAATTGGAGGTAAAATCTATTTTTCCGAGAAACTTTTATCATTTTCCTTATGGAAAACAGTTAGGTGTCTTCTCAAGACCTCTGAAAATGAATGTTCCTAGTAGATTCTAACATTATATTATTGAAGTTATGAAATGGTTCTGTAATACTGTTAAAGCTTTCGCTCACATAAAACTAATACAACAAGGACAAAAGACAAAATTTCCCGAATTTACATTTCTTTGTTACGAATTTGTTCTTTATTGTGACGTTTTAGAATTTTATTTTTAAGTTCAAAGAGATTTTTAGAGACGGCTATTTTCTAACACATTGTTCGGAACTGTGCAATGTGCATCTTATATTTTGGTACTGGCAACATCTTATGTTAGACAATGAAATCATTCAAATTCAACAATTTTATTTTATAAGCATTGTGTAGATAACGCTTAACAAAAAAACTACACACAACATTTCAAACGTATTACGCAAGTCCAAAACATGATTATAACAGTAGGTACACTTACATTACAAAAAAACTGTTTGCTGCCATCTAATTATATACTGTCGACCCTCAAATAATAAGATCGCAAACAAAACCTATTACATGTGTCATTCGAATATACGTCATCGACACGTGTTCGATTCCAATTCCAGTAATTACTATCGAGTAGCGAGTTTGGAAAGTTTTCCGAAGCGTTACCACGAAACACGAAAACTAGTCAAGTAGGGGACAAGTTGATCGATCGCGAACTAGAAACGATCCTTATCGATTACGATAACGATCTATGTTGCTTATGAATGTTTTCGATTCGGTTATGTTATATTAATTTTATGCTTGTTTGTATTAAGTACTTTTGTATGTTAATTGGTCGTTATTATATACACTACCAAAATAAATTGCGTGTAAGTGTAATACTACTTTTGGTTTTGTGTAAACATCAAATGATATTTAAGCAAGTATATCGTTCTAAGCGCAGTTTGATCTAGTCTTTTATAATTAACGCCTTTCTACTTCATTTTACACAAAATATAATTCGTAAGCAAAAACTAACACTAACCAAGTAATACTTGCATATGAATTTACACCGGAAAACATAAGATTCATGTTCAAACTTAAAAACGGTTAAAATATATCCTGAATGAAACTTAAAATATTTGATAAATTGTAGCGGACTCTCTTAAAGGACGTTACGATGATTCAACACACAACAGGATGTTCATGTTTCCTGTAGTAGTGGACAGAACTAGCCTAACGAAAGCGGTGACGTCACCACCGACCGAAAATACACCGGCCTTCGTGCGGTGACGGGAAGCAAGTTCTGAGTGCTTTTATACAACGAAAAAGAAAGATTGATGCTTCAAACGAATCGAAAACGATATTCGTTATGTTTATATCATTTTATATATTGTTCATCTATCGAATTGACTGGTAGATTCTATCAAGAGATTTATATTGTGCCGAATGTGTCCGATTTATTGTGTTAACGTTGCTACATACAATTTATCGTTGTAAACATCAGATACTGTGATTGATTCAAAAAACTGAATATTTTTGGTTCGGATTATATTGTCTCTCTTCTTAGTATTTATTTAAAGTACCTATTTATTTTTCTATTGACCGGGCTAACAATACACTAAAATACATCTCCATCAATATCCATGATAGGTTTACATTTTTTGAATCATGTAGATAATAAACGCATCAAGTCGACGAATGAGAATCAATTATTGCCCCTCATTGCCCTGGCATTGCAGAGGTTCATGAGCGACGGTGACCGCTTACCATCAGGTGGGCCGTGGGCTCGTTTATCTATTTCGCAATAAAAAAAAAATACCGTTCCCATTTACCATAATATTGTAAAACATGAACAAGGCTCAAGTTAAGTCTTTGCCAATCCTAACGAATCTCTCATAAACCTTATTTGTAAAAAGGAATATGATAACGGACAATGTTGGAAAAACACTTACATTAAAACTAAGTTTAAATTTGTGTGGACAATACTTAAGATTGATCATTATACACCACCTCGAGCCCCAGATTATCCAAGGTGATCTCTCGAAAATAGGTTATTATGAAAATATAATTAATCTGAGCTTATATTATTTGAGCGGAACATTTTTAAAAGCAGTGTTTCATGTCACGGTGCTTTTTCTCGCACGTTGTATAATTTAATTCTGAAAAAAAGTAAAGAGGCGAGAAATATTGAATCGTAAACAATCACGAGATCTTTCGAGTAGGCGAGGTTAGTAACAGGGAATCTTTGGAGACGACAATACATGTTAGACAAAACTTGCCAGCGAGAATGTAAACAAGCGAGCGAGGTGTAAGGGAATAATAAAGTTGTTGCAACGAACTTAGAATATCAGAAATAATATAATAGTTTGGTTAGTAATAGTAATCAGACCAAAACAGTTTTATTTTGGTGTTCATATAAAAAAAAATGGATTATTGGCATATAAGATGTCTCCTACAGAATACCCAAACCTAATGAAGTTTCACCAGGATGCAATTATTACCAGTATCATTAACATTCATAAAGCTGAGTAGGTATAGAACAGAATTCATTCTCTAAAATCAACGTATAAAAAGCAAGCAAACAAAGCTTTAATGGTTATGAAAACAAGATTTAATTTGGCTAGTGTTTAGTCGAGTTTTCAGGCTCGTACAAACGTGCCGCCTGTCTGATTCGTCATCGTTTGGCGAGCTATGCCACTTGAACGGCGCCATGAGATACAGCCGACACAGGCGAATGCACCGAGGTTATCGTGACCCTCGTCTATTTCCCCTCGACCTAGTGACCCGGCTGCCGCACCCCTCACTGCATCGATCAATGAAGCCCCAGAACGGAGGGGCGTCCATTCACGCTCCACCCCGCCTGCATTCATACTTTTTGCAACAATGAACGATTCAATGAATTTAGTTTCATAGAGACCGGCGACGGTCGTAACAGTTTCGAATTTAGAACGCGACTACATTAAGTTTTTACATTGTAAAGCTTACGACTGTGCCAAGAGGTTGACTATTTACAAACGGTAGTAACAAAGTATTGAGAATTTACGATTATCATCTTTCATTACAGTATAGGTTATAACGTGTACTATTTTTTAATCTAACTTTTAAAATAAATTGATACTCATGGACTTCTATAGTACCAGGGAACACCATTTTAATATCACATATACATTTTATATGTATATGTATGAATGCGATAATACTACAGACTACTACAGATAAGTGGTTATAGTAGATCGAGGTGGCCGAGGTCGTATCTATATCTGGTCATTAGTTCCTATCTATTATCACGTAACATCCGCTGACCATCGGTGAATAATAAATACATTTCAAATATGGTTTGACGAATAATAAGTATAAATAGATAACATCTATACTAATATTATAAAGCTGAAGAGTTTGTTTGTTTGTTTGAACGCGCTAATCTCAGAAACAACCGGTCCGATTTCAAAAATTATTTTACTGTTGGAATGTCCATTTATCAAGGAAGGTTATAGGCTATATTTTATTTTCAAAAAATTAGGGATCCGTATGTAAATATCAAATTTGTAAGACAAGGTGTAATATCGAAAACCTATTTATGCGTACGCTGCAAAAACTATTGACAATAGAACAAAATTATGTACTACGGGTATTTAGGTCTTAAATTTAACGTTAAATGAGTATCGTTATATTAACCCTGATCCAAATTAAGTATTATGTTATCAAGAGTATTAATATAGAAGTAAATTGCTTTTTGTTTTATTCCAATCGGACTTTTCATTTAGAAGTTATCAAAAGTATAAAACGCAATGAATATGTGGGTGCACAGTGGGCCGCGCAAATAATAACGCGACGGCATTGCGAGTACCCTTTGAACCCCTTTGTAATGCAGACGAAGTTGCGCGGGTCAGCTAGTAGAGAAATATATCGTCAATATTTAAATAAATCAATTACTTTCATTATGTGGGTTATTATTTGGAAAATTATAAAAATATTGTCTCTTCTCGTTTTCTTTCTTGTTATTTAATTTTATCACAATAAGTACGGTAAGGGATAAGGATACAAAAAATCACTAGAATAAATCCTCACATTCAAAAGCTCCGAGCTAAGCTTTTCCGTTTATTGTTTTTTTTAACGGTACCACACATTATGACATAGTAGGAATGAATTCCACATCTATTAAATTACATGTTATAAAAACAACTTACTACTTTAGTATAAATTTAATTATGTAATTATCTGCTTTTTTTCCAAAGCACTCAAAGGTCTTAGTAGAGTATGTCTATATCAGTAGGTATTTTGTGAAAAAGTACAAAAAATGACGATGACAAACTGTGTTTAGCTACCATTTTCAACTAGGTAACAATGTCAAAAGTAGGTACTAGTAACCTACCTACATATAAAGTATTTTACAGAAATGTCTAATTACTCGCGCTTAAGTAAATACCTACTGTCGTGTGAGTTATTCTCGAAAATTCATCACTTTAATTATAGAATAACAGTCACTTGTGAGACAATTGAATGATTCAGTCGCCAATTCAGGACTGAAGGGCATCCTTCAATAAAAACATTCGGTAAGATACTACCTATGAAGATGATAAAGTAATATACTTTGAATATTGTCATTACCAACGTTTCTACGCTAAGGTTCTTCATATTATTTATTATATTGAGAGTATTCCGGAGAGATTTTCTGATAATGTTGTGGTAACTGTCGTCCATAGACTACAGAAATATCAGTCGAAATATCCTTCTTATGAACGTTTTTTGAATAAGGAGCTCCAAACAAAATGACTTAAATTGACAACCATTGCGCTCACACACAAAGTTGCCAAGTGTTCGAAAGCTCACGATAGTATTAGACATAAATAAAACTAATTTCACGCTTTTATCTATTTATTGTAAACAACAACCGAGTATTCGAACTCTGCAGATAGCTAGAGGTGATAGTTTTACTTATAACGGCCGAGGTGAGAATTGTATTGATGTAATCAAATAGCAAGTCTTATGACGATCGACGCTTAGTTTAGCTTGTTGCTAGTGTAATGTATTATTATGTATGATAAGCTTAATAAGAATAGTTTAAGAGACGCCGAAAGATAAATTCAAATTAGACTAGTAACAAAAACATATACTAGGAATTGAGTTACATGTAGTGTTTGTGAAAAAATGGAAAATCCACCAAACATAAATTTATATTCAAAAAACTTATGAATGGATCAGTTTAAATTTCCTTATCAATCTTGTAAACAGTTTACAAGAAACACAAATGTTTTGTTTGCAAACGTAAATAGGACGATTTGAAATAGCCATCGATGTTCTTGTATTGTCGTCCGAACAAGATAGTTCTATAATTAGTCGTATCAATCGGTAACATTAGTCTAGTGAGGCTAAAATCGTCCCGATATCTTGTGCAATGCGCAGTCCATTCATTAAAACGTCACTAGTGACATACGGCGGGCGTGGCAAACGGGCGGGTTCTGAAGCGACTACAAACAGCGCGCTCACAAATTGAATGAAAGTTTTTGTGTTAAAGTAACTAATTATAGAAATACCAAAGATTTGAAATACTAAAGTTATAGTTTACATCGACGTATTTGAATGAATTATCACTGGAATATATTTTCGTCATGAGCTGTAATTAGCATTTTGATTTCTGTTACGAATTCTATGTTATGGGTTACTTCGTGGTGAGGCAAAATGGCACTCTCATTTATTGCAAAAAAAAACTTTTTTCAGTTAAACATATCGTTACTTTCAGCACGAGTAGAACATAAAAACGCAGTTCACACACAAATCTAGTATTTCTGAACTGCGATATTATTTGGTAAGATAGCACACGAATACATTTTTATTGCAAAGTAGAAAGTAAAGAAACAAAACATGAGGTTTAAATTCAATACCGCTCGTCTGCATATAACTTGGGTAGCTACCAACGGATTAATCAATCGTCGACTTCAATTGGGTCTCGTGATGGACAGTGTCGTTCATTGTACGTGCCCAACTGATAACTTTCATAATTAAACATTGTAATGTGCCACTCATTGTTATGACACAGTTTCATGTACTGAAACATAGTTCGATAAACGTTTTGACGTAATACATATTGTAATTGAATATTAATCATATAAAGTGCTAGAGAAATTTACGACGACATAATGTAGAAATATTTGTAATTAATGCGAGATTTAAATGAATGAGTTCGTGTTATATGAATGTTTCTAACTTCAATATCACTATTTTTTTAAACTAAGCTAAGTATTGCAGATATTGTTTCCAGAATTCGCCAACTGAAATGGAGATGGACGGGATACATGACGAGAGATAGCAGACTAAAGTGGACAAGAATAGTTACGGAATGGCAACCATGAGACAGCAAAAGAAGTAGAGGGAGACAGTTCAAACGATGGGTTGATGACGTCAAGAAGATAGCAGGCAAAACATGGACCAGAGAAGCGAGGGACAGAGAGAAATGGAGGAGTCTGGAAGAGGCCTACGTGTCACAGGACACACCGACCACAGCAGCGGGCACATCCGATGCAATTTAGGATAAGTTAGTTGTAAGTTTTATTTGTTAATGTTAAGGTTGGGAATAAAGGCTTTTGAATTCAATTGAAGTATTGCAGATAACGCCTGGTAGGAGGAATTCTTTAACATAATGTTTTTGATCTTTTATTGATAGCTACAAATATCAATAAAGCCTCAAGTATCGCTGTAATTTCAGGTAAATTAACAGAATCCAAAAATACTTCATTAATAACAGAATGGTTTGTACTAAAAAAATGGCCAAAAGCATGTCTATGTCGGGTTTTTTAGGCTTTCTCTCTCATACCACTAACTCGAGTGTAATAACTCTGAGCTGTGTACAGTTTGTTTTAGCAAGGGTATGTAGAGTAAACTTGATTTTTTTTTCATATTTACATCTCGCAATAAATTTTGTTCCACTTTTTTCGATTAAGTATCACTTAATAATTTAGTCGATGCTTATTTATTTGTATGTACTGCACGCCACTGCCCAGAATGTAAATAAATACTCGGCGCGACGGGAAAGAGTGCCGTAGTGCGTAACGCGTCGTGCCGTCCTGCATAACCCCGTGCCAACTCAAAAAAAAGGCACATACCTTGCTGACTAGAAAATCAGTCTCATCGAAGTGTCGTCCGAACATCTTGGGCGACTCGCCGGGGATGGGCTCGATCTTGATGCACACCTCCTGGCCCTTGCGAGCCGTCTCCACCTGCTTGTGGTTCACCTCGATCGACGTCACGATGCCCAGCTCCACGAACTGGACAAGAGATATGTGTGCTGGTAGAATAATATACGTAATGTGTGTTTGTGCATGTTTCAAATTAAATTAAATTATTGTACTAAAAAAAATTATGCCATAAAATTCAACATTCAACACAGCATGTACGTGTGTGTGTGTGTGTGCAAGTGTATTATCTAATAGTGTAAGGATATATGAAGTGACATTTTTTCAAAAGCATCATTCTCGATTCCTAGGTAAGAATATTTTTTAATTTAAAATGCAATGTAGTTAATCATTACAAACTGAGCCACAATTTTGGTCCAGAAGGCCCAGCTAAAAAAGCGCCCCGTTTACAAACGGTCCAAAGTTACAGATCCACCCGGTATATAACCTCTTTTCATAATTACATTTCAAAGCCACTGAGTAAGCACACGGAATTTGAACAAGTTTCTATGTATAGTATTATTTTTTTTATTGCCTTGTAGGCAGACGAGCTAACGGGCCCGACCTGATCGTAAGCGGTTACCGTTGCTCATGGACCTCTGCAATGTCAGCGGACACTGCGAGGCCGCTACCTACGGCCTACCTTTTAAGGACTTTCTTTAAGTCTCGTTTGAAGAAATATAACTGTGTGTTACTAACCTCTTTACTAGGAACACAAATGGGCGTTCCCTCCTTAACTACACCCGCCTCCACCATGACACCGGCCACGATCGGGTCACGAGAGTTGAATACAAACTGAGGCAGGATCTACAAACAAACGAAATAATAATTTTATCTAATTACTGTTTATTAATAACATGTGCTGGAAGTTGCTGAAAACATTTATTAGTGATTCTGTCTTCTGTCTTTTTACTCTGACTTCATCTTTCACAAAAACTGGGTAAGTCTAGAAAGTGTTTTAAATTTCGAAGCAATCCGTTTTTTTTTAAATACATTTAATTCGGTTTTGTGTATTAAAATAACTGTATTTACTGTATTTATTACGACTAAGTATGTTTGTGTGATGATATACCAAATCAACATTTTATTGTTTGTCTGACCGATTATGACGAGATTTTCACAAGAAGTAACATACTGTTTTCTACATGAGATATAAACTTTACAAAAAAAATATTGATAACGTCAATTATTTCCTAAGATTAACCCAACAAACTCATAACTATAAAAAACTTGAGAGGTGTCAAGGGACGAAGTTCCTTTCGATTAAAAGATATCTTATATCTTTTTTTTCCTAATTATTTTTAAGCGCGATAAGGATTGTGTTTTAAAAGATTTTAATCACAGCGCCATTTAGCGATTATCATTTGAAACAAATAAGGAACGTGTTTTAAAAGATTTTAATCACAGCGCCATCTAGCGATAATCATTTAAAACAAAAAATATCGTGACAACTTTTCATAAGAATTTTTTCCGTCTAGCCCCCTTTCACAACGCGCGATAAGGAACTTCGTTCCAATAGCTTACCTTAAGTTTGCACGGGAACACAGCGATATGTTTGAATTCCTCCCGTTTCCTTTGTTTGAGTTCTTCCCTGTACGCCGTGAACTTGTCGAACAAGTGATAGATAATGTCTGCAGCGAATATCTTCACTCCGAGTTGATCGGCTAACTCTTGAGCATCACGTTCGATCTGTGTAGTAAGATAAATGAAGTTTTGTTATCTTGTTACTTTTATTTAATTTCCATGACAGTTTTCAAGTAAAAAGTGTATTAGAGTTCAAAAAACAAAGTTTTACTGATAACGAATACAGATTTTAAATTAAGGTCAGCGTTTTTTGTATTTAAATATACAAAAATAATTAGTTTTTGGCGCATGTAAATTACTAATTGTTAACGAGCTATCATTTTACCCTACCTATTAGCCACTATCTATAACATTTAGAAGGACAAGTCTGAACACCGTGTAACATAATTTCAAAAAATATTCACCTCTTTTTAAAACTAATACAGTGTATTTTATTGTATAGCTTACCTTAACGTCGAAAGCCAATATAGTTGCGTACTGTGAATCGTGTTCCAACATGGCGGACGCCTTCATGACGTCACGCTTCACAACCGGTCCTATCCTAATGGCGGAGTACTGAAACAAATACGAGTAAATATAGTTAATTATTTATTGCCGAAATCACTAGTTTAAGAATTATAAAATTAGGAGCAGAAACTTTGAAAGAGCTTGCTTTATTGTGTGTGTATGTGTGTTATGGCCATACTTTAATAAACGAATTTAACGAACGAATATGTTTCTTATTGTACCGCAATAGACTAGATTTTCCAATACATTTGAGGAAATATGTACTGTTTAGTACATAGTTAATTTTTTGATGACATTTTTATATTTGATAGATATTTTAAGGGATTATTCATCAAAATCGGTTGAGTTACTTTCTCATTTATAATATTAGTAGGGATAAATGGTACTTACAGGAATTTTACTAGCTTTAAGGAACTCTAACAAGGCTTCGAGTGATCCCAGAGTTGAAGCCTGTACGTACACACCTCGCTCTGACAGTTTTATTGAAGATAGAGCCGATTTCAGTTCTTTAGCTACTTCCTCCCTGAAAGAAATAGTTATTTTGATAACAAATTTTAAATATAAGAATAAATACTGTACCTTAGATTAGACAAAATAATTGATTTAATTGGTGCTAAAAATATTTAAGTTAGTATGATAATTTTTATTAAACATTATGTTGTGAAAAAAATTGTTTTAGCGATGAAGTCACACATTTATTTTGTACTAGTTTTACATATTGTTTTTTAATTTTTATCACATTAAACATAAAAGTTGAAACATAAACAAAGTGTCCTAACATTATTAATAACTATTATTTTGAAATACTCCAAAACTAGAATATTATAATTTTTGAACTCACTTCAACACATCAACTTCGTCAGGTTTCTGAGCGACAAGCAAATTGAGACCAGCAATTGCTTTTTCGAGTTCTTTCGCAGCAATCTTCACACCCTGAGCGCCTACCACTTCTTTGTGCTCAATGTATGCATTCTGCAAAAATATTAATGGGTTGAAACTAGGAGATTAGATTTAAAAAAAAAAAAAATTGAAAATCACAAGCAACAATTTCATGAAATTAAAGATTTTTGGCAGTATCAAACTGAATGAAATATTTTTATCAAAGACTAGCTGGCCGACACAACTTCGTCTGCGTCACATAAGGAAATTTTCTCACCGTTTTCACCATTTCTCAACCTTCCCTGGACTTCTACGAATTTTTCAAGATTAAAGTAAGCCAAATCGGTTCAGTCGTTCTCGAGTTTTAGCGAGACTAACGAACAGCAATTCATTTTTATATATAAAGATGCAAGGCGGTCACTTGAACTAATTTTAATATTGCACCAACAGTTCCAGCCTACGCCTAGTACTAGGAATCGAGTTGAACAGTCCTTTAGCCATAAGACAAGTCTCACTCTCAATACGAAAACACTAACTAAAAATTTTCAGTTCAATAAAAAATCTTCAAAAATAATTCATATTTCGATACACCCTGTATAACGTACCTTTACACGCAACTCCTTCATAGGTTGCGGCATGAGCAGGGATCGTATCTGCGTGACGATGGGTCCGTCTGTGCCGGCCAGCACCACAGTGTCGCCCTCGTGTAGAGTACCGTTTATCAAAATGGCGTCGATCGTTGTTCCCAAACCGGGGATGGCTTTCACCTGAAAATAAGATATTTGTATTTTTTATTGTGACAATCATTACAAATGTAAATTGACACACTAATTAGATCTTCAATAAAAATGTTACAGAATAAATGGGTCACCAAATAATAGCTTCAACAGTTTTAATTTACAACTATCTCATAAATCTAGACTAGTGGCAAAGAGTAAATTTTCTATAAGAGTGAAGCCAATATCAGAGATTCCTACAACTATAGATAGATTTAATTTTCATTCAATTATCATTAACTGATCAGACAGATATCCTGAGACTATCTTTTTTCAAGGATTATTTGATAGGGAATCCGATGGGAATGAGGTTGTTTAGAGCCTACGCCACTGGACTATAGATTATCTCACCTCAAGTACAGTAGCGAGTAATTGTTGTGAGAAGATGAGTCGTTTGTGTAGAGGTCCTTCGCAAGCCTGAATGATCATAGCCAGCAAATTGCCCATTCCTTCTCCGGTCACTGCCGAAGTTGGTACTAGGGACACATACGAACGTGGATCTGGGTTCTCGAAGAATAATGCTGCATTTAGACCCTGGAAAAGGAAAAGATAAATGTTTTATTAAATGGTAGATTTGGTTTCTTAAAATATATGAGACTAGCTTTTGCCCGCGACTTCGTTCGCGTGGAATTCAGGTTCGTCCCGTCTAGCCCGTCTAGTTCGCGACGTCTATAATATAGTACTATTATACAGCAAAAAATGCGTTTTTTTACGACCTCACATTAGAAACCTCAAAAATTGAAGCCTATGTGTTATTCTGCTATATTGTGGTAAAGTTTCATTCAAATCCATTCAGTAGTTTTTACGTGAAAGAGTAACAAACATCCACACATCCATACTGCCATACTTACAAACTTTCGCCTTTATAATATATATTAGATGAATTGAGATGTATAATTTTGACAGTAATTATAATATTACTTAGTTTAAGTTTTGATACTGCAGATTTTAAATAATCTTTAACGAACCTCAATATGCTAGTCAACTATAGCATATGTTCCTTCATTTATATTTGTAAATAAAGTCTTTCCTTAACAATATTTATTAGAATAAAAAATATCAAAACCAACTGACCTGTTCAGCAAACTGCAGCATAACATCTTTACTTCTCTTTTCGAATTCGAGTTGTGTGTTAGGTTGTTGCATTTTGAGTATATCCCTGATATCTTTGCGTTGAGCGCTTTGCCAATCGTACAAACGATCTATTTTGTTCAAAGCTACAATGAATGGCGTTTTCTTGTGTTTCAGTAGGTTAATAGATTCAATAGTTTGCTGCTCCAATCCGTGCATAATATCAACAACCTGAAAATTAAGGAAAAAAATGTTTTTATAAAATGTTTTGTATAGGAAATTAATACAACAGTTTTAAAGCTCAGTGTTTCTGCATTCAAAAAGTAAAAGTCAACAGAAAAAACTTCTCCTAATAGTTTTGAAACTGAAATTTTGTTTTCAACTATTACGTAAGAAACAAAACTACAGCAAATTATAACAATTTTTTTTGTGAATCATATGGTTCTGAAATATACATGATGGATGTAAACTATTTCTAGTATTTTTTGCGATAACCTAACCATTTGTTAATTAATGTAATAATACTATACTCTTACCAAGATGGCAATATCACAAAGAGAGGATCCTCTGCTTCTCAAGTTACTGAAGGACTCGTGACCAGGTGTATCAATGATGAGTAACCCTGGCAGCTTGAAAGCTATTTCCGCTACCTGAAACAAACAAATACTTGGACTTACTTACAATGTTGATTGTTTAATATTTCATACTGTTAATGTTCCTAAAATAAATAAATAAGTTTTTACTGCTGATACTCAGAAACAACAATACAAATTAAAGTATCTATGAATATTTTCTGAGAACAATCAGATTCTTACTATTTTTATGTTTAAAAATAAAGACATTCGTTTATCCACAAAATTATCAAGATCTTTAAGAATCAAAAAACTTCATCTTGAAATATTAAAATTCCGCATAAAAACAATTAAATCATAGACGCTTACTCCTTTGACATGTTTCGTTTGTTCCTTAATATTCTCGATGGGAACATTGGTAGCACCAATCTGTTGTGTGATACCGCCAGCCTCGCCGTCTTGTACGTTAGTTCTTCGCAATTTATCCAGAATCTTTGTTTTCCCGGTGTCTACGTGACCTAAGACGCAAACGACCGCCGCACGGAGGGGGTTATTCGTTTTGTTTGCTTCGTTATCTTGACGACGTTTCTGGAAACAAAAGAAGATCCTATTAATGATGAACGCAATGTGAAAAAGTATGGTGAAAACATCGATCTAATATTATCACTTATCAAATCAAACAGTAGAAAAAGTGGTTTATTGCAACTTAACTAAAGCTTAACATTGACTACCTCTAATCTCTTGAGTACAAGTTCTCTTTTCTTCTCAGCATCAGTCCTCTTGGCATCATCATCATCATCATCATCATCAGAGCTGGTCTCTTCATCTGAACTCTTTTCTTCATCATCGGAACTCTCTTCCTCGTCATCATCCTTCTAAAATATGTAAATTATTAAGATAGAAAATGCCATTCATGTGTAAATAAAACACCTTTTTTATTATTTACACAATTACTAAACAGTAGGTAAACCTGAAACCTGTTTAGTAATTGTGTAAATGATGTAGATAACCAAGAGTGTTTAAAGAAACTTTTTTTTGTATTATTAATTGATATTAAGCACATGCAAATAAGGTCAACTTGTAGAAAATTTTACATCTTATCTAGTAAATAAATTATAATATTTCTATTGTGCTGCCTAATTTATTATTAATTTGTATTGTAATATCAGTTTAACCATGGTAACTATAGATCTGTTAAATAGTTGGTGTTTTTGGTGTATATTATTCTATATTCTAACTATGGCATTAATGTTAAGTTACAAACCGCTTTAGATGGTTCTGGTGTGGCTGGTTTCTCTACTTTGACCTTAGCAGCAGTTTGAGGTTTGGGTTCAGGTTCTGGTTCCTCTTCAGAAGATTCAGCATCCCAAGAATCTTTTACTAAATCTTCATCTGATTCTTTCTTCTCTACATCCACTTTTTGTTCCTCCTGGTTAATGAAAAAGATGTTTTACATTGCATATTATACTTACATGTTAGGTATAGTAAATGGATGAATGTATTTATTGAACTTAAACTTAAGAAGATTTGAACTAGTATTTATAGATATAATTTTGAGTCAAGGTCTGGTAAGTGATGTAGAAATACAATCACCAAAATGTAGTTTAAAAATGTAGCTTGTTTTAAGAGAGCTAAGCCTTTTATACACAGATAATAAAATAAACAGTAATCATAAAATTATAGAGCTAAAATCTACCTTTTTATCATCAATCGCCAATTCATCATTCTTCTCTTCAACAGGTGTTGCAGGAGCATCTTGTGACATTTGAGTTTTGAGTTTTCCTGGTTTAACTCTTGTACCAGGCCTCGGTGGTTTCTTCTCTGCTGATCCAATTTCAACACCTTGAGCTTTAAGAGACTCCAACAATGCTTTAGCCCTGGCTTGTTTTGCTTTCTGTTTGGGGGTCAGTAATTTACCTTCTGCTTTAAGCAAGTCTTTCTTTTCCTTTTCTTTTAATTTCTTTCTTTCTTTTCTCTCTTTTTCTAATTTTATAGCTTCTAGTCTCTGTTGTTCACGTTCTTCTTCAAGACGTACTCTTTCTTCTTCTTCTTTTTGGAGACGTTCTTCTTCTTCTTTTACTTTCTTTAATGCTTCTTGCATGGCAGCAATAGTCTTCTTTGTTGGACCCTTCTTGCCTTTGTCATCTTTTTCCTTATCACCTTTCTTCTTTTTCTTTCCATCAGCGGTAGATGTATCAGCATCTTCTTTCTCTTCTGAGGGAGCTTTAGTCTCTTCTTTAGGCTCAGCTATTGGTTTTGTTTCTACTTTCTCAGGAACTTTTTGTTTTACTTCAACAGTTTCTTTTTTATCATCATGATCTTTCTCTTTCTTTTTAGCTTCTTGTTTCTTTAACTTTTCTCTTTCCTTTTTCTCTTTTTTCTTTTGCGCAGCTGTTTTTAGTTTGACATCATTTTCATTATCACTCTCTTCTTTTTCTTCAGCTTCTTTTTCTTTTACAATCTCTTCTTTAGGTTCATCTTTTTTACCTTTTTTCTTTGTTTTTGTTTTTTCTTCAGCTGATTCTTGAGGTTTTTCAGGCTCTGGGGCAGGAGTAGGTTCTTTTTTAACTCCAGCATATTCCATTTCTAGTTCTGCTAGTACTTTTTCTAAATCATCATCACTATCATCCTTCTTTCTTTTGGCTTTCTTTCCTTTCTTACCAGCTGGTTCTTTCTTTTCTGGTGCAGATTTTTTCTGGACTGGTTTTTCATCTTCAGATGATGCAGGTGCTTCAGGTGGGGATATGTCAGCATCTTCTATTTCTAACAAAGAAAATGCACTCTTTTCTTCCTTTTTCTTTCCTTTTTTACTTTTCACTTCTGGTTCTTTATCAGACTCATCTGCACATTTAAAAGTATTTGTTTATTTTTTTTCCTATTGAATATGAAGACTATTTGTATATTTTATAAGCATGTTTGAGATTGAACTTTAATGATAAATTTATGTATGATTTGTTAAAATTATCATGGAATCTCACATTAGAACTGCAACAAGAATTATGACAAAAAAACTTACCATCACTGCTTAGATTAACTTTCTTCTTTTGAGACTTGTTTGTTACAGATACATTTTTTAAATTCTTTGTGACTTCTTTAACATCTCCGTCTACCGACTTTTTTGATTTAGCCTTGGCCTTGGGCTTTTCATCTTCACTTTCATCAGACTCAACTATCCTGTAGGATTCAAGAAAATACATTTCGCAATAACCTTTTTATTTATAAAAGTTGTAAGTGTTGATAAACTTTGAGTCATTTTATTGATATGTCTTGATGATTAACTTCACAACCATAAAGATAAAATAATGTACATTGGTCCTTTTACAAAATACAGTAAAACAGCTGTTATACTATGGCAATGACCAATGATCTAACCTAAAAACGAACTATTAACTTACTTTTTCCCTTTCTGCGCCGGTTTCGCATTGCTAACATTGGTTGTTTCAATATCGCTATCACTGAAAAATGTGTAAATTTATTAATTAGTAATAAAATTATTTGGCAAACTTCACTGAAAACATGTCAGGATAGAATTCACTCACCCCTCTTCAGCATTCGGATTTTTCTTGCCCTTTTTTGCTTTACCCATATTGATATTATAAATGTGTATTAAGTCACGATTCCAGTGATATAATGTTCTGTTTTTCTGTATTTAGTAATAACTATCATGTGAATTAAATACGCGCACTCAGCACTACAATTTACTCCTCAAAAATATTTTTTCCGACTAATCGCCGTCGTGTCCTTTTGCTTTTGTCAATCGCCTTGACTAAATAGTGTCACATTACATCAACTGTCAATTGCTAGGTGGCTTTTTAGAACTTGAAAATAGGACTAAAGACTTTATTTTAAAGGGTGCTTAATTGTTTTTCCTTTAACCTTTATGGAAAGCCTGACTTGTTAAAACTTTGTTTCGGGTCATTTTTTAGTCTAATTATTGAAAATAGCAGGCTCTAAGATTGTAAAGCTTAAAATTTTATTAAGAGAAACATCAAAAATATATTTCTTTTGCCTTTAAAAAAGTTTATAGAAAAAGATGACGACTATAGAGATGCTAATTTCTAAGAAGAATAGGTATTTTGTGGTATTGAACGTTTGTTCACAAAACGTAAAAAAAATTATAAATTTCGTATTTACCTTAATGTATTTCTTGAGTTTTAATCTTTGATTGATTTTCTTTATAATTATTCTCTAAAGTAAGTGACAACAATTATGACCGGTGTAGCGAACAAGAAATGACTGGCTGGTCGAATATATGTATGGTCTGTGCTGGTCGACAAATCTGTACCGCGAAGGTTAAAACTTGGATTAAAAATTCCCGAAGCGTAATTTCTAGTTTTGAAAAATTTCTTAATGTAAATTAATAATTTTTATTTTATAAGTATTTTTATTAAACATCTAATTTAAGTGGATCAATTGCTCTCACGTAACTTACACCGGCTTCTCGCTACTTCTCGTTTTCATTCCACGGACAGAATTCAACACACAAAATCAAGGGGCTTCCACATGGGGCAGCAACGAGCGCTATGAATATTACATTTAAACTTCATCTATAATTGGTGAATTTTGCAAGTATTTCAATTGTTTACTCAAGTACAAAGAAAAGTCCACCTAGTCCGATATTCTTGTTGCATCACTATCATCTTAACACGGAATAGTGTCAGAGTTTAAATTGTCAATGTCAACATTGTCAAATAATCAACTTTGCGAACATTTGTACAGTTTTTTTATTTTGAATGATGCAAACATTTTGCCTGACCCAATAAAGAAAATAAAAATTGAGTGGCTATTTTCTAAAATTATACTATGCAGTGAAATTAAAACAATCAGAGCGTTATTGAAGGCTTCGCTCAAGTTAAGTGACGTCCGTGTAATGGTTCCGTGATTCCCACGCAATATAAAATCATTTTGATCAGTGTTCATCCTCAATGTAAATTTGAGTGTTTTTATTCCCACGCTCATATAGTTTTCATTGATATGTTGTAAAGAAGATTCGATAATGTCTGAATACGATCTTCAGTTTCAAGCGGATTTAGAAAAGGCGCAGGCTTTGAGTTTAGAAAGTCTCGCCTTAGAACAGTTTCGCAGGCAGAAGCTTCTCTCTAAAGGTAATTGACGTAGCTTTGTTTACTCAAGATAACCGATGTAACCGATGATCCAAGGCCTCCAACCGAAATGTTTAAAAGAACCAGTTTCATCATATTTGTATGATAAAATAATTCGTATTCTTAAGTTATGAATACTTTAAATATTTACTAGAAAATCAGATATTGTCTTTAGGGCATTGTTGAAAAGTAATTAGTCAACCAATTAATAATTGTCTGTTTTTGTTAGTATTTCATTGTTAGGGTTTACAAAAGTTTCATTACAGTACAAATAATTGATAGAAAATAATAGACATAGAACAAGTGTAACAGCAAGTTTGGTATCTATTGTTAGATAGTGTTGTTTCCTTTTGAACTGTTCCATTCCATTACAACAATGTTATAAGTTTTTAATACTTTTATGTTGAATATATAATAATTTAATAATTATTAAATAAAGATAAAAATGTTTAGGATGTTAATTGATAGATAAAAAAATGTTATTCTTGTTATCCCTCTAGTGTTTTATAAATAACATTAATATGTTTAATTCTGATTAAGTAGGTAAATAAAAATGATTTATTTAGATGACGGTTTTTGTTCAAGGTGAATTTTTATACTCAAAATTCAACCAAATAATCCTCAAATTTTTAAAATAGGGGCAACAGAGAACAATGACTAACAAACTTGCTTGACTCCATATCTCTGCTGATACTCTCAGCTGTCAAGCAACTGAAAGTGTTGCTGGAATTTTGGAAACTTTTAATTGACATTTACTTAAGTGTTATATCATAATAATATTGTTTGTTTATACTATTGTTCCTGCTTGAATATGACTAAAAATGGTGAAGGAAAACATAGTGTGCATATCTTCTAAGGAATTTTAAAAATCCTTTGAAGACTTGTAATGTCCCCAATCTTCATTAGGTGGTGGACAATACCTATTTCCCTTTTTGAGGAGAACTGAGCCCGGCAGTGGGCAGTAATGGGTTCTTACGGTGTGGTATGGGAATATCACCATAACTATTACCTACAAAATGTGCCATCATTAAAAATCACCCTGACTTCAGTAAATAAATTTTATTTACATTTTAGTAAATTTATATGTTTTGTCTGTACTTTATTTTTCCTCTCCACTATTTATAACCTTGTAACTTTGTATTATTTACAATGTTTTGTTGCAGTATTGACATTAAGATGCTAGTTGTCTATCTAAATATGTTTGTTTTTGCATTTTCTAGTCTGTTTTTAGTGTGTTGCCTAAGTGCACAACTTTGTATTATAATAGAATTGTA